>CM073770.1:100270791-100896416 GCA_037158775.1 Hetaerina titia | reverse complement strand
GAAACAAAATCCTTATACGTCCGACATTTTAATGGAAAGATATGTATTCAAGGTGAAGATATTGGAAGGGTATTGAAGGATACATTAAAAAACTCTACCAAAATAATTCACTCTAGTGTATAATTTCCGGGTCCATATTCTACTAAAAAAGTAATTCCCTTGGGAGGTAAATTCCCCAAAAAATATTTGCGAAATCATTTAGCACATAATTTTCATAGCTTGTCCGGAATAAAATCAATATAAATTGACTTGGAGAATGGAAAAGTGAAATTGAGTTTCTTACTGCCTTTTTTAGAATGACCATATGAACCTTTTTTTCGTATTCCTTAAAGACATAATATTACGGCTAACGGACAAAAAATTTTATATACTAGGAGAATGAACACTTTCTTTATATTCTCTATCGGCCGATGTCAAATTTCTCCACTGACTAAAATTTATTATCAGAAAAATACATTAAACAACATTGGTTCTCTTAGAACTTAGATGCGGTAATCTTGCTCAAAAAGGATGTTAACAAAATCTTATATCTAACTTGTCCCATAAATTCATATGATATCTTTGGTGGGTTTCATTCAGAATAGCTTTTCTTCAATTTTATCTTAAACCAATTTGAACATCACAAAATTCTAACTGGGTATTTCATAAATTCACCACATATTAAAAAAAACAACCACTTCATCTTCTTATATGCAATCAACTTTAAATGCAGTTACCATAACAATGCTAGAAACTAATGAATTCGACAACAAAACTTTGTCAAAAATAAAACACCAAAAACTATTTCATTCTTCTGTCAGTGCTTAACTGTGCTCTAGTAGAATTACTTGGTGATACTGATTGAAAAAATGAATTTTTTGTTGACAGGCAACGTTGATGCCATTGCCTATTAGTTGAGTCCTATCCGGCACTAGAGTTCAAGTGTGAGCAAAATAAAGGCAAAGAGGCAAAGGGATATTCACTCATTTACCTCGAGTACTTAGGAGCGTCGCGGGAGAGGAAAGGGAAAACTTCTAAACCATAACACTCACCCCTTATTCGTATACCTAATCTGAGCAAACTTTTAGGGGGCCCAAACCATGGCTAACATTAACGCCGCCTATTTTGCTATTAATCTTGTAAATGGACCAGACATCTCAGCTCTTCGGGACTCATACTAAACACGCCTTTCACGAAACACTCATAAACATTGACGTATCCTCAGCAATTGCCATCGCACTGCGTCATCATCTCGACAAGAAAGACTCTTTCCTTCTCTTTCACCAACCCTACCGAGATTCTCCATCATCCTACTCGCTTGCAGTACTGGGTACTGGGTCTACCAGGAGCTTTTCTCTAAGAAATAATCCTGATACTCACTTCCAAACATCCGCACACACATACTCAGCTCCTTTCCCTCCCCTTTTCCCTCCTCTCCCATCCCTTCGTTCTCTGCTACGCCACCTCACCCCAAATTCTGCATCCCCCCTCTCTCTCTTACTCTCGTCACTTTATCAATCTCCCCCTTGATCTCGCTTTCCGAATTCCTCGCTCCGTTGATCTTCCGGCCATTTTCGGCGCTCAGGCGGATGTTTGGGTTCATGCACCTCTTCCGGTTGGGCTATAGACGAGCGCGGACTCAAAAATTGTCCCCTTCCAGAAGAACCAATTTAAAGTTGCATAAATAAACTTCCATGTCTAACACACAAAAAAGAAATATTTTGTTTCATCATTATATTATATGATTACGAAGGTACAGTGAGTATCAAGTCTAAATGGTCCTCCGGGACCCTCCGATAGGGTATATGGTGGAAGGTAATTCAACACCAGTATCCTGTTTAATGCCACCTAATTGTGATTTATTAATAAATATTTACAAAATTCAGTTGAAGGAAATAGTTTGAGAACTGCCAAATAAAGTCACATTATTTAGGATGAAAATGTTTCTCTGCGATACGTGAGATGAGTGGGGAGAACGATATATTATGAGTTAGATATTAAAATGATGAGTTGCTAGGCAACCGAAAATTCACTTTATTATTCCTATTAGAAGGGATAAGAACGCTCATGTAAAGTACATACTTTTTTCAGTGAGGTATTACGCATTGGATGTGATTTTATTTTTAATTTGTCATCTTAACCAAGCACTCATTTTTCCTTGACTACGAAACATTTGTGTTCATTAAACGCATAATTCTATGTTTAAATTATTCACGATCAAATGATTTTTACTTATAATTTTGAGATAACAATTTTGAATTGAAAAATAAGGTAGGAAATAATTATTGAAATTAGATTTTCTGCTGCTAAAATCTAGGTTTGCAGTGATTCCGAGAAGCCATAGGAAAAATTGTAAAACAAGACCAAAGGAACAAACACGATGTCTGCTAAAATGATACCGGACTTTTTTTGGTTCAGCTTGATTACCATATTTACAACATTACACTTTTTTCTCTCTTTAAAAGTACTTCCCGCTACTCGTGACGGAATGCTCGCTGTCTTCCTGCAAATGTTGGGATGCTTCCTGAAAGTCGTTTCCTGATAAACGGTCCGCCAGTGTCTTAGTGATTTCTCTGTTGAATCTAGCCTACACTTTAAAATAGGCGTCTTATTGGTGTAGTTTTCAAATCTATGAATAGGAGTAAGCCTGTGGAGGACAAGCTTGGAGAGTAAAGAGTGCGCGGTAATCCAGACACCTCTTCAGTGGCCTAAATTTGTCGGACAAGCGGGAAGGTTTGTCGAGAAGCGCTATCCTAACGCTACATGCCGCTCTTGTTTCCCCGCGGCATGGGCCCTTCGAATGTGCATCTCTCAAATGCCTTAAAACTTATGCATAGAGCTCCTTGAAAACAGTCTGGATTTGTGAATGTTTTCCCGGAGGAGCACTCCTCATTAAAAACCAAATCGACTTTCATGTTGACGGACGGATTTTTTGGCATGCCTACGGCCGGAGCAACATTTACCGAAATCATCGAAACATTAACTCCTTAGTTTTCACGTCGTAACCATGAAGAAAAACTTACTCTTCCGTGGTTCTGGTTATTACAAGCCGAAGGTCAAACAGCTCTTGACCGAATGTGGAACTGTTCTCTTTCTGGTCGTAGGTTAGCAGTCGTGAGACGGGATTTGCAGTGATTAGATACATACCAGAGTTCTTCCATAAATATTTCGTGGCAAGATCCACCGTGTATGCACTTTTCTTCGCCAATCTCCCGTACAGTCAATCAATGATTTGTAAGAATTTCAGAACGAAGACTTTCGATTTTTTTACCTTTTTACGAATCCGAAGGCCGTCGCGACCTTAAATTAGCCTCAATCAATCTACTGCTCCATTGAGAAAATTAAGACCATTATGGCAAGTCGAAGGGATCATACAGACCTTTTTTTTACGCGGTTGAAGCTAAGAATACGTTTAAGTTAACAGTTTCACTGATTTTAAAATGATAATCACACAAAATATACTCATAAATTCTTTCTTCTACGCTTTGGAGAGCGATGACTGCAAGTCGTCCATTTCATTTCTAGACAACCGATTGACATGAGCAGCAGGACTCACCAAGAATGTTGTGTTCGATATAAGTTCACCGTCAAAAAGGCACAATTTAATGCATTTCCCGACCTATGTTGCAAGTGATTATAGGTTCAACAGATTCAGGCTTGAGGTCGTGGAAGTTATAAGTTCATCATCTTATTTCAAGTGATTATAGCTTTAATTTTATATCAGTTTACTTGAAACGGGGATTCAACCGGAAATTCCGTAAAGTATCAAATCATTTAAGTGACACTCAATATTTCATTGTGACTTTCAGCCTACTTGCAATTTTATGCAGAACGTATGAGATTCACCACGCAGAAACTAAATGCATGCATTCCATTAACTTTGTGATATTTCGGGGTAGGCAATGACATGGGTATTGAAAAATATTCAATTCCACGGTAATTCCGAGAATTAAATTCCTCATTACTGGGCTTGTAAAACCTTTTCTGTTCGCAAATAATACAACGCTTCGTGTGACCATTTCAAGGCTAGATTATAATTCTCAGGACTCGTTACGAGAACTTGGTCCTTTTCTGGGCTAGTAAGTTGTGTGCCATTTTCTGCGCTGGCTGTTGGTAAAATAAAACTTTGATACAGTTTGAAAGAACTCAATAATCCATAGGTTTATATGCTTCCACATCATTTCATCTTGCTTTTCATTATACTTTCGTGCACTCGGCTTTCATGGTGCGCTAATAAAATAAAACAGTCATTACAAATTTTGCAGATTAGAGGATCCTCTGTTTTTGAAGTTCGATTGGACTCCAATTTAATTTCAAATAAAATATAGTATCTTTTGTCAACAGGAATACGCATTTAGTACCTTGAATAGGCAAATAAAAACTGTATCCATGCCACCAACGAATTACACAGTTTCTTATTTTTTTTAAATCTCAATGAGCAAATCCTTTGAAGTTAAAAACATTGAAATTGAAAAATAAAAAGCTTCGCTTTTCCTTGCAAAAAAATTATTTATTCCCTACCTAGGTTTCGTTATGGCATTAAATCATCATGTGAAAAAAATATTTTTTTTTAACCTGATGATGTTATTCCATAACGAAACCTAGGTAGTGAATAAAAAATTTTCTTTGTGGAAAAGCCAAGTTGTTTATTTTTCAATTTCAATGTGAAGATTTTCCACAAAGCCATGCCATAGACATTTTTTAAGTTAAAAACAATTAAAAATGACACTGTATTTGATTGTTAATTATATTACAGCGCGAGATCGCTCATCCATATTGGTCCCTATCCATGCCACTTTGTAATTGGCTGTTATTTTCAAGAATATCACAGAACACATTCACGGCGTCATGAAGAATCATCCGCGTATTTCTAATAAATAATAGCCTTTAATATTTTTTATCTTTTAACATCAATTAACTTTAGGAGTTAAAATCCTTTCTATCTAAATTTTTACCAGTTATTATTTAATATTTATTTAGAATTTTTAATTTATAATGAAGACACTTTATGCGGTATCAGTTCCATAAGGACGATAGAGGAGTTAGCTTTCGAAAAGAAAAAAACTGAAATTTTGAAACCGTAAAAACCAGACAAAATTTCACTAGTAGGTGAAATTAACTTTTCGATGAACAATGCCATGTAATAATAATTATTCGAAATTACGTCAGGCTTATTATATATCTTGTCCCAGGTTACTAATAATTGGTGCTTCTCCCTTTGGGGGCATAATATATTATATATATGAACAGCTTCTTTTTATCTTTGTCTCACATACTTAAGTTGGTGTTGAAGAACAACGTAACTGTAAAATTTCAATCTTCCAATATATATCCAATTTAAAGGTCCTTTAGACTAGTGTTGGAAAATAATGAAATGGAAATCGTCAAAGAGTTGGGGAAATAACACTACGAAACAAAATCCGGATTTGTATAATTACTTTTTGTAGAAACGGAACTTCAAATATTTTAATAAATATTCTACTTCCAACAAACCGCAAGTATTAACCCAAAGACCAGTGTCTATAGAGTAGGGTAGAGCTCACCTTGTACTATTCTTAAAGGAGGGTAAAACTGAACATCTTGGGGAGGTGGGATATTTTCTTTTCCTGTGACATCTATGGTTTCTCAGGAGGTTCTGGTACCACACAGATAACACATATATGTCCCACCAAATTTGCCTTCAATTTCTGCTTATTAATTGAAATCTACCTAATTATTTTACGAGCACATTTTCCTTTCTCCCTCCCATGATTTATCTTAATTATTTATTCATTTGTGTGCTCTCGTCCAATTCCAGTTTATTTCCTACCAACACACTAAGGGCAAATTTCGCAGCCGCCTTTCACGACTAATCGATCTAACAGTTCATTTTGACGTTGGCTTGAACAATATGTAACTTCCCTCTTATACATCTACATGGGGCATTCCTCCTCGTATTTGACTTTAAAAGAGTGCAGGTAAAAAAATTGTACCTTTTTTTGTTAACTAGAGAGATAAAAATTCTCTGACCTGAAAACTCATCCATTAGGAGATTTCCTTTCAAAATAAATGAATGCAATGCTGCCAGTAAAATATAGTATTCCTTGAACCTTTGATGCAAAGAAAAACGGCGAATTTTGATCTTCGTCTCTCGCAACTACAGATTACCTCAACGAACGGATGCAAGTTACAAACAGCAGCTGTAAGAAAAAATACCGGATGGAAATTTCCTCAATGTGAAAAAATAAGGAAATGGGGAATGGGAGAGAACTGACAGCACTACCTTCCACATTATCGGAAAATACACAGAGACTAAGGAATGCGGGATTTTCCATCGCACTGGCGAAAATTTTAAGGAGATAAATTAAAGGGAAAGGCTTCTGGAGGAATCAGCGGATTGTAAAAAGTAATGTAATCTTTCCTTTCTCTATGAAACAATGGTCTAAAGAATGAAAGCGTGAAGCTACCTGAGAAATAAATATAATATTACAAGATTAAGATGATTACAAGAGGGCTAAGGTTCGATTCGCTGGAACACTCTTGGCGCCCTCAGATTAAGCCAATCTGTGTGATTGATGGCTAGGTCTTTGAAAGAGGTATTGCGAAAATAACTTTAAAACTTTGATATAGAGTGTGGTTTTGTACGGCACGGTAGATTGAACGGAATGAAGGGATTCCGAGGATATGTTAAATTGAGGAGAATATTTTTTTGTAGTGTTGGTTGCCAGATGGTGTTTTGCTTAGCGGGGTTAACATATTCATTCATCTTCAGTCGGTGTTCACCCTAATACATGGTCTAGTTAATAAATATAGTTACTAATCATAATATTTTAACGTATTGTTTCCTCGTCTGTAGTTCTATCTTCTTTGAAAACAGAGGTAGTCTCTTCATTGTGAATGATCTATTAACTTGAGCTATTCCTCGCTTCATGTCTGCAGTACTTCTTCCGTCCCATGTGGTGGTACTTCCAAAATAGGTGAAAGAATCCAATTGCTCTAATTTTTGTCCTTTCTGTATAACCACTGTATTCCACTTCTCTCTTCCACATACTAGGATTTTATTCTTCGTGTTGTTTATGTTCATGCTGTATCTTTGTAAAACCTGATTCAATACGTTTAGTGACCTTTGAAGATCCTCCTGGTTTCTGTGATCAGAGCAATATCGCCGGCGAAGCGAAGCATGTTTATCTCTTCTCAATTGATCCTAATTCCGTTTCAACCGATGCCTTGTACCTCTCTTATTGCCTTATCTAGGTGCCTACTGCAGGTGAGACGTTTCATCATTGTTTAACTCCTTTGTTAACTTTGATTTATATAAAATAAAAACAAACTTTTATAGAAAAAATAAGCATGTTCGTCAAAAAACTACATGGGAACAATGCGGGTTGAAAAATCTGAATTCCCTGCTGGGATAATGAAATCATATTTATAACCATATCTATAGTTGATCGTTTATATGCATAATACAAATGCTAGGATACGATATATGATTACTTTTGACACGGATAACATTCCCCTTCAAGTTTCATATAACAGAATAATGCATATGGTTATTGTTAGCGATTTATCGATCTAAATCTCTTGTTTTAATAACCTTCAGTTCTTCATGGGTGATTTAAAAAAGAAGGCTTATTGCAATAAAATAACTCCGATCAGGATCAACCGTTTTAGATATATCTGGCCGATTATAGCTTACTAAAAACCTTAGGGTGGCCGAAGTCTAAATGCGTTGATTAAAACAATTTATATTTACACAATTTTTATGTAATTTATTACATGCATATTATTACATATTATTTATAATACTTATATGTTAATTTATATATATAAAATTTATATGAGCCAGAATATTATAAATGTTCCGCTTCAATAAGTCTAATGTGAGAAATTATACTTTTCCTGACAGTGATTAAAGAAACGGACAGCATTTAATCAATTGGAAATTCTAATATTGACATGAGAAAATGGTTAAATATGGTTTTAGACTGGTAAATCTGTCTAAAAATACACATCTACGTTCGACTAAAACGAATCTTTGATTATGTCACGTCATTTTATTGTTACCTAATTTGCCCTCAAAATTCCAAAAGATGTTCTGAAGGTTATTCAAAAACTCAAGTATTCGCATCAAATAACTAAAACTTCCCCGGATGAATACTTAACTTGCTGTTTAAAATACAATATATGAATTCATTTTTCCCATAGATGAGACATATTTTCTTCATGACCGCTAGGATCCGCGTTACAATAACTTCATTGTATTTATATTTAAAAATAATCTTCTCTATATCTCCCACAAATGAACTTTTAAAGGACTTCATAAATATTTATGTTTTTTACGGAAAATAAATATATTATTTGTATTAAAATTTAAAAATTAAAACAAAGGGGTGAAACAATTTCGATTGAGATTTATTCGAAAACAATGCCATAGTACAAAAAAAAAGGTTTTAAAAGATTGGAAAGAGGTTACCAGAGTATGTTGACATTAGAATAAGTAGAATGCTTGATATGTTTAGTAATATAATGATATAATAGTAATAATGTAATGATTCTGTTTATTTGATCGTCTGTGAAATTGATCAATGTAAAAAATTTTTATTGATTTCATCAAATGTGTGAATTGACAAATAAAACAGTTTCTGGCGTAACTTGGTGGAAAATCTTCATACTGACTTTTAATAATCAAACCAATTTACTTTTCCACATGAAATTTTTAATTTTTACTACTCAGGTTTCGTTATAACATAACATCATCAGGTAAAAAAATAAAAAAAATTAAAAAAGCTAATTACGAGTATCACCAAAAAAATATTAACTGCGGTTTTTAGTGTTCAAAAAAACACCTTATTTTTATACTGAATATTTTATGAATACGTCGAGAAAATTTTTTTTACCAGATGATGTTATGTTATAATGAAACCTGAGTAGTAAAAATTAAAAAGTTTATGTGGAAAAGTAAAGTGGTTTGATTATTAAAAGTCAGTGTGTAAATTCACTTAAAATTTAACCTACCAAATGCAATTCACCTTCCAGGGGACTAATTTAGAAACTCAAATCATAGAGTTGAACTTGCAGCTTAAATAGTAATGTGGAAATATCTAGCTCCCATAAGGCATCACTTTATCTAAACAAGGATCTCAGTCCAATTACATGAACACATGCATTCCCTGGTCTACGGGTTGACCGAATGAACCGAAAAACTATGCTGCCAAGGTACACCAAGTCGATAATTAGGACAACTTTAAGTCTCTTACATATCTGACCACAGAATTTATCGAAAAAAGCTAATTACGAATATCACCAAAAAATATTAACTGCGGTTTTTAGTGTTCAAAAAACACCTTATTTTTATACTGAATATTTTCTGAATACGTCGACAAAAAATTTTTTTTAAATGCTAATTAAAACCACAATGAACTCTCTCCTGGGCGACCAACGAAGTACACGAATCGTGGTCGTTGCCGTAAAGAGTTTAAAGGGCACGAGAGGGATAAGGAAACTTCAGAATAATTATAAACGTGGCGAAAATAAAAGCGAAGGAAAAGAGAGTCTGATGGTGGGTGGTCGGGAGTTCTCCCGTTTCAAGGATGACGTCAGCGACTATGTAACCGGGGCGTGGAGCGATGGGGCTGGGGGACAAATGTACATTTCGCATGAGATGCAGGCGGAGTAAATGTAGACAGGGTGAGACGGCGGGCTTCGGGCAATGCCTCACTCCCGCAGGGAGATCCAGGCCCCACGTGAGAGGAACCTGGAGTTAAGGCGGCGCACTTAAAAGGGAAAGGCACATCAGGGTGCGGGTGGGTGTGGAGAAGTGGGCGGTTGACGTGAGGGGCGGAACTGCGACCACAATAAACATGAATCGCTCTTTTCCCGGCCTACGAGTTTTATCTGCAGGAAAAACCGCAGGAACAGAAGATGTCGGATCTGTTCCCAGTAATCTATTTTGGGATAACGTAGTTCTGGGAACACCTAGTCATCACATACTTCTCCCTTACTTTATAAGGAGGGGAGCAGCAAATAGAAGAAACATATAAGGACACCTGCTTCCTACGGCTGCTTGCTAAAACACCTCGAGTTTAAAATCCCTTTCAGCATATAGGTGCTAAAAATCAACGAAGTTGTTGCATATCAAAGAAATATGGTTGCTTCAACGAAACTAATTACGGAATATCAAACAAGAGGAAAGTACAAAAATAGTTCCTTCAAATGAAATTATTGAAATTAATTAACAAAGATACTTTGGGTATTCTTTGATAAAGCACAAATGAATAGAATTTCCAAAGACATTGGAATACTTTTGATCAGCCATTTATTAAATACATCATAAAATAACAAGAAAACGTGCGATATGGTTGTGTAAAATTGTTAAGATGCAGTATATAAATATATATTACTTCAAAGTACGAATATATAAGTACACTATAAGGAATGAGATATAAAAAGAGATTTGCCCCTTTTACATTGTAGGTAAATACAAGCAACTTGCATTAGTAACAAGAGTAACAATTTTAAAATTTAGGGATGATAAATTCTGTTTATGATTGTACCTTGTAATAAATCAAAATAAATCATTTATTCAACAATTCTCCCAGCTGAGCTAAACCCTGATCTGTGCACAATAAGCCAAATACAAAATGAATATACATTTTTTATATTATCATCTCTATCAAAAAATTATTATAGAGACTTTTGTTTTATGTCCATTGCATTTATAGTCTTGCTCAATGGATGGTTACTAGTTCGAACTCACGAATTTATAATGCTGAACATTTAGGGTGAATTTACTAGCAAGACTTATATACTCTTCATTCGGTGAAAATACATATCAAGTATGCATGGAATTTACACAAGGTAACTTTCGTAATGCTAAAAAAAATACATTGCAATAGATTATTTTCATCCCAAACCTATGTATCTCTGCAATTTTATGTATATTCTCTAAACAGATTTAAACATATTTCATATCTCTGTAGTAGTTTTCAAATTTCTCCAGAGAAATTCTGCCGCCTGAGATCGCTACCAACCGATAACAGCATCTTGAAGTTCCACGTCGAGACGAACACATAATACGTGTGTAGTGGCCTAACCTTTCAGTCGTTTTTCCATGTAATGAGGTGGTAGATATCTTCGGAAATCTTTATAAGATTTTAGATATCGTAAAACTTCGGCTTTCACTAACTTTTCAATTTCTTCAATTTCAATTTTTAGGTCGAGTTCATTGTTCACTACTGACTGGCAGCCCTTTCTGTTATCATCACGATCATTTGCATTAACTTTTAAATGAACGAGAACATTGACGCACAACATCTGTCATTCATCAAATGTGGTCCAAACAGAGCCCAAATTTCCTAATGTATGTCAGAGTTTAGAAGTTTTTTACCAGTAAACACCGTATCACTGAACGGACTTCATATTTGCAGGAATTTCAATTGCATTGCTATTTTTGACTAGCTGTTGTGAACTAATGACAAGCGGTGTGACCTTCCGATTACTGCAGCTAAAGATGCCTACTGTGTGCGTCAACAGAGCGACCATTCGACTCTCTCCACTAATGCTTGCGCTACAAGAAATGAAGGTAACTTTTTGGACATCCCTCTTCATAGAAAAATGCGAAGCAGAAAGAACGATTAGAGTTCCTAATTAATTATTAATAAATAAAGTTCATAGAAATTAATTTGGAAAGGACATGATTAGCATTTAGCATTTCATAGAATTAAGGCTACATGTAGAACAAAATATATATAAATACAAATTTTGTGCAATATATTGCCTTAACTCTAATAGACCTAAATCAAGGATATAGATTAGATCTATGTGAAGGTTTACAGAAAAATAGCATTGTAAACAGGGTATTAGTGGTAATATATTTTTTTAATTCTTTCATTTCCAAGCTAAGAACGAAAAACTAATGTTACCCATGATTATTAGCCGTTCCTGGACATTATCTAGAGCCAATCTCTTTTCTGAAATCGTAGTTGGTTAATTTTAGGATAAATTAAGATATTTTTACTGTTATTTTAGATTACGAATGAATTCGCATCAAATGTACAGCAATGTTTTATGTAATACTGACTAGGATGAGGAAGGACTAACCACCTTTATATTCCCCTTTTTAGAATTTAAAATTACGGTTCCATCGGCCGGGAAAGTGATGGCTACTTTTTTTAGGATATTCAAGGAATATCCTAAAAATCGAATCCTAGGAATCGATTATCTTAAATAGGTAAAAAAAGAACGACCAAAGACTAATCACCATTACTTTACAATCAAAAGTCAGCAATTGCAGAAGAAAAGTCCTTTTCCATCAGGAAAACGCACTTGTTCACACTTCCGCGGCCGCCAGGGCTAAAATTCAATAACCGTACTTCCAATTGGTTGACCACTTGTTGTATTCACAAGATTTGGTGCCTGTGACTTTTTTCTATTTCCTAACCTTGAAGTTACACTTGGAGCAAAAGATTTTCATTGACCTCGGAGGTTATCGCATACGAGTACGCCTATTTTATGAAAACAGACGCCTACAACTATTTAGAAAGATTAACAAAATTTTAAACATGGCTGGAAAAGTGTATCGACTCTAACGAGACTATGTTAAAAGATCACTATAAATTAAAAGAAAAAATATGTCATTTACTTGTTACGTAGGAAACGTTTAAGACTATCTCTTGCTTCTACAGCAGTATCTGAGAGCCGTAGGGAAAGACGCATTGGCTACAGCGTAATATCAGAACGACCGCTGATTGATAATAATAGCTCTCGACCTTCTTCATATCAGCTGTAGAAATTTTGTGAAGGTCTTATGTTATCCATTTCTCTAAAATAGTTTAACCTTTGGAAAGGATTAATTTTAAATGTCCACTTCTGCAGGCTCGCTGGCATTTTTCAACTGAATGTATCCATTTTCTGCTCAAAAGAACCGTAATTTTTTTTTGAAATAAATATACAGTATGAAGTGTTCACTATAGCCTGACACCGTCATAACGCTCTAGCTATAGTAGCTAATTCATTTCTGCATTTAGGGTCTAAGGTTTTGATATTTTCTTTTGTGCTATACATAGGTTAACACTTAAATTTTCCTGAAATATGCCCAAATAATTCTTTACAAATTTGATGATTTTAATATGGAATGGACACAATTACGCATAATCGAATTACTGTTTATTTGTGAAGGCCCCTTTTACAGTTCAAAATACTCGGTCAAAATATGAACAGTATCTCTTTCAAGATTCATTCGAATACAATCTGCGTAAGCGGTCACTCATATCTCGTATTTTGTTGTTTCGTCAATCACTAAAGAAGTAATTCCAAGAAAATATTTCGGAGGGATAATTTCTCCTCCGCTTCCATTGAACTTTCTAAATGGCTTTCTACTTCTATTCGTCCATTCATATTTTTTTATATTAATCGCTACTAAAGTCTCCTGTTTTGACTGACTAACACGGAGGTGTACAGTTCTCTTTGAACGGCACATCACCGTCTTTTCTTCTCGCCTTCACTGTTACTGACAAATAAAAGCTGGTTTTTCTTCATCCCAAGATTTCATTGGTACTGAATCCCATATTTATTCTTTAATATTAAATTTACCCTTCCCCAACATAATACGTATTTTATATAATATTCAATGATTATTGAATTTCCCATATCAGGAAGAATGCAATATGAGTACTATCGTGCGAGTACTCGTACTATCACGGTGTAAGAAGTTAAAATTTCGAAGAAAGTATTTCAAGGTACATCCATCCAAACTTCTGACTGAAACACTGCCGTCGTTTTAATGAATACTTGCGATCCTTTTATTTCCGTTTCCAATATATAAATAAATTCAAATACAGTTTTCCATGCCATAAAATTTTGCGTAAATACGTTTTCGAGGGTCATATATGGCAAACCTCGTCAGGTTTTTACATGCCAGTAATTAAACCGTATAAAAACATTTCCAGACATGTTTTACTCTCTTCAAGCAGAATATACTAGTAAAGAGTGGGTTATATTTCAGATTACTTTTAATTTCGCATATTATGAACTATATTTATATTATTTCTAGTTTTTGACATTCATTGATTGGTTTTATACGTAAGTAAGGCAAGATATAAGCCTCACGGAGTCGCAGGAATAAGGAACAGCTGTTACCAACATTTCATTGAGACGGTTTGGAACATCCACCGGACTGTCCCGACTTAGTCATCACTATTTCCATCTCTTCAGGACCCTAAAAAATCATTTGGGGGAAAGACGTTTTGAAAAATATGACGCCGTAGGCCCAGAGATTGTTTGTCATTGAATGCGACTGCAAACAAAAGACTTCTTCACTATCTATCATTTGTATTGAGATAGGATGAACTTCTAAACATACATGAAGAATATTCAAAAAAGTGAAATAATTTTCAGGAAGATACTTGATACATAGTTTTGCAAGGTATTTATTGATCTACCCCGGTATTAAAATATGCAAGTCATTAGTCAGGAACAAGTTAAATCAGTATAATATACAGAACCAAGTACATAAGACGTGTAGATTAGAATGGGCAGATGCTGTGCATTATATAATATTAGGGAAAAAATGTGATGAATTTAAAGTATGGAATACCTTTTTCAACACTACTTACAAATCCTAATCGATATTTATCCATGAATTATCTGTAATACTCTTCACTGTAAATTGGCGCTACTCCTGTATGTGAATAATGTTTTAAAGAAATGAATACTCTGGAAAAAAACAAACTTTATCAATTTATTTCAATTAGAAATTATTGGTTTTTTAAGGAATTGCAATAAAACAATGTGTTTTTATTTAGAAAATTTATATTCTAGCACTCACTTCACAGTTTCTTGAGCTTTTATATTCTTAAAATTATTTCGCTGAATGTCGGTTAAAGATATAAACTTTAAGTACTTGTCGTAATCAAGCGATAATTGTGCGGTTCATTAGAATTTAGAAACAAATTTTTTAATAACTAGCTGACTTCAAACAAAATTTCATCAAGCCGGCCTTCACCTGGCAAGCAGCACCATACCTGTTTTTATCAACCCGATATGCTGCATAGATTTCAAACATCCTGATTAATATGTGTCACACCTAACTGTACTGCTGTGAGTGTTGCGTGCTCTTAGGATACACAATATTCTCTTGAATGTTAGCACTAGTTCCTGATGAATTCACGGTGCCGAGGGAAAATGGAATATTTAAATTTTATAGGTATGAATACATGTTTGAATCAGCTTAATAGCGAGGGAAAGTATAATTTTCGTGAATCCATAACATTTCTGAGTGGACATTCAATGCATATTTAACGCTAAGATAAATGACTACTTTGAGAGATTCCAGCTTCATATATTTCTGCTTTTCCCTAAAATATCATTCAGATTGTCTGTCAACATTCACTCTGGGAAGCAATCAGAGTCAATTCAACTAATACGGTACGCGGAACATAGTGGAGGCGTTTCATTCAGGTTCTCGTCACCATTTCCGAATATTTTTTAGACCACCGTCTACTCTATTCAAGCTTCAGAAATGTCCGCTTTCCCCAGGGCGACGCGGAAAAAAAGCCCGACACGAACTTGCAAATGACTTTTGTGCACCTGTCTTGGTCCCTTTTGACTTCTCTCTTTCCTTCTTATTTTCTTAATATGCACATGCCCATCACAAGATATTCATTTCATTAATTCACCTAAGATTATCCCTGAAGTGACCTATAATGAATGACCTTCCTTTAACATTTTCATTTGACTCAAACACATCACTGTCACGAAGGAATCAGTCACAGAGGGATTTCCTGTCTACAAATGAGACCATCGTGGCAAACCCTCTCCATTCAATTCATTTCCGGCGTTACCGTCCATAGGGATCATTTAATGCCCTTGCACAATTTTCGGCATTATCATGAACTACGCAGAAGTAAAATACGAGACTAAAATGAGTCTAAACACTAAAAGTCAACCTGACTATTTGACTGAATTGCGACTATAACATATAACCGACGGAAGTAAAATGTTAAGTGAATAAAATTATTTAACTTACATTTTACATGTTTAAAGAATATGTAAACAATGATTTTCAAAGAAACTTTTGGGCGAGTACGTACAATACTAACACTCATTTGGGAAAAGGTAAGAGTATTCATCAGAAATGGGTGTACTGTGAGCGAGAGTAGCCATGGATCATTATAGTCAAAGAGAAAAAATATAGAAAAAATGAATGAAGCAGAATATACAGAAATTTCACTTTCCGTTGAGATTATTTGCTAAGCTAACAAAAGTTAGTGTAAAATACTGTGTTTATCGATGCAACAGAATAAGCACCAGTATACCTCTCTTTCATAAGGCTCTCTCAGCTACGATGAGGATAAAAGTCAAATTCACTGACGTGCATTGCACAGAATATGAAATTGCAATAAGTTAAAAGCTAACAGGCAATTTGAGTACAATATATTTTTAAATATACGAATAAAATGATAATTTTAATACGTCTTTTAATTTTTTTATTAACTTCTTAACTACCTATTAGAAAAATAATGAGAATAGGTAAAATCTAACTCCCATATCAGCAAATAATTTAAAAAATACATCTTTCTAAAGCAATTGAGGCATGATAATCACCAATTTAAAAAACTTTCTTAATTGTATCCTTAATTAGAATAAAATAAAAACTGGATATATAATTCTCTTCGTGAAATAAACTGTATTTCTTCTTATCACTTCCACAGTTTCTTCATCTTTTTTCAATGTAATCATATGACATCATATTCCAAGCGGTCATTTAAATCTACAAATATTTTAAAAGTACGTATTTCCATGAGGAATAAGATTATTTTCACTGGATGTACAGAAAAAGTTCCCGCATTTTTCTTTTTGTTGGATAATAACTGAAATGCTTTCCAAATAGGAATTATGTAACGTGAACGGTAATGATATTTTACCCAAGGGCTCTTTTGAAATTCTCAATGAAATGATGTAATAGATGCGCTCCGGAAAGTATATATTTGTATTGTGATGAAAGAGAATTTATATTCTGGGTCACTACTCTAAATCACCAAGCTACTTAATGCAGATTTTCATTTTTAATAATGCGATCTGACGACATTAATACGTACAGTAAGACGTTAAATTATTTACAAATATAATTTGACAAAGAGAGTAAATTACATACTCTGGAATTTAAATCAATTCTTAAAGACTAATCCTGAGCAAGCAAGTCTCGCTTTTCCGAAACAGTTTTGCCTTAAATTATATACCTAATTAAGGAGCTCATCCACCCCTCCTTTAGTAGATTCGCAGAAGAAAGAAAGTTATTTCTCCGGATACTAACCCTAACATTGGGAAAGTCTTGAAAAATGCTTAATGTCAACTCACCAAAAATTAATTTCACGCATAGTTAACTTAATCTCTTTAATTAACTAAATTTAAGAATAAGAAAGGTAAAGTTTCAAGAAGTAGAAATAGAGTTAAACAATGAAACTTTTCAATAAAGATAAAGTCAATCGTTTTCCTTATCTGTCTAATCTTCTCTATGAGAGGTTTGATTTTATTTGCATGATAATTTATTTAAAATAACACAATGGGTGTGTTTAAAGAGTTTTTATTTTAATAATTGGTGTTAGCGTGTGGGAGAAAAAATATTCATGGCAATAAATTTTCATCCTTCCTTTTTATTTAATCAATCCATTTTTCATTCTACAACCCTCTTTATCTCGAAAATTTCTCATTTCCTTCCACTTTCTCGCTTGGTTAACAATGAATGCATAAAATTAAAAACGCTTAGTTGAAATTGAACTATAGTTACTTTTAAATGATATTAAAAAATTTTTGCAATTGTGGAAGACATTCACTTGGTCATGAAACGTGAGAATAAATTCAAACTATTAGTCATCAATAAAGTACTTAAATACTAGTACCAAAAATAGTGCTGCCATTTGTAACTCATTAATTAATTAACTAACATTAATTAATTAACATTTGCAACCCAAGCATGAGCATCCACTGTTCTCTTCTTTTCCATCTTGAATCAAATACTTCCATCGATCTAGAGAGAACATTTCCGCATCAATTATTCAAACAAAATGCTATTTGCTGAACAGGTCATCTATGATGTAAGCTGATCTTTCATTTTTCCAAAGAAATATTTCCAGAGGAGAAATAAGGCATCGCTCAAATCCGTTTGGTAATAAACCCGTGCTTCAAATAAAAATGCCATTTACCTTAAGCAAAAACTAACCGCGTTAGTTTAAAAAACTCATGAAATATACCAGGAAATTAGCGAGTCACTCGAAGCATATAATAAAAACAAAAAATGTAATCCTAAAAGCAAGCAAATGAAATAAATTCAACATTTTCACCGATATTTAAAGACAAATTAATACGTCATCGTTGCCTACTGACGTACAGGAAACTAACTATTAATTAATTATTAATAGTTAGTTGCCAATATAATGAAATGCATTTATTGAAATAAAATATTTACCAATTTATACATTTTACGAATTTATTTTGGGTATAAAATCAAGAAACAAAGGGAAATGATTAATTCGAGCCGTAATTTTTAATAGCTTATTTTTTTCAGTAGCATCACATACTATTCAGGCTATTCAGGCATTCATACTATAAAATTCATAGTCATTTGTTTCTTTTAATCCATTTTTGATATTTAAAGGAAAGAAAATATTCACTTGATATTTATTGAGCCGATTTTTTATGGCATGAAGTATTAAAAATGGTAAAGACTGGAATATTGTGAACATTTTTTTCCAAAACTATTTAATCAAAACAATTTTCAACCACAACCCTTTCCCTATATCGGTTATGTGGGGGAAAAGGTCGTGCAAGGAAAATTCCTTTGAATGTTTTTTATTTATAGGTTATAATGGTAAACCTCCAGGTATAATAAAAGCATCTCTGGAATTCATAATTTTGTGTGCTAAAAGAGAATGAAATTCTTTTTCATAATTATCTTCCGCTCTTATTTTTTTTAAATCTGTTAGAAAAACAATGGCATAGATAAAAAAGCTCCATCCAATGTGCTGGATATTAAAACGTGACTCACTACATCTTTAAGCTTAAAAGTGTTAGCTAGATAGTGATAAACCTTTCTTGTGAAACAAAACCTGGGATAGACAACAAACGCTGGGATGACAACCCAAGAGAAAAATATGTTTTCTCACCACTGTATTTTATAGACCCTCTGGCACTACTAAAGTGAGACAAGGTATAAACCGGAAAATATGTTGAAGCAATGAAACTTTATGGGGTGAGTCGACTGAATCTCCGTATAATAAATGTAGAATTTCATACTATTCTTGGAAGAAACCTGAGGCTCGAAAAGAGCGTTGGTTTTAGTGGTTTTCATTCTGAAGAGAACCAGGAGAATCACAAAGGAAATGAAAAAATGGGGATATTTTTATTATTCTCCGAAACAAATAGAAGTTCAATAATTAGATCATGTAGAGTAGCTTGACAATCATGAAAACGATTTAGACGAAAATGGTCAGACTATTTGCGACCTTGCGATATGGGTATAGAGAAGGAAACGAAGAGTAATTTACGGTTTTGGAGAAGTTTTCCAAAGGCGAAAGGTTCTATTGGAAACACGTTGAGTAAGGATGCTGAGAAAAGATTGGTTAATACTTTAATATGAAGTGTGATTTACTAATAACTAGAAAAAGTTTCATTGAGGTAAGATGATAGATGTAGATTGAATTCATTTGAGATGAGGATATAAATATGAATGGAAACATGCGCAGAAAGAGAAACCAACAAAATTCTACGCATGATAACGGAGTGCAGAGGATTTAAAGGATAAATACAAAGAGGTCCAGAAAGATATGTACAGGGTGTTTTTTAGCTTGACGGTGGATGCCTAAAAATGTGATGGCAAAGTGGAAGGTGGGTAGCCGGGTTGGGATGAGGGAAAGGTTAAGAACGTTGGACAGAATGAAGGGAGGTAAAAAATATTCGGAATAGAGGAACAGTTTAATGCTGTGTGGGGTCAAGCCAAATTGGTGTAAGCCAAGAAATGTAACGACGATCAGTCTGTGCCCACCAAAAATGTTTCATAAATATTAAAATACCAATTTTAAGAATTATTATCATGAATAATGTTTGTCGTTAATATTCCAGATCAGTCACTAAGTTATTTAATCAGAATTATGAGGTGCAAGATTTCATATGATAAAAATTGAAATATATTGAAAGATAGAAATGATAGAAATTGATATCATTGGCATATTTTTCCTTCTTCGCTTAAAACCGCACGGCACAATCAGCAGTTAATAGTATATATCAAATGCACCACGGTGGTAAGCAATTGGAATGGAAAGACCAATGCGTCAGTAGATCAGCGACAAAAGAGTATTTTTAATTTTGCTGAAACGCGGGCTAAAGCCAGTCTTATGGCGCCGAAGTTTGCAGAAGCAGTGAGGGTATTTGGAGTGCGAACGGGACGACAACCAGAAGGGGAATATTGGTTGAAATTTCAAAAAGCGACCATTTCTGAAATGGAATCATTTTACTGAAAATCCTCGTTTCAAAATGTTATCGATTGATATTTGACAGAAATTGATGACAAAGGAAAAATATTGAAAGTCGATATTAATGCGAGTCTCAAATGATCGGCACTTTTCCACACACACATGCACACTCATATATATATTTTTTATACACATATACAAATATTTATATATCTTTGAGGTTGACAAACTCCGGCGACGCACAAACACACGGATACAAATTATTTTTTTCTATATAAATATATATATATATATATAACTGCTCAGGTGCGAGTGGGGAACGGAGAATCCGGATGAGCAGTGTTAGGAAGAGGTGTAAGGCAGGGTTGCCCATTGTCACCGGTACTCTTCAACGTATATGTAGAGGAAACGATTAAAGAGGTATGGGAAGAACTGAAGGTAGGAATGAAAGTCGGAGGGGAATTCGTAAAATCGGTTAGGTTTGCTGATGACCACGCATTAGTTGCTCAGTCAGCCAAGGGGTTGCAAGCATTGCTGAATGAATTGGAAGTTCAGTGCGATAAATATGGGATGAGAATCAATATTAATAAAACAAAGGTTATGCGATTTTCCAGAAAGAAAAAGGCTAAGCTAAATATTAAAATAGGAGGGGAAAAAATAGAGCAGGTAGAAAAGTATACATATCTCGGAAGTGTTTTGGACCAATACGGTCAAAGTGGTAGGGATGTAAGGAGAAGAATTGCGCAAGGCAAGGAGGCTTTCTCAAGGAGGAGGGAGTTGATGACGGGAACGTTGAGTAGAGATGTTAAGACAAGACTCGTTAAAACTCTGATATAGAGGGTAGCTATGTACGGTGCGGAAACGTGGTCACTGAAGAAGGAGGATAGACGTAGATTGGAGGCTTTTGAAATGTGGTTGTGGAGAAGAATGGAGAAGGTGAAATGGACCGAAAGGAAAACAAATGAGGAAGTACTGGAGATGGTGGGTGAGAAGAGGGGTTTCTTGAGAGAAATCGTATGGAGGCAGGAAAAATGGATGACAGGCGTATTGAGCAGTATTGGAATGTTGAAGAAGGTAATAGAGGGGAGAATGTTGGGCAAGCAAGGAAAGGGTAGGAACAGGATAGGGATGTTGGATGGGATGAAGGGAGGAAAGAAGTACACAGAGATGAAGAGGGACCTGATGTAGATGAGGTTGCTGGATTAGGTTTTGTTTGGAGTTACAAAATATTTATTTGATAGTTGTGTCCATCCAATAACCTACCTTAACCGGTAGATTACCTAATATATATATATATATATATATATATATATATATATATATATATATATATATATATATATATAACACCAGACTGGAGTCAGAAAACAAAAAAACTCACTCAATAAAGATGCAGATTAAGAGGAATGAACTCTCTCACGGATAAAAGTTTTACACCTGAACGAAGGAGGAAGAAAATATTTTTGCCCCAAGAAAGACCTCATTGAAGATCGAAAGTTGAAAGAAAAAACGCTGCGTGGTTTCAAAACGGGGTGAGCGACATGGAGTCACTGTTTGAACGCCAACGGTTCGAGTTCGTTGACAGAAGGAGAAAGCCATTAAATGTTTGTGAGTTTGGGCTTGACGGGAGAGAAGGACCTCGAAAGAGGGTAGGGATAGGAAGAATCGGAGATGAGGGGTAGAGTCGAGACGGCGGAGGATAGAAGAGAGATTAATTTCAAATCAATAGGTCTCTGAAAGGGTCCACAAGCATCCCCAGAATAGCTGAATGAAATATTGTCCTCGAACAAAATGAACGACCAAAAAATAATCTTCTTTCTTTAATCAAATACTTTTAGCCATCAATATTGTGTCCGCAACTGTTAAAGGTACATAAACCAATCCTCTGTGTTTTCCCAGAATCATCTAAATCTGTGTATTTAAATGATTTCACTCAAAATGGAACTTTATAGGAAATAAAACTTTCTCGGTAAAGTATTATCAATTATCAAAGTTTATAATGGCATTATGTTTGTTAATTTAATCTCAACTGGTTTTGCCAAAAACGAAAAACAAGACCAATGAAACAAACAGACTTTTCCTTAACATTGATCTTTTGAAATGCAATACAATATGGTATCTTACCTTGATAAATGTATTAAAATAACTGAAATTTCATATCAATATCAAGTGAAAAACTACTTTGATGGAAAATAAAAGGCTATTGAATAGCTTGTTAGAATGAGATTCCATCGAAAACCTTGAAATAGAAGCTAACGATTAGAGATACATTTTCAAAAATCCTTTATTAGTAACAGATATATGTACGAGTATGTATACTTCAATTCATTTTAAGTCGTCTACCTATGATAATATGTTTGTGCGTAATGCACATCTCATTGCTAAACACAAAAATTGCACCAGAAATTATTTTTAAAATTCATCAATCCAAAATCATCTTCATAATAACTTAAGGTAATTTCATATTTTTGTGGAAGACCATTCGGTTAATGGAAAGAGGTTCCTATTCAGGCGGTGCCTCTGGTGAATGCAAAATCCTTAAAAGCCCCCTACGATAAATTAAACTGAGGAAACTACTATCCCAAGATCTTCTCGGATATCTTAGGTAGTACGGGTAAAGAAATTGCTCTCCCTACTATGCGTCAGAATAATACACGCCACATTGGTCCACATTAATAGAATCTCCTATAAAAATGTCGGGTGCATTCGTCAAAATCAGGCAATTCATTTGCTGAATTCATGGTTAAATGATGAATGTTATAATGTTACAAAAATTAGCAAATTGAGAATTTCTGGAAATGAAATTCTTTTACCAAAAACGTAGATTTAAAGTACATAATGAGTAAGCGTAAGATTGGGGAAAGGGGGGGGCGTAATTAGGGATCAAGAGATAATGGAGAGGTTGGGGAAGAGAGCAAAAAGAGAGACGTTAGAGCCTATAGTCATGTGGGAGAGAATCTTTGAGGTGATAGGACGTGCGTGAGCAAGGGTGAGTTGCACCCAAACGCAGTTCGGTTTAGAATATCCGGCAGCGTCAGCTGTATCAGACGACGCTCGGGGAGAGAGAGAGATGCGAGGCAAATGAGCGTTGAAATGAGTGGCAGGAGGTCGTTTAATGGAGAGAGGGTTGTTTCCCCCTCATTCTCCAAGGCAGACGTAGGCACTTGAAGACATGTAAAACAAAGCGAGCGACCTATAGTTTGGTTTAATGGCTATCATCAGATCATCAGATCAGTAAAAATATTTCCTTATCCCGGATAAGGAAATATTTTTACTTTCGTGATCTGCTCAAAAACCGCCTTCCCCACATGTCCTGTGTTCGCCTTTTATGTGTTTTCCTATCCCCTTTCCTTATACCTATTTCTGTTTGAATATATATATATATATATATATATATATATATATATATATATATATATACATACATATATACATGTATATACATATATATATATATACATATATATATACATATATATATATATATGTTTTTGAGTTTTGTTTTCAGACAAGGAAATATCTAAACTGTATCAATATTCATAGTCCAATTGCACATGGGGATCGACCAATGCATTCCTTTTGCCACCCTGAATAAACGCGATAAAATATTACAATTATTTACGGGATGATCAGTTTGACTTTTGGAAATACAGGTGTAAGTGTAATTTAATAGCAGGTATGAAGCTAATTGCAGAAATATATTTCAAGCAAAATTATGAAAGTAAACATTGACAGCGTCGATCAACAGGTGTTTGAAAGGAAAAACTGTTCAATCATATAGCACACGATAGCATTGAGAAATAAGGGAGAACAATTGAAGGTAAGACAATAATTTCAAGCCTACGCAAGACTCAATACTACAATATGTGCATCTGACAAAGAGTTAAGGTGCGCAGTGACGGAAAGGAGGGCAAGATATGGTTTCATGTTATCTCTCGTGATTTTATGGTTAAAACCGGAGAAAATGGAAAACTATGGATGAGAATTCCTGTCGTTTGGAAGGAAATTGGAAGAGGAACCCATCCCATTAGTTGAAACCAAGCTTTATGTAACCTCTTGTCAAATGGTTTTCTGCCATTGTGGAGAGAATTATAAGAGGTACAATTGAGACGCATGGAATAAGAGTGAATGATGGTAATGGAGTTCACAAAAAGTAGACAGACTAAATTGAAGTTTAAAATTGGTGGATAAAAACTGGGTAGCTAAGAGAGTCCACCTGTTCAGAAAGTGTTTTAAGTTCTAATGGGAAACGTGGGGAAAATATTTTACAAAAAATTTCACAGCATAATAATTTTAGAAAAAGGGGGGATGACAAAGACTTATGTAAAATGGACATATTTTTTAAAGTTTATTTTTGAGGGTATTTTTCCATGGATCTAAACCTTGGTCGCCGGTGAAAAGGGATGAGCATAGCCCAGAGGTTTATTCATGCAATAGCAGGGAAAAGAAGAAGAAATAAAAAGGGAAGATAGGGACATTATCAAAGATATAATAGACCTTTCAGGAGAGAAGGGACATTTATGAGGACAAATTAAACAGGAGAACGAATAAGTGAATGTGTCATACTAAGCAGCAAAACAATGTTGAATAAACTTATAGAGTGGACAATGACGGGTTAACGAGGAAATAGGAATAAAATAATGGTGACAGTGGATTGAATGGTGATGAGATGTACATGTAATATCTTACATATTGAACGTGGTATAGTAGTTTAACGGGCTCATCAAATACCTACCTCAACCGGTAGGATAATATTTATAATAGTTAATTTTATTTTTTGTCACACCTAAATTAACCAATGAATTTTTTAAAAACATTTAAGTGTGCTCAAACACATTCCTTCCTAATTCATTCCACCACTATTACATCACTGTTTGTGACACATATTAATTTGGTAGTATCTATAAATTCTATAACTTAATAAGTAAGCTTTGGTAGTGGTCTAATTTTGCAGTATCAATATATTTGCAATATAAATATAATTTATCTGCATAAATTAACTTAATAGAGGGGTTTATCTTGGTTTTGCTCACTGAAATTAAGCTTTAAGAATTTGTAGTCGATATTACGCAATGTAATTTGGTAGCCAGTGATGTGAAAAATATAGTATTTCACTTTTTATGAATCCATTTTAAGTTCAAAAATATAATTGCAGGGTTATCAACTCGCATTTTGTCACAAATTTTT
Source organism: Hetaerina titia (assembly GCA_037158775.1). Lineage (NCBI taxonomy): Eukaryota > Metazoa > Arthropoda > Insecta > Odonata > Calopterygidae > Hetaerina > Hetaerina titia. The sequence continues at coordinate 100,870,806 of CM073770.1, read as the reverse complement.
TCGTAAAACATTTTAAGAATAATATGCACATTTGTCAATAAATCAATAATTTATATACTATTAAGGTCTTTAGCCTCCCCCATCAATATTTTTTTGTATTTTAATTTGAGAAAGATATATTTTCCGACTGAAAATGTAAACTTTTTGATTTGTACTTTACAGTGCAACGCATATTTCTTTGAAGTTCACTCAATTACATTTTTCGCATTATGGTATTATGTTTTAAAATGAATCTTGAGAACACTTGGCCTTTGTAGCGTATAAAGATGTTTTTGAACCACTCCGCTCGTTTTCCTTTATTTTTATTATTTTGTGAAAAAAATATCAATATAATTATGGTCAGCCAGCCTTATGAAAGGTATTTCAATATGAATCTGCAAACTCCAACTGCAAAGTTTAAATCATTTTGCATGGAATTTGCCTATATAGTTGAAGCACACAACGACTGGCATGTGAAAGAAGAGGTTTTAAGATGATTTAAGTTTTTTCTGGGGATAAACATCACTTCTCCGGAAAATCTTTAAAATACGATCCTACGGTCACTCTACTTTAACTTGATGACTGTTTTTTATGATCTACGGATAATAAAACAATCACACTTCCAGTTACTACATTTGCAATTACACCGTTATTGAAAATGCATGTAGATATCGAGTGTAAGACAAGAATAGAAATTCACCATAATATATTGCTAGAGCTATTTCTGTCAAAATACTACTCTTTAAGGTTTTATACGAAAGCAAATACTCGAATTTTGCCTATCATAATGGAGCACGTAACAGAAGAAAATGAATTGCGAACAAAGCTTTCTTTTAGTTCAATACAATTTTTAGAACTTTCCAAATAGTCTATGTGAACAAAGACTTGTCTATGTGACAGAAAATTATAGAAATTTTGTTTATACGTACCTTACACTAATTATTTAAGAATCGTCAAGTCTTGGAATGAATATGTCCATCATAATCTTTACCGAGCCCAGAATCTTATCATTGTATTCATACTATATATTTCCGTCAGAACCTATACTTCAATATTCTAATTTATTATTTCAGGAATTTTTCTCAAATATATCAGTCACGGTCGTCCTCCCAATCTTCCGAGGAGTAATTTAGCCATGATAATGTTTTAATAAATGTTGTGCTACTTATCAGATGCGATAAAAAGTTCGGTATTTAAAAATATTCAACAGTAATTTTTTTCGTAAATTTTACCCAGTTTTTTGAAGTTACTTTTCCCTTCCGGTGTATCTTTTTTATTATTCTCCATAGCCAGACTTGTCTAGCTTATTTTTTCCACCTCTCCAGAGGGCGTTGTTACCATACACTTACGTTGAAAAAATTGAAATCCCATCTTTCTCACATTCAAAAGTGGGGCACACCTCGTTCCCTTAGGATAACAGCACGAATAAGGTCCTGAGAGGACTATGGGAAGAAATACGTACAGTAATGAAACGTAACGGATGGTGGACCGCTCGGGACAGGGAGGAAAGAGGGAGTGAAGGGTTGGGTTAGTAAGAGAGTGGAGGAAAGGAGGAGAACTCTTCGGGAATGGGATGTGAAGGGAAAGGATTTGGGTCCACAGCGAGGGGCGTGCGGGTGGGAGGGTGGGAAGGAAAGTGGATTTGAACGAGGATCCTATATGTTGAGGGAGGATGCGAGAGAGGAGAGGAGAAAGGTCCGGCGCAAACTTTTCGCCGGGCGGAAGGGATTCGATCAAGAGTGGAGAGGGACGGAGAGAAGCGCCGAGTGAAACGGTCGAATCCCTAGCCCTGTGGAGACCGATAAGGCATTTTTTCAAGGTGTGGCATGGAAAGGCAAGCGGAGCCGCAAAACGAGATAACAGCAAATTTGATCAGGGCGTCGCAGAAATGGAAACGGTTCCGGTACTTCCCGTTACTAATCCAAAACTTGGCAAATTCGTACCCCATTGATGAATGGTTAGCGAGCTGTCTTTTGCATTCCCGCAAAGTAGGAGTGTTAAAGTGCGACCGCAGACAATGAAGAACTGTAAATTAAACTTTCTAGGAAACCCTTGTGTCTACCGAAGGCGATTCAGATCTATTTTAAGAGGTGCGTTGCTGTGCGAATGACAGTAGCTCGTATGTCTATTCTAAAGTCCCCACTCGCCATCGTAGGAGCAATCGCCTACTCCACTTGTAGTACTTCCTTTTTCCTTTCCCTTTTCAAGGTTTACCGTTCAATTCTATCCTATTTGGGGTGAAAGAAAAACTATTCAGGGAAATTGAGTAAAGTTGTTTAATTCCTTTACAGTAACATTTAGAATCACTAAATGAATCAGCTAAAAGAAAACAGCGTGGCAAACGAGAAAGGGTTCCTAGAATAGGATAAACTAATTAAGAAAATGAGCATTCATGATTCAACGCATGCCTACTTTTTCCCAAGATGCAAAATAACGCGTGATGTACCATATAGTGTGATAATATAACACTCTTCAAGACAAAAATTATGGACATAGAATCTAAGAAGAATAAAGTGTGAAGTGCTTTTCTGAGTAAAGTATGACCAAAATCTTTCAAAACTCGTGAAAGCATGTTTAAAAATAATTCGGCGAACGAAATATTTAACCAAGCATTAATGAGTAATTTTATGCAGTTCACCACTCCCATCTATTGAGAACTGAATGCCACTCAGGAAGCAAAACCACGTTGTGTTCAACTTCGAATTATTAATATGTATTAATAAAATAATATGACCTTGAATAATAATTAAATTTATAATGTCATGTGATGAAAAAATTAATGAATGTGTTTAACACTGATTACAAATTCAAAATGTCGACAGTTATGAATTTTGGAATTAATATATTTATAAAATTATGACAGTCGCCGCACTATTAGACAAGTCAGTACTTTCTTAGAGTACATATATATTCGCGATGCGCAGTAATTGTAAGCGAGGATATTTTTTGTTTGTTATAAAATCAAAGTACGAAAGAACTGTTACGAAATTTTCCATCTGCGCACACAACCTCAGCTGAGTACAACCCATTATTGTAGTTATGAACCCGTAAAAACGCCGCCTGCGTCATCAAGGTCTCTCACTTCTAAGGTTTCACATCCGTGAAGAGCACTTCAACAACCAATGAGGAAGGACAAAGGACGGATCAGGGGAAAATCAGGAAGGGATGGTGATTTGGCGCACTTTAATTAAGAGACCCTACGTCCATATTTTACCCGAAATTCCTTTGTCATTGCACGACTTGTACTGTATGTCAGATTTGGAGGAGTGGTCGCTCTTTGAAATTTTCCGTGAGCTCTGATCACGTCACCCATCCTTTTCACTCGGTGCACGCAAGAGCTGATCCCTTATTGTTCATTTGCATCGTCATGGGGACATTAAAAGATCTAGAGAAGTTGATATTGGGGTTACCCTAACTGCATGGCCAGCCAGCTAATTGAAGGGATAATTAAGTTACACTGAATTATACGACATAAAATTCCACAGTGAAGAAAAGAATCGTAGTGAAGCATATTTCTCAACGAAAAACGCATTATTTCGTAAGCAAAAACTATCTATTGGGAAAACTTCATTAGAAATTGACTGCCGGAGCTTGGCTACTTGAAATTTCATCAGGATATCCTGAGTACCTATATGACAATGCTTTTTATTTGATAATGATATCATTTTTATTCATGGGATTTTCACATTACAATTATTTTTAAAATTGGATAAGAAATTCATCGCTATGTGTAATCACATGCATTGTATGTATAAGAAGTATCGGAATCATTTTTTTTACAAGACTGTAGCTTGCAGCGCGCTCGCACCGCGCAGTTTCGCCTGTGAGGTGTCTGACCTTCAACATCCGCCGAGTGCCCACCGCCTGCGAGGGTTCATTCAGGCCATATCGTGTTTTTAGTGGAACCCTATCGAGTTACTCGGCGCAAGTACAACATACAGCAAACGATTGAGCAGTGTTGCGCCGTGAAAATTTGTATTGGACTGGTGAAATAGAAAACGGAAACGTTGGGCATTACTTTTTAAGTTTTCAAGGATGAAAGTACAAGGTGCGTTCCAAAAGTAGTGCAAATTAATGTCCTGAACTGCTTTTATTGGTCGTAGTACAATTAAACCACTTGAAGTGGGTTAGGGAGATAATACGCTTCGCCGCGGAACAAGTTTTAGTGCTCTACAAGCTGTGGAAGCGGCAGAATGTCAGTTGTTGTAAACCTCTGCTCGGCGACCGTATCACGAAAGACCACCCGAGTGGAAATTTCAAGTGAACTTTTGAGACGTATTGATATTGAATCTGACTATTTGGACAATGTCATCACTGGTGATGAAACCAGGGTTTTTGAATGCCACACAGGATTAAAGCCAAAGAGCCAAAGCCCTGATTGGTACAACGACCGGTCCCCCAAACCTAAAAAGCCAAGAATGAGCAAATCAAAAGGGAAATCGATGCTCATTGTCTCTTCACACGTTAAAGGAGTGGTCCATAAGGAGTTTTTTCTTCAAGAGTAGACTCTACCTATAACTTGAATGTGCCGGAAAGACTCCGAAAAAGGGCCATCAGGACGAAAAAAGACAACTCCGCTACCTGGCAACTCCATCACGACAACGTGCCTTGCCTCAACGTGCTAGGAGTCCGAGAGTTCCTGGTCAAACACTAGCTGCCAACGGTGCCACACCTCCTATAGTCCTTACGTCACCCCATCAGGCTTCTCCTTGTTCCCTCGTATTAAGGTAGCCTTGAAAGGAAACCGTTTTTCGTCCATAGAGAAGATCTAATCAGCCGTGACGAAGGCCTTGCGAGGGATCTCGGAAGACACCTTCCAGGGCGCGTAACGGTCATGGCAGAGTCGCTGGAAGAAATGTGTAGAGACCTTAAGGACAGTAATTTGAAGAATTTTAAGCGTTTGTACAAATCTTTTTAATTATTACTTGCGAAAATAATTGCATTACTTTTGTGACCAACCCTGTGAGACACAAACTAAAGGTTTTTAATTAAGCAATTTCTTCAAAGATGGCCAAGAAATTGTGGAGAACGAGCCCCCGCTGGACGGTGACGTCTAGAACTGATAATAATTATTTACGTGCATGTTATATTTCGGGCACACGTCACATATTATAATCTGTGACGTGTGCCCGAAGTAATGAATTAAGGCCATCGTTTTAGTAATCGTATGATTGCAGACCGTATTGTCAGCGCACACCATTATCACTGAAAATATGGCGACGCAAAAGATTTGCGCTAAACTCGTCCTGAAAGTCTTGACAGACGACCGAGAGCAGAGTCAAGTATTTGCTTGCAAAGATCTTCTACAACGCCATCGCGATGATTCTCCAAGTCCCTTAGAGCCCCCCGACTAAGCTTTATCAGATTATTTAGATTCCTAAAAGCAAAATCCTCCGTCAAAGTACCCCACTATGGGACTCTCAGTGCCGTGAAAGAAGCTTGCACGCGTATCCTTGAGAACCTTCCGGAATCTGCCCCCTAGGGAGCCTTTGAGTCATGAAATAGTCACTGAAAAAAGTGTGTTGACGCTTGATGGTTGCTTTTTGAAGAATTTTGAGGCACTGTAGCAATATTTGAAATAAAACTATTTTCCCGATACTTTTTATACTAACCTTGTAGAAGCAATTGAATGATCTTACTCCGGGCGCTCATTAAAAAAGAGCATCCCTTGAAATATTGCCATCTCTTGAAGACAAATTCTCTGAGATATCTTATCTACTTCCCCAGTTGTCAACCCGAAGGTGCGCTTTGACCGTTTAGGTCTTAATTGAACTTTGCCTTAAAGGCGTATGAAATTAGCAGCACCATGAGAATGAGGACCTGTTTTAATCCCTGAAGTACTGCATGGTATCACACGAAATTTTACTACCCAGGAACATACGCGGCTTGGCTATTTGGTAGTGGATGCCCCAAGTTTTTCCCCGAAATTTGCAACCAGGACATTACGATTTTTAATTGTTAGCTCCATCTATTCTTTTCCACAAATGTGTTAAAAAAAAGAGTCCTCATTCGGCAAATAAAAAAATCTCTACCGCCAAGACAATGCACATGTGCAATTTTGATGGATATAATAATAGAGTTCAAGTTCGAATAATTACAATATCCACCGCAATCACCAGATTCAGACCCCAGTGTCTTCCTTCTGTATCCAAGCTTGAAAGAAAGGATGTCTCGGCGGAAAACGATTCAAGGGTGGGTGTGAATCATCACCACCATGTCAACCTAAGGGATGACTTTCCCTGTCGCAACCGACCAGTTTTATCGTTGAATTTAGTTCCGTTTCCAAACATTGGCACCCATAAATCAGAACGCCTTCGACGCTTTCAGATACGTTGAAAACTCTCTCTAATAACTGGACGTGTACTGACTTTACGCTTTCAATGACTTGCGTCTTGAAATGCGTCCTTCATTTTACTCCATGCGTCTCCTTTCCGTTTCTTTCTTACACCATAATATTCATCATTAGCATATATTCTAGTCTTGTAATGTTGCAACTTGTTATCCCCTTTTTGAACACGCCTTTCATATGTCATGTCCTTCGATAAACTGATTAACTTGTATTCATCTGCTCACTTGATTTGTTTCGTTTTAAAACATTGCAATCATCTCCAATCTACTTAACTCTGATGCTTCCATTCCTCATAGCCATTGAAATTTGTTTGTTGTGAGCCATTCCTAATCTCCATTATACGTATTTTCAAAATGTGTTTTCTTTTGAGTATGTTCTTTCAGGAGCTATTTCGCTCGCTATTTTACTCGTGGATCCAAAGTTACGGATTCTTGAGCAGCAGTAAGCATCAGTATTCTCCCTCTCAATCCATTTTTTAATACCATTATTTAAAGTTGACTTTTCCTTCCGTGCTTGCTCCCTATGTATCTTCAAATAATATCTTCCTTCATTTTTCTCGAGGGTGAACTGAAAACCCTGTCTGTGTACTGAAATTTAATACTCAAACAATAAGTACAGGCCGTCTTTGAACTGTGAGGTTGTAAATTTTGAGGAATTTAATGATACAGAATGCGCACGGCATTAATTGGGAGCTGTGATTTCCATGAGCCCGTACTTCTTCCTTCACATTTTCACGTCCCTCTTCCGCTTTCCCATCATCGAAGGAGTACATTACTTTATGATTTCACACATTCGCGCGTTTGCAACTTCGCTGTATCCTATTTTTCCCCCCAACTCATAATGAAATGCAGACGTGTCACGTTTACGCAAGAACTCTGCCATGCGGAAATACATGCATTAGAGAGGGAGAAGTTTTGATGGGAACGGGGGTTTGTTCCGCCGCCCTTTGCAGGCGTCTCGACCTCGTTGCGCACAGCATTCTTCCATCGCCCCCCTGTTCTTCTCTTTCCATTCCCCACCAATCTAGGTGATAAATCAAGTAAAGGGCGCTGAGGAGTTAAGTGAGGTCCCGCTTGCCTTCAAATGAACCTCCTTAACTTTCTTTCCTTAAATCATAAATGAATCATCGGCGTATTTTTGAGGAATTCCACTGAATTATTAGCTCAGATTTTCTCCACATTATTTATTTTGGCCAAGGTTTTCCTTCTTTTGACATCCCTTCAAGTCCACGCCAACTGGTATTTTTCTCGGCCGGTGTTTTCTTTTTGGCTACCCTCTCTCCCACAGATTTAACACGAGATGTATCTTTCCACTTCACGCTAAGTTGGATTTCATCTGTATCTTCTCTCTTTCTCTCTCTCTCTATCTCACACCCATATACTCTATTCCTCTCCTCCGTGTTACTTTCTCTCTGTTCACCAGGCAGGACTAAAAGATGAAACGAAAGTTGCTGGGAGTCCCTCGTTCAGCTGGGAGAAGGTCGAAGAGAAAATTCGTATTTTTCTTCACTCCTCCTCCTCCTCTCCCCCTTTGAGAACCTGCCAGGTGAAGGGAAATAAAAAACAAGAATAACAGCTTTATGATTTTATCAGGAAGTGCTTGGTGAGTAGAGTCTATAAATATATTATCCAGTGGATTCGTTTTCCGGTAGGAAAAAAAATTCCATTTTAGTTTAAAACTTAACTTTGGTCAGTATTTGACTCGTTCCATGTGATTCAATGGAATAAGAACAACACACCCGCCCCTGTAATCAATTGAGAGCGATATACCAGAGAGACTTTGGAAAATTAATTAAGAGCATCATTCAAAATTCTTTAAAACAATAATTATTGTTGAAATCGCGAGTCAAATGTTTTCCAAAATCGACATTTACCCGTCAATCCGTACTGGCGTGGTATTGCAACGAATTCGCCTTCTTCCAATCACGAGGTTCCCCGAGTTAACGGTACTTTATTGCATGAAGAGCGATTGGGAGAGGACTTCATTACAGTTGACTCTCCACCATCGTGCAAGTTGCTGAGATTTTTTGCCTTGAAAAGAAATTAGCCTTGCGGCAATGTTTTGGGGTATAAATGATGCCAACCATGAAAAAGTTACTTCCTCCTTCATTTTAATATAATATAAATAAACCCAAATTGGCGGAAAAATCACGAGTAATATAATAAAGTTTTTGTGGCAAAGAATATGTACCCATTAAGACTTTTAATGAGAGGCTTAAACGTTCCGCTGTGGGCGAAAATCTTTCATGTAACAACGGAAGTTTGGCGTCCCTGCAGAACTGTTGGAAACGCTGATAACTTGCATGAAGCTTCCGAGGAAGACCAATGGATTTTCATGGACATTGGACTGCCACGCCATGGCAAAGACTGCTTCAATTCAGACGAAGTTTTATCGAAGTTTCTCGAAGAAACCGCATTGCCAGTGCTTTCCCACTCACACATCCCCCACCAAACTGGCCCGACCTGGACTCCTGTTTATTTTTCTTTTTTCTAAGTTCAAAAGTGAAGAAATCTACATCCATTAGGAGACCCAAGGCAAACCGCAGGGGATGCTGGACGAGAATATTGAGGCACAAATCTAAGAGTCGCTTATGAAGTGGGAAGCATTGCTCCGAGTCCATATAGTGCAAAAGGAAGTCGTTTTTAGGAAAGGTCACTCAAATCATCAAAAATACTCGCATGTCGCTTACTCTCAACATAAGGACTGTAAATGAAAGCCTGATACATATGAGTTAATTTTAACAATGAACCTTTCTTTCTCAAAGTATTTTTAAAATTTTCCATTGATCAATATTTTATTAATTCCGACCATCGGTGTCTCTTGAACCACATTCTCCTGGTTTTTTCTTTTATTTTTCTGTACTGTGATTTTTACCGGTTTATATTTCATTAACAGTGCGTATAGCAGTTTTTTTACACTTATCAATAAGCAGTCAAAACGTACCCGCATCCGTCTTCCATCCACACCATATGTCCAGGCTTGTAAAGGCAAGAATAATAAGATTAATATCTTAAATAAGGGACATTCAAGTCCTTACAAGGAAAAACGGAGTGCGTTAAATGTAACTTATGGTATAAATTTACATTAGGGTGTTTTATGTTTAAGCTATTCACACTCATCATGCCCTCCTACGTGGCATAATACATGCATGCATGCACACATGCATGTATGTACACCCCGTATGTAAGCTATTTAAGTAACATGCTTGCGTAAAATACTCGCATGGGAGCATATTTATATGTGAGTCGAACATTGTTTTTTTTGTTATATCCTTCATTATATTCTCCTTTTGTCTGCGGAAAAAGCTACCAATAATGCCATGGCCATTGCATCTGAAAAACCCTGAAAGAATAAGTGAAGTTAGAATAATTCTCTTAAATATGATACATGTATGTGCTCTCTTGTAAAACTGAAGACGTGTCACAAAGTGCTATGCTACATAATGCTGATTAAACTATATATTTGTAAACTATAGTCCTTTATATTTTCTGTTTACCTGAACTACTTCTTTTTATTATTATTGCCATTATGATTTAGAGCAAATTTTTCCAAAAGTAACCACATTTGTCCCTCAATCATAAATCATCTAATATTAGTATTAAAACCTTTCCTCTATTATCATTGCAAAAAACTTCAAATGCCCCATTCTCACAGCACTTGAAGTTTATCATTTTCCTGAAATGCCCATACTCCTCCTTACGCCCTCCTTATAAAAAGGAGGAAAAGAGTACATCATTATACGGTGATAATTGTACAATCTTAGAAACTCACTGATTTACTATGAGCAAGTTTGTATGGGATATATACTCAGCATACTCGTACCTAGAACAAACTTTCTGCGAGAGTTCGCACGTATTTTGATGTCTTCACATATTCTACTATAAAAACTACCAAACTATAAAAAGTCAAGTTGTATTTCAATGGTTTTGTCAAAAAATCTCAATATGCGCATAATGATCCACTTCATTCACCTATTTGAACAGAATAAATTTCGTTATTTATGCCTTAAAATTCTTTTTCAATCTCTACCATGCGCCAATAGATCTACAGAGAGCTCCCGGGAGATGTTTCGCGGTCTCGACTATGCATACTGCATTTTTGTCGCAAATAAAAACAGAAATATTCATATATTCAATCGTAGAATATATTTTGTACTTATATACATACATATCTTACAATTATTAATATAGGTATTGAAAAACATAGTGGAAATGCGCGTCTTTGTTTCACACTATGTTTTTTCAAACAAAAACCTAAAAACAATATTGACTTTTACACTCACCTTGAAATTTCCATACACTGCTTTACACAGGGTGCGGCTGCGTGATTTGCACATTTGTATTGTCCACTAGGAGGCGAGTTTTAGGGCCGTAGAGAGTGTAAATGGTTTTCTACAATTGTGTGGGTCGGGAAGTTTCTTTCTCTTTGACTTTAGAATGCATTGGACGAAGGAACATCTCTCCTTTGCCGTAGGGGCTTACTTCTCTTACTCGCTCGTTCTAACTTCTCGCTCGGTCGCCGCCGCGCAGCGAGCATTCCAAGGGCATTTCAATATTACCACCATAGCTCGAGTTCTTGGACGGCAGTCTATTGTTACGTGACTATACACATTCAAGGGAAATGTAAGTGTGCAAAAGAGAAGATTAAGAGTATAGCGGCCCCTGAAATTTACAATTTAGCAGAGTAGTAAGAGAAATGAATAAAACTATTATTATAATATACAAGAATATTCAGTTTTAATAAACCTTGAAATTGACAAGTTGCGCTATCGTACCCCGTATCGCTCAATAATTGTGCATTCAGTCAATATCTTAACGAGGACATCCATAAATAACCAAAATATATTGTACTGTAAGTGAGGAGAAGCTTTGACAAGGAGGATTGAGTAGCTGACAGGGACTTTGAGTAAGGATTCTAAGAAGATATTAAGAAAATTCTCGTCAAATTCTTTTTTAAATGGAGTGTGGTTTTGTGCAGCGTGGAAACATGTTCTTTAAGCAGGATGCTTGGCATAGATTTGAAGAATTTGAAAATTGAGTATGGAGAAGAATGGAAGAAGTCAAGTGAACTGAAAAGAGAACAAATGAAGTTCAGAGCATGGTGGGAAAGGAGAGGAGATTGTTGGGAGAAATCATAAGGAGGAAGGAAAGATGGATACAGAGCTTTTGATTAGCAATGGGATTTGAAGACTATCATAGAGGGAATAATGTTAGCAAATTGAGAAAGGGTAAGGAATTGGATAGACATGTTGGACGGAATGAAGGGAGAAAAAAAGCATCCAGAATTGAAGAGTAGCTTGTTGTAATTCTAAATGTTACGTTACATTTGTTAAGAGAGACAAGGGAATTGTCGCTGCACCGTTTGAAAAAATGTGGCCATGAAAAAACCTACCTTAGACGGTAGAATACCCATAATAATTATTCTCTCTTACTCATTTTCTCAGTCAAACAAGAGCCTTCTTTCCCAGTTTTACGGAAACTGGATTATGTGTAGACGTATGTTCCGCAGGAATCTCTATACTTGTCACATTTCACTCCTCTGGTATCGTTGCCAGCTTTTTTCCGGGCTATTTGCATCGTTTATCAAAATATAACCGTCCACCAACACAGTTTGAAAGTTTCAATAGTGTTAGCTCCCTTGCTAATGTTTTAAACTGCAAGACCTCGGTGATTGAGAAGATTAATAAGACAATAATCGCCGGGAATAGAGCTTACTTCATAAAGGTAAACTCTTGAAAGCGACCCTCTTTCTAGGGCTTCAAAAATCAAGACACCTCTTAGGCCAGTCGTGACCCACAGATCGCATGAAAGGACCATGTCATGCCAGTTGTAAACAAGAATGTTTTACTAGTATTTAAACGGAAATTTCAAAAGAGCATCAGTGAAGAGGGCAAGAGAAGGCGAATAAGAACTAATATGGGACAATAATTTGCATTCAAAAGTAAAAATATAGTAATATTTGTGAGGTCCCGAAGGTTGGATTGAGGTGACGTGGAACTAATAAGTTAGGAGGCGATCACAAATTGCTTCGTGAACGTACGTATGTAAGGACGAAAACCAAGGAATAGATTAGTGCAGGGTTCGGAAAGAGTACTTGAAGATCATGCGGGTTGAAAAATGGTGGAAGAAGGAGCAGAGCAGAGAAAAATTGATGGGATTCTTAAGGGAGGCCGTAGCTCACCCTTGGCTTAAGCTCCAAGGAGGTACGTACACGCTCTTTCCATCTACACTTCACCAAAACTTTTCCAAAGTAAACACAAAAGACGTAACTATCTAAAACACTGACATTCCATTTAACTCTCTTATCTGTGAACAAAAGTTAAGTTTTTGCATTTCCCAATGATGTAGAGAAATGCAAGTTGGCAAGTAAAATTATTAGAACCCATAAAACCAAACAATTAGTCAATTTTATCCATTTTACTGATAACATCTGCTCCCACAGTTGTTCGTTTATCAAAATTAAGAACTCTTCAAAACGTAATTTTAATCTATATGATATTCCATGGAATAATTTTTTACCATCTAATATATTTTCCTAACCTTCATTATTTGCGCCAAAATCATGTGTCCTTAAAGTAACCCCTCGAAAAGTCCCCAGCTAAACATTCATCCAAGGCAATATCACCATTCTTATTCTTAATCGAACTCATTCTCTTATTCTCTCCACGCTTTGATCCTTTTACATATTTCATAGATAGATTCTCATTTACCCCAAAACTATTCTGTACTATATATTTTCTGCATCTGTAATTCGAGCACTTTTATCATTCAAGACATTTTGTATCATTACATTTTTCTAAATGGACATCATATGCTACTCTTCGAGCGGTTCAATCATTAAATGAAATTGCTCAATTCATTTCATTATCCAATATTTCTTTATTTGAACTCAGAGACAATTTAATTTCTCCATTAGAGCCCACCATTGATTCTCCCTACTATATTCATTTTAAACCTACAATTTTGGTGCATTCATCATTAAAGCCATTTAATTTTTCCGAAGCTCTACTCAAATCCAGTTAATTCATATATTTGTCCATTTAGATCTCATAAGATTACTGTATAACCTCTGTCATCCATAATTCTTACATCTTCCTCATATTTTTCAATTAAATTCCCGCGTGCTTTCATAACATTTAACAGGATCGAGTTATCAACAAGATCACCCTTATTTGAGAATTCTCCAAATTCACCACATATCCTAACAGATTTCTCTATCGCATTCCATTTGTCTATAAGAACATTACCAAATTAGCTCGATTCTTTTTAAATTAATCAAAGACTACTCAAATAACACTATTATAATAATGGTTACTATCAATCTTGGGGATATGTGAGGTGATATTGCACTTGGGCGAAGTAAACATCCAACTTGTAATGCACTTAAGCCGATTTATCGTTCAAATCCAGCACTTTTGATACACCCAGCGTTCTGGAAAACCTAATACCGTGAATGTGAAACTTTTCGCAATCATAGCTAAGTTTTTTGGTTGTTTGGTGAAAAAATAATAATGGCAATTTTAAAAAATTAATTCATCTTAATAGTAATTGATTTGGGATGCAACCATAAAATACTAAATATTCCAATATTTTTCTTCCATTTGCAATAATTTTAAGAATTCATACCGCCCTAAAAAAACGTACTGTAAATTTAATATAAACTTCAATTTCGTATTTTCATTACCGTTTGCAGATGATCACAGCAACATTTGCCATGGATGTCATTCACTCATGCCATCTAATGTCTATTTTAATTTTTCGATAATGGACGTCAAGATTTACATAATTATTTATTAATTGCTTAATTATGTTTACTGACTCGCCATGCGAAGTTAAATAAAGTAAATAAATAAGGATTGAATTATCGGGTTACAATATGAAGACCTCAAGAGCGCTCTTTCCGTAAATTACGGTTTAAAAAACCATATTATTCTCGTGCGCGCAGTGGTATTCCTTGACTCGAAGGGTTCTCTAGGAGATTCATCGCTTGCGATCGATCCGCGAAAAAATCACCCGCAAAAACACCCTGCGGACTTAGTTTCAAGAATCTGCCATTGTCTTCCAACGGTGTGGATTCCGGGAGGGACAAGGTCGGGATCTTCCGAAATTAATAAATCGGAGGCAGATCCACTCCCTCCCGAATGCACTCCTCCCCACGCCCCCTCCCACCGTGCCCTTCCACACCGTGCCTCCTACCATTTGACGTTTATTATATCCCATTCCCATCACATGTCCACTCCATCTTGTCTAATATCTTTGTCGTTCGTTCTCGTCCTTTCCTCTAGTAAGAAGGACGAACGGTAACCCACTCGAATCTTTCCGGCACACTTCACGGCCAACATCATTCGATTCTCCCTCACTCTGTCGATAGTGAAAAAAGAAGATTGGACGAGAAGCACCTTCCTGCCTTGCGAGCCGTGAAAACTTTCACCCACGCGGCGACAATCTTTCACTCTTCCTGTCCTTCCTCCACCACGCCCCAAAGGAGAAGCCCCCTCCGTCCCCGACGTCACGCGGCTCGGGAAGGGACGGGGAGGGAGAGGAGGGGCGGGGAGAGAGAGGGTGAAGGGTGGGAGATATCAGTTTGCTCAGTTGTTCATTATCTTCCGTGCCACTACTGTCTTTTTTCTCATAGTGACTCCACTCTCACAGCCGTAGCGATCCCGTGGATGAATAGCATTCGTTTTCCAGGATCCATGGTCGGAATAAAAATTGAGGCGATGACAAAATTTCGAAAATCGTCGACAATAATTGTAAACTCATATTTTCTATACGCGTGTTTGACTAAAAAGTAGAGTAAAAGTAATTGTGGCAGGCAACATTGGGGTAAACAGGGGGGGGGGGGCAGAAATTTGCCTGTGAAGGGATTATAGATTCGACTGGACTAAATGAATCACAGTATGGAAATTTCACAGTGTAAACATATTTCACCTTGACCGGGATTTGAACCCAGATCCCTTGGATGTCCGGCTGAGTGTTTTAGCAATTTAAGTTATCGAGAAATATTTGGGAAATTGGTGAAAGGAACAGACAGTCAAAGTGCTTAAAGTTGGTTTTAACCTCGTGGACTGTGGCGCGTCGCGCACGATTACGAATGCCTTTGACATTGCATTTACGGTATTTTGGTGCAACACCTTTTTCCTTTCATGCCCCAAAAATTTTAGAGCTTAAAAGAGGACGCCTTGACTCCACGATGACCCCGTTAAAAGTTACTGTTGCGGCATTCCAGCAGTTTCTTGGAATCACACTATACCTAGGAAAGGACAATCTTGGTTTTCCACACAATATCTTATTTGAAACCGATTCATATACGCAGTATCAGCATTTCAATTTGTACACACAATACCTATTGCCCGTATTCGTAATAAATCGATTCTAGCGCCCATATAGTCAAATCAATCATATTTTCAATTATTGTCGTGCTGACGCCATTTTGGTGCGATGCGTCAGTTTGCAAATAGGACGTGCTGTTGATGTATCGCCACGCGCCAATTCCTTTCTTCCCTCTCCGGCCATCTTGGGCCAAACTTCTCCCATTGGCATCTTTCCTACCCTCTTCTCAATCTCCTCCACCTGCGTCCCTCACGGACGACGAGGGGTTAGACAGCAACCTAAGATGAGGGTCGGGAAGCGCCCCTTCTTTTGTTTCATCAACGAAAGCTTATCTCCCCGACGGGCACTCCGCGACCCCGCCTTGCCCACTGTCGTCGCCGGGGGCCGGACGGGATCGATATGCTGGGAGCGGGGAGAGGAGCGCCCAGCAATCCTGCCAGTCGGACGACCACGATGGACCGAAAGGGGAAACGGGGCCTTTGGTACATACTCGAAAGCAGCAAGATCAGAGAAGAGAAATAATTGTGAATCCAATGGGGAGTTTATTTGAACGAAATTAACCGAGCAAGATGGAGATGGAACATATCATTCTGGCGCAGTAATCGGCAAAACTATCTTCAGTGGAAGGGGTAATTATTTCTGCGCCCACTTCTCCTTTTCATGACCAATAATAAGATCAAAATTGAATAATGGATGGTAATGAATTTTTTTAACCAAGTCTTTTAAAAGTTCTTACTTCTGCAAGGCAAAATGAAGGCATACTAGTCTCGAAATCACATCCGCTTACAGTTTATTATTAAATGGATATTTTTTCTGATATATCTTTCTTTTCCAAACTGGCAGGAAATCTACTTTCTTCTTTCAGAGAAGAATGAGCGGGCTGCAAAAAAACGGGGTTTCATAGCATCAAATTGATAAAGAGCGGAAAGGTTTACAGAAACTTCGTATACTTACAAAGATTTACAAATTATTCTTAAAGGGTGTAGGAAATTGTGAGCGTTCTCACAAGGATTCAATCCTGGATCCTTGAAAAGTTTCAAGGTGGACGTTAATAAATAACTTAATTCTTCAATATTTTAATTAAAATAAAATTAATCTTCTTGGAACTGTAATTTAATAAAAATAGTTCTCAGATCTCCAGTTCTTTTTATATGCCTTAAATGGATCTGGGTCACTCTAAACAGTTTTACTACTCTTAATGAAAATGTTAGAATGATTTTTCTTTTGACTCAGATTAATAGCGTTTGGAATATCGTTCCCACAATAATCTTATCTGATGAAGACATACAAGACATCTTTCGGAAAATGGTAAATATTATGTAAATATTAATATTATAATACTATGAGAAAGTATATTTCCTTCGCATCCATGAAGACTAATTTTTTAGTAAAACATTACCTTCTATGGCGCGTATGAAGAAAGTAACTACGGGTCTTTGTAGGTATTTGTACGGTATAGTAGTATTTTTAGGCATTCGTGAGTTATTTTTACATCGCATCATATATTCTACAAATTCACTACACGGAATTGAAAAGTTCGAGAGTCAAGGCTGCGCCATTTAAATAAGAAAAAAATGAGCAACTATCCCAGTAGCGTCTAGATCTAAGCGCCTAGTGCCCTTAGATCCAAGTAGATAACTGCAATAGACAACATCATCAGCAAACTTAAATTGTCTCCCATTCTTCAGTCCAGGACTATCCAGGAGAGTCCATTTGTCCAACTGATTGATGCACTACAAGTCGGAGTACGGAGGACATAATGGAAAAGGCTTTAATTCAATTGTCCAATGAAATATATTTAGTACTAATTCCTTTAGAGTAATTTCGTTCTTTTAAATCTTATTCAAATACTATGAATAATAAATTTGCTCTATGCTAAGCAACCACCTTTAAGTTAATTGAGTTGTCGTGATTATTACAATCGACTTAATTCCTAAAACGCTTTAGTGAGCGCTATTATTTGTTAAACATACAGTTATAGGACTTGAAAATTTAATCGACAATCTCAAAATAAGTTTAGCCCCAAATAGGAAAAAATGCGATAATTTATACTTAAGAAACCATAGAAGGAATTTCTGAATGACTTATTATAAATAGAGTCGAGAATGTACGCGAATATAAAACGGAAATGCATACGCGAAGATCTCTCTGTGACATATTACCTTCATGAAGGAATGGAAAGAGGCACGAAGTGTGCACTACTTCCCCGTTGGAAGTTCGAGCGATGGCTTTACCGTAAAATGTCCCTTGGAAGAGCCGTGCAGCCCGAGGCATACTGCCTTGTCTATCAACAATCTTATCTGGAAGCTTCCTTCGAACTAATAACCTTGTGCTCCCTTTTCGAAGCGCCTCGGGCGTTTATTTGAACAAGTGCGGCAGTGAATTTGTCATATCTCCGTAATCATTTCGTTCTTCTAATGCGTCACTAAACTATGGGATAGGTTTGTAAGACGTTCTACTATAGCTAGAAAAGGGACTCGTTTTTTTGTCGATATTAATAATTAACAAATTCATTGGCTGTAGAAGTACACATTTAACTAGAAACATTCAGTAGCTGTAGAAGAAGCCGGCAGTGTGCTCAAATAAATAGGAGAACAAGCTTGATTGAAATTTTAAGTATTTGAGGCTTTTGATTCGACTCAAAAAATGAAACGAGTTGAAATCAGTCGCGGGATTAAAATGCGGAGCATTTCCACAGTATAAAAAAGACGGGATGTGCAGGTTCTAATTTTCACGACCTACTTTCCCGGAATTCTGGTAAATGAGAAATAGGAAGGATGACGAAAGGTCGCACTGAAGGAAATTTGAAGGTTTGAATTGAGTTTGCAACTTGACACACAATACATTTCTATAATTCTACACTTTCTTTATGTTTTGACTCCTTCCAATATTGTATTCTAACGGTTTCCACAGCGTGAGGTTGATTGAGTGTTCCTTTTCGTTCTGGGAAGTATTTTGGTCTGCAATAGTTCAAAAACGCCTTTTCATCCACTTTCAAAAGAAAGGCATGGATTCATAAAAAATAATTCATATATATATAATGTCAACATGGCCAAATTTGCATTCTGATGCATGTATTTAAAACATGGAGAAGTTAAAAATTATTTCTATTTTTAATTCGAGCACGTCATTTCATCGGGTACGAAGCTCGCTGTTAAGTTACAGCGAGTCAAGTTACAGCGAGTGCACACCATCAAGTTACTGCGAGAATTATTGTTACCTCTCCTCTCTCACTTCTCAATTGGCCTCGGACTTCTAATTTCCTTTTAATGGTGAAAACGTATTAAACATTAAAATTTTTATTTTTTGCCATGCCTGCAGAATAAAAATTATTATTCCTATTTTGTTTGTATTGCGTGTCAATCCAACCAAACGTTAGTGCCATAGTGAGAAAAGAAAAGTTCACCTAAGCACGCCTCATGTATTGCATATGAAATCCCTGCGGCAAACTCCAAGGAAAAGCACAACAGTCGAGAGCTACTGGAACTTGTCAAAGGGAGAGAACACCATCCTCTTGATTTCTCCGAGAAACCCTTGCCCTTCATCTTATCTCCTAAAGTTGACCTTTGGCTGCCAGCTCTTTGAAATTTACTACGTTCGAACTCCTTCCGAGTTATCCCTCGCAAACCCCCTCATTCCCATCGGAAAAAGACGAGCGAAAAGGCTAGGAATAGGTCGTTAGCGCGAGTACTAAAGGAGGAGGCAGAGAAATGACCAGACATTCAAGTCGTCATGGGAACGGATGCGGTTACCAAACAATTGGAACGTAAACGGACGGGCATTTGTTCGGACAAACTTTAGGAGAAAGCAGTACAGCAGGTCAATGAGTATTGAATGAATATCACTACAATAGAAATTCATCCATTTGATTTCCTTCGACCCCATCATCCATTACTGCATTAAAGAAGACAACAAAGAGCACACTAAGGTGCCTACACATCTGAGGCATAGCAATCAAATGACGTTTTTATACTTTTCAAAAGAATTTCGTTGTGCTACTCTGAAGACAGAAAATAATTGCCCATCTGACCCATAATACAGAGGCCAGATTAAGAGACTGGCCGATCGCAAATTTCTGATCTATTTCGGGAGAGAAATGTACATATACGGTTATTTGTATTTGTTGTTTCTACATGAGAAGATAGAAGTTGTCCAAATGTTAATAGCTAATATTCATAAAAAATTACACTTGAATAGATCATTTGGTCATGATGCTCATCATGATTGTGAACTCACCACATTTATCTTGATTTCTTATACGCCTCCAAAATATTATCAGTAGAAAATATATTAAATACAGGTATATTTTACATACACCTGTATATTTTTTTCCCTGAACAGAAATAAAAACGTCAACAGCAGGAAAGCTGTTTTAATAGTTAAGTGTAATGATTACTTCCCCACCTTTCCTGTGTTTGTCTTTTACGTGTTTTCCTATCCCCATTCCTTGTATCTATTTCTGTATGTGAAATAACATTTGTTCACCGTATGGCGGGATATATATATATATATATATATATATATATATATATATATATATATATATATATATATATACACATATATATATATACACACACACACACACATGCATACAGGAGTTTAGAAATAACTTTGCAGCTTCCACATAAAATAGCTTATTTATTTTCTACTAGTTTCGCTACACTGTAGCATCTTCAGGAACATACCTAAGATGCTACAGTGTAGCGAAACTAGTAGAAAATAAATAAGTTATTTTATGTGGAAGCTGCAAAGTTATTTCTAAACTCCTGTTCGCAATGGATTTCCACAAAGTCTCGGCCTCAACCATCAGTTACACATACATATATATATATATATATATATATATATATATATATATATATATATATATATATATATATATATATATATATGTATATATATACAGATACATATATATATACATATACACACACACATATGTGTATGTGTGTGTGTATATATATATATATATATATATATATATATATATATATATATATATATATATATATATATATATATATATATATATTAGAGTCTGACCTGAAGAAGGCCTCGGAGTAGGTCTATAGCTCAAATGTGAGTGTTCTTTTACGTGTTATCTGTTTTATTCTGTTCTATTGTGCCGAGCAAAAGTTAAATATTTATTTATATATATATATATATATGTTATCACATCGAGTCGCTTGTTTAAGAAGATTTGTTGGTTCATATTGCAATATTTTTCTCGTTTCGCAATTTATAAAAGGTTGTTCAATGTTGTTGATTTATAAACTGGAGTAAATAATTAGTACTTTTAGACAATTGGATTTTGAAATAGATAGGCGACGGAAAGACGCTCCCTCTCTATGACACCAAAAACGCCCATAAGGATTTTGAGAAGATTTCCAGTTCTTCCTGAATGCACCCAATGAGGGTCAATTCAGGAAGGACTGGAAATTGTCCTGCCTTCACAAAGTTTAAGAAACTCAACTTCGACAATTCCTGACTTCTAGGTCACAGTCTCTCCATTCATTCGTAAACGCACCCTTAGGAGGTACTCGATACTATTCATCCTCGAGAAACAAGTTTGCCCTCACAGCCTCGAAAAAATCCATTTTTTACTCAATCATAACCGAGGTGTAATGTGGGTAATACAATCGATCACGCCTTCTTCTTGTGAGTATTAAAGGTGTATTTAACTATTTACCTGTAATTGATAGGTTAAACTTTGGAGGAACTTTATTACGAGGATTGCTATTTATATTTTGAGTCTAATAATGAAAAGACAGTAATATATTGTTGATAATGGCTTTATTGTTTTTCTAAGTATTCCCTATGATAATCAGTACACTTTTTCATGCGCTGGAACCAATTTTCGTAACACTTTTTCCACTCAGATTGAGGTACCTCCAAAAAATGGTTTTTGAATGAATGCCTTCTTCAGGCGCCAAAAAACGTTGGCCCCGCAATTTTTTCTTTATAAACGGGAATAAAAATAAGTCTTTTGGTGCTAAATCTGGGTCATATGGAGCATGACCCTTCGATTCGACGTTTTAGCCAGTCAAATACCTAGTTGTTTCAGCTGATCTGTGAGAGCTTGCATTGCCATAATGAAGAATGATCCTTTGTTGCAGCTTCTTTCTCCGTATTTCACTAAGCACTTCTGGCAAACAAATGCTCATGTATTTCACACAAATATTCAAAATTAACGGTTCCACTTTGCTCTAACGATTCGGTTGCCATATGTCTAGTTATTTCAAAGAAACAGGCGAACATTTGTTTCAATTTGCTGCGTGCACGAATCACTTTTGACGGATTTAGCTCGTTTTGGAAGACAAATACAGTGAATTACCGTTTTGTTTCTGGTTCATACGCATAGATCCAAGATTCGCCATCTGTATAGATGTCATATGCAGCTTTGTATGCACTTTGATTGTATTTCTTGAACATTTCTTTGCACCAATTGACACGAGCATCTTTTTGATTTTTTTTTCAAATTATGCGGGATCCAAACCGAACAAATTTTTCTCACAGCTAATAATCTCTCCCCTCATGAAATATAGTATCTTAGTGATGCTCGCAATACTAATCCCCAAGGATGCCTCAATCTCACGATAAGTCACATATCGATCTTCTTTTACTAATTCTGCAATGCATCAATGTTTTCTGGCACAACTGATTTTGGACGACTTTCACGACTTTCGTCGCTGAGCGAACGGCGGCCATCATGGAATTCGATATACCAGCGTTTCACAGTGGCAAAGGATGGGGTTTCATCGCTAAAAGTGGTAGTAAGTTGATCGATGCATTCATGTCTTGATAATCCACATCGAAAGTCGTAAGAGATCATCTCACGATAGTCTTCACGAATTAACTCCATTATTTCAGTGAGACAAAATTTTCGAGAAACTGTAAATAACACAAGTTACGAGCAAACGACAAAATGTTCGGAAGAAATTTTGCGTTAAAAGGGTCAAAGTTTCAGATGGCGCCTAAAGCACTTAGTGTTGTCAAGGATTTAAATATAAATAATAAGCTTCGTACACGATAATTAAATTTTGCCGGGCGAATGAATGATTTGTGATGTTTCTAGATAATGGAAATTTTTAATATATTTCCTTCGGTATTGAGCCTAGAGTTTTCTCTAAGTTTATAAAAGTTAATTAAATTGAGTGAAAATTATCTCTACCCCTATTTGGAAAGAATAAAGGCTCCCTTTCTATTGGATATAATTTGTTTCTGGCTTACTTCGATATCTGTTATACGAGGCGTGTTCATAAAGTAAGGCCCGTTTGGTCACAGGAAAAAAAAAAACTCATATGAAACACATTTTATTGGCACTTTTAGTTAGCTACAAACCTACTTCACTTATCTACATAATCGCCGTTCACTTCTAAGCAGTTTTCGTACCACTGCACCAGCTTCTATAACCCCTCTGCCTAGAAACTCGCCGCCTGAGGGTTGAACCAATCGACAACGCCATTCTTGAGTTCCTCTTCGGTTTCGAAACGTCCACCGAACCACTGTTTCAAGAGCAAGAAGAGGAAGTAGTCGCTGGGTGTAAGGTCAGGACTGTACGGTGGGTGGTTTAAAGAGTTCCCAACGGCCCAAAAACTCTGGTTCAATGGACATTCTTTGCTCTTTGTGATGGTCGGTGAGCATTTTCGGTACCCACCTTGCACGCAATGTGTGGTATCCGAGGTTTTCCGTAACAATATTGTAGACAGTAGTGCGTCCAAGTTGAGGAAATTGTTCAGCCAGGCCATTACTTGTCAATCGACGATCACATCACAGTTTTTGTTCCACTTGCGAAACCATTTCCTCGGTCAGAATACTGGGCCTCTTCGTCATGGACATTTGTTCGTCCATTTTTAAAATCACAGCACCATTGTCTAACCTTTCCTTCACTCATAAGTGTAGGTTTATAAACTAGGCATAATTCCCGATGAATTTCAGCAGCCGACATTCCTTTTGCATACAAGAATCGTATAACAGAACGCACTTCACAGCTGGTGGGATCAACGATTGTCGCGGACAATGTTGTTTGCATGCACGAACAAGCAAACGACTTCTGAAACAAAACAAATGCTGCTATAATTTTTCAATGAATCAGTAGATGGCGCTGCAGGAGCAAAACTGTGTATACAAAATATAACAGGACCTGAGTAAAATTCAGTCTTCCGAAGTAATACTTATACAACAATTAGAAATGGATGATTACGGTATTCAGCTAGTATAAAATTATTGAATGAGGCATAAAATTTTGAAAGGGAACTTTTATAAATAGTAAGCATCCAATTTCAGCTTCACTGATACTTAAAAATCCTTTCTGAAAGCGATTCCCACTTCTCCACGCGCACCTTTAAGTGGAAAGGATACATGGAGCGCGGCTTTCTACGATCAAGAAAAATCCGAAAAATCCACAAGGAGCATCTAATGATCAGAATTATATTTAAACCCCTTCCCGCAAGCACTTTGAGTTAGAGAGCTTGAAAGAAAATAAATCCTTGAAGTATTTCTATCTTCAGTTGGATTTCAGCTCAGGGATCTGTGCGTACATAGCCTTTCCGTGGAATATAAACTAACTGCCTAATGATTTGAAAACCGTGTCCATGAGAAACATAAAAAATACGTTGTAACCCCAGTTGCAAGCTGAATGCATATCAGAACAAACGAACGTCGTAATTGGCAAATACGTGTTCCGGTTTGCAGCGAATGCTCCAGTTAACTCTCTCTCTCTCGGCCTGTTTAAACACCAATACCATGGCGCACAGCGAAGGAATGGACACAGCTGAACAGTTGTTTACAAAATTAGTAATTCTGAATGCAGCGTGAGAGAGGACGTGTGGATCTGATGAGAGCCGATGCAACTATTTTAACGTCCTTCTGCAAGCACTTAGCACTCATATTCTATCAAACGTCTCCTTACGACATTTTGAAAATGTTATTTACCTTATCTTTCATCGCAATTTCTCGACAGTAAATTGTTTCCATTTGATTCCTTGAATAATATTTTAAAATCCTTTATTTTTGATAATATGATAAATAAAGCAGCAGGAAATATCTGCGACAATGATGGTTCCCGCAACACGTCTTCTTATCTCAATGAAAGTATATGGAATCAAAGACGCATGGTGGCATTTCTAGAAGCTCCGTGGCAGCCCTAGAGAGAATAGCGGTGAGAGATAAAAATAATAGAATAATATATAGGGGTTTCAAAATCCAAGACATTCTTTAAAGGTATAGAAATATTTTATCTCCGACTTCTACAATTGTTACATCCTTATAAATAATGGATTTTCCTCAATCTGTCTGCTCAACACTTTCTAATTTAAATTCAATAAACTTTCTATCTTACTGTAGCTTCTTTTACGTGTTCCTCATTTACATTGTCCATTTATAGAATTTTATTGTGGAATTTATGTTTATATGCGAAATATCTCCCAAACTCTTTCATTTTATGCTGATCTCCTGATTTAAAAAATCTCAATTTTTTAGGCCTTTCCACTCTTCAAATATTCCCCGCAAGTAACATATTCCAGTCTTCTAGGCAATTGCAATCTTTCTCTACAAATCATTCATCTTTCAAAGACTATTTCTACTATCAATGTTTTTCTATGTTGTCGACCAGTTCTTCTTTCTGATGGTGACTATTCCAACTAAGTTTTTGGCCATTTTTTCGCTCATTCCTCGATCACGGTCATACCATTGGAGACCACTTATTAATTCATGTTCATATTATGTCTAATATCTTCATTTCTTCCTATCTACCAGATATTCTGACTCCTCTCCTTCCATCTTCACGGCGTGTAATTTAGTCCACAGATATTTACTTATGAGTCCAGCTCCCTACTCCATGCTTTTCACAATTTGTTTGCCAAATTATCTTCTTTATTTCCTTAGATATAACTTTGTTACCTAGAACCTTACTTAAGATTTTTATTGGTCCTCAAAGCTGAAGCACTTAATATTCTTCATCGTATTCACACCTTGTGGATTCGTGGACAATGGAGCCTAAATTATTAGAACGTTGTACTGCCTTGGGGGTTACTTAAGTTGGCATAATATCTTTCCATTTCCTTCTATCACTAGAAATTAGATATTTTACATTTTTACTAAAAGTTCTTCTCCTTTAAACATTTCCAATAACTTTTTTAACATGAACGTCTCTGTCTGCTTTGATCATTCAATACCCTGACACATGCAAACAGGAGAGAGTACATTTTCCCATTGCTAAAAGAGTCGCTCATTCCACCAAAGGACTAAAAAATACCACCGAACATTTATTGGTACACAGTTCCTAAAATAAACTCCAGCCTAGAGCCTAATAATTCAGAATTACGGCGAGCAATTAAAAGCACCACATCAATTGGACGATGAAAGTAGTTCTATTTTACTCACTCTTATGACAATATAGCATTAAATTATGCTAGAGGGGAATTTATTGAGCAGGCGAAGCAAGTGGAGGAAGAAAATAGAACATTTATAGAAAAGAAGTCTTGCAGAGTGTATGCAGGATTTAAGAAGGAATTGAAGATGATTATAGTCTAACGGGAGACATTACTATATTTCATGTTTGATAAGCTACCGGTGTTTATCCATTGTTTTCATCCAAAACCTATCTTAAACGAAACATCTCTTGGCACAAATAAAACATTATCTTTAATAATTAAAAAACAACAAAGCTCGTTTATTAAGACTCTGGATAACAAGCTCATAGACGTGGACAGTTAAAAAATAATGTTAGAATACAACAATATTTTGTAGAAATAAATACTGCATCTTAATATTGCTTAACCTTCTATTGTGAAGAATGGAATGTTTTGTCCTCATCTTGTTCCCCTTTTTGCATGGAATTACATAACTATTTCATCAATATAGTATCAGCTAAAAACGCAATACATGCGTAGAAATAGAGCTTGGACCATGACCCCGAAGTTGGAAACTAAAACTTGTCTGTATGGAGAAAAAAGGTTCATAAGTGATGAGTTCTCGCTTTTCAGGCGGCTGCTATTCTATTTCGCATAATGAATATGAATCCCTCAATTTTCGAGCGTTAAAGCTCTTTTTGAACGAGGTATTCCCATAGAATTATTTTTATTTTCAATTTTATTTCGGAGATATTACAAGTGTTCTGTTTGGCACCTCATTCAGATAAATACTATTCTCAATAAACTTCTTCACCAAAATATTTTAAAAGTTACTTGCAGAGTGGCATATACATTTTTCTCTTTTATGATCTGTTGTAATATAGGAACGAAGTGACTTAAACGTGACAGCACATAAAATTAAAATAAATTTTCTTCCCTCTTATGTAAGAGAAAATTATGACTCTCCACCTAGCTCTGAAATTATCTAGTATTAGAAGGCTATTTATGTATACCAATATTTCTGAAAGGAATGACGTAATCCGAAACATTCTCCTTCCAATAAAATTAGTTCATTCTCCCGAAAACTCTTCTCAATACCCTCTGTGAATCATAAAAACCATTTCTTTTCCTGAGACTTCTAACAAGTGAATTAGTTGAATATATTTTTATATATATAATGTAACCATAAACACAGTACGGAGTGAGAGTGAGAAGGGGATGGATCGTTTTGTGTTCCATGGGTGGCAGCTGTTGAAATGGAAGTATTGTTGGTTGTTGGTCGGTTTAATGCGGACTGAGGTGTTAAACTTATTATTCTGGATATGAATGTGAATATCTAGGAAAGTAATATTCGAGTCAGACATAGATGAAGTGAAAGATACTGAAGAGGAGGGTTGAGAGAAGAAATGAGAGATGATAAAGTTTCGCGTCCGTGGGACCAAAGGAGGAAATTTTCATCAATATAGCGGCCCAGAAGAGTGGTTTGAGGGTTTGTAGCTAGAGACAGTTATGTTCAAATTAACCCATAAAAAGATTGGGGTATGCAGGAGCCATACGCGTGCCTATTGCAGTACCTTTTATTTGCATAAAAATAATATTTTATCATTGAGTTGGAAGGGATATTTTGGTGAGGACGAGTTGTTGACAGCCTGATGATGAGGCCTACGCGTTGAAACTAGTTGTACGAAAATAAACCGACAAAGAATATACTGACTCTGAAACGCCTCCGACGTCGATTTTGTCGTGCTAAAGGCAGCCAGCCTGGCATCAATTAGCTTGCAACGTTACAACGCTCGTCCACACACCTCACGCGCAACTGATCTCAGCGAGCAGGCTCTGCGAAACCTGAAATTTGAACCGACACTACATTCTCCGTATTCCCTCTATCTTGCGATTTTTATTTTTTTCCTCAACTCAAAAGACACCTCAATGGTAATCATTACACCTCGAACGATGAGTTGAAGGCAGCTGTCAAGTCCTGGATTCGAGAAGAGTCAGAAGTGTTTTTCAGTGATGGGATGAAAAAATTTGTTACACGTTTGAAGAAATGTGTTAGCCTCAAAGGTTTTATGTTGCAAAATAAAAACATGATTTTGAAACTTAGGAATTTTACTTTGTTGTACTTTTTGCTCGATTATACAATTTGGTTTTGTTTTCGCTCTACAAGCATGTTTGTATTAATTTTCAGCCTACCCTCGTACATATGAGGATTCCCGAGTTCTCACTTCTATATTGGTGGTTGAATGTGGCTGAAATTCTATGATGGTTATGAAGAAACATTGGTCGTAATAAGGTGCTGATGGAATTTGCATGTGAAGGGATAAAAAGAGAAGAGAGAGAGTCAGAATTACAGGAGTAGCGGTGATAGTTCACTCGAATGGATAAGGGGGGTAATGCATTCGTCTATGTAAAATGAAGCGTTGGCATGACAAAACATAGATAATATTTTCCGAGAGGCAATTAGCGTGGGAACGAGGTGAGGGGGCAATGAGGGGATGTGGGGAGTAGGGAGCAGATCTGGTAAGTGGACATGTTTTAAATCTTGGGTGGTTGCAAGTAGGGGAAATTTGAGAAAATTCGTCAGAGGGGGGCGTCAAAGGATTGGTGGATCTCAGAAGGTTTCTAAAATTGACGGGTTGTCTGTATGCCAGAGCGGAGCATTGGGCCAGTAAGGATGAGGTCACGTCAATATCGAAGGGAAGTAATGTCGATGGTGGTTATAGGTAGGTTGAAGGTGGAGGGAATGGAGACAGAATTTAAACAGTCGAAGAATTGATACGTTTTTCTGCCCTTTCCATTTTTAAGATTCCCCTGACATCCCTTGTCTCTCTCTGTGGGTGGACCCTCCTGATACCTGCAGTATTGGATCACATTCCCTACATATGTCCTTGGGGAGGAGATCATTTTAGTTTGCACATCCATGTGGTAATGGAATTTCACCTTCTTATTTTTCATATTCTACCTTGTACGTAATACATTTTTACTACAACCTACATTTACATTATACCGCGTAGGCCAATGCAAGAGCGTGTGACGGGGGGATGTTAGGTCAACACCTGTTATAAGGAAAAAACCACATGCAAAATCAACATATCCATGCAAACCTCTTCGCTCAGTGGCGTATACGTTCAGACAAAAATCCTTTCATTTCACATAGATTAAAATATTTACATTTCCTATCATCTTACGAGCAATTGCACTTTAGGATGTAGTAAGAAATTTAAATACCCTAGCGGTTTCTTTATTAACATTTATACGCAATTGTGTTATCATTACACATATTTGCCAATAGCTCATGTAGGTTTGTTATTTTAAAAAAGGTATTGCGTGCATATACGATAGTAATTATGCTGTTGGATGTCATGACTTACTTTCTTAATTAGCGAGGATATCACGCTGGGGTTTACCAGAAGACCACTATGAAGATTCAAATCGACTCTCGATGTTAATCTAGCTTCTTTGGCTAACACCATCTCTTCTTCGAATGACGGGAAAGAATGCCTGCTGTGGTTTCATAAATAATCGAGTTTTAAAGGTGTCCTGTATCGTGGCTATCACGCACCAAGTTAGGTTGCAGGTCAATTGACATCCGAGACCTTGTTATTACCAGCACGGGTGACTCTGCCTTACCATCCCAGCGTTCGATTCTACCAATTACGACTCAAACATACAAATCCCAGCCTTAGGACATTATTTCGGGGTCAGGCTTTTAACTTGCAATTCAGACGAATGAAATTCGACTAGTCTCTTCCCTTTGCTTCTTTTCTGAGCGATTCAAGGTCTCATGACGTGAATTCTGCCGCGGTTTTCTGGAGTCCTCGACTTCGCTGCGTAAATGGTATTCCGTCAAATGACCCAAAGTCAATTTGTCTCATTTTATAATTTGCACCATTGAAAACTTGTGGTGTGTTAGGAAGTTCAAAAGTTTGCTCACCTTCTCTCTTCCTTCAGTTTTACATTTGCCTGGAAGTGAGGTGGTGTTCTATATCCCACTTATTCGTCAACTGTATACTTAATTGTAGATATTTCATCTGTTTGATTCAAATTTCGATCACGAGTCCATAGTGAATGTACTGCGTGAGATCTTAGGATACTGCTCCATTTCGAGTCTTCTTCATGGTTTGTGCTTCATCCAGTTCTTCTGACATCGGCATAAATACCTCACAATCCACCTAAAAGGTGAGTGGCAAGGGGTGCAAACACCAAGTTGGAGGGGTGAGTGATAAGGGAGGATATGGGAGAGGAAGGGAAAAATATTCGCTAAAAATCCATCATATAACGTGCACTCTCTCTCTCCTCCTCTCTCATTAATATTTCGTGCATTTGGCGTGTGTATCTATCACTCTCTTCATTCGCAGCAGTGAAACGGAATATTGTCAATTAAATAGGCTGTGATTTCTGCAGAGCTTGTCAGAATATTCGTGAGTTACTCGACAGTATATTCACCTGTAACACTGTGTGGATTGGACGTCTTTCGTTGTGCGTCGTGTACATAAGCGTTTGGAGATTTAATTCATCAACGTATTAAATATCGTGAAATTATTATTCATTTTGATCTGTAGTACAAGGGTATATACAATGCCCGGTTTTGAAGTGCAGCTGTGCGTTTGGTCAGGGTTCAACGAGGCCTATTCTTAGCGGTGGATTACCGGTAATACTAAAAACAATATTAAAAGAAACACTATTAACATTCCTCCTACGTTCATCGATGCATTCAAAAATGATGGTCGAGGAGCCCTATTGACAGTCATCTAGTGATTGTGAAACATTGCAAAGCAGCACATGTTTAATTCTCCCGTCCACTTCCGACTTGAAGAAGGAAATGTCTCGCCGACACGACTGAGAAGAGGTTGCATTCTTCCTCATCGATGGAATTTTTCAAACTTTCAAGTAAGTTGTCTTCCACTTTATATTCATTATAAAACGTGAAAAGAAGGCTCGGTCGGATATCCTCCATGACGAGTGGTGGAGCTCTTCAAATAATCCTTTGTCATTTTAACGCGGGATTTCGTCGCTGAATATCTGCGTCAACATTTAACCCCACAATCCGCCTCCAGGACGTGTGGCGGGGAGTGCTAGGTCATCACGCGTAAAAGGGAAGAAAACCACATTGAAACAACCAACACGCACATGCAAACCCACCCACAGTTGCTTTTACATCCGTGCAAAAATCCTTTCGTTTTACACTCATGCATATACATTATTATTAGGTAATCTACCGGTTAAGGTAGGTATTTGGATGGACACAACTATCAAATAAACATTTTGTAACTCCAAAAAAAACCCAAACCAGCAACCTCATCTACATCAGGTCCCTCTACCTCTCTTTGCACTTCTTTCCTCCCTTCATCCCGTCCAACGTCCTTATCCTGTTAATGCCCTTTCCTCGCTGACCCAACATTCTCCCCTCTATTACCTTCTTCAACATTCGACTACCGCTCAATACGCCTTTCATCCATTTTTCCTGCCTCCATAGGATTTCTCTCAACAAACCCCTCTCCTCAACCACCATATCCAGTACTTCCTCAATTGTTTTCCTTTCGGTCAATTTCATCTTCTCCATCCTTCTCCACACCCACATTTCAAAAGCCTCCAACTACGTCTATCCTCCTGCTTCAGTGACCACATTTCAGCGCCGTACATAGCTGCGCTCCATATCAGAATTTTGTCGAATCTTGTCTTAACATCCCTACTCAACGTCCCCGTCATCAACTCCCTCCTCCTTGAGAAAGCCTCCTTGCCTAGGGCAATTCTTCTCTTTTCGTCCCTACCACTTTGACCATGTTGGTCCAAAACACTTCCGAGATATGTAAACTGTTCTACCTGCTCTATTTTTTCCCTGCCTATTTTATTATTTAGCTCAGCCTTTTTCTTTCTGGAAAATCGCATAACCTTTGTTTTATTAATATTGATTCTCATCCCATATTTATCGCACTGAACCTCCAATTCACTCAACAATGCTTGCAATCCCTTGGCTGACTGAGCAACCAACGTTTGGTGATCAGCAAACCTAACCGATTTTACGAATTCCCCTCCGACTTTCATTCCTTCCTCCAGTTCTTCCCATGCCTCTTTAATCATTTCCTCCACATATACGTTGAACAGCACCGGTGACAATGGGCAACCCTGCCTTACCCCTCTTCCTAACACTGCCCATCCGGACTCTCCGTTCCCCACTCGCACCTGAGCAGTCAGATATATGTGCAGGTTGCGGATCAGTCTCCTGTCCCTCCAATCCATTCCTATTTTCTGCAATTCTGCCATCAATTTTTCCCAATTCACTCTATCAAACGCTTTTTCGAAATCTAGAAAACAGGCAAAAACCTCCTGGTTGTATCCTATATTCCTCTTGATTAATGATCTCATTACTGCAATGACATCACGCGTACCTCTTCCCTTCCTAAATCCAAACTAATCATCCCCTAAGTAATCATTTGCCTTACTCTCTATCCTTATGTTGATGATCCTGAGAATAACTTTAGCTGCGTGGGATATCAAACTTTTTGTTCTGTAATCCTCACATGATGTAGCCTTTACCTTTTTTGGAATAGGAACTAAGAGCGATCCTACTAAATCTTCCGCCCAGACTCCATCCTCATAGATACTACGAATCAGTCCATATAGAGTCTTCTTCCCACATTTTCCTAAACATTTCAACAGTTCTACAGGTATGTTGTCCACCCCCACGGCCTTATTTGCTTTCATCTCCTTTAATGCCCTTTCTATTTCATCGTCGAGTATGCCTGGACCTAAGCTATCTTCTTCTACGTCATGTTCCTTTTCTATGTCTAACCTTGTCGGCCTATGTTCGTTACCATACAGTGTTTCTATATATTCATTCCATCTCTCTTGGATTTTTCCTGGTTCAACTATTATCTTACCCAACTAATCTTCAACTGTTGGCACATCTTGACTTCTTACTTCCCGATAATAACTTAACCTTGCTGTATAGAGCACCAATTTCACCCTTTTTCTGTAAACTTTCCATATCCTCGCATTGCGTTTTCCACCATTCTTCCTTTGCTTTATTTATGGTCCTTCTCAATTTATTGTTTAATTCTTTGTACTTCATTTTGCCTAACTCTGTGTTTACATTTTTCCATCTTCTTCTCTCCTCCATCTTTGCGATCATCTCATCCGTTACCCATGGTTTTCTTATCCTTTTCCCGTTAACGGTTCCTATAGTGTCTTTTGCGGCTTCCGGTATCCATTGCTTGATACATTCCCATTTTTCTTCGATAGTACTAAGTTCTTTGTCGTCATCCATCATTTTCTCTATAGCCTGCTGATACTCCTTCTTCGTTAGTCCATTTAATGCTTCTAAATTCCATATGCTAACTCTCCGTCTTTGCCTTATCTTCTTGAAACGGACGTTACATTTCATAACAACTAAATTGTGGTCAGAGTCCGCATCCGCTCCTGGGAAACTGTGCGAATTTATCACACTATTCCTAAACCTTTACCTAACCATAATATAATCTAACTGATACCTTTCTGAGTCACCTGGCATTTTCCATGTATACCTACGCCTTTTGTGGTGTCCAAACCATGTGTTGGTGATGACTAACCCCTGTCTCCTGCGGAATTCAATTGCTTTCTCCCCGCGTTCATTCCGCGTTCCTAACCCGTAGTCCCCCACCTCACCACCCTCTCTTCCTTCACCTACCGTCTCTACGATCAGTTCTTCCTTTTTGTTGAATACGCTTCTTCCTACCCCTTTTATTTAACATTACGGCAACCCCTGGTTGGCTCTCGTCCCCGCCGCTGTATATCACTCTATAATTGTCACTCCAGTAACCTCCGCTATCCTTCCATCTCACCTCGCAGACACCTAAAACATATATATTACATCTTTCCATCTCTCGCTTAATATTCTCTAATTTGCCTGTCCTCAACATTGTCCTGACGTTCCATGTTCCTATTGTAACTACTTTCGCCTTCTTCTGTGTCTTCTGTCCGTCTGCTGTTATTTCTCCCCCGCAAGGATTTCGTGGGATGACGACCGCGGAAGCTTTGCCTTCCCCGCTACCTGGCACGACACACGGCCCCTTGGGCCGAGTTTCGCAGTTGCCAAGACTCATATTCTCTATAGTGCCCACCATTACATTCTTGGGAATGATAATTGAGGTGGTTTCCCGTTGCCTTCCTCAGCATATTCATATACTAGTATAAATATTACCAAGTTTGAAATACTTGGTACTTCTGTGCCACCTGGCATTGTCTATCTGCAAATGTAAATTTTGATAATGTTCATATATATTTATATATACGAGGTCTGTTAAAAAAGTATCGCGATTTTTTATTTCTGCGAGTTGCATATGCTTGATTCCCGAAACTGAAGAGGCCAATGAAATACAGATTCTTCGATCCATTTTTTGGAAATGCAAAAATCGAAGATAAGCCAAAACACGTCCAAGTGAATCAGCTTTCAACAATTAATAGAACATTCCAAATAGCCAAACTTTTCGGCATAAGCGAGGGACATAAGTACCAACATCATAAGTATTATTCTCTCTCTGGCCCTCCACCTGAGCAGACGGACGCTAAGACCGCTCCTGCGAACCGGTTTGATCCACCAGAGTCTACGTGCCTGCCAGCCTGCTCCTTGGTGCTTTTGCATCGAGCAAAGTGTAGTGTAGAGTCAACTTATACATAGTTTCGTTTGTATAGTCTTCGTTTTTTTTGTGGTTAGTTATCCCTATGGTGTGGTAGTAGTTTATCTTAGTGAATAGTGGTGATTTTTGTCCTTCGACTCTTATTGGTTATCGTTGTTTTCCTTTTTCTACTAACTTTTTTTCCTCTGACAAGCAGACCTTATTTAAAAATCGTTTTTTCCGCTTAGGCTTCATATTCCATTCCAAAGTGTAACATACTGAGTGAGTTAAATTTAGCTAACCTCTCTTAGAAATCTTTGCATTGTCTATTCAGGTTAGCTTTTGTTGGGCACTCAGTTGTTGATTAGGATGGTTTCACCTAGGTCCCCTGTTGCCATGCTCGATATCACTGGAAAATGTACAACTCTAAAGGCTCTTATCGTCGGGTTGGAGAGCATGGTGCGGGTACTTCGATCGGAGATCGCCGGCGGGAGGGCTTCCCTCAGGAGAGATGGTGCTCGGGGTGGGAATACGAAAACCCGCCACGCCCATAGGGATGCACGGATTCGTCCGAATGCTACACGTGGCTGGGCGATTATAGACCTACCTCGTGTCCCACTTCTCAATTAAGGAGAATCTCATGTCCGTAGGTCGGACGATTGGAGGGACGTCTCTCGGGGCAAGCGGAAGGTAACGCTGCGGCGAGTATTGGACTCTGCGGAGACAGATGCCATCCCCGTCTCCAACAGGTGGTACTGTCGGATGACAGTACCGCCGTACCTGCAGCTCCTATCCCTACTTCGAATGCAGTGCCTAGAGTAATACATCAGCACACAGGAAGTGAGGGAATCGTTATATTAGGCATTTCTAACGTTCGGCGTATAATGCATCCGCTGCGCCGCAGAGTCCAACAGGAGGGAGGTATACCAGGCGGCGGGGTGCCCCAGGCGACGCAGGCAGTGAAGGCGGCCGTCAGGAATACGGGCTGCTAAAAGCTACGAATTGTGGCTCATGTGGGAACAAACGACGCCTCAAAACGTGGATCTGAAATGATCCTCTGCTCCTTTAATGAGATGCACTCTGAGGAGAAACGGGTCAAGACGGAGTTGAAGGTCCCAATTTAATTAAGTATTTGTAGTATTGGGCCACGCATTGAGCTCGTTTGGAGCCGAATAGAGGGTTTAAACAAGAGATTGTTGGGTTGTTGTCGGGAAATTGGAGCGGACTTTGTTGACTTGAGGCCTGCCCTCTCATCGTGTCGGGTATGACTTAATCTTAATCACTCCGGGGTTCATTATACTGCTGAGTCATCACAGTGTGTAGCACGTAGGTTACACGAACACGTTTTTAGGGTTTAGCATACTTGGAAGGCAAGAGCACAGGTCGTATATTGGGATAAATAAAGAAGTAGAATCTAGTACTTTTTGTCTCTTCAGATTAGGTTACGCCTTACAAATCCCAAAAATAATGGAACAAACAAAAACATGCTTTAATACTACATATAACTCAGTTAAAGAATAAAATGTGTCCCTCGAAATACATAATAGATATTAATGTGTGCGAATATAATACTTATACCTCTATTAACCACGAATCATCGCGAAACAGTTTTCTCAGCATATATAAAATCGTAAAAGAAAAAGTGATTGGCTAAATAAAAATTATAACATTAAAATGCCGCAGCATTAGAAAAAAATATCGGATATTGGACATATCTTTGTAAGTACAAACGCAGACATAGTAGTTGGAACGGAGAGTTGGCTTACGGGAGTTACAGCAAACAGTGAAGTTTTTCCAAGCGGTTTCACAATTGACAGATGGGACGGACCTAATAGATTGGGTGAGGGAGTATTCATAGCTGTGAAGTCACATTTTAGTAGCCAAAGATACGAATGCGACGAAAATAGCATAGAAAGCGTTTGGTGCAACATTAAGAACTACAGCGACAGAAGCCTATTCCTGTGCTCATTTTATAGACCTCCAGATTCCAGTACAGATATTCTACACAAGCTCGACGACCGAATATCCACTCTTGGTAACAAACATAACAACAGTATTATTATGATAGCTGGTGACGCAAATCTACCGTAAAATAATTAGGACAAGTACTACGTAGGAAAATCCTCCAGAAACAAAGATTCGTGCCGAGAACTCCTTCATATATTCAAAAAACATTCCTTGAAACATTGTTAAATTGCCCACACGAGGCCACAGAATACTTGATGTCTTCGCGATTTCTACTTTGAAATAAAGTACGGAATCATTGACTAAAAGGGTATTTTTGGAGAGTTAAAAACTAAGTTCGTGAAAATTAACAAAGAAAAGCGTAAAATATACATATACAACAAGGCAAATTTCAACGGACTATGAGAAAATTTAAAAAAAGAATTGCCAAAATACAAGAAAAAACACTGACAACCGATATAGAGAACAGCTGGAAATATTTTGCGCGAAGGAACGAAGACGTACATCCCATCCAAAATCAAATGCGACAGTAAGGAACCTAGATGGTACAACGGGGAAATCAGATCCGCATTAGGAAGGTAAAGAAGGCTTAAGTAAAATTTAAAAAAGTGGTGATATTGTTTACGTGAATACATCAAAACAGAAACTTAAAGAATTTTGTAGTAAAAAAAGTACCATGCGCAAAGCTCTACGCTCTTTTGAATCTAAAATGCTAAGCGAGTATCTTGAGGAAAATCCAAAGTCATTCTGGTCCTATGTAAAAGAAATACAGGGTAAACGTCCAACTTTACAATCTTTGAAGATAGAAAGCGGAGAAATTATTACAAACAGCGTGAAAAAAGCAATTATTTTAAACACAAATACACTAAACGATCCTCCACACCCACCTGGGGAACACATGAGCGGTATACCACTGACCAAGAAGGGAATAGAACATCTGCTACGTAAAATCTAAGCAAACAAAGCACCTAGTCCGGAAGAAATCCCCGCTAGAATATTAAAGTAATTAGCAGAAGACATTGCACCGTTTTTAGAAATTACTTTATTAAAATCGATAGAAGATGGCTCAGTACCTCGCTACGGGAAGATAGCTCTTACAACACCAATTAATAAAGGTAGGAATAATTATCCCTATGCAGCAGCCAATTACAGACCTATTTCTTTGACATCGATCTCAAATTGTCAGGAACATAATGAGGTTTCTTGTTAGTAGGAAAATACTAAGCCACAACAAGCACGGATTTCGGAAGAGCAGATCTTGCGAAACACAATTAAGGCTTTTCATTCACAGTATACTTAGATCGGGTGAAAACAACACTTCTCTTCTTATGTACATTAATGACTTAAGTGTACACGTCAGTAGCAATCTCTGGCTAATTGCTGACGAAACGGTGGTATACAGGGAAATATGGTGAAAATTGGATCGCGAGCTACTCTCTAGGGACTTAAAACACAATCTCGGATTGGTACAAGAAATGGGGATTAATACTTAATATAGTCAAATGCGCAGTTTTGAAATTTTGGAACAGAGGAAGTGGCGAACAGGACAGAAACACACAGGGGGGGGTTCAGTACTAACTACAGTCAAACAAGTAAAATATTTGGGGGTATTTCTAACATAACACCTTTCATGGGGAGCACACACACATATATGTATATGATTTCTTCTAAGTATCACGGAAGTGTTAATTAAAAAACTTAAAACAGCACACACAAATATATTTTTATATACATATATATTTTTCTATAAAAAAATTTACATATGTAAATGTATATTATTTGAGTATTCTAGGTAATCAATTATATCGTAGCTTTGATAACTGTCGTTATGGATCACTAATTTTCATGGTTATTGAAGAGTTCGCCAGTGATGGACTGTTTCCCAGGAAAAAAAGGACGAGCATTCAGCTTTTAATTTTTTTTCATTCAACAGCGACCTCATTTATATCAAATTTCACTGGGTTTAATAATCTACCAATTTAATGATAAAGCTAGTTCATTAATTGAAATTAATTTACCTTTATTTAGAGACAAAATAAAAATTGGTAAAAATATTTTTATAACTTGAAGCGGGAGTTTTACAAAGGCTTATGTGAATTTCCATTTGACGTCAAGCGTTTCTAGTATTTTCATTTGATGGTGAAACCTCGCATTTTTATGCTGCATCAAAATATCGACTGATATTTACTAATAATTAGATAAAAAATTCCGCAATTAATTAAAAAAGGTACAAATTAAAGTGTTACAATATTTTTATTCTGCCCTCAGTAATGGATAAATATTTAATTGATGTGTTGATTATTTCTTGGAAATACGAAGATAAAAATCAATTCCATCTTTCATGACAAAAATTTTAAATAATTATTTTTAGTATCAAAGTTTCCATGAAACTTTATTTGTATGGATGTTTTTTGGTCAGTTACTTTTTTACATCAATTATTCCAGTATAGGTATATATATATTAATCTTTTAATGATAATTGGCGATTGTTTGGTCGATAGTATTCGAGTTTTATAATAAATTTATTTTTTGGTTCTAAAGCCCGGCAAAACTTAGTTTCGCCAAATCGGTTATCGTGGCAATTAATGTTTCCGCGGCGAGATCAGCAGCCCGTAGGCAAAGTGCAGGCAAGCAGCTGAAACTTCGCCTTCGCGTCCCCCTTTGAAGCTTCCCAGAAGCCCTTAAGTTGTGAAACGGCGGAGCCACGGCGAGGCGATGAAACAACCAGAAGCGGTGGTGAAATTTTACATGCTAGATATAGTTACATGGGGATTACATATTTTAGTTTTATGTTCAATTTTATTCTGTAAAAACCACATAATTTGAAAAAAAATTTAAGTTAAATTTTTGGCTTAACTTAACCTACATAAATTTACTTAAATAAATTGGACCTCCATCAGGTTGAAAATGTTGAATTAGTTGATTGTAAGTGCACAATCTACATCATCTACATCTACATAATACCCCACAAGCCGCCGCAAGGGCGTGTGGCGTGGGGTTTTACAGATATGACAGTACTAACAGAATCGGGGGCGGTGTCTTTATTGCAGTTAAAAATTCTTGAGCCAGTAGGGGTGAGGTAATGGTTTGGAAAGTATTGAGAAAGAGGGTGCTCAAATAAAAGTCATGAATCCAAAACAGTTTACTAACCGCCAGTCTACATATACAATTCAAAACTAGAATTAGATCAGCAAATCAAAGGTTATTTATCCTAACACAATGATCGCGACCTTATAATCGGTGGAGAATTCAATGTCCCATCTAATAACTGGGGTACCTATACTTTTAAAACGGGCGGTAAAATCAAAGATATCTGCGAATCGATATTGAATTATTTGACGGTGAACTCACTGAATGAAATCTTCATATCAACATCTAGGGAAGATAATATTCTTGATAACACTACTAAATTTTTGCTTCATGGTGTCCGAAATAAGAAGCCTAAATAAAAAAATTACACTGTCAAAAAAGGGGACTACATTGACCTAAAGTGCGTGCTACAAAATCAATTTGCTAGTTTTAAGAAAGTAATCACCGAAATACTGAGGATACGTGGAATCACTTTCTTGAGATCACGCGGTCAGCAGTCAACAAGTTCATTCCCAGTAAATTTATAAAAGATAACACAGAACCTACATGTCATAACGTGAATGTTAGAAAGGCATTCCGAAGCCAAAGGCTATGTCAAGCCAAGACGAAAAATATTAGGCATGATACACCTAGCGACATAAGAATGATATCACTTAAGATTATAAGATATCTAGGGCTAATGTCA
The DNA here is from genome assembly GCA_037158775.1 of Hetaerina titia. Classification (NCBI taxonomy): domain Eukaryota; kingdom Metazoa; phylum Arthropoda; class Insecta; order Odonata; family Calopterygidae; genus Hetaerina; species Hetaerina titia. Next base: position 100,830,457 of record CM073770.1, on the reverse strand, counting down.
AGAATGATTTGCGAAAACCGTTAAGTGAATCCAAAAGGAAAATCTTAGAAAAAAATATGAAATATAATCCAAAAGCACTTTGGAAGTACATCAGAGAAGTTCTGGCATATAATTCAACTGTTAATTCAATCAAAAATGAAAAAGGCGAAAGAGTAACCAGAAGTTTGAAAAAGGCTAACTAATTAAATTGCTTCTTTCAAAGCGTCTTAAATTTTTAACATATCCTCACAAAATACACCCGAGAACCTTCCGAAAACATTTCAGCAGTCAATGGAAGCAATCAATATTTCCACCCGCGGAATAGAATTACTCCTTAAAAACATAGACCCCAACAAATCTCCGGGACCTGATGAGATACCGACGCGCGTGTATAAAGAACTGTCGGCTGAAATTGCCCCATATCTAGATATAATATTTGAGAAGTAGAATATAGAAATCATTTGCAGAAGAAAGCGTGCCAAACGGCTGGAAGGTAGCTTCGGTAACACCCATATTTAAAAACAGGGACAGGGAGGACCCCAGTAATTATAGGCCAATATCGCTGACTTCCATTTCCTGTACGATTCTTGAACACATCATTGTTAGTACCATGATGAGGTACCTCGATAGTCAAGATTTATTAATTAATAACCAACACGGCTTCCGTAACGGTAGATCCTGTGAAACTCAACTCGCACTTTTTGTACATGGTGTATTGAACTCCGGTGAAAGTAATATTCCAGTTGATGCGATATTCCTAGATTTTAAGAAAGCTTTCGATAAAGTCCCTCATTGCAAATTACTGGCGAAATTGGAATCCTATGGAATACACGAAAGTATTATTAACTGGATTAAACAATTCTTAAGTGATCGTGTCCAAACAGTCGTCCTGGACGGTGTATCATCCGATACTGTCAAGGTCACGTCGGGTGTACCATGAGGAAGTGTCATAGGCCCCCTCCTATTCCTTATTTACATAATGACCTCAGTACCGTAGTTAATAGCAAGCTCCGTCTTTTCGCCGATGATGCAGTAATTTATGGGGACATTCGAAGTCACGAAGACAGAGTCGTGTAAGCCAACGACCTAGATGCAATTCAAAATTGGTGCGATACATGGCAATTGGAATAAAATTTTAAAAAATGCGTAGTAATACATTTTTGGGAAAAGAATAATCCCCTCCCTTATACTTACAAAGTGAAACAAACCAATATCGCGAGGGTAGATTCCTTTAAATACTTGGGTGTAACAATTACTCACGATCTGTCCTGGGGAAAACACATACGAGAAATATGCGGTCGTGCTAATAAAAAATTGGGTTTTGTGAAAAGAGTGCTAGGTAAATGCGACGAAAAGGTAAAAGAACGATGTTTCCTTGCCTTGGTCAGGCCCCACCTAGAGTATGCTGCCAGTATATGGGATCATCATAATATAAATTTGGTTTCGGAATTAGATCGAGTCCAGCGGAGGGGGGCTAGATTTGTCAAACATTGTTATGACCAACTCAGCAGCGTATCCACTTTGCTAGACAATTTAGGTTGGGATTCTCTTACACAGCGGCCAATATAGATTAAACTTATTAAAAACATTTAAAGATGCGCACTTTTCCGATGACATCAAGGATATAATACGAACCCCAACGTATTACGGTCGAAGGGATCACGAATATAAGACTAGAGAGATAGACTGCAAGACTGACAGGTTTAAAATGTCATTTTTTCCAAGAACGATAAGGGACCAGAATGCTTGTAGCCGAAATTCCCCAGGACATAGTTCATTACAATAAGTATTAACGTACAGGTTAGGGACTGCGCGAGGATATGTGTGTATGTATGTGTATATGTATATTTTAATATATGTATATATATATATATATATATATATATATATATATATATATATATATATATGTGTGTGTGTGTGTGTGTGTGTGTGTGTGTGTGTGTGTGTGTGTGTGTGTGTGTGCATACATATATATGTGAATATGTATATATGTATATATTTTTTCTTACAGGTTCCCCCCACCTTTCCTCACCTAGCCCCCAACCCCCTCAACCCTTACCCTTCCCTCATGGTGCTACACCCCCTGCCACACACCTTTTTGTTGACTCGCAGGGTATTTATGTAGATGTAGATGTAAATAATATCTCACAGAATACCCCCGATAACTTACCAAATCGTACCGATCAACTGATACCCAAAATTGAATTCTTATATAATGGAATAGAACGTTTTCTGAAAAATATTATGCCTAATAACTTCTCTGGGTCCGATGAAATTCCCGCTCGTATATTTAAGGATCTATCTTCGGATATTGCGCCGTATCAATAAATCATATTCAAGAAGTTGCTAGTAGATCACAAGGTTCCCAGAGATTGGAAAACGGCTGAAGTAACACCTGTATTTAAAAACGGAGACAAGAAGCAACCGAGCAATTACTGACATATTTCCCTCACATCCATTTCGTTCAAGGTTATGGAACATATAGTTGCTAGTTCGATCGTGAGACACATCTTAAATCATAATTTCATAATTAAAATCAGTGCAGTTTCGAAAAAGTTAGACCCTGCAAGATGCAAGTTTCGCTTTTTGGTTCTGATTTTCTTATTTCGGGAGATAGCAATGTTCCAGTGGACGCAAATTTTCTTGATTTTAAGAAAGCCTTCGACAAAGTACTTTATAGACAACTACACGCTAACCTATAAGTATATGGCATAGATAAAAATGTCCAGGGTTGAATTAAGGAATTTCTGAATGGTCGGGTACGAGAAGTAGCCATAGATGGTGGTAGCTTAAACGCAGTAGAACTTACGCATATTTTTGTGAGCAGGTGTTCCCCTGGGAATTGTTATCGGACATATATTATTCCTACTTTGTGTCAATGAAATTGACTCCGTAGTCACTAGTAAAATACGTTTATTTGCCGACGAAGCAGTGTTTTACCGTGAAATCCGTATTTCTGAGGAAACAGCAGCGTCAATTAACAATCCTAATGCTGTACAACACTGATTAGGCACTTGGCAATTAGAATTAAACTGAAAACAGTGCCTAGTCATGCCTTTCTGAAAAAATATCCATTCCCACCCGAAGGCCTACTGTATTGGCAACATGGAAATGGATTATGAATGCAAAATGAATGTGTAGACTCGAGTAAATACCTAGGCATTACCCTAACTCACGATCTTTCATGGGTGAAACACATTCGAGGAATATGTTGACCAGCTAACAAAAATATTAGGATTATTTTGTAGAGTTCTGGGTAAATTTGATGAAAAAGTCAATAAGAAATGCTATCTTTCGCTGGTTATGCCTCATTTAGAATATGCTGCAAGAATACGGAATCCTCACTAAGTTAGATTGATTGTCAAATTAGTTCATGTGTAGCGTAGAGGAGCTAGATTTGTAAAACGTTGTAAAGACAAACTTAGCAGTCCATATCCAAAATAGCATAAGTAGCATATCCAAAATATTGGAGTAGCTAGGCTGGGAATCACTCACGAAGTGAAGTTTAAATTACAGTTTGAAGCTTTTTCATACAATGGAAGGAGGTATCTTTAGCATTGGTATTAAAAATATATTATTATTCCCATCATGCTGCGGTAGGAGAGATCATATCAATAAAATTAAAGAGATTATGTGTAGAACAAATAGGTTTAAGACGTCATTTTTTCCACGAACGATGGGGGATCATAATGTCATTGTTCGATCGCGGTAGGGTCACGTTCTGGTACAGTTATTATGGTGTGTTTCACCCCCTGCCACACACCTTGGTGGTGGCTTTGCAGGGTATATACAAATAAAGAAACTCGAAGCCAATTTTTTATGTGGTACATAATGACCACAGAAACATTTTTCAAACGATGATGAATCGTTCGTTACTTGAACTTGTTTAGCATCAAATTTTAAAATCGTTTTACCAATGCTCGTGTTTTTAAGGCGTCAGAATTGTTATGAACTATGTATAAAATTAATGTGCTACAATTGTGTCGCAAATTTAATCCATTCTAATGATGACAGCCAAAATGTTTATACAGTGCCTAATGCCGGTTCTATACCCATTTCCAATTTTTCCTCCTGGAACGCCGATGATGGATTATCATAAACTTAAAATTCATTGCTTCAGGCTTATTATGAAACTTATTTTTATTGAATTTTAGCACAAATACTTGGTTGTTTTACACAATATTTATTTAGTCCGGATCCAGGTTTCAACGTTACATTTTGAACCCCAGATCGTGTCTAAATTTATATTTAATGAAATAACTACGAGTTTCTGATCCAATTTATAAACATGAACCCTCAGAGGGCGTTTTAATGATGAACCTTGCCATTAGTCATGTCGTCAAAGTGTTAAGAAGCACGTCTCGTCGTCCTGAACAATGACGTAGTAACCAGGTCACAAAGTCATCACGAAGGTCGTTCCAAGCAGTTTCTGCGGATTTTCTAAGACAAAAGCCCAAGTGCTTGAACGTTAGATTCAATCTCTTGGACTATGATGCCGTTCGCAAGACTGCTAACACCTTACATGGTACGACCGATAATTCACCGTAACATTTTGTTTCTATAAAAGCTCCCAGGACTTAGAAGCGGAACAACACGCCTGGGCAGCTTATTTCGCTGAAGCACTCGAGTGAAAATCGACGCTTCCTCGTCAGCACAAATCATTTTCCATCAATGAAATAAATATTACGCAATCGTCTGTATGTCGCCTATTACTCCGTTTGAGATTCTATTGCGAAATTTTCCGGTACACTCATTGAATTCCACGACTGATTTGATCAAATCGGTAATGGAATTTCTAAAATACTGGCCGTTAGCGTATTAACTAATTATTGATATTGACTAATTTAAAAAGTAACAGACTCAAAGACTCCTTCTTCCCACGGATAATACGGGATAGAACCTGTAGAGAAATATTCATAGAAAACAAAAATGTCACTTATCACCCTCATCGTCTAGGGAATAATTAGTTATACTCGATTGCGTGCACGTTCACTAACCTCCTGTGTGTTGTCAAAACCCTTCCCGCATGACCGCATTAGAATGCCATTAAATAATATAGTGCTCTTTATGTTTACTCTGCTTTTGTTTGTTTTTAAATTTCCCCTTACATCCCTTGTCCCTCTCCGTGGGGAAGGCCTCCTTCTACCTGCAACTTTGGGTCAACTTCGTTACCTGTCTACATCTACATCTACATAATACCCGGCAAGCCGCCGCAAGGGCGTGTGGCGGGGGAGGAGAGTTTTTTATATTGCATGTTCTTGTGGTAGTAAAATTTCGCCTTGCTACCTACCAAATTCTAGGTTGCATGATATTGGATAAATTTCTTACAGAATCCTAAAGTGAAATTATTAGTTAAATGATAGTATGTAATTGCATGCGAGTAGAATGAAAGGAGGAAAATATGTATTTGCATGCGTGTAAAATGATAGGATTTCTGCATGAATGTATGAACGACTATGGCGCTAGGCACCCGTCGTTCGTTGAGTGCTCTGTTTCCTTTATTCCTTCTTGATATATTCCTCTATGTTATTCACACCGAAATTCACTTATAAAAAATGCTACATGGGTATATTTCAATCCTGATACAATAAGGATAGATTATAGCAAACCAAAAAGCACTAAAAGTTTTATCTATTATTTCAATCTATATTTATATTTAAGCCTTAGATGTGTCGTCTTTCTACATATGCCGCAGATATAATAAATATGACGGTGCAACAGTTGTGGCATTTCCGACAAAAACGCGCTCGCCGGAGGGTTCATAGGCTCTCCGTCATTAGTGTTCTTTATGCCGTCCCGAGAGCCCATTAAAACATTTCTTTCTGCAAGCGGAATGGGCCTCAAAAGCACGACACTTCCTTGGATAAGAGTGGTCCCCAAACATCTTTGTGAGATTTTTCGATTTAATCATTACAATATAGGAATATGATTTGAGGACATCTATTTTTAGATATGACTGAATATGAATAATTGTGTAATAACTAAAAAAATAATTCCTGATTCATGATTCACCTGAGACATGCATACCTTTATAACAATGACTTGAATATTGCACGACAGACATAATTTACAGCCGATTGATAGTGAATACAGTTTCGAGAACATGAAATGGTGGTTACCACATAACAAAAAGCTAAGCACACATTCCGCGAAGCGTCAGATTTTAGTCTGGAGATTTTTTTATATTTAACGGACCAAGAGTCAGTATTTTAGTTGCATTTATTTAATTTTCTCCAAAGAGATTGCGGCAATCGCAAGTAGTATATTCCTAATTTTTGTGACGTAGAAAAAATACCAGCAAATCGAGCCATGTAGGTGGGACCAAAATTAAAACTGAAGCTAAACATACGTGTGATAATCAAATGATAGTCAAATTTTAAGAATTCACATTGAAACTAGAACATCTACGAAAACTCATTGCTCGAAATGAACGATTCCTCTTCCCTGCATACGCCATTGCGAAAAATGCAGATCAAGCAAATTTTTAAGATTGCATAAGGGAACATCTCAATGGAAAATTCATATTTAAATGTATCTCTGGTGGAATTCCATTCGAAGATTTATCGATGTAAATGGTTCATTCATTCATAATTCAAGGCAAAGAATAATACTCAGATAAATTTGATTCCATTCCTTAAGGCTTCTATTCAATTCTTTTACAAATATATCATTAATCTATTCGCACATAAAAGTATAATTTCGTGGGATATGTCCTGTAATTACTGGAGCATCAAACATTCTTTCTGAAATAGCCCGAGCGATACGATTAAATCGCCTCGGGTGGAATTCTAATGGGTACCGGCGGCGATATCGGTTTACGCGAGTATCCAGTGACATAGACGTGCGGAGCAATCGGTGACCACTGAAAAGTTTAATCCTCCTCTGCCCTACGTCTCTCATTCAAATTGAGCAATGCAAAAGATACATTGAGAGAAATGTGGACGATGGGCTCCTAAATTGCATGACTTACTTTTATAGGGTGAAAACGGTAGGCAAGTGGATGCGATCTTTATAGATTTTCAAAAGCCATTTGACAAGGTTCCACATGGTAAACTCATCCTTAAATTAAAGGGTGAAGGTGTACACAAGGGAGCAAAAAATTGGGTTGAAGATTTCCTTTCAAAGCGGGAACAGACGGTAGTCCTTGACGGCGCTAGTTTCGGCACCGTACGAGTCACCTCGGGGGTACCTCAGGAAAGTGTTATCGGGCCGTTGCTCTCCTTGATTTTTGTCACCGATATAAACCGCGGAGTGAATAGAAAGATAAGGATGTTCATGAATGACAGTGATTTAACGGGAGACATCTGGGGATGAGGATCGTTTAATTCTAGCACATGATTTAAATTGCATCACTGAATGGTGTTTAAAATAGGGACTACCATTACATTCACTAAAGACAACTTGGGCGACCCACATACGCAAAGTCTGCGGGCAAAGATGTAAGAAATTGGGAATTATTAGACATATTGTCGGCAGAAGTGACTCCAAGGTCAAGGAACGTTGTTACTACCCTCTTTTAATGCCTCATTTAGAATATGTATGTAGCGTATGGGACCCGAGTGAAAAAGGCCTCATTCGGAAAAGTGAGAAGGTCCAACGCCGGGAAGCCCTTTTAGTTTAAAACTCTAAAAACGATATGCTAGGTTGAACTTTTTAAATAAATTCAGATCCACATGGTTCACACCGAGGTATCGCAAATTATTTGCACACCGCATTATTATAGCATATGTAATTGGATGCGCGTAAAGTGAAAGGAGGTAGATATGTATCTGCTTGTGTGTAAAATGATAGGATTTTTCTATGAATGTATATACCACTGTGGATTTGGGTTTGCATGAATGTGTTGGGTTTATATGCGGTTTTCCCCCTTTTTTGGGTTGTGAGATACCACCCCCCGCCACACGCCCTTGCGGCGGCTTGCGGGGTATTCATCAGTCATGCGGGAGTCATCCGCAAAACGCGCATTATAGTACAACGATTTCAGAGCGTAAAAATCGTTTTATCTGATCGGGACCCCGGTAAAAGCTAATGACATTTACACTCCAAAATTACATTGTAACCCTTAATTAAAGTTCGCCAATAGCTCCCTTAGCGGTTACCCTCAGATCCTTCCTTTACCCTACCTCATTGGTTATTAGAGTGCTCATCGAAGGCATGAAACCAGAGAAGCTCCACATTAGATCCCGAAGTTAGAATTTCCTTCTACCTCTTCGCATATTCCACGTCCTTGTCTCTAATGAAAGTCGCTTTCAAATGCGGTTCCTGTCAAAGGCAATTTATATTCGGAGCACAATCCCCTTAGCCGTTCAGTTTTTTCACTCCATTCCATATTTTTGAATTTCCTTCTCTCCTTCGCCTTCTTCTGCGATGTTTTTCCTCTCGTATTGTGCTGTTAGGTTTCCCCATATCGTTCAATAATTGCAGCAAATCGCCGTCGTATAAGTTGAGTGTTCAGAATCCATAAGTAGTAACGAAATATTTATGTACATGCGTCATTAGTTTCTGCATTAATCACGGCAATGCCTTTGATGTCCCGAAGAAAAGTCATCACTAGTATTTTGGCAGTCTTCTAGGCTATGTGATGCCGTGATTCCGTTTAAAAGGGAAATGTCAACGATCCCGGGACTGCAGTTCCTAATTTGGTCCTCTCAGAGTCATTTAAATTCGATGATTCCCAAATTTATCCCTAACTCCTAAAGGAAAAGCCTTCACATATCCTCTTTAATATTCTCCAGCCTTCCGCAGTCCTAAATTGATGTGATGTTTCTGATTCCCAACTGATATAATATACTACCCAATATAACACTTTCAAGCGCAGTCCAAATTTAGAGTAAGGGTCAATTTCTAGGGCCTCACGCTCTGCACCCAAAAATATTCTAGTATGCTTTTAGTAATTATGAGAAAAACAACAGGCGTTTCAGGTACAAGACAACATTCAGCATGTGATCCATCATATTTATATTTGTGTGAGGAAGTTGGGTGGGGGGGAAGAAAAAAGTGAGGAGAAAGGTAGGCGGGGACAAAGAGGGGAAATATGGAAAACCCAGAGAAACAGGAAAATTAAAGAAATGGAGAGGTAAAAAGGGGGAGGGGAGATAAACACTTGTGGTCATTATTTGAGAGGACGGTGGCAGGTTGCTGGTGTTTTGGAGGTAGGAAGGAGGGAAGAATATAAATGGGTTAAGCGGAAAGGGATTGAGGCAGATTGAGGGATAAGGTTTAAGTGATTCTAAGAAGGAAAATATCAGGGAAGGGGTGTTCGACACTCACTGAGAGTGGAGGGTAGTGGGGGTGGTTAGATGGGAAGAACGTGAAGGGTGGATTAATAGACGATTCAATGCAAGGTGGAACAAACTAAATACATTCAGATTCGCATGTTTCAGCACCGTGGTCTCCCAAATTATTCGCACTCCAATATACATTGATCGCTTGGATCATGTATAAAAAATTCGCAAATTACATCTACATCTATATAATACCCCGCAAGCCGCCACAAGGGCGTGGGGCGGGGGGTGTTAGGTCACCACCCGTAAAAGGAAAAAAACTACATTAAAAACCAACACATACATGCAAACCCATACCCACAGTGGTGCATATATTCATGCTAAAATCCTATCGTTGTACACGAATGCCAATACAAGTCTACCTCCTTTCATTCTACACGCATGCAATCACATGGGCTATCATCTAACAAATAATTACACCTTAGGATGCAGTAAGAAACTTATCCAATATCGTGCAAGCTAGCATTTGGTAAGTAGCTGGGCAAAATTCCACTACCACAAGTGCAACGTAAAACGCTACGTAAAAGGAGGACTCCACCACGGAGAGGGAAAAGGGGTGAAAGGGAAAATTTAGGGAAACAAAAGCAGAGTAAATACTACATGACCGTATTAGAATGCCATTAAGTAATGTCTTTACACTCTTTCCAGTAGTGTTTGCTCTGCTTTTGTTTCCCTAAATTACCCCTTCCATCCCTTGTCCCTCTCCGGTGGGGAGGAACCCTTTTTCTACCTGCAGCGTTGGGTCAAATTGTTTACCGGTCCCCTTGGGGAGGAGAGCGTTTAATGTTGCACTTGTGGTAGTGGAATTTCATCCAGCTACTTACCAAATTCTAGCTTTCACGACATTGGATAAGTTTCTTACTGCATCCTAAGGTGTAATTATTTGTCAGATGATAGCCCATGTGATTGCATGCGTGTAGAATGAAAGGAGGTAGACTTGTATTTGCATTCGTGTAAATTATAGGATTTTAGCATGAATATATGCACCACTGTGGGTATGGGTTTGCATGTATGTGTTGGTTTTTAATGCGATTCTTTTTCCCTTCACCAGGTAATGACCTAACACTTCACGCCCTTGAAGCTGCTTGCGGGGTATTATGTAAATGTAGAATAGGAGAGAGAGAGAGTTTCACTTTTTGCTTTTGAAACGAGATTCTGAGGAAAGAAGAGAGTAAAAAGAGACGTTTCAGGCGTGATATGGTGGAATAACATGATTAATTAAAATTAGCAATTTTCCACAAAAATAAAATTTATTAATAAGACCGGTTTCAATGCAACTACATCATCATTTTCTGGTCAAGTGATGAAACCTGGGTTTTTTAATGCGGCCCAGAAACGAAACATCAAAGAATGTTAAAAGTAAAAGTCTAATCTTTGAGCAATAAATTATTATTATTAGGTAATCTACCGGTTAAGGTAGGTTTTTGGATGGACACAACTATCAAGTAAACATTTTGTGACTCCCCACCTAGCAAACTAATCTATATCAGGTCCCTCTTCATCCAATAAATTATGTGCATGAAAAATTCATGGACATTCTTCTTCACTATTCCCCGTGCAATAAGCTGAATATTATTATTAGGTCTCACCAGAAGATGATGTAGTTGCATTGAAACCGGTCGGATTAATAAATTTTATTTTTGTGGAAAATTGCTAATTTTAATTAAGAGAGAAGAGAGGTTTATAAAAATATTGTCGTTGAAAAGAACTTTCATATTTAATTCTACAAATTCAAGTTCGTGTAAAATATCAAGTCTTTTCGTAAACAGAAAAACTTAAACAATAAATGTACTATTCTCTTCTTCCTCAGTATTAACGGTGATATCCTCCTCATTATTGTGAAAGGAGACGTTAAAATCAATGTTAACCTTCTTGCATTGACGTATTCCTTGAGAATGATATCTGCCTTCATTCTCACGAGCGAGAGCTGTCACCTACTCTTCCAGTTTATTCGCGATATGGCTTACGGGAGTTACTTGTCACATCTCAAAGCCTGCAAAGGGTTTTCAACTTGGTATATGTATGCTTACGACCCAGATAGCACGTATTACTGAACCTTGCTCACGATGGCTTATCCGGCGATTTTCCCGGCTGGTGTCGCCGCAAAGCACTACACCCGGGAGTTGACCTGCCACCTGAAACCGCGCAAACGGACGATAAAACTTCAAGCGTAATTGCAGGGTAGGCATATTATGATCCCACACATTCAAGCAACGCCATATGAAGACCACGACTCCCTCTTTGGGACAACTGGCACAGAAAAATTGGCCAAAAGCACCTGAAACTTGAAATAGTACGGACGGAATTTGAGAATTGTCCCTTCCGTTAGTTTTAGCTTTTATAAGTTTCTTTTCTTCTTATTGATCGTGAAAACGTTGCTTGCTAGAGATATCACCTTATCACTCTTTCAAAAATGATGCACATGAAATTATTAAATAAATTTGACAGGATCAAATATGTATTTCCATCTACATAATACATCTACATCTACTTAATACCCCGCAAGCCGCCGCCAGGGCGTTTGGAGGGGGATTAGGTCACCACCCGTAAAAGGGAAAAAAACCCCATTCAAAACTAACACATACATGCAAACCCATACCCACAGTTGGACATGCTTTCATACGCTTTTCCTTTCATGGTATCAGTTTTTCACGAAACGGACTCCCAGGCGTTGGACCTTCTCAATTTAGCGAATGAGGCCTTTTTCCCTCGGATCCCATACGCTAAATGCATATTCTAAATTATGCATTACAAGAGAGTGGTAACAACGTCCCTTGACCTTGGAGTCACTTCTGCCGACAATGCTTCTTGGGCGCAATCGCAGCTGAAGAGAGAAATTAAATGAGAAATGAGGATCCAATTTGGGGTGCGAACAAGTGGATTACATTCCTCAATAGAGGTAATTGGGGGAGCGAGGCGCGATACACAAAATGGAATTGTTTGCGTGGCATAACCAGATTATATTCTTCTTAACGTCTTGAATGAGGACGAAGTGAGGCGCTGGGCGTTTGGGGCGGGGGAGAGCCAAGTGGAGAAATCGAAGGCATTCGAGCGAAATAAGCAATGGAGGCAGAATGGAAGTGGCTGGGGGACTATAAGTGAGGGAGAGCAGGAGACAGGGGTCCTGTGTGGAGGAAGGAGCAAAGTACACCAGATTGGGTAACAAGGGGTGCGTTGTCGATGGCGGGGGAGATGGCAAGTTTGGACGTTGAGGGTTGTGATCGAGATGGAATTTAATATGAGGAGTGAAAGGAAAAAGCAATTGGCGTTGGCCAAAACACGATTGTTTCTCATGTATTCATTAAAGCCCGAATGGGTTTTACCATGGTCGATTATTGGAAGAACTTTACGTAGATTCCTAAGCCAGTTTTTTTCCCGGTCTCTTGAAAGTGAAAGGTTCTCATAAGGTGAAAGGGCTCGCAAGTTAACGGATTGGAAATGGGACGCTCAAACATTTAACATATTTAGACCACAAATATAAGATACGAGTAATGTGACTCTAGTAAAAATAGACATTAATATTCTTTCTTTCCCTGAACATTCAGGAATCATAATAGTTATTACACAAATTTGAAGTAAAAAAGTAAAAAAAATCAATTTACAAGCGAGGACAAGATTAAACGCTGCTTAGAAATCTATTAAATTCGTAGATGAACATGCTTGTGTATGCTAGTACCTGGTATATGTATTTACTCGTGTATCATTTTAAATAAATATTGCATATTCATCTGTGTAGGTGTGCATTAGTGTGCTTTTCTGTTTGCATTGCATTTGTTTTATATTTATTTTACCAATGGTGTCTTAACAACCCCTGACAAGCACCCTTTGCGGTGGCTTGCGGCATGTTGTGTAGGTATTGAACTCCAAAAGCGGCATGACTACAAGTGAGATGATCGACCACGCCCTAGGGGTTTCCAAAATTTCACCTCTCCTCGCCTTTAGATCCCCATCCGCTCCTACTATCCGACCCCCCTCCCACATCCGTGGTAATCCCACAACTTGGTTGCTCGGGTGTGACAACGGGCGCAGGCCGGCCGATAGGCGACGTCCTCGCTTAGGACCCCTCACCGACTCATGCCACTTTCAGCCCTCCCACCGCACTCTTGAGGGCGAATTTCCCGAAAAGTTGGAAAAGGGGTTAGACCTTACTCCCTCGCGCCCTCCATCCGATTTGTGCGTGGCCAAACCTATTAAGGAAAGGTTATCATTCGTTTTCCTGGGTATCTGAGGAAATTGACTTTGGGTTATCCTTAATACAAGGAAGTTGGCGGGAAAGCCCTTTCCAAAATGATAATTAAAACTTAAGTAATTGAAAGTGTTCACTCTGTCAACGTCGGTATGATGTGATAGTTGAATTTTTCACTTTTCCCATTCTTTTGGTCGAATAAACACTTTATTTGAGAAATTTGACAATCATAAGCATAGCTCTTGAGTTGAAATTTTACACTCTATCTCTCAAACACAATCACGAATTAATTAAATAAAAATTTCAGTCTTTCATTTAACCTCCAACATAGAATCCGAACGGTATGGAGTAATACCATTAAAGTTTTAGGTTCAAATGCGATATTCAATCCATATCGAAAATCTGACACCAATTCCCTCCGTTAATCAATTATTTCCAAATTCGACCCTATATAAGGCACATTGTCTTTTTTTGTATCCCTTAGAGAAAGTATGCCGCGTCAAAAAATCAGTTTATTCGATTTCCGGCAAATTAAAATAAGCAATCTAAATAATCCAATGTAATTGATTGGCTTCGTCAAAAAAAATCGTAATTCTTGTCGGAAATCCACAAGAATAGTACCTTTTTAATTACAATTCTTTATGTAAAAAAAGCCAATAATACGTTAAAGTCTCAGTGATGAACTTATTTATAAATTTTATAAAACACGTCATCAAATGAATTCGCATGAACGTGAAACTGAATTTGGACAAGATCCTACTCATATTCTGGGATGATTAGGCTTAAGGTAGGGTGAACAAAATATTTACAAAAACAAATGTAACGCAAATGAATAACGATTAAAAGATTTATTTTTGTCACGGCCTAGGAAAATGTCTCCCAATTCTTACTCAATTAAATTATACGCAAAAAGATCAATAGGTTAGACGATTTTAGCATAAGCTGAAATAGAGACGGATAAAAATATTTGCCATTTAAAATCTAATAAACGGAATAATGGCGGTTGATATTAAGCAACAGTCAATGAAATAAAACGCCCGGATATCTATTGAGTCGTTTAAACGGGATGTGGTAGGAATATAAGTGAAGGTTCCTATTTGCCACAAATAAAGCGAAAGAAGCATGTTGGAAAACTCAATCTGGCGATACAGAAGGTTTACAGGGGAAGGGAGATATTGGTGCGAGATTGCGTTATCATCGGCAAGTCAGATGGGAAGATCTGTACTAACAGTTAAAAAAAATGTGGGGTAAGATAATAATTGAACCAGATAAAATCCAAGAGAGATGGAAGGAATATATAGAAACGCTGTATGCTAAAGAACTTAGGCCAACAAGGTTAGACATAGAAAAGGAACATGACGTAGAAGAAGATTCAGGAGCAGTAGCTTAGGTCCAGACATACTCGACGATGAGATAAAAAAGGATTAAGGGAGATGAAACTAAATAAGGCCGTTGGGGTAGACAACATTCCTGTGGAACTGTTGAAATGATTGGAAAATGTGGGAAGAACACTCTAGATGGACTGATTCGTAGCATCTATGAGGAAGGAATCTGGCCGGAAGATTTTTTGAGATCAGTGTTAATTCCAATTCTGACAAAGATAAAGGCTACGACATGTGAGGACTACAGAACCAAAAGTTTGATATCCCACGTAGCTAAAGTTATTCTTCGGATAATCAACAGAGGAATAGAAAGTAAGGCAAAAGATTTCTTAGGGGATGATCACTTTGGGTTTGGTAAGGGAAGAGGTACGCGTGATGCTATTGCAGTAAAGTGATCAGTAATCGAGAGGAATATAGAATACAATCAGGACGTATTTGATGGTTTTGTAGATTTCGAAAAAGCGTTTGATAGAGTAAATTGGGAAAAACTAATTTGTATATTGCAGAAAATAGGAATAGATTGGAGGGGCAGGAGACTGATCCGCAACCTCTACATGTTTCAGACTGCTCAGGTGCGAGTAGGGAACATAGAGTCCGGATGGGCAATGTTAGGAAGAAGGGTAAGGCAGGGTTGCCCATTGTCACCGGTGCTGTTCAACGTATATGTGGAGGAAATTATTAAAGAGGCATGGGAAGAACTAGAGATAGGAATGAAAGTCGGAGGGGAATTTGTAAAATCGGTTATGTTTGCTGATGACCAAGCATTAGTTGCTCAGTCAGCCAAGGGGTTGCAAGCAATGCTGAGTGAATTGAAGGTTCAGTGCGATCGATATGGGATGAGAATCAATATTAACAAAACAAAGTTATGCGTCAATACGGCCAAAGTGGTAGGGACGTAAGGAGAAGAATTGCGCCAGGCAAGGACGCTTTCTCAAGGAGGAGGGAGTTGATGACTGGGACGTCAGGATGTAGGAATGTTAAGACAAGACTCGTAAAAACTCTGATATTGAGCGTAGCTATGTACGGTGCGGAAACGTGGTCACTGAAGCAGGAGGATAGACGTAGATTGGAGGCTTTTGAAATGTGGGAGTGGAGAAGAATGGAGAAGGTGAAATGGACCGAAAGGAAAACAAATGTGGAAGTCCTGGAGATGGTGGGTGAGGAGATGGGTTTGTTGAGAGAAATTCTATGAAGGCAGGAAAAATGGATGAAAGGCGTATTGAGCGGCAGAGGTATGTTGAAGAAGGTAATACAGGGGAGAATATTAGGCAAACGAGGAAAGCGCAGAAACAGGATGTTTAACGGGATGAAGGGAGAAAAGAAGTACACAGAGATAAAGAGGGACCTGATGTAGAGTTGGTAGCTCGATTGTGTTTTGTTAAAAAATATCAGATCATTAAACCAGAATTCATTCCGTGAGTTTAGCTTAGGAGTTCTGAGTGGACATTCTAATTAAAATCTCGCTCAAAAATGCTTACTCAGGTTGGAAGAGAAAGAGATGAGGTGCCAGGATATTAATTCCCATAGGGGGAGATTTGATAAGCTCGCGGATTCTTTTGGACCAATGGACTCCACACTCGTGAAGCCGGGCCTTAGGAGGTTCAAGAGTTTCCAAATATTTTCAATTAGACTTCTTTTCCATTGGACCTTATCTCTAAAATCTGCATTAATGAAAGAAGAGACATACTTGAAAAATAATATCCTGTCAGCTCAACTAACAGGTTGTGAAATTCGTAAATCAGTTTCTCTGGTTCCCATTAATTGCGTTTTTCAATTTTGGTACAGATTTTAGTCAGAGATAAATTGAGCAGCCAGATGAAGAGATAAAATATTGTATCTACACAAGAGTTCCCAGGCCACCGCACTTGGAGTTCGGCGGCATTAAGTTAGAGCACCAGCCATACATGGAGAAATCTATGTTAGGGTTTGATGAAAAATATTTGGAAATAACGCATGATCAATTGAAAGATGATCTGCTTACGTTTAAAACACAACAATTTAATTTGAGCTAAGTGGAATTTAATGTCGTTTATCGCATGAAAGATTGCTACGTTCTCATAATCAGTATGGCAATCCTAAGATTAGTTTACTGCGGCCACATCCGTTCTTCTCATTTCAGTCTTCACTTTTCGCCTCCTGATAGCTCTTCTATTTAACGTTTTCTCTAATTTGTTCCAACAAACTTGATCGTCGTTAATGAATGAAAAATTTAAAAATCAGCTTTTCAAGCTTCATGGAAGATAAATTGGATCACCTAAAACACTAATTCATTTTAATTTTTGCAAAAGTCTCTAATTATGGGATACCAATCCCAGAAACTGAGTTGTAGGTTGTGTGCCTTTACGTAATCTTATAAATGCTGGATGAAGACAAATCACTCAATCTCTTGTCAGACTAATTCATAAAACTTATGAAACTGAAATGAACTACGAGCATGAAATCGAAGCATCTTCATTCAAAATCATTTATTTTTGTTTTCATTATATTTACCCATTTCCCTCTTCCTAATAGTCTAACTAGTCATAAATGGCGATAATTTTTTATTCTTAGATCCTTGTGGATTTTTTCCAGATGAATAAACACTGGTAGATAATTAAAACCTGGGAAATCAAATCAAAATTTATTCCCCAGGGTAATTTTCCTTTTACACAGAAAAGAGACCGATGAAAAAGTTTCCCTTCAAAGCTTGTTTCCGCATTATGAATCTTACGAAATAATGAATTGGCTGCCGGTTTAATGCAGTTAAAACTTTCAGGTATACTTTGTTCAACATCTCAACTTTTCAAACAATAAAATTTTGAAGACATACTAAGGAGATAACAAGCTTCCAAACCGCTTTGTGTCTACACTAATTACATTTTCTAAGCATCGTTATCGTGGTAAAAAAAACTGATGAGAAGCCGTCTAAATATTTCCCATGGTACAGGTATAAAATAAAACCTCCAAATTTTGGTATTGCACTCCCTTATACGAACTGGTAAGAAAAGTGCGGAGTAGTTATATAGTGTTAACAAATGGATGCCCGCATAACTATATTCTCTCAAATGTTAAAAAACCTACTGTGTACGTATTCCCTGAAATAAGGAAATCAAATTATATTTGTTTTATCCTTCCAAACGCCAGTGCATCTCTCTCTAAAAGATCACTGAAACCGTTCGGGCTTTGGAAGATGTCGTATCCGAAGACGGTTGCTCGCAAACGATCGCGGAATTGCGCCTTCAGTTTTCATCGATTTCGTGAAATTTCATCCTAATTTGTCATGTTGACCGCGTGAAGCAAGGTCCTTTTGTTGAGTGGGACTCGGACGAGGCGTCAAGGTAATCTTTATGCCTGGTACCAAGGGAAAGAAAGCCTATCTCCCTGCCGGATGTGCCTGCGAAAGAGGTCTGCTCAGACCTTAATGTCCTTTTCACTGTGATGGGAAAGGTAATGGGTGTGCATTCGAAGCAGGGCGATAGGGGGCTGGCGCCTGTTTCACACCTAAACGGTCATGCATTCAACATCGCCACTGCACTAAAATCAATCAAATAATGGAAATACCAAATAGCCAAGTCCTTAAAATTGATTAGCTCAGGGTATTTTTTGTGGGGTAAATAAGCCGGAAATACCTGTTACGTTCAGATGAAATGGAGGTCATGATAGAAAGCAAACGTAAAACCAACGTACCTACGGCCGTGAAACAAGGGAGTATTTTTTCACCGCTCACATATTGTCACTGAAAACATGAAGTTCAATGTAAAATCCTAGGTGGAACTTTAAAGCGAACCATTTCCATGAAAACGAGATAGATCTAATGTCATAATATTCATTTGAAATATGACATTGTATGAGCTGCTTTACTAGTGTAAAGTGGTATTCCAGTAAGGTCTGATGACCAAAAAGCCAAATTATTACAAAACAAGAAACAGAGCTTGGGTTAATCTTCATTTTTTAACTTCACCTCTTATTAAAACCCTGCTCTGGAATCAGTAACCGAACGCTCAACTGACTATGATGCTCCGAACTTAGGTAATTTGGCTAATTCAATTGATGAAATGAGTAACTGAGCTGGAAGACACAGTTTTTTCCACACTAAAAGGTTTCTTCAAAATCATTATAATTTGTGAATAGAGATTTCAGTTTTCTCTCGAAAAAAATATTCTTACCAAATATCTACCAGCGAATTAAAAAGTTTAACCCTGAGTGGTACTTTTTGATCCCAAAACATTATGCTGTTTTATTGCTTGTATACAGATAAATAAAATGCAATTTTGATTCATTAAATTTGAATAAATACCAATTTCAACGCTTCCACGTTCAAAAAGGAAAATATTATTTAAGTGATAGTTTAACATGACTCTGCCTGAAAGCCCATAATTTTTTCATGATGACATTGTAAACTAATTCCAAAACTTTAATTACATCGTTTCCTATGCTGAATTAATAAAACTCTGTGTATTTTGTCAATTCAGAAAGGCAATTAAAAGTACTATTAATATTATTCATCATAAGCAATAAAATATTTCTACACAGAGTCAATTTTTAGTTCACTTGGACTGAGGAGCTCATACTAAATGAATATTTATATATTCAAACACGAAAACCCGCCATATGGCGAACTCACATACTCACATATATATATATATATATATATATATATATATATATATATATATATATATATATATATATTTATTTATTTATTTATTTATTTATTTATATTTTTCCCTCCTCACGGACGGAGACGGAGGGTGAGGTAAGGGGTTTGTTGAGAGAAATCCTATGGAGGCTGGAAAAAATGGATGAAAGTTGTATTGAGCGGGAGTGGGATGTTAAAGAAGGTAATAGAGGGGAGAATTTTAGGCAAACGAGGAAAGGGCAGGAACAGGATAAGGATGTTGGACGTGATGAAGGGAGGAGACAAGTACACAGAGATGAAGAGGGACCTGATGTAGATTAGGTTGCAAGATTGGGTTTTGTTTGGAGTTACAAAATGTTTTTTTGATAGTTGTGCACATCCAAAAACCTACCTTAACCGGTAGATTACCTAATAATTATAAATCCCCCTCACGTGTATACATACACGTGAGGCGTAGAGCTCACCAAATAGTAAGTCCAACGGCGTGTGAAATTAATACATGTACATTAGATTATGAGGGCCATTTCCTTTCTCTATGCCCCCTAGTTTCCCAGAAAGATCTGTTACCAGGAAAATTACACAGGTCGATGGGTGCTGAGGGTGCACGAGGATCGAACTCGGTGCCCTTCGGCCGGGCAGACCTACTGGATTACCGCATTCCCCCAATTACGTATTTATCATATTTATTCGCTAATATCCCTCAGAGAGCAGAATTCCGGAGGATATTACGAGAGTAATTCACCAAGTAAAGATATAAATTCTCTAAATTTAGTATTGAATGAATCTTTAAAATACCTCAGTTGTGTCGTTTGGCAACCTTGGGATGAGCTCTGAATAGCTTTTCTGTTATTATATGTCAAAATAATTTCAATACCTGTTTTTAAAGTAGCCCGGTGATACCACAAGAAGAAATCAGTTAATTTGGCTGTAGAACCGATCAATAGAAAGGAACGTTTTCCCCTTTCGTGAAAATCGCGGCCACAATAGTATAAAATATAACGCACGAAAATACGAAATTTCATAGAATGAAATAACATAAATTCTACTAACGTATTCAATTGCTTAAATTGTTGGTGACCACCTTACACGTACATGGACAAACTGAGAGTGAAAGATGTGGATGAGCTGGCTAAATTCACGCTCGATTTGGTAATATTTGGTTTGGTGTAACAAATAGAGTTTGTTTGGAAAAAATTAATAGAATCTCTATGTATTTTCTCTTTCTTAAGATAAGCCTATGTGAGTTATGCCAATAGAAAATATCTCTTGCTTTTGAGTTTTTTCGGACAATTGTCTCGTAAAAATTTAAACTTAAGCTCAAATATACGTGTTAATGTATAATGGTAAATAGATAATCTAAGAGATTAATTATACGTAACTTGACTTTTGAAGTTGTAATTTTGTAATTTGAAATGTATCTTCAGCGTGATCATAGCAATGGCCAAAAAATTATACTAGGGCCTGGATGCACGTTAAAATTTTCAAGTTTAAACCCAAGTAATTTATTAAAAGGTATTATTTATGATTCACGTGCCGATGGAAGCCATAAAATCCTACATTCAAATCGTAGCTTCATAACCATTCAACCTAAACTTATTTTATCAATTTTACTTCATAATTATTCCATATGAAGCTAGAAATTAAAATAAACTTCACGTTCATTTACCAAAACAACAACCAATTTTAATATTGATAATGCAGAGAAAAGGGGACCAATTATAAATATACTAAAATAGAATGTAACAAAAAAATTACATTCGGGTGGACGAAAATGAGCTTATATATTATAAGTTTCCATTGCTACGCTAATATTTCGAATAATTTTAGCGGGATGGAACCATTTCAAGTTCATATGTACAATAAAGAAAATACAACTGAAAACTGCGTAGGTATATTATGTCGTGAATATCGTTTTAAAAATTGTATCGGAAAATCCACCATAATGTTTACCGAAAGACCGAATATGAGGCTATCAAATTATTGTGTTTGAAGTTACGATAATTGAAGAAAAAGCCTCGCCGCAAGCTTAAGGAAATAACTGGTCAGCATCAAATCCACAAATACGGCGTTTCATCAGATGAACTAACCTTAAGGTGAAGGTACTCAAGTGTCTAATTTTAAGACAAATTTGCAAGAAAAAGTGCATATTATACAGCAATAAGAATGTTTGCATGCGATTAAGTCCTTTGATTTATTCATTTTTCGATCGTAATAATATGCAATTTAAAGCTAATGGGCTACATTTCGCATATTAAAACACAAGAGACTATTATTCAGCAAACTGAAGTGATCGAAGTTCGGTGAAGAAAGCAATTTTTAAAAAGTAACTTGTTCAAATGTTTCAAGCTGATCATTCGCAAATGACTAAAGTCGTTTTTTAAAAATACAGTAAAGACATTCGCAAATAGAAAAACTTCTAACACTGATGAATTATGCATACCCTTTCACCGTACTTCTCTCCATGAAAGGCCATTCACTCTCTCGGCCGACGAATTGCGGAATTCAATCCCCATATGTCCTCTTTTTAATTATTTCCTATTCGTCTGTTCATTCCTCTTTTCTCACTTTTGGTCGCATTTTTCTTTGACGGATAATTAAACTCCTGGCATACTTTTTACGTGCGAGGGTTGATTGAACAAAACACCTATGTCCACGGTGAGAGATTCAGCCACGAAACTTGAAACCAGTTGAATGGATTTGTATTTTCCAGAAATCGTTTGATGACTTGCTTTTTAACTTTATATGGAACAAATAATTTTAACTTCTACTTGGACAGCATTCCTAGACAGAGATTTCCTGGTAACACAAAGTTAGGCAAATCGCTTGGTATCAAGTGGAATCGATTCAAACTAGGAATATGTAATATACGAGTACATCGTTTTAAACATCGATATTTACACGATACACACTGCTGATGTTAGCGACCGTTTTAGGTTTAGAGTGAGTAGTGTTTTAGGATTTCAAAGCTCACATTTAGGAGTTCATTGTGAACAACTAACCAACCGTGTAATCCTGGTCCTAATCATTCATAAGTAGAGTTTAATTAAAAAATATCGAAATTTGTCGTCTGACTATTATAAAAGCAAGACAGGCGCGTAATATTCATTCTATTGATGGAAATAAATGCTGAAATAAGCGAAGGAATGTTGACTGTTTCTTAAAATATAGTCGCAAAGTACAGGCCTGAATCACAGATTTATTCCAATACTTCGAATGGGAGCAAATATGGGCCGAAGGATACGAAAGAAATTTATTCTATTTCAGTCAAATGAGACATGCAAGATGCAACGGAATATTTGCAGCCGAGCATCGCGTTGATAGACAACACGAAAATGGGTAGCTTAGAGATAGAGGCACACACACTAAGCGACTTAGGGAATCCAATTTTCCACCAAAATCCCCATATCACAGCAGCTAAAATCAATACGTGTTGCCAAATGGAAACTGGAACAAACGTAATATTATCTATTTTTCCCAAACTATTAACGAGCGAATCTTATATTTCCGCTCAAGGGATAGAACAAACTCGGATGTCAAGATGATCAATTAAAGGCTAACGGGTGATTAAGCAACAGGTAGACAGCGCTGAGTTTAAAATACTGTTCACTATTTTACCGGTCCAATGGATAAAATATTACCCAGACATTTTAGCAAGAAACTGAAATTAATGAAATTCTTAAGTTGTAGAAAAAATTGGTTGTTAATGAAAGCATGAAAGAATTGTATGGAGCTGGAGGAGCAGTTTACGCATGTTTTTCGTTAAAATTTTGGTGTAAAATTAGATAAAATTATTGAGAAATTAAATGTGTTGATGAAAGTGGCATTGCAAAAAGACAGCAGTTGATAACAAACCCACGTCGTTAAGACTCAAGAAAGAGATTAGTTAAGGGTTTTTAGCAGAAGAGTTTTTTAGCGTAGCACTGTATGGATTTTTACCTGGTCTTTGAAGAAATAGAATGAGCTCGGAGTGGAAAGTTTGTAACGGATGACCTGAACAAGAATGTGTCAATCGACAAGGCGAATGAGGGACGGCGAAGTTAAACTTCTTTCCTCTTCCTCCGGGAATGCTCATGCATACCATGTGTCATGTGGAAACAGTGTTGCTCTCGCTCCTTAAAGCGATACCCTCGTAGTTATTTGCAGGGCTCAGCTTAGTTGTTAAGCTGTTTATTATTTAGTTGTTTTTACGGGAAAATTGATGATATCACATAAAATATACAAAAACACAAAACCCCAGAATCCCCGTTAAAGGAAAAAGTTCCTATTTTCGGTTAAAATCAAGCTATAATGTATGTATGTATATGTGTAAGAAATGTAGAGAAAAGTATGAGGAATTGATGAATGGCCATTTGTGATTCAGTCAATAGTATCCAGTAATTTATTTTTTATCACTTTAGGCGGGAATTGAAACTTAAGCGGTGCTTCGGATCCGTCAAAATCTTACCTTTTACGTTACATAGGTCATAGTGATGGTAAGAATACTATATTCATCACGGCCCTTAGGTACCATATTCTAGGTGGCAAAAACCATTATTCTCTCCTAATTTTAAATAAATGGCGTCAAATCTGATAATCTCAGTTTTTACCCTTTATACGCACCAATAGGTGTATACGATATAGAGATGAATATTTATTAAACAGATTTTGCATTTATACATGAGGTTCAGGTTAGTAACTCCGTTTATACAGAGAAAAAATAAAACTGTTCAACTTTAAAGCTAAGTACGATATAACAATATCAGAGTTTAAAAATCATTCACTTTGACCTGGATCGGAACCCTGATCTTTCTATGTCCGGTCGAGTGCTTTATCCAGTTAAGCTATAATTCAATTAATTTTTATTCGGTCTAGTACGTAAGTTACACAGCAAGTGTTTACATTATACATAATATCAGCTAATAGAATTTGGTTATAGCAGATTTTTTCCCATGTAAATATATGTACAGATATATACATACACATTTTTTCACATAAAAATTTAAAAAATCGAGGCGTTCTCTTAAACTCCGAAATTATGGGGGCTTCTTAAAGGAACCAGATGTGATGAAATACCGTACATAAAATGTCACTAGCATTCCTAGTCGTACGCGATGCACCAAAACCCACCAGGTTAAAGACAACTTTAAACACTTAGGTTGTTTTACCTTTGATAAATTACAAAAAACTGCGGCAGATTGTTGCACTTCGAGAAATTATTGCATTGTAATGCATATCAGCGGATTACTCCGTCAAAAGTTACTGCTGCGGCATCTCCCGCAGTTTCTTGGAATTTTTTATCATCACGTTATGCTGGAAGGAAGTAATTTTACGCATTATAAAATCACATTCATTTTACTTTGTATACATATATAAGGAGGAGGAAATTGATGACGGGACGTTGAGTAGGGAGGTTAAGAAAAGAGTCGTCACAACTTTGATAATGGAGCGTTGGGAACTGGGCGCTACGGCGCGGAAACGTGGCCATGAAGCAAGAGGATAGGCTTAAGAGTTGATTGGAGGCTTTTTAAGTGTGGGCGTGGAGAAAGTGAAATGGACCGAAAGGAAAATAAATGAGGAAGTACTTGGTAAGGTGTGCCAGGAGAGGGTTTTTTTGGGAGAAATCCTATAGAGGCAGGAAAAATGGATGAAGGGTGTATTGATCGGCTGTGGGATGTTGAAGATTGTAATAATAGAGTGGAGGTATACGGGGATACGAGGTTAGGTATACGAGGATAGGGCAGGAAAAGGATAGAGATGTTGGACGGGATGAGAGGAGGAAGGAGGTACACAGAGATGAAGAGGGACCTGAAACAGGGTAGGTTGTTGGATTGTATTTTGGTAGGAGTCACAAAATATTTATTTGGTAGTTGTTACCATCCAAAACCTACCTTGACCAGTAGATTAGCCAGAGGGAATAAACAATTGTTTTTGTTAAAGATCAAGTTCCTTCAAAGGTGCCCAAGAGTTTGCTGGAACGTGGACACATAGGAGACTCCAATTTGAACGTTATAAATTCGGAATGCAAAGGTTGAAAAAAGCACAATTTCCGGCTTAACTGCACAAAAGTTTTGAAATAAATGAAATAGAACACTAGGAAAAGAAATCTAATTTTCAAATTAGAAATAAATGGAAAAATTGGGTAGTGTATAATTTTTATACCTCGACGAATTAAAATTCAAGCTTTTAACATTTTATAAATGGTTGGAACCCTAAATGTTCTAAATGATTTTTTCTAAAAATGTCACTAAAAATCGTTTAATGAACGTATCCCTGAATATACGTATTTCTGTCAATTTCTGTCCTTTTCCAAATATAAGAGCGAGTCAGGGGAATGTAAACTTCCCCCCCTTACTGCCCCATCTAATCGTCCTCCCCTCTCTTTTTTTCTTTGTTCCTTTTATCCCCTCCCACCTTTTTTGGAGACGCTTCGTCGTTTAACTTTCTACCTTTAACTTTATGTGTTTGAGGTAAGTAAACCGTTTTTAGTGAGGAACGGTACCGACTTTTTTAATAGTGCGAATAACTTGATAAAAGGAAACGGACAATTTATTAAGCCAAATCTGAGTGTATGAAAGCAGCTATATATATATATATATATATATATATATATATATATATATATATATATATATATATATATATATATATATATATATATATATTATCATGGGGGTGAAAGGATAATATTACAAGATTAAATAAAACATATTCAGCGGCGCACTTAATTTCTACATTTTAGAATTCTTTTTCTTTTGAAGTTGCATAGAAAGACATCAAATTCTCTGGATGATTGAAAATGGTTTTAAAAAATTTTCCAGTCGTAAATGGAAAGAGCATTTTGTCAAAGCTGGAAACTATTTTTGTTACTGCATTCGTTTGACCGAAATTTACTTACATTATGCACAAAGCCTCAATAATTTTACCAAAATCATGTCCAGAACTTGGATTATCACTATTATGGCAAAGGCATTTTATTTTATGAAGTTGACTATTTAAAAATCGCCCATACGAGTAACATAAACAATATAGGAAAGTAATCTGGTAAATCCTCTGCATGTCTTTTATTAAAATGCGCCTTAAACACAAGCGTGGTCATATACTGATAACATCTTTAGCGTTATCGAATATTTTCATGTCCTGACTCTCCATGCTCGCTGTTTGAGCACTGCAGAAGAGAGCGCACCTCACGCGAAGGGTTATCTACGACTACGCAATACGCAGAAACTTCCGTAACAAAGTCTGGTACGTTGTTCCAGAACACAGGCCATTCTCCATACCATTCCTAAGGAATGAGACCGCGAAAGAATATTTTTTTTATATTTTTTCCATCTTTTTACACCGACACCTAGAATTTTATCAAATAGCGCCTTCGTTTACATATGAATTCAACCCATTTTTTTATTTTGTTACTACTGCACAGCATTCCGGTATAGAGATATACTAATGGCCGTTACAATTAACATTACTGTTTGTAAATACCATGAAGATAGGGTCTTCCTGTCAACCAAGGTAGGAATTAGGAAAGTCAAGCATAGTTTTTACAGTATTCTGTGAACCAGATTGTTTTGTTCCCTGATTATATATATTTTATAAAAAGAATGGTTTGAGGCGTCACTTTGTGGAAGCGATTCATAACGGAAAAAGAAAATACTTAGTTTTTCCACACAAATTTTATTACACACGACCTAAGTTTCGACTTACAAAGATGACTTACTAAACCTGATGATGACTTTGGAAGTCGAAAACTAGGTCGTGTGTAATTAAATCTGTGTGGAGGAACTAAGTATTTTCTTTTTCCGTTATATTTTATAGTTATACTTATAAGATATGTCGCGTAGTATTCTATATGATACAGGATGACTTTCCTATTGCAATCACAATGAAATTTTAAGTAAATAATTTCTTTCGAAAGTGACGATAGGACAACAACTGGGGTAGATTTGGTGGGTGGCGATGCTAGTGTTGTTGACAACTTCATAATTTTACAATCAAGCAAAAATTCAGCCAAAAATTTAAGTACAACTGAATAAAAAAACTGCGGCAGAGTAATTGAGTAAAATGCGAACACCAGCGGAGTCCGGAAGTATTTGCTTGGGCATTATTTAAAAAAATATTTTTATATTTTTGAGTGGCGATGTGCAATTATGTAGGAAATCTGTGAGAATTATTGATTAAATTTCATATTTTCCGCAGTCTTTTTGTTGTATGTTACTCAGACTTTGGCATTTGTGTGCGTTCGTGTTAATATCTTAGCAGGGTAAAAAAGGAAGAATCAAATGAATTTGCGTTTCCACAGAAAAGAATAATTATTCCCTACCAGTTTCACTACAAAGTGGCGTCATCTGGATTTTTCCAGACGACACTACAATGCAGCGAAACTAGTCGGCAATAAAAATTCTGTTCAGTGGAAACGTAAATTCATTTGATTCTTCCATTTTAGTTATAATGGAATTCCATAGAGTATCGACCTGAACTGTCTCTAATTATCTAAGAAGTATAATGAGCTTAGTCTTTGAAGAAACAATTGTTTTTGTGAAATTAAATCCTGAATTATTAAAAAGTGTCGTGGGTTATGCTAAAATCTACAAAAAACCCACATAACAAATGTAATTCCAACTTCACCTTCGCGATAGAAAAACGCAAGAATTTGTGAGTTTCAATCCTCAGGGAAGTGATGTAGTATCAAACCTCCCCTCATTTTGGCAGATTCCAAGAAAACACCCATTGCCGGTGAAAATTGTTTTCTTTCAATAGTATATCCATGTAAGTACGAGTCGTATTCAATTGTATTAATTTCTATTTTTTCCGATAAGACCCTGATTTTAAAATACAAATAGTTACAATCCACATCTATACATTATTTTAATATGCTGTATTATTTTCAGCAGTGATATTAATAAGGGGACATAAATATGGATTTCTTAAATTTTAGGTTAAGAGAGGACGGATGATACGTAAATCAAATGTTGTCAATGATTCAATATTTAACATATTTAGAGTGTTTCAGGGAAAGTCTATCAATATTAATTATTTATTAATGTGAAAAATATAAAGAGAAATAAATACCCGCATTATATTATATATTTTTAATTCGTGAAAGACTCGTAAATACCGAATGAAAAAATACGCCGCCAGCAATAAAAATCCTGGATATTTTATAGTGGTTCATTGTGAATCATCGGTTGTTTAAAAGCAGTTTGATTTTATTATTTAAATACGCTGACCAATCATATCCTACAGCTCTATTCCTTTCTGCATATCAATCACTATTCTTTGCATATCCTTAAAGAAAATTTGCACAATGCAATCACGAACACACTTTTAATGAACTTATTCGAATTTTTCACGAAAGTGTTGCTATGAAAAAAACAAGACAGAGATTTGTCCGAGATTTTCTTTATTGCTGCAAAATAAGCAGTATATACATGTCTCTATTCTTCATCCTCCGTTATAGTGTCTTTAAATCCCAGTCATCATGCGGAAAAATTTGGCCATCCTGGTTTGGCACAGTGGAGGTCTTTTCCTTTAAAGAAATAACTGGGTGAAGGTTGTGCCGCCGCCAATCTCGGGAGTATAGTATGTTGACACGTAAAGGACTATCATGAATGGCACTCTCAGTCATGTGTAAACATAACGGACCGTGAGGATGCTCGCATACCACTTTGGACGCGAAGCAGCAAATGATGGACGCGGGACGGGGAAGGGTGACAGATAGCTCATCTCATTCATGGTATGGGTGGGGGAGAGTTAGAGGCGAACAGCCTTTTCCTTATGGCACGGAAGATTTTGGCTGCGGGATTTTACGGTGCGGTGTAAATAATCTTGCAGAAATACAGAAACAATCGACATGTAATCCACGAGGTGACAGGAATACCTGTTCACGGCTAGAAAACTGCCGACGTATTCGCGAAAACAGTACAGTTTATGCGCAATCATAGAAACTTAGTAATATCCGATATTGCTTTTACTATGAATGAAAAATTACGTCGTATATTAAGATAATCTTAAAATGATTACGCCTCAAAAACTTGAGGGATTTTTTTTCTAAACCGAAGGCTTAAAACCTAATGACTGCTTAAGACTTGCTAACAATCAAACATTTTCAGTGTGTAAATATCATTCGTCTCAGTCGTGATGATTGTGATTGCAAATAATTATCACGCTCTGAAATTGCTTCATTTTAATGCACGTTTCCCTCCCAAGGACTAAAACTTTGACGTGGTGGAAGGGCTTCTGCGTTTCGATAACACATAAAGTTGTGCAAGATGGAGTAATAATAATAATTGCTCCTGGTAGAGTCACGCATGCCAGATAGGTCGAAGGTTAGGAGCCAGACGAAAGATAGTCCACGCAGAGTCTGTTCATCAGTGAGGCGGCTGCAAAGGCTTCTGACCCCAGTGGGGTGGCCATTGGGTGATGGTGTCACGTTAAAAACACCATTGAGCAAGGCAACGGGAAACCACCTCAATTATCATTCCCAAGTTTTTATGAAGGACAATATAGAGAAATTGAGTCCTGGCAACTGCGGAACTCGGCCCAAGGGGCCGTGTGTCGTCCCCTGCAGTGGGAGGAGGAAAGACTTCCCCGGTCGTCATCCCACGAAACCCTTGCAGGAGAAAAATAGCAGCAGCAGGACAGAAGGCGCAGAAGAAGATGAAAATAGTTAGAATAGGAACATGGAACGTCAGGACAATGTTCAGGACCGTCAAATTAGAGAATATTAAGCGAGAAATGGAAAGAGGTAATATAGATGTTTTAGGTCTCTGCGAGGTGAGATGGAAGGAGAGCGGGGATTACTAGAGTGACAACTATAGAGTGGTATACAGCGGCGGGGATGAGAGCCAACGAGGGGTTGCAGTAATATTAAATAAAGAAGCAGGAAGAAGCGTAGTCAACATAGAGCAAGCAAATGATAGAATTTTACTCGTAGAGATTAAAGCAGAGCCGACGAACTTGGTCATTATTCAGGTATACATGCCACCAAGCAACCAAAAGGAGGAAGAAGTCGACAGGATGTACGACGACTTAGAGGATATAATCGCGTGTGTCCCTGCAGGGAAACATTTGATAGTAATGGGGGATTGAAATGCGACGGTAGGTGAAGGAAGAGATGGTGGTGAGGTGGGGGACTATGGGTTAGGCACGAGGAATAAACGTGGGGAGAAAGCAATTGAATTCTGCAGGAGACAGGGGTTAGTCATCACCAACACATGGTTTAGACATCACAAAAGGCGAAGGTATACATGGAAAATGCCAGGTGACTCAGAAAGGTATCAGTTAGATTATATTATGGTTAGGCACAGGTTTAGGAACAGTGTGATAAATTCGCACAGTTTCCCAGGAGCGGATGCGGACTCTGACCACAATTTAGTTGTAATGAAATGCAACGTCCGTTTCAAGAAGATAAGGCAAGGGCGGCGGGTTAGGAAATGGAACGTAGAAGCATTAAATGGATTAACGAGGAAGGAGTAGAGAAAATGATGGATGACGGTAAAGAACTGAGTACTATCGAAGAAAAATGGGAATGTATCAAGAAAAGGATATTGGAAGCCGGAATGAAAAGCAAGAGGGAATGAAAATCAATGGAGATGCTTGAAGAAGAGCTTAGTCATTGCTACATTGTGCATTTCTGAAGTTCGCCGTCCCTGACGCAATCGCACAATACGAATTCTATATAAAAGAGTGATTGAAAGGAGTGAACTCTAGAATGGTAAAATGATGTTCCATCGGAAACTCTAGCGTTCGATTGGTCATTTATTTTAAAATACAAAGTGATTCTCATCTCCGGTAAAATAAAAAAGCAGGTTATACCTAAAAAGAAAAAGGAACATACTCTTATTCAGTTTGGCGCAACGGGTTTCACCTTAATATGGTACAAAGTTGTAATTAAATACATTTGATATACGAGATATCGTATATATATATATATATATATATATATATATATATATGCACTCGAAGGTTAGGAGCCAGACGAAAGGTAGTCCACGCAGCGTCTGTTCCTCAGTGAGGCGGCTGCAATGGCGTCTGACCCCAGTGGGGCGGCCATTAAGTGATGGTGTCTATTTGAGGAAGGCAACGGGAAACCACCTCAATTACGATTCCCAAGAATATAATGATGGGCACTATAGATAATATGAGTCCTGGCAACTACGAGACTCGGCCCAAGAGGCCGTGTGTCGTGCCCGGCAGCGGGAGAGGCAAGGCTTCCGCTGTCGTCATCCCACGAAACCCTTGCAGGGAAGAAATAACTGCAGCAGGACAGAAGACTCAGAAGAAGGCGAAAGTAGTTAGAATAGGAACATGGAAAGTTAGGACAATGTTGAGGACAGGAAAATTAGAGAATATTAAGGGAGCGAAGGAAAGAGGAAACATACGATAGATGTGTTAGGTCTATGCGAGGTGAGATGGAAGGATAGTGGAGATTACTGGCGTAATAATTATAGAAAAATATACAGCGGTGGGGACGAGAGCCAACGAGAGGTTGCCGTAATATTAAATAAAGATTAATTAATTAAATTACTGGCCCCGGTTAGGTAACGCGTCGGGGTAACGTCTTCGCCTACCAACCGAGAGGTCGCGGGTTCCATTCCAGCCTGGGTGGATTTTCCTCTATTCAGGGCTTGGCTGCATGTAATTGCTTTGAATGTAATGTAAGGGTTAGGTGGAAGAATGGACTAAACCTGTAAGTCTCAACCTCGCCCAATCAAGTCGATAATAAATAAATAAAGAGGTAGAAAGAGGCGGAGTCAACACAGAGGAGGCAACGAATAGAATATTACTAGTACAAAAAAAAAGCGAAAGATTAAAAGATTTAATTTTGTCACGGCCTAGGAAAATGTCTCCCAATCCTTGCTCAATTAAATATACGCAAAGAGATCAATATGTTAGACGATTTTAGCATAACCTGAAATAGAGACGGATAAAAATATTTGCCATTTAAAATCTAATAAACGGAATAATGGTGGTGGGTATTAAGCAACAGTCAATGAAATGAAAACGCCCGGATATCTATTGAGTCGTTTAAAAGGGATGTGGCAGGAATATAAGCGAAGGTTCCTATACGCCACAAATAAAGCGAAAGAAGCATGGTGGAAAACGCAATGTGACGATACGGAAAGTTTACAGAGGAAGGGAGAAATTGGTGCGCTCTACTGCAAGATTAAGTTATTATCGGGAAGTAAGAAGGGAAGATCTGTACGAACGGTTAAAGATAAACGGGGTAAGAAATTAGTTGAACCAGGAAAAATCCAAGAGAAATGGAAGGAATATATAGAAACACTGTATGGTAAAGAACATAGGCCGACAAGGTTAGACATAGAAAAGGAACATGACGTAGAAGAAGATAGCTTAGGTCCAGGCATGCTCGACGATGAAATAGAAAGGGCATTAAAGGAGATGAAAGCAAATAAGGCCGTGGGGGTGGACAACATACCTGTAGAACTGTTGAAATGCTTAGGAAAATGTGGGAAGAAGGCCATATATGGACTGATTCGTAGTACCTATGAGGAAGGAATCTGGCCGGAAGATTTTGTGAGATCGGTGTTAGTTCCTATTCCAAAAAGGGCAAAAGATTACTTAGGGGATGATCAGTTTGGGTTTAGTAAGGAGAGAGGTACGCGTGATGCCATTGCAGTAGCAAGATCATTAATCAAGAGGAATATAGGATACAATCATGACGTATTTACCTGTTTCGTATGTTTTGAAAAAGAGTTTGGGGAAAACTAATTCGTAAATTGAAGAAAATAGGTGTATATTAATAAATAAATAATTCCTTTATATTCATGCCAGTTGGACAACCACTTGCTGCTATTCGTCGAAATTAATAAACACAATATTTCATCTAAATTAATCAGATTCACTTTGCCCCTTTGGAAGATAGGATAGTTTTCATGATGCATTAGTAGATACAAATTATGTTTAATGATTTGACAATCATCTCCCTTAAAACTGCTGCATTATTGAAGATTTTACCAATATTTTTCATTGCATGGTTAAAAATCGACTTCAGCTAATTATTGTACCAGTATTGGAGCATATATTCCCTTTTGTTATGGTAATGTATCGCATTTATATAAAATTAAATACACTTTGGACATTATATGGACAAAACATAATCCTTAAAACGTTATTTCAAATATGCTTCACGACACATTTGTTTAACAAGTTACAATCCCAATAAAGCCTCATGCCGCAGTAAATTGCCTAATAATGCCATATTTTTGGTGCCAATGGTATGTGTGTTTAGGATGCGATATTTCCACATACAGCTCAATTTCATTAACTTCGCAATTAGCTGTCAACTTCCCAAGGGAAAGCAATCAAGTCACAACGGAATCGGTTTACTTCAAACCTATCATCCGGATGGCCTAATTTCTCTCGAAGGCAGTTTTTTTAATAAGGCACCAAACCTCATCTGCGACCACCATTTAATCCACCATGCATTGATGCATTGCATTGATTACATGCTGACGAAGGCCATTATCTCCCTACCGATCCTTGCGATCAAAATCGATTGGCTATTGGCCATGACATATTTACTCTGATATTTGAAGCGCGCCTTCCTTTTAACCGTCGCCTTTTTGAAGGATGTACCTCCTTCTTAGGGTGCCAGGAATCAGTTTTTCATAGAATGCCATTTATCACTGAAATAAGTTCTCGAATGGTATTATTATGTCTCGTTTACTCTTATGAATATGATGCAAGAAAAACAATACCACTCTCATCATGATGTAGATGCAGGATCAGGATATGTATAAGAAATACTTTTGCACTTGTAATCTGCTCGATTCGACCTTCCCCACCTCTCCTGTTTACGTATTTTATGTGTGTTTCTATTCCCTTTCCTTTTATATCAAAACCAGAAACACAGTATTCAACCCGAAGGTCGGTTAGATAGGTGATGGTAGAGTTCACATAGCACTTAGTCCGACGGCGTTTGAAATCAGGGGGGTCAGTTCCTTTCCTTGTGCCGGTTATGGTTTCCTAGGAACATCTGGTACCCGAAAAATCACATAGCTTGGTTGGAGCTGCAGGTGCCCTGAGTGTCTTGCCCGGAAATTGAGCCGGGTCCCTCCGGTCAGTAGTCCAATTCTCTGCCCTCTGGACTACCGTGACCCAAACCGACTGTGCTTTTCCTTTATAACTTTTGGACGGCACAATAGAACACAATAAAACAGATAACACGTAAAAGAACACTCACATTGTAGATTATTTGAACTTTCGGCCTACTCCGAGGCCTTCTTCAGGTCAGACAGAGGTCTAAAGGGGAGAGTGTCTGGGGAGGGAAGAAGGGGGGAGGAAGGTTTAGGGACTGCTGGGAAGGGAATTAAAGATTAAGGGTGGGAATTTTAAATGATTGAATTTCTAAGATGTATGCGGATTCGCGAGCTCTCACCTCTATGTTGGCGGCTGAATCGGGTAGGGATTCTAGAATTTTTAGGGAAAAGTATTCGTCGAATGATAGGTTGTGTGAAATTGCGTGTAAAGGGATAGGAAGAGAAGAGAGTGAAGCAGAATTACTGTACAGTAATCCTGTTCACTCAGTCTGACCTGAAGAAGGCCTCTGAGTAGGCCGAAAGCTCAAATAATCTACAATGTGAGTGTTCTTTTACGTGCTATCTGTTTTATTCTGTGTTCTATTGTGCCGTCAAAAAGTTATATTGCTCTCGTGAGTACTTCCGCATCATCGATATATATATATATATATATATATATATATATATATATATATATATATATATATATATATATATATATATATATATATATATATATATTTCTTCGATTTGTAAATCTGTGCATAAGATAATTCTATGGCTAATATTGTACGTATACAACGATGGGTTGAATGGAAGAAGAGAAAACTTGGTCCCAATATCGCCCAAGTAAAGAACTCTATCTATCCATCGATCAGCACAAAAATTAGAATTAATCGTAAAAATTCTGGGAGCATAACTTCTCCTCCATATTACATAATTTTTTTTACATAATTGGCCGCATTCCGTGTGCAGCATGAAGAATCGATTACAATCAAATATAAACTTAACCCGACTCATTCGGGAGCAGTCGTATTTTTATCAGAAGTGCATGCAAATGTATTGAGTAGGATTTAATGATTTCATACCTGTGATTTTAAGGATATCTTTAGATTTCTGAAATATATTCATGTTCTTAACTAGCGTGGACAAATTAAGCATGGCAATTTATAGGTTCACCAGGAACCTTTTGTTTTTAAAGCATATTACTCTTCGTATTTATACTCATAATTGAGTATAGATGAAGGTGAAAAGCTTCAAACACTCTGAGCCACTTGTTTAATTCAAAGAATCTATATCCATATATATATATATATATATATATATATATATATATATATTCATTCAAACAATATATATATACAATACACGAAATAATATATTTTTTATATGATTTCTTCGAAGTAACACGGAAGTGTTCAATAAAAAACTAAGACAGCAACAAACAACATGAGAACACATGAAAGGAACATCGCACACACACGCTTGTGATCTGCTCGATTCCGCCTTCCCCACTTTTCCTGTGTTCGTCTTCAATATAAATTCCTATCCATTCTCATTGCATCTATAACCATGTGAATGAATGTGTTCGCCGTGTGGCAGATTTTCCTGATTGAATATGTGTATAAATCAAATAATTAAAGTACAACATTAAATATTCAATTGATAACAATAAATTTTTTGAATATTTACTGAACAACTGTTTTCTATAAAATCGAAAAACATTGTTTGCTGAACTTTCAGCAAACAGTTTTTCAGAAATATATTTTACATATATATATATATATATATATATATATATATATATATATATATATATGATTTCTTCGAAGCAACACTGAAGTGTTGAATAAATAACTTAGACAGTAACACACAGCACGAGAACACATAAAAAGAACACTCACAATAATATCTTGATAATTTCGACGGACTCGAGCTCCGTCTTCTTCGGAAGATAAGATATGACTCATATATATATATCCGCCCGGCAAGTGGAAGGTCCGGTGTTCAAATCCCGGTTAAGGAAATATTTTTACATTCGTGATCTGCTCTAAAACTGCCTTCCCCACATGTCCTGTGTTCGCCTTTTAAGGGGTTTCTTATCCCCTTTCCTTGTACCTATTTTTAATTGTTTGAATTAATATCTGTGCGCCGTATGGCGGGACTTCGTATTTGAATGTATATATATAATATATTTTTACATATATGTTATATATATTTTTTACAAAAATATATATACATACATATATATAACATATACATATATACATATATTTTTTACACACACACATATATATACATATAATATATACATAAAAATATATACATATACATTTTTTATATATACACACAAATCTGCCTCTTTTGAAAGCGTTAGGGATGAAATAATACCACTCAAATTTTAAACATTACCAATGGACGAAGTTGCTAGTCGTTACAAATTGAAGTGCACTTGGCCAACTGAAAGGAATAAAAAACCAACCGCTCTTTCATTTTATGTCGGCGGCACTCTGGTTCCAGTTTTTTTTGGCCAGTCAAAAGTAATCGGGTGACCTGTTGAAGCATCACGCCGAAGCGCCAAAATGAATGGGAATCCAAAGGTTGCATTGAGCCATTGCGCTTGTTTTCATTTATTGTAACTTTTTAAATAATATGGCTTCCCAACAGCAAATGAAAGCTTTCTTTTCATCCTTATACAGAGTGGAAGAAATTTTTTTGCAATATTCAACTAGGGACGTGAAGAATAACAAATTGGTGAGATGTGACTCAAAAATGAATCCTGGGATACTTTATTTTTTCGCCCACGTGAACGTCGAAGGCAAACGTAGAGTATAACACAAAAGAAAATCACTTCGTCACAGCAGTCGTTCTCGTTCCTTGAACCTATATTAGATGAGGAATGGCATTCCCTTTCACAATCACAATATGAATAAGGAGATTAAAAAAATCATACGAACAGGTCGTGCTCCAGGAATTGCGAACAGAAATATATGTCAGTACACACGAAGGATTATTTGGTCTTCCCGCCCCATCTCCGCTCGTTTTAGCTGCCCTTCGTTGGAGACGCATCCAACATCTCTAAACCTTCCTTCAGGAGGCCGTCGCCTGCATGCGGGGATGCCCAACCCTCTTGCAAGCTACCGGAACCTCAAGTATTCACGTCGGTGAAGGGACCTTGGCGCGTTCCTGTCAATTCCTTGGTAGCCACCGAAGTTTATTGAGATTCCTCGGGGATGAGAATGGCGCATCGACCGAGCGAGACGACTTATGTTACTTGCCACTAGAGCACCGCAAAATGCTTCCCGTTCTCCATGTGGTGCTCGGTGGTGCTTTACCCTGCGCGGACGGGAAGAAGGCTAATTACCTGGTCACTTGAGCGTAAACTCCTCATTCCATCCCTCCTTAACCGACCCATGTTAGGCGGGTCGCAGACAGTCGCCGGCCGAAAGCGCCATATCTCACTGCACCCTTCGCTCGTTCGCACCCGGGAATAGGTTTCTATTTTGGGAATACCTGTAGAAAGGTCTCAATTTATGAGAGTTATTAACATATGATATAAGCGTCGTTCGTGAGGAGAGTCGAACTTCTTTCCTTGAACTTGACCGCAAATTGAACCTTTTGTCACGGGACGAATTTTCATGAAAAGCAGAGCAAATATCTAGCGTTAACGGTAAAAATTTAAGGCAACATTTATATTTTGTTACGTTGATTAGAAGGATTGAATTGGTTATTTATGAATGGGATGTACAGGAGTATAGTTTAAAATTTGGAAGTTGTTCAAAGGAAAAGCAATTATTTCCAGTTTTCGATAGTATAGTGTACAGGTGAGTATCACAATCTTTAGATTATTATGTTACGCATTCATTAGAAAACGAAAATAATTTTCAATTTATAAAAATTACGTGAATTTCAACCAACGCATTACGTCACCGCCGTTTTCGTAACGATAAGATGAGCATTTCTCAGGATTAATTAAAATTAGCAATTTTCCACAAAAATACTATTTTTGTGGAAAATTGCTAATTTTAATTAATCATGTTATTCCACCATATCACGCCTGAAACGTCTCTTTTTATTTCTCAGGATTTTTTTTATTAGCCGCATAGAGTTGAAAAAAGTACCTTTCGAGTAATATTTAGAATAAATTGAGTTTATATGAGTACCTTACGCATATAAATAGTAATAAATCATGTCGTAATGAGCTAGATGACTCACGAAAATTCAAGGGAACTTTCCTGATATTTTCATTGAGCAATAACAAAATAAATGCTTACGGTGAATTAAAGTAACTGGCAAAGCTCCGTAAACGGTGAACTAATGAGTAGCTCCCTAAGGACAATAACGTATCGCTAGGGAATAGGTCCAATAAATTTGGAGGGCAACATCTGTGGCAAAAGGAATTCCTGGAAAATAAAAAAGGAGGAAATAGTACAAGGAAAAGAAGGAAGAGAAAGGCAAATATGAAGGTTTTGGATGACATAAAAAAAAGATACTATGAGGGCCATAACAAATAAGAATTTGAAAATAAGGGCACTAGGAATATATTTATTGCTGCAATAACGAGGCTCCGCCTTCAGAGAAAAACTATGAAAGCGGATGCAAATATTGAGTTGGCATAAAAAATCCCACAGGTAAAGTGCTTTGCAATAACACATAATCCTAAATGAGGAGGCACGCTGCAGGCCAATGAATCAGCGGCTGCGTTGCGCGTCGACTATTACCAATAATTTGGAGCATTGTTCGATTCAATCGTTTGTCCGGTTAGCTTAGACGCGCAGACTAGACAGTCGTGAATGGGGAAAGTTTTGTGTGAAAATGCAGAAAAGGAGTTTTGGCTCTGTTTTGTTGCAAAGATCCGACAAACTAAACGTGAGCATAGATTCCGGCCTGTTTTCCACGCAGAGACGACCTGGCAA
This sequence comes from Hetaerina titia, assembly GCA_037158775.1. Classification (NCBI taxonomy): domain Eukaryota; kingdom Metazoa; phylum Arthropoda; class Insecta; order Odonata; family Calopterygidae; genus Hetaerina; species Hetaerina titia. The sequence continues at coordinate 100,791,072 of CM073770.1, read as the reverse complement.
TGGATTGATTTATCTGTTATTTATTTGGTAGCTGTATCCATCCAAAACCTACCTATTTAAGGTAATATACCATAATCGGTATATTATCTTATAATAATAATATTATATATATGTATATATTTGAAGTGAAACGCTCTTCGGCGACGTACAAATATATAAACCCACAGATAAAGAATTTTTAAAACATGGAAACACAATAAAGGACACTCACATATGTTGTTTTGACGTTTCCGCGGAACGACCTTCGTCGTTGGAATGGCCTTCTTGGGAAAGAGCGAAGAGGACATGTGCGGGGAAACGGTGAGTGTAGGAGAGGTATGGGACCAATGGGAAACAGACAAGGGGGTGGGACTGGATCATTCATCCATCTGGATGGATATGAGCCATATTGCGGGTTCTCACCTCTATGCTACACCACTTGTAGGTTTGAAAAGGGTTTCAATCAACGAAAAAGGGAATCAGCCATCGGAAAATCGGTTCCCACAACCAATAGGAGGAGAAATAACGAAATGTGCTTTCAGCATAGAACATGCCTATGCACAAACTACTTTTTCCCTTTTTTACCTCAACTGCGCATTCAGTGAACTAGAACCAGGCGTTTGATTTATGCCGCTATGTTCCCACACAAAATGCATACTTTCGAGGATAGTTTGCCAGCGATAGCAGTGTGGTCCCAATGGGAAAGGTTCACACCGCAGACTTTAGACCTTTTGCAACTTGGCGGTTATTTTTTGAATAAATGTCCCAGACATTAAAATTGAAGACCATAACTGTTACGACCTCGAGGTAAGTCTATTCAAGTCGTCTACTGGTCAAGGTTGATCATTTGATGGAACAACTTACACTTCCCTTTTTAAAAAAAATGCAATAGGTAAAATGAATTTGATGATTGAATAAATGACGAATTAAAATACTCACCGAATACAAAAAGAGAAAAATACTAGGGGATGGTTTCAGGTATAATGATGCTGGTCATCAACAATTTATCGACAATGCTCAGGAAAAAATGGATTCCATACTTACGAAGAAACAGTTTTATTTACCAGCCATTTTTTCGCATTATTACATCTGAATAAATCATCCTTTCATACCGAGCTTGACCGCAACTAGCGGTGAAGCTCGGTATGAAAGGTCTTCGTTAACGAGTGGGTAGGCCTATTCGTTAACGAAAAGTCCTTTTCTTTTATCCACATATTAGCTGGTCAGAATAAAGTTGTGCGCATTCAGTTCCATTGTTTGAGAAGCTAATGGAGTTGCTGTTTTGATTAAATAGTTGTTGTCCTGTCGTTAAATGCAGATAACTGTGCTCGTTTAAACCATAGCTGCGGTTGGTTGCGAAGTGCGTTCCGTGATTCCACTTGGTACAAAAGGATCATTATCTACCCAAATTCATCCGAAGTTGTTCCTAGTTTATGGAACTACTTTATTGAATGAATAGAAGGTTAGGAAATAGGGACGAGACTTCATGATGAGCTTCATGAATGGACAAGGTGAAGGGCAGATTGGCAGGCACAGTGTCCAAGCAGACAAAATCGTGCAACCAGTGGACCAAGAAATGCGATCTCAATAACTTCCTCTTTTCGGACGCACCACCTTATACAGGATTGTTACGAAAGAGCTCAGATATCACAAGTGGTGTGCAAAGTGGATTCCAAAAAGGCTTCCTGACAAGCACAAAGAGCAGGGATTGTTGATTGGACGAGAGTTTTTGTACCCCTGCCGACAAAACGGAAATGACTTGGTCTTGTACCTATCTATCATTTCATCTTTTTGTATTAGAAACAATGGCTGGGTGGGCAAATGTTTGAAGACCATGAAGAACTCAAGACCACCGTTGTCAACTGGTGAAATTTCCAGGCGACGAACTTCAACGCTGAGGAATTAAAGAAACTGATGTATTGTTACAAAAGGTTCTCAAGACTGAATGGCGATTATTTAGAAAAAGTGAAACAGGTATTTAGAAAACAAAAATCAGAAATGAAAACTTTTTCAAATTAATATATTTTTCAAGCAGTGTTTACTCTTCGAATAGGCTTCGTATGTTAGTGACGAGACGTACGCTTGACAAATGATTTGATCTACATTTGGTTTGGTTCAGGCAATGTCTTTAATGATATCTTTTTTATTGACATTGACATAAACAGCATATGTGAAGGTTCAAATTTTAAGCATTAGTGAAAGACAATTGCATTCAAACTCTGTCCGGAATATTTTCTATTTCTCTTTTCAATTAATATGTTTTGCTTTCAAAAATTCAGACAACTCAAATCTCAGATTTTGGAGCCAACAAAGCAAACAGTGATCTTACAACGAAGATCGCAGGGAACATAATATCATCTCGATAAACCAGCGCTCAGGAGCCAGCTTGAGAGGAAAGAAAGCTCTTATCGGAGCAAAGAGGCACAAGTAGCGAGGAGACAAAAGCACTGTTAGAAAGCTAGACCTGTGTGCGCGAAGCGTAGAGACAAGGACGCAAAGGCACCTGCGGAACTATTAGTTTCGGAACGCTTAGCAGCAGTTTAGAGTTTAGTGCTAATCTCCGTCAATTACACTGTTGACGCGAGGCTCACGTCCCAGAGGAAAGCATACCAGACAAGGCAGCACAGTAAACACGATAATCCTGCGGCTCTGGCAACACATGCGTCACAACGGAGAGGGTAAATACATTACGGCACATTCGACTCCAAAGCAGGACACCTTCAGGCATCCCGTGGAATGAGTGACATTATATCCGGGTCATATATATTCTCTGGAAATTTTAATAAAACTCAGAACTGCATACGTTTATTTGCTTGAATTAATGGTACGATTTTTGGATTTAGAAACACCATTCAAGCATATATTTGAACTTACAATTTATTCAGGCATTAAAATTATTATGGTAACTATTCAACAGAGAAAAATTCAGTTTCAATCTTCATCCGAAACATTTTTCAATTTCGAATTTATTTTTCAAAGGATTTGATACAATTTGTTCGCGATTTGATCTCGCCAGAAATTAATGTATTTCACCGTCAATATTAAGGCGCGTATTTACTATGATACAAGTATGTATAGATGGGGTTCGGGATGGTGCGGTGGTTTACGTACAGGCTTCCCACCTCAGAGGGCCCGGGTTCGAACCGTACTCGTTCCCTACTTGAGGTGCTTTATGGAAGGCACTTTGAGTGAGTGCGTCGTCCGTCGGATGGGATGTTAAGTTGCGGACTCCTTGGCGCCTTTCGACAAGAGTAGGCTAGTGCCGTCGCGGGGTTTCTCTCCACCCTTCATCCCTCTCCTGCCCAGCCGTAGTTGCGCAAATGGCCTCAGCAGTCGGTCGCTTCCCTTAAATACTACAATTATGTTGGGGGGGAAACAAGTCAAGCGAAACTCCTCTCTTTAACCGTTTGCGACAAGGAATTCTCCACGGATGCTCGGGTGCAGGGATTGGAGGGCATATCGCCGCATTTGAGCAATTATTTTCATCAATTCCTTGAATATTCAAAACGTTTTATCCCACTCTAATTTTTGTATGTTCTAAGGGGAATGCTCAACCAATGTCAAAGTTTGTCAGCGCGAAGATGTCCTTTTCCAGCTCTTTTCTGCTTTCTCCTCTAAAGTCACGCGCTTAATGTCTCAAGTAATTTCGGGGATTACATCTCTCATTTTTAGCTGGAAGGATCCCATTCTCGGTCTATCTCTGAAGTCCTTCCCATTCAGATTTCTTACCATGATTGTCCTTACTTGGCCATCGCGTCTTCTTTTACTCTCAAATGCATGTTTATGTACATTCCCTTTCGCGGTGGTTCGACCGCACTTTGTTCTTCAATTGCTTGTCAGAATTTCTCCATTTTTACGAGGCATATTCTTAAAGTAAGTACCCTTTGCTTATATTTAAATATTGGCGCTTCAGAACACAGTTTTGCTGCTGCAGCGCCATCTACTGATTCATTGAGAAGCTATAGCAGCATTTTTTTTTGTTTCAGAAGTCGTTTCCTTGTCCGTGCATGCAAACAACAATGTCCGCGACAATCGTTGATCCCGCCAGCTGTGAAGTGCGTTCTGTCGTACGATTCTTGTATGCAAAAGGATTGTCGGCTGCTGAAGTTCATCGGGAATTATGCCTAGTTTATAAACCTACACTTATGAGTGAAGGAAAGGTTAGACAATGGTGCTGTGATTTTTAAAATGGACGAACAAATGTCCATGACGAAGAGGCCCAGTATTCTGACCGAGGAAATTGTTTCGCAAGTGGAACAAAAACTGCGATGTGATCGTCGATTGACAATTAATGGCCTGGCTGAACAATTTCCTCAACTTGGACGCACTACTGTCTACAATATTGTTACGGAAAACCTCGGATACCACACATTGCGTGCGAGGTGGGTACCGAAAATGCTCACCGACCACCACAAAGAGCAAAGAACGTCCAGTGGACGAGAGTTTTTGGGTCGTAGGGAACTCTTTAAACCACCCGCCGTACAGTCCTGACCTTACACCCAGAGACTACTTCCTCTTCTTGCACTTGAAACAGTGGTTCGGTGGACAACGTTTCGAAACCGAAGAGGAACTCAAGAATGGAGTTGTCCATTGGTTCAACCCTCAGGCGGCGAGTTTCTATGCAGAGGGGTTAAAGAAGCTGGTGAAGCGGTACGAAAAATGCTTAGAATTGAACGGCGATTATGTAGATAAGTGAAGTAGGTCTGTTGCTAGCTAAAAGTGCCAATAAATGTGTTTCATATGAGTATTTTTTTTCCTGTGACTAAACGGGCCTTACCTTATGAACACGCCTCGTACTAATGTCCTCCATTTAACTTAAACTCGAACGGCGAAAATCTTTTCTATTTTTTTAGTTTCTAATCCTTGCTATTTTGAACTTGAAATAATGAACATAATTGATAGAGGATTAACATCATTTCGAAGGTTTCTTACTTTGACAATGGTTCGCATCGAGTAAAAAATTTGTTTTTCTATTCATCCTAATCCTTTTTATCCATGCAAACAATATTTTCTAGCATACCCGTATTTTGCGTCCAAAACTTGGTACGGCGAACGGGATGGTGCGGTTACTTATGTACTGGCCCTGGATCAAATTCCGGTGGTGGCAGAATTTTTCAGCGGTATCCTTATCCCAATTCGAAGCGCTGTGTAGAGAACACTTTAAGTGAGTACGCTTTCTATTGGATTTAACGTTAAAGATTCTACCTTGACTAAATTCATTGCCGGCCTTTGCGTGTGGAAAGTGGTTCGACGGCACCAGGCACCGTGCTGACAGGGCCCTGCCGAAACCTCGCATTTTTTAAAGTTTTTAACAATATACTTCTTTTCCATGCATTTTATGTTGTATTTTACTTTTGTAAATGGGCAAAAAAGCTGAAATAAATAGAAAACTAAAGTAAAACATGAATCTGCTTAAAAACATAAAAAAATCGCCAAATTAACTTAATTCAGCATCATAAGGCCAAACGCAGAAGAGTTCTTTTACCATTTCAATTAAGATTAAGAATCTAAAATGAAAGTGTACAACCTAATTTACCGTTAAATTGATTTAAAACTGCAGCGTGGAAGCGTTTTCACGTAAGTAATACATTCATTTTTTTATAACACAAGATGCCACGGTACAAACTCTCTTGTGTCAGCGCGAAGAATAACTTATAAGCGATAGAAAACTTCAGCACCCTTAGCCGTTGCGCGGTTATTTTATGCTGTCTTATCAAGATCATGATGTCCCCCCTGATCACATTGATATCGCTCCCGCTACATTATAACCACAAGGTGGCTGACCTAGTGGCGGCTAACCAAGGCACCGCTGACCAGCAAGGCTGCCCCTCACCGAAGTACATCTTTATCCCCTAAGTCACTGCAAAGGCGTGTGGCAGAGATTTTTAGAAAACCACCCGTCAAACAGAATACAACTACATGAAAAAAACACACAAACTGATGCACACACACTCAGACAAATAGATTCACGCAAAACTCATTTTAACTTACATACATACAAACACATACACAAACGACCAATATACTCAATCACATGCACCTACGAATATCTACACTTTCTGTCAACACAGCGCTTGATCTCGTCATCACTATTAATTCGTATGTCTTTAACATTTTTTATGACTTTGATCTCTTGCCATTATGATTCCTTATCAAATACAAAGATAAGGAAGCCAATCTCCATTATTTTTGTGGTCTAACCTACCTTTAGTAGATGCGTGAGGCCGTAATGATTCCCGTGGTGTCATATTATTATAAGGTAATCTACCGGTTTAGGTAGGCTGTGAATGGACACAAATGCTAAGTAAATATTTTGTGACTCCTAACAAAACAAAACCCAGCAACCTACTCTACATCTAATCCTTCTTCATCTCTGTGTACTTCCTTCCTCCCTTCATCCCGTCCAATATCCCTATCATGTTCCTGCCTTTTCCTCGTTTACCTAACATTCTCCCCTCTATTACAGTCTTCAACATCCCTCTGCCGCTCAATAATCTTCCAAAAAACCCCAATTCTCGCTCACCATATCTAGTACTTCCTCATTTATTTTTCTTTCGGTACCATTTCACACTCTCCATTCTTCTCCACACCCATATTTCCAAAGCCTTCAATTTACGTCTATCCTCCTGCTTCAGTGACCACATTTCCGCGCCGTATATGGCTACGCTCCATATCAAAGTTCTAACAAGTCTTTTCTTAATATCCTTACTCAATGTCTCTGTCATCAACTCTATCCCTCTTATCAAAGCCTCTTTGCCTAGCGCAATTCTTCTCCTTAGGTCTCTACTACTTTGACCGTGTTGGTCCAAAACACACGTTAACTATTCTACCTGCTCTAGGTTTCTCCTCCCATTTTAATGTTTAACTTAGCCTTTTTCTTTCTGAAAAATCACATAAACTTTGTTTTAATTGATATTGATTCTCATCCCGTATCTGTCTGCACCGAGTTTCCAATTCACTCAGCAATGCTTGCAACCCTTTGACTGACTGACAAACCAAAGCTTCTTATGTCATACTTAAACTTAAAAAGTGTACTCTGAGCTCTGCTTAAAGTATAAACTTCCCGTGTTCTTTTCGCGTCCAAAGCGGCTCCCAGCCTAATTCCTCAAAAAAGCCTGTCGTACTCGCCGTCTTAACGTAAAATTTCATGACCAACCTAAAGGATTTTCTCTGAACTTAAAGCTAATATTTTTGTCAACAATTTTTCCCAAATGATCCAAAATACTTGGCATTGCCCATCCATCCGTAATTGCACAAATGACCTCAGATGTCGAGCGCCTATCGTAGCTTCGACGACCACTTAGGCTAAACATACGTGTGCCTATGTAATAATATATTGCTTTAATATATTTATGTTCTGTATTCCGCGGATTGGACACGATCGGGTACGAAAAAGAGGGCGCGTGTTAACGTTCTCAAAGGGGGAAAGTGTAATTTCATCTCCTCGGGTCTCCCGGCAGTATTTTCCCGGGCGGATGGTTTGTGGGGACGTACACGCGTGAGACGACTCCCTCTCGATGGACCACGCTAGACTGGAAACGTGCTGAAGGATTTATAGACTCGGGCGACTTCCGATCATGCAAACAGCAGCACGTGACGCGCCTATTGCGCCTTGCGACACACGTTGCATCAATCGTGCCATTACCATACGCCTCAGTGACATGGCACTCAGCCACACCTCTAATTCGAGGGCAAATGCGGGCAATCGATCTACTCTTTGACGTCCTGGAGTCGGAAGGTGCTAGTGTCGGCCCCGGTATCGCCCTTCAACCCACCCTCTGGGGGACTGCCCGCCCAGCCCCTGAGGGCCAGAGCATTTAAGGATTTAAGCATTTAAGGATTTAAGGCGAAAGCAGAGTTAAGCATCAAATTGCCTCTCGTGAACTAACTATACAGGTTGCAATAATAAAAATACCGTTTCCATATTTCAGCGCAGGAATTTATGGGAAAATATTTTTCATAGTCTTTTTCGCAGTCCTCTCTTCTGCTCATTTGTCCTGATAAAAATCATTAAACGTGCGAAGATCAGAAAAATTTCTGAAACGGTCAATTTTTCTGTAAGGAACTGTTTAAATTCATGCTCAAACTTTTTGGGCGACGAGTCTACCCGTATCTTAGTGTTGAAACCTCATGGTACCTTAGCGTTTCGGTACATTTCAACGGAGAATATAAAATTTCATATTCAGGTAATCAATCAAAAGGCGAATGATAAATTCTCCAATACATTATATGACGTAATAAATATTTCTAGTTTTAAAAAAATTAATGAAATGTTAACCATAGAGTCAATGTTCAAACTCATTACGTAACTAGGCATTATTTTTTCCCTTTCACATAATTCAGTTCAGTAATGTATGTCAAGTTTAAGGACGAATTACGAAGCAATTCGAGTGAAGAAAAAGTTTACCTGATTCGCTTGCGAGATGTATTCACATTTTCAAAGTTTAAATGAATTATTTGGATTATGAGTTATTCATAATACGGAAACAATGTTCTTAAAATGGTCTGAATTTATTGATCTTAATTGGCTATGTAAAAATGATAAATACATGTTTTTAGTTGGTCAAGGTGATTCTGTTTACAGCTTTCTCGCTGAGTAGCATTTGAAGAGACGTATTACATTTTTGAGGAGTAAATTGAAAGAAAAGAAGAAGAAATTTGAAATCAAAATAGCTCGAGTTATTAAAGCGTTACGTGAAAATAAACAGTCCATAACCGCAAGCAACTCCAGGTTAGGTACACGGCTGAACCGTTCATCATACCCAATAATGCATATGTATTATATATTCCTGGTCATCTTCCAAAGTGTGACTTGAACGACTGAGAGAATAGTAAGAAGCCTAAAGACCATGAGTATGGGATGATGTCGAAGAATAACAAGGAAATGGTAAGTAACCCTGGGATGATTAATTAGGTTCCTTCGAAAGATAGCCGAAGAACTCATACTGCGATGGAAAGCCATAAATAGAAGAAAGAAGGGGAAATCGAATGCCCAAACCGATTGGGAGCAAGGGTTTTGGAATCTATTTGTGGAAGGACTCATAGAAGAAGGTGAGCTACGGAGGGAATTAAAGCATAAAGCAAGTGGTTAACAGCACGTGCCAGTGACTGAGGATAAATACAGAGAGATTTACAGAGAACAGGAGGAGTAGAGAGGAAGATTTATTGTAGCAATTCGCCGAATCGATTTTGTGGCAAGGTTTACAGCAGTGTACAACTCGCGAAGACTGAATGACCCTAATGTTAACAGCACGTAGTCTGCATATTCACCATTCTGGGATTAGCTACAAGATGCAAACTGTAATTTTTTCCTCAACAATACCGAAAGCGGACATCCGAAAACTTTTTTAGCCTTCTTCTTGGCTTGAGTTTTTATGCTATTGACCCATCTCTGCAGTTTACTCCACCCATATGAGGAATACATTTTTTCGGAAAGGATGAACATTCTGTTCCGTTTTCTGCACTAATTTTTGTAGAAAATTCTTATCAATACATTTCTGAGACTTTTATCGTGACATATTACATAATCTAAATGCCTTTCATATTCAATGGTGGGTTCTGTGACAAACTAAGGTTTTTAGTATTGCAGGTTTGTCATTTCGAAAACTGAAAAAAGTATTTTTATACGCCATTTTGACTTGTTAGTAAAAGATGGGTTACAATATGGGATTATTAAAAATAAACAAAGATTATAAGATTGCCAAGAAGTAGAAAAGTTAATCAATGAATAAATAAATTATCACTGCATGGAATAAATATGACCGCGGAATATCACATGTATTGGTGGTCTTCTTTTAAGAAATAAGGGCAAGTGACTACTGCGAATATTAGAGGACGAATCCGTTATGAGGAAAATATTAGAGAAAGGTGTACTTAGAAAAAAGTTGAGCGTAGAAATGCAAGACTCCGACAAATTTGAGACAAAAATACGAGCATTCATAACTTGACTAAAGATATTAGAATAAAGAATGGAAATAATAATGACTGAGAATTCCTCTTTCGGAAGTTTTACGATTATTTTTTTGGTCAAAGAGAGGAAATCGCTCGAAGAAATTAGAAAATTGCAAGAGAAAGTGAACCAGAGTTATATAATGAAGATTGGAGGGAACCTTATGGACTATTAGGGCATAGATTAGTGATTCGAGAGGTGATAATTCTAAATAATGCTGAAGTTCCTCGTAATTCACTCTGCTACATTTGAAGAACATTAATGGCAGACAAATTAGGGTCTCTTTATTAAGAATGTCTAAAACGAACAGAAAATAAAAGAGAATATTAACAAGCTTTTCGTTTTCTTTAAAAAAATTAACTGAGTTTCTTACATGAAATTCATAAACGGGTTAATAGACGAGTAATAAATGAGTGCGCTATAAACGTAATTCTTACTCGGCTGACTCTGTAACACTTCACGCGTCATAATATAACACCAAAAGATTAATGAGTCGGCATATTGAGTTCCAATAACACACAAATAATGTCTTGAGCAATAAAAATAAATATTACTGATATTTATGCGTATGAATATTAGCAGTCAAAAAAATCTCATTCGTTCACACTCAAAAGACGACACAAAACAACATCAAGACACACCGAAAATGAAATGGCTTCCTAACGACTAATAAAACTTTTAAAATCAATGCTGACTGAATAAAGCATGAATAACTTTCAGTTAGTCTCTTTGTAAAGATAATGTCTTGAGTCGAATCAAAGGTTTTTTCCCGATTTCTCAATGCGTAGAAACCAAAAAGAAACTCTTTCCCTTTCACTTCCTCCTCACAGACTTTGTCAAGTCTTCCATGGATCGTCAATTTTATTTTCTCTAAAATTGCATAATAGCTGAAAGATCCTTGACCCTCGGATGAACTATAACCCTGGAAGCAGCCGCACCGTTCTGTCATATGGGGACGTCAACTCTGTGCCAGCAGATCGATGTGGGAAATAGCGAGAGACAAAGTCCTCATCAGACCCCCAGTGAGTAAACTGTTGTCAGAAAGGGAAGAGAGTACGAAATTGAAGGTAAGGTGGGGGAAGGGAAAAATACACGCGACTGTGGAGGGACAAGGAGGCGTTGGGTGGGTGAGGCGAGGAAATGGATGGCAAGAGTGTTTTTTTCTTCCCTGGGATATTAAGAGGATGCGAGCGCTGTGATCCCAAGGGGTGGACGGATCGAGGGGCTGAGAAAAGAGCCGTTACAAAAGAGAAGGGGGATCATCAATCTTCCGTCTTTGGGAACTCACAAGAGAAAGAGAAACTAACGTTATTTATTGGTTTTACTATTCCCTGTGATAGGCATATGCACTCAATAGAAGCCATTAACGTAGAAACGTATTACCCCTTAAAATGACGAATGCTTAATAAATACTCAACTAGCTTAAGACAATGATGCTTCGTAACATCATAAAAACACTGGCCAGCACCAAATTTGTTTCAAGGCGAGGTCAATCCCATATTCCATCAACTGAGAAGTTAAAACCATCGTATTATCAAATGGCATTTATCACAACGCGCATAAATAGATCATATTGATTTAAAGATAAAATAATACGCAAAGTGGCATCCATGAAATGACTGAAAGGATTTCATCAAGTAATTTCATCCCAAAAGGTCACACGTAATTGGCATAGTACGTTTCAACGTGTTATGCAACTCTTATTTTTTTCAGTTCGGAGTGTACAAATAATTTAAATGAAACCATAAGATATGTTTGTAGAATGCAAAAATTAATTGTTCTTCACCGTATTGTTTCCGATCCATCATTTATTTTTAAAGGTTGAAAGAAAAATTTAAGGAAAGGAATATTATCTATAGGCTTTTTATTTTGAAATTCAAATCAAGTGAAAACAGCAGCAAAATTTCGATTCTCAGATTAATTTTATTCATTCCAGAGATAAATTGAAATATATATTTTTCCGGCCATTTTTTCCAAAAATGTTAATGCAGATTCTAATATTTACCCTAAGGGCCTTACGGTTTTCATTATTACGGAATCCATCTTCTCAATATCCGAAAATTAAGATGCATTAGTTTTTATGAAATGCTTAAGCGCAGTGAATCAATTTGTAAATTCAAATCTATCCACGCTGAATATTTACATAGGAAATATAAGCTTTTTCAACAGTTGGTAAAAGATTTGGTGTTTTCCCGGCGTATCAGCTGCGTAAATTCTTCTCGGGTCCGCCACCGGGTTATATCGTCCATCTCGGCCGACGTTTCGATGTCCGACTCGGTCATTGTCATCAGGGCTTCTGAATGCCGTTGCCACTTTTTCTCCCGTATTTATACGCTTTTCCGCCCAATTGATTGGGCGGAACATTTTTTTTTTGAAAATTGTCGGATTGGATTGAACAGTTTTTTTCGTTTGTATGGCTCTTTATAAACGCATATAAATACCTACTTTACGATTACTAGTATAAGATATTAGGCGTTTTTAATCATACGGGCACCGTGTTTGTGCTCTCAGCTACCGAAAATTCTCTCCCTGAAAAGTCTGAGCGTCTTACATCGACACTCCTTATATGTCCCTATCCTGTATAATGATACAGATCAGAGTGGAGGCGGAAGAACCCTTTTAGAATTCTGACATATCGACCCATGTTGTCCTCCCCTTACCCTATCTAGGACCTCCCGGAGATCTCCGCACAATTCCTTCACCTCGGAGGTTCCCGCCCGGCACACACCCTTTTACCACCTGGTGACACGTTTCTCTTTCCCCCCACCCCCTCTGGTCCCGACTTCCCGACGGCGCGCGGAACGCCCGCTTCGTCCCATAGTGCATCGTATAAGACGATTCCTTCCCGCCATAAATCCCCGAGGCGTCCCGGAAGGAGGGAGGCATGTCCCTCCGAGATAAGGCCCACTGACGTCCCGGGCAACTATTCAACGTGGGCCTCGAGGTTCGAAAACCACTCATACGAGACCCTGGATAAAATAAAAAGAACTCACGCCGCGTATCGCACAAGTGGTACTCGCCCACACACAGTTTGCAACGTTCTTCGGATCCATTCTGGGTCAACGAAGTTTACGGCGAAGGCGTGGGTGGGTGGTTGGGGAGAGTGTTTAACTCGGGAGTTGGTCCTTGTGCATGTCACCCCAATGGTATAGAGGAAATGGTGTATCGCGCATGCCGAGAATACGTGCAGGGTGACATTTAAGCGGTGGTTTTTCACTTCCTGTGCATTCGATGACCCCCAATGCATCCACCGAAAAACGTAGCCAACATCAAATATAGCCATTTATAAGCACCGCAAAAGTTCCGCGCTTGCTCTGTATTATTCCAGTTTTACGGACTGTTCAAAAGGCCCATAAAAATGAAGAAGTACGCGGGGGTGGAAAGGGAAAAATCCGAAAACTAAGAGTGGGGGATAATTAGGGCCCATGGATGTGCACATTGCGAAATTTAATACTTAGAAATGACATAAAATGCGACAAACATTCGTTTTAAAACCTTTTTGCACTTTGAAGTAAGTGGCGTGACGTAGAATCTTAAAAAATTTTGAACTGTCGGAAATGCTGACCGTTACATCTTTCTTGAAGAAACATATAAGTACGTTACAAACCGAGGAGGCAAAGGTCTCACAAAATATCAAAACTCGCCAAATCCCCAGTTTGTAGGTCGGTTTGAGAATGAGGGTGTCGGTAGAGCTCACCTTGTACTAAACCCCGATAGACGCATCAGGGAGGGAGGGGGATGGTGTGGAAGTTCCTTTCCCTGTGCCGCATGTGATATCCTGGGAAGATCTGGAATTCAAAAATTTTACGATGCTGAAGGATTGACGGTGCCAAGAGGCGAACCCGGAAATCATAATTCTAAGAAAAAATGTCGCTTCTACTTTTCAAACATATTCTATTCTACAGAAGAAGATAACCATACTGCTACGTTTGCATGCAAAACTTTTATGCAACTCTCAGTTTTTTTTTCAAGAAGTTGGTCAACTCTTAAACTTTGTAGACTTTAACTATCACCGCTACGCAGCTAATAGGCGCCCTTCCCACAATCTACACGTTCTCAGGTTCATATACAAATTATTTAATATCAACTTGTGATGGACATATTCGTATGTAAGTTCCATGTTTGTGGCTAGCTAGTTTTATTCATTTTACAAAATTAATTAAAGAAAGATGACTATACGAACTCAAGAAAAGTCTCATAAGAAAGAATACTATATATAGTGATTTTTTTCGAAGTAATCATTGAATTTTGTTTAATCTGAAATTGGAAGTTATTTTAGAAAATATTCGAAAATTTAAAATTCAGATTTCTTCGAAAAGCTTTCCCTTAAAAAACAGTCCAATTATTAAAAAACTTATTGGCTTTCCCAGTATTTGTACGTGTGTACCAATGTACGTGTGTTTAGAATAAGTTTTCACTAACTATTCACTTTCAATATATTACGACACATCCAACCAATCCAACAAATTGATCGACGTGCGCTGTGAATAACCTTAGATTATTGTGTTGAGGAATCATGCAAGAGATTGAATAATGCGCTACCACAAAACCGTTTTTTCATTAGTCAAATATTCGAGTATGTGCACACACATTATATATAAATTAATTATTATGACTAGCCTGAGTTAATGTGTGTAATTACACGCTAAGGCACATGGGTATGTTAGTTGGTATTATCTGTATTTCCAACCGCATAAGTTGAAAAGGATTTGGCATGAACGTATACGCCACTGTGGGTGTAGCTTTGCATGGACTTGTTGATTTGTGTTTTTGTGTTCTTTTACGGATGGTGACCTAATATCCCCCTCCACTCGCCCTTGCGACAACTTGCGGGGTTATTATGTAGATTTAGATGAAGCCATCTGCTGGATTTATATTGTACTCATGGTATACATAAAACTAATTTTTTCGGATAAAGTACAACTTAAAATACAACATTTTTGCTAGAAAAAAAACGAAAATATTTTGTTTCGGCATAGAGAAATATGATCCTAGTAATTACAAAAAGAAATATGGAATTTTAACATTAATATAAAATAATTTTTGATCGATTAAATTCATTCTATTTATTACTTTTACAATAACTTCACGACAAAATTCAAGGTATAATTTTTGGAAACTTTTAACAAGATGATATAATTTAATGAACTTACAGTGAACTTGCGATTAAAATGAATACTACTCTATTAGCATCACAGCTGAATTGGTTTGACAGAATGTCCCAGGGACATCATGGACGAATAGAAGCAAATAAGGCCACAAGTTTCCATTATTCCAATTATTAAAATACGCTCGGATTCATATATAAGTCGGTATATACAAGAAGCTTTCAGTATTTCCGCAGAACATAATACCTGTCGCGTGGAAGATGGAGTTGCATCTGAAAGCCCTGGCGAATATATTTTCCTTCAAAAAATCCCATATTTCCCAGGAAAATAGTTTCTGAGGAGAAACGAGGACGTTTTCTGTATAACTCTTCATTACCAATATCAAGTGCATCTAGATCCACATCTACATATTATCTCAGAAGCCGCCGAAAGGGTGTGTGGCGGTGATCTTTAGGTCGCCACCGATAATTAAGAATAAAAACGCATGAAAAACCAACTAATTCATACCAATCGACAAACACAATATTGTATATATTCATGCAAAAGCCTTTCTAACTTACACATTTGTAAATATATTTACTCTCAACAAACATACATATACACCTGCAAATAAACCTTATGTCTTTGGAACGTCTTCCTAATTTGTAAATTAAATATTTTTAATGTTTCAAAATATACTTCGGTTTCTTACTATTGTGGTTTCTGATTGTTCGGGGAAAGAACGAGTTCTTGTATCTATCTGCACTGGAATCTATCTCCCGTATTTTATCTTTGTGGTGCAATCTTCCTAAATAGTGTGGGGCGATTATAATTCCTTTCGTGTCATCGTTAAACTCGTTTGTTCTGAACCTATCTAAAGGTCTACGTCTCGCTTTTTCTCTTCGCATCTCAAGTAGCTCTCAGCCTAAATCCTCTAAGAGACCCGTCACACTCGTCTTCTTATTATTTTATTTTTTTTACGAATCTGGTGGATTTTCCATGAATCTTATCTAATTCTTTTTCCAAATTTTCTCCCAAGAATCCCACATACTTATGGAAAATTCCAAATGAAGCCTAAGTAGGCAAAAATAACACCTATCATTTAATTTCTCATTCCATTGCCCCACCAGCTATTTAATTAAGGTGAGTTTCTTTAAAGTGGATTTGTACGTATATTGGCCTGTTATTGTCCCGATACTGCCTCGATGAAAGACGTGGTGTAGGAATTAACCCCAAGCATTAAAATTTATTGACCTAAAAAAACACTGAAATTATTTCATAATTTATGTTCTGTTCGCATCTTCCATTGTTCTAAAATTTATAAACTCCGCATTTGCTTATGCCAAGTACTAATCCCCATCCCTTGCACGAATTTGATATTGCGTATAAGTCTCTAGAGTGTAGCTTGTAATCTGATCGATTTTAGAAAAACAATATCCAAAAACGGGGCAATGCCTTTAGCTAATTCCTTCAATATTCTAGCAGGTATGTCATCCGGATCTGATGTTTTGTTGGCTTTGACATTATATATCTGTTTTCCTGATGGTGTGCAAGCTGGTTTGTTGCGTTTGTGTCTTTATTGTAGACGATCCGGAAAACCTTGTTCAAAATATTTACCTTTTTCATGCTACGTGTTATTAATTCTCTTTTATACGTCTTTAAACTGTGCACAGTTTACTTTGTATTTCTCTTGCATTTGGCCAGAAGGACTGTGCATTTTACTTAAGATATTGGTATAAAATTCTAGATTTACAACAGAGAAGTACAGTGCGCATGATACTTTTAGTTTTACTACAACATTGTTTTAGTTTCTGTTTGAATGTATTCATATACATATCATTTTTTAACTCGTTTTCAAATTTGACTGTAGCCGTCTTTGCCTTCTTTAATGCCTAACTGACTTCCCCGATGTACCATCTAAGTTTCTTATTGTCGCATTTAAGTTTTGATGGTATATAGTATGCGGCTTTAGTCCTTAGGATATAATATTTAAGAAATATTTCCAAGTGTACTCTGTATCCGCTGTCAGTGTTTTTGTATTGTATTCTGGCAATTCTTTTTTTGACATTCTCGTAGTCCCTTAAAACTCGCCTTGTTGAATAAGTAAATTTCACACTTTTCTATGTTTAATTTCACGAACTTAGTTTTTAACTCAACAAAAATAGCCTTATGGTGACTGATTCCGTCTATTACTTCAATGTTTTTGTTACGATTTCGGGCGTAGAACTCGCGAATATTTCAAGTATGTTTTGGTCCCGTGATTTAACAATTGCGTGGTGATTTAACAATTTGTTCTAAGGAGTGTTTTGTGAATATATGAATGAGTTCTTGGCATGATTCCCTTTTTTTGGCAGATTTTCCTACGCAGTACTTGTCCTAATTATTTGACGGTAGATTTACGTCACCAGCTACCATAATAATACTGTTGCTATGCTTGTTACTAAGAGAGGATGTTTGGTCGTCTAACTCATGTGAAATATCTATATTAGAATCTGGGGTCTGTCGAAGGAGCACACGAATAGGCTTCTGTCGATGTAGTCCTCTATGTTGCACCAAAGGCTTTCTATGTCATTTTTGTCTTATTTCTATCTTTGGCTAATGAGATGTAAAATTACAGTAATTAATGCTCCCCTACTCAATCTATTAGGTCTGTCCTTTCTGCAATTTATGAAACCGCTTGGAAACTCTTCAATGTTGGCTATATCTCCCGTGAGCCAACTCTCCGTGCATATCTGCGTTTGTACCTCCAAAAATATGTTCAATATGCGATATTTTACTTATAATTCCAAGGAAATTTAACGTTAAATTTTTTTTGTGCATCAATTTTTGTTGCAGGGTAGTCTGTGTGCTCACAAAACTCTTTAACGTAGATTCATTGTTAACAAAACACTAGTATTACATTTAATCACATGATTTTCTTTACTAATAAAAAGAGACGTTTCAGGCGTGAACTGTTTATCGGGTTACTGATTTAATTGATTCTAAGTGGATTATAAGTATAGTAAGCCGTTTTAACATAAGTGTTTAATTTTTATATTTTTTTGGATTTGGGATTCATAGTCTTATCTGAAGTGACGAAAAGCGTTGGATCCTAACTGTGCTTAATTTTTCCCATTATATGACCTGCGCTCTTGCCTACCATCTCTACGATCGTCTGTGCTTTCGTCCTGGACGGTGTATCATCCGATATTCTCAAGGTCACGTCGGGTGTACCACAAGAAAGTGTCATAGCCCCCTCTTATTCCTTATTTACATAAATGAGGTCAGTACCGTGGTTAATAGCAGGCTCCGTCTTTTCGCCGATGATGCAGTAATTTATGGGACATTCGAAATCGCGAAGACAGACTCGCTTTAGCTAACGACCTAGATGAAAAAATTTGAAAAAAAATCGTATTAATACATTTTTGGGAAAAGAGCAATTTCTCCCCATTTAGTTACACATGTAAACAAACTAAAATTTCCAGGGTAGATTCCTTTAAATACTTGGGTGTAACAATTACTAACGATCTGTTCTGGGGAAAGGGAAAGGACGAGGAACATGCGGTCGTGCGAAAAAATTGGGATTTGTAAAAAGAGCGCTGGGTAAATGCGACGAACAAGCGGAGGAATGATATTTTTTGCCCTAGTCAGACCCCACCTAGAGTATGCTGCCAGTCTATGGGATACCCTGTGTTGCACCCCCTGCTACACACTTTTTTGGTGGCTTGCATGGCAATCATGTAGATGTAGATGCTAAACTCTTAGACGGGTTTGTGTAACTTACGTGCTGCAAACTGCGATGTCTCGACAGTAAAAACGATTTGGAGCGATTAAGGGGTACCCGTCACGTTTATCGTTTCCTAGACCACCCGAAATAAATGAAAAGGCATACATGCTCTTTCGACGACATCTATTAGGGATCTTTGGACTATGGAAGATATCACCAGGACATGCCTCCAAGTTTTAAGGGAAGCTAAAAATTGGTTGGAGAAGGTAGTTCCAAAGAGTGACACAAAGAAAATTCTTCAGTAAAAATCAACAAAGCAAGAAGAAAGTTTAACACTAAGCATTTAAAAAATTACGTAATATTCGCGCGTAATCTTTACCTTCAGACGCACATAATTCCAGCAAAATTTTAATGCTTATTTTACAGTGGATCTTTAACATATTTTTTTTTATTTCCCTCCATTTCGCTCAATCTCTCTTTTTAAAACAAGTGTCGGTCCCATTAATAAAGATACCATAAGACAAGTGCGGCAAGGTCCTAAGTCATGCACCCGCAGGCAGCGGCTGCCTCCAGGCCTTATCGTCCCCGACCATGTCCACATAGAAGAAAGTCTGTCGCTCATCTACCTCCCCTTACCTTATGCTTTAAAAGACAGATATAGTCAGGGTTACAGCTTAAAAATATTTCGGGTTCAGTAACTGAATCTGATGCCAGACATATTGCTCTTGATTCTTGCTATAAAAGGCAAATAAGAACAAGTAAGTAACATTTTTTATTCAAGAAAATAAATGGGGGAACGAGAAACAAATGTTACTACATTATATGATTTCATTAATCCCTCTGTTTCAAATCAGAGACATTTTCGATAGAAGACCCTGATGCTGGAAAGATGAGTGAAATGGTACAGACGTGGTCATCAAATGCATATAGAACACACTTATCTCAAACCAGGAAAAACATTTTTTCTCGGTAAAGATATATTTCGTTCTATTGTACTGTTTCTGTAGATATTTTACTCACCCGAACAGTGTATTCGTGCTTTGGTACGTAAAATATCAATTAGCTACGCAGAGAGCATTATTTTCTCCGAAGCATTACCCAATACATTATAGACTCAAAAGGTCCGTTTGATATGAAATTAACGGGCTTTGCTTCTGCCCATTGAAATGTTTGAGTGTACGCGAGGAAGTTTGTGGAATTGAGAACTTCAGGATACCGCAGTTAGTGGCGGGCTATTTTCTGTAAAATTTCTGATTAATTTTTGACAAGAGTGAGATTTTGACAGATTACACTTTGGCACTAAAGCAATGTCACACGCTACAGAGAACCAGATGGAAGTATTTTAAAACATCAATTAATGTTTTGCTTTAGTTTAAAAGAAAAAACACGATATCCAAAAATGAGAATCCGCTTTTGGGTTGCAGTGTAACTTTTGAATTATTTATTCTAATCATATTTGTTTTTCAATATAACCTGGAGCTGTACTAGTTTTAAATATTTATCGAAACAAATAAATACAATGTGTATAGAATCTCTCGTGCTAAGTCAATCTTTCAATTCGTTACGATATATTAATGAATTAAAAGTTATGGGTGTCAAATGAAAGATTTAAAGGTTGTTTTAGATGCTTGACTGCCATTGAAAGTTTTCTAATCTCGCATCCGTTAATGCACAAGAACTGAGGAAGAATCGATAAGGTAATTAATCAAACAAACTTAGAGTTATAGAGCATCTGGTAAAACTGCAATATCCATTTTGACCAAACTTTTTTCTGCAAGACACACAAGATACGTCCATAAACACGTACACGCACAATAAAACTATGTTTTTCAACAGCACATACACAGTTTAACAGTCAAATTACCAAAGGTACCTTGATTAAGTGGGATAAAGTCTGAAACGAAGAGTACACGGTAATTAATTATACGACTTAGTTACAGGGACAGTGAGAAAATTAATGTGTGACAGCTTACTATTCCATATGCAAATAGTATAACTATAATTAAGGAGTTATTAAGCCGCTAAGCCACTAGATGAAAAGTTCTCAATGTTTATTTCAAACGTATTGCAACGGATAAAGCTTTTTCGTAATTTAAATTGAGTCCCCAGTCATATAAATTCATGCGTTTGCACTTACCCACTTTTTGTAAACGTGGCAGCATTAGCAAGAGATCCATAAGGCTTTAATTATATATCCTTTCATTGGTTCATAATTAATATAAACAATCATGCGATTACAATGTAATTGTTTTCTAATGTAATTTTTTTTGAGGTGCCCATATGGAATTAAGGATATTGAGGAATAGATAAAATTTGACTGCGTTACTGCTGCTGTGCTGTACTGCTGTGAATTTGAGAAGAGATTTAAACAGTGAATGTTTCGGGAGCGATTAAGGAGAAAAGGTAGGTATTAGAAACCCTACTGGTAATGCACATATCATAATGGAATTGAAAAAGAGAGGACGGCTTTGTGAAATACGTAAAAAATGATTACTTACTACGCAGTAGCTTACGAAGCTACGCTTTGTCCACTGCAGAGAGAAAAACTCACGTTCACACGTGAGCGAGGATAATCTTTCACCATTAGTTTCATCAATGAGCTTACGGTAACAATAGGCAAAGAGCATATTTGATTTGCACAGTTCCTCTCTTTTTACGAAAAACTACTTTTTGTCAATGCTTCATAGATTTTTTCACCGCCTGGCTGAGCCAACATCTCTTACGAAAAAGCAAGTGGTATCGTTAATGTGTTGGTGGTACCTATAGTTTTTCAAATTAAATCTTCTAGGCCCGGAGTGTTTCTTACACGTCACCGGCAATGACATTTTTTTATAAACCCCATCTGTTTACGAGTGTATTTGGCGTTGAATTAATGCTCGGTATCATTTTCACAAGAACTTTATTCTTCATATTAAGCTCCAATATTAAAAAAAGGTAATCCTAAGCTTTGACTCACAGAGGACGCAATGAATTTTCGGCGTCAAAATTTGACACGCTGGGGTAATGGCATCCAAGTACATTTTATTTAATAAGTCTATATATATTAAAAACCCCACATGGGGATCTTTATCAGGCTTACTTAATAAAGGCTATATTGAATTTGTTGAAAGGAGATCGGCTCCTTATGCTCTCAATAAGCAGGCGGAAATTTCACTACCTCAAAAATAATAAGGATATGGGAATGTGATACTATGAGATAGGTATTGTTTGACAGGGGTATCAGCATGGTATTGCATGATTATTTAGAGAACGTCGAACTACAGGCGGGAATACCACCATTGAAATACGTGCAGGTCAAATTCGCCCATTATTATCTATCTAGTGTGATCAACAAATTAAATGGATTGATTGTAGTCATACTTTTCAAATTAGTCACGTAAGAAGCAGTAGCATGACGCTGAATAAATACAACCAACCAAAAAGAAGGTAATAGAATAATAGGTGATTTTTCTGGTCATTATGTCTTTTACAAACCTCCCATTGTCTACGAAGGACTCAATTTTTACTGATACGTAATTAAATTAGAATGTTTAGCACTGGCTATTTACTTTAGTTACTAAAGATTTAAAATCCATAAAACATAACCTGTGTATTTACTTTTCACTACTACAGTAAGCCTATAAACCTTTCAGCATAATTGACTTAAATTTAGAGGATATTTCTTTTTTCAAGATGCGTAAATTTTTAAAGCTGTGAATAAGGTGTTTCAGTCAGGTGAGATCTGAAAAAGTTATTATTAATAGCAATCTAAATGGTTAAGTTCTCCATGGAGTCAGACCCTACATACCACAGCACTCCTAGTCGTGACTGAAAGATAAAAATATTGAAAAACTAATGGAAACGAGAGGCAAAAATGTCACTGCCTAAGGAATACAGATTTTTTCATTGCTTTCGCTGAGAATGGCCAGTCGAAGTCACGCCTACCTGCCTGCCAGGGCACATACCCTTCGTTTTGAACGAAAGCTAAAGCAACGGGCCCCTTGAACTGGGTCACCTCACCCCAAAATGCCGTCCGAAAAGACATAATGGGTCAGGGTGGAAATTTCTGGAGCATACCTCGGGCGCAAGGCCAGTGCTTAAAGTTGCATGCCTCGGAAGGGTATTAAATTCAAGCGCAAAGCCAAAAGGACTCGGAAGGGATAAACCACAGTCCTCCCTCTGAGCGATGACTAAGTCACAGTGTGGATTCTTTGAAGGGTCATTCTCCAGCACAAACGAAATTATCGTCGTTTTTAATTTATCGAGTCACTCAATGCTTCTGTTTATGCAGAGAAAACCTAGAAGAAAATATCTCTAAATATCATCTTGCTATTTTATATCACTTACCAGTGCTTGAATACCCTAACTAGATTTCTTTTTCTACTCATCAATGGAAGAGATGAAGTCTGTAATGGGACATTCATTACGACTATTTACTTTACTGTGGTCCTTTTTAAAAACTAGAAGAATCGCATCCACTGGAACATTGCTCTCTCCCGAAATAAGGTTAATATGAACAAAAAACACAAGTTGTGCATCGTGGGATCTACCTTTTCGGAAACAGTGTTGATTTTCCATCAATAGCTTCTGATTATCGAGGTGTCTCACAATCGAGCTATATAATATATACTCTAACTATATAATCTTTAACCTTGCACGAAATAGACGTGAGGTAAATACAGGTCTGTAATTGCTCAATTCCTTCTTGTCTCCGTTTTTAAATAATGGTGTTAACTGAGAGACAGTTGTTGCCTACCTCTGAGCTCTAATTTGTGATATTCTTGCCGTAGTTTACTGTGCGTCGTGGGTAATAATATTTCAAAACTCTCAGGATATACTTAATATTGGATAGAAAATGAGCTGAGAAGTGATTCATTCGCAAACGTCATGTCGAAAAGTTCGGTGATTCGTTGAATGTCTTAGAACTAATGCACTAATCACAAGGTTTTTTTATTCATCTCGACGTAACTTCTATTAAAATAAAAAGGCTGATGAATTTTTTTATAATATCCACGAAGTAGTGATCATTACACTTTTTCAAGATATCACTTTTCGGCACGTTTACATTAGACAAGAATATATCGTCCCTTATCAGATGTAGTTGTAATTTTAGGATGTGTATTTTCGATGAGTGTAACGCCGCTAAAAATACTTCCTGTTGCCCATTACAACTTACAAATATATAAAAACTCCTTTTGAGGGTTCTTTGCTTAAACTTTCACCATTACCTCACCTCCAGTATTACGTATGGCCGATTTTCTGAAGGATTTTACTGCACACACAAACACCCCAGTAAACACCGTGGCGGCGACATTTTCGAAGAGAATCCATAAAAACCTGGCTCCCGTAGAGTTTGCGGCGCCGAAGAAAAATATACGATTTAGGAGGAAGAATGTATGCTACCGAAAAATACGATCAATATCTCCAAAGCCGAGAATTCGAACTAAACACTGACAGCGCAGCCTGGTCGTGAATGTGATTTCCGCCAGGTCTCAGATTCGTGGCCCAAACTTGTGGCTGCTGCAACAGATTATCCATCATTGCCTTCCTCCTGCCAACAGCCAAACCAATACAATCAAGGACTAATTACCAACGCATTTTTTTAACATCGATCTCTTGTAAAATATTAGAGCACATAATTATCAGTAACATCTTGAGATTTATTTATAGTAGAAAGATACTAAGCCACAACTAAAACGGATTTAGTAAGAACGGATAGCTGCGAAACAATGTTGGGTCTTTTCATTCACTTTATTCGTCCACTAAGATCGGGAGAAAACAATGCAGAAGTTGATGCAGTATATCTTTGTTTGTCTAGTCTAGCTCCGATAACTTTTTTACGCTACTCAATTTATCGTATCAATTTTTAATAAGAATCCAACATAGTTTTTTTAACAATTCCTCCAAAAGCACTTCAGTAAGATGATATAGGTTTAAAAAAGAAATTTTCCCTACCCAGGCGCTTACATTTACTCTGATCCCTTAACAGTCGTGGGAAAAAGTCGTCTGAAATCTGTCAGTTCAACGCTGGATTTCTCCAATATTTACTGTCCGTGTCTGCACGATGAGGCTAACAATAAATTTTCAATATTAATACACTTCTTAGGAGTTTATTAACATCCTATGTCCTTTCGCATTGGATATGTTTTAGCGGATATCATACAACTCTCCCCTGTAATAACCGATAGTTTTCCTCTGATTTTCTAATTATTAATTCTTTATTTTGTGATAATTTTTTCTTCTTAGTAGAAATGATATTTTGTTTGGGATAATCATTTTTTTTTCAAAATTATCTCATTTGTTAAACCCTTTTGATGGATGATTTTTATGTGAATTTATAGTATTTACTCTTGCACTCAATTCTAAACATTATATAGCGTTCATCATCAGGCGTACTTGCATTTTTTAAAGCGTGTAAATATCATAGGCATGCAGAAAATGTTTTATCCCTATCCGTTTACACAAAGTTTCCTTGATCTCGTATATTTGGTTTTCAAAGCAACCATTAAACCCAAAGCGCTCCATTGGGCAAATTTTATTCACTGATCGTATAATATGTTTTATCTAATTTCAAGAAACTACGGGAGATGCCGACACAGTAACTTTGAACGGAGTCATCCACTAACGAGACGTCCTCTTACACTCTGAAAATTGTGGGGTTTTAAAGAAACAAGATGTTGTGACGAAATTCTGTAAATACAATGTCACAGGCATTCGTAGTTGTGCGCTACGCGCCACAGTCCACGAGGCTAAAGCCAATTTGAAACACTTTATGCTGTTTAAACCTTAGACAAATTTCAAGAAACTGCGGGAGATGTCGCATCAGTAACTTTTAACGGAGTCATCCGCTAACATACATTTCAACGCAACAATTTCAGAGTGTAAGATTAACTGGCGAAAGTACTCGCCCGGATATCGAGGGATCCGGGTTCGAACTCCGGTCAAGGCGAATGATTTTTACACTCTGAAATTGTGTCATTGTTTATCTACTTAAAGCAGTTTAATTAAAATTGGTAATTTTCCACAAAATACATTTTTTTATTAATATGACCGGTTTCGATGTAACTACATCATCTTCTGGATGCAAATGGACCAGAAGATGATGTAGTTACAACGAAACCGGTCATATTAATAAAAAAATTTATTTTGTGGAAAATTATCAATTTTAATTAATCATGCTATTCTCACACATCACGCCTGAAACGTCTCTTTTTACACTTAAAGCAGAATACTCAATCGTAACTGTTTTCCTTACAGGTGCGTATATCCGTCCCTAGACTTAATTTAATTTGACCTTCGAATTTAGATAGTGGTAGATAATATATTAAGTAGATAATTTTAAAGGGCAGTGCATATTTTGGCGATATCCTTTGAGAGCAGTCGCAAAATATTTCTATTCTTTTTTTCGTAATCCCAATGAATGAACAATATTTCGCATCCACCCTCATGCACGCACTCTATGCCTGTATTTTGTCCTTTTGTTTGTCTTCCTTTGAATTTATCTTTCCAATGGAATAATTTATTGATACTGTTAGCAGTAAACCAATCGAGTATAATATATTTTTAATTCTACCTTATTTTTTTATCGCATCTGTAGGATGCAGGCATGCGTTCGTTTATGGAAATGCGAGAAATTACTGAATCAACATTCGTCCGATGTTTGCTGAAAACTAACCGCGGGGGTTCGATTCGTAAATATTGCTGTCCAAACTTTGTATCCGTTCTTGACGACTCAGGATATATGTTCAAGCCATTGGTCTGGAATTTGTCCGAATGTTTCACATATTGGAAGAAATCGTCATTCAGCTGCAAATTACTAATTCATATATTTTTCAAAGCTATCAAAGAATTGTGGCGTTTAAATATAAAAATTCAGTCCTGAAGGAAAATATTATTTTCCTACGGGATTGAATTTTTATATTTAATGTTTGTTATGTATACACACACATTATTAGGCAATCTACCGATAAAGATAGGTTTTTGGATGGACACAACTATCAAATAAATATTTTGTAACTCCAAAGAAAACCCAATCCAGCAACCTACTCTACATCAGGTCCCTCTTCATCTCTGTGTACTTATTTCCTCCCTTCATCCCGTCCAACATCCCTATACTGTATCCTGTTCCTGCCCTTTCCACGTTTGCCTAACATTCTCCCCTCTATTACCTTCAACATTCCACTACCGCTCATCCATTTTTCCTGCCATCCATTGCCTTTCATCCATTTTTCCTGCCTCCATAGGATTTCTCTCAACAAACCCCTCTCCTCACCCACCATCGCAAGTACTTCCTCATGTGTATTCCTTTCGGTCCATTTCACCTTCTCCATTCTTCTCCACACCCACATTTCCAAAGCCTCCAATCTACTACTATCATCCTGCTTCAGCGACCACGTTTCCGCGCCGTACATGGCTACGCTCCATATCAGAGTTTTTACCAGTCCCTCCTTGCCCAGCGCAATTCTTCTCCTTTCGTCCCTACCACTTTGACCGTATTGGTCGAAAACACTTCCGAGATATGTAAACTGCTCTGCCTGCTCTATTTTTCCCCTCCTATTCTAATGTTTAGCTTAGCCTTTTTCTTTCTGGAAAATCGCATAGCCTTACACACACAAATAATTAAAGGGAGACTGATTTGGTGGGACTGCCGAGGCTTATATCCCAGTGGCTGAAGGAAACCTTTTGAGAAAATCAGGGGTAACATAAGATCAATCCACACAAAATGGGTGGTCCATTAGCCAAAATGAATGAAGAATCAGAAAAATACTCAAGATGAATGTAATTAGAAGATGAGTGCCATTATCTCTCAAGATGACAGAAGGGTCAGTCAGAAGATGTATGCATGGAATTATTAATGATCATGAGCGAGGAATTTAGGTTATGCATGTGGTATCGGAAATAATGTTTGAGAAGGGATCTCATAATATTATAGCTAGAATGCGGCTGATAAACTTATTTACCCTGCAACAATGGTCGATTTTGGCTTCACTCGTATGTATATCCAATACCGTAAATCTGTTGCTATTTCACTCGAATATGGGTTTAGCAGGGTTTCCGCTTCTCTATATGATTAAAATTCTCCATTTTTCATGCATCGCTCTTACCTTTGCAGTATTAAAGGTCCTAATTACTCGTAATCTCCCTTTGTTCTCTTCTGCAACACTTTGGACTTCTCCACATCCACAAATCAAAAGCAAATAACTGTCATAATAAGTCTCATTATCCATAATGTACCCATTAAATGTGTTATTGCACGGTCCCGGAAAACTTCAGTGGATACTACAGAGAGGGATTTCAAATACCTACGAAAAATACATATAACATGCTATTTTAAGCAACAGTCATATTTATATCCCCGAAATGGTGAAGTATCTGAACGCAGAATCCACAAAGTCCTATTTTTTACATTACATTTAGTTAAAGCTACTTTCCTCGATAAATAGAATACCACGTATCATTGGTGTTGCAATAATTTTGTGTTGCATTTCATATCAATGGCTTTACGAAATAAATACTGTGTCCGAGTCCAAGAATACAAGAAATGACATCGTAAAAAATTTACGAAGGGGGATGCAACATTCTTTTTATTTTTTTTGTAATTCGGAAAATAATTCTTTCCGGAGTCGAAACTACATAAGAAAATCCTCTGAAGTTGAAGTAAAACCGGTTTGAATATTACATACAGGATCGGTTGGATGAAAAACAAATAAAAGTTTATTTTTCATCCCACCGATTCTCGATGATTACCTTCTTTTTAAACTTTAGATGATGTTCGACATATTACTAAGCCACCAGTACCTATCTATTCATCTATCCTCTTCTGTTTACTCGACTATGAAGGGTATTGTGAAAATACCTCTGCTTTACTATTGTAGAGCGTAATTATGGAACATTACTGCCTCTCTTTATCCTTAACTCAACCAAACTCTTCCAATTTTTTTCACCGTAATACGCCTATTTAGCTCCAAACAAATTGGTATTCCTGCTCCCGCGTTTTCCAAAATTACACCCCCGTTTCGAAAATTCTGTCTATCGTGATGTTCGTCACAGTTGTATATTTTGCAACATTTTCGGTCGATAAAATAATACCTTGCTTTCGTAATGAAACACGAGGTTTTCCCACATCCTTCCAAAAATTAATATCTCAGGCTCTTTATGATTTATCAGTCTCATTCTTTAAATTTTATTTCCATATCCTCATATCTAATCATAAAACACTTGTGTTTGCAGAGAGTCAATTGCTCTTTCTCTTTTACGGCAGTTTAGATTTTAAAAATGTGTTTTGTCATGATAGTACTAACATGATGTCATAGATTTGACAAATACAAAGAAATTATTCCTCCTATAAGTAACACGTGCCTACTAAAAATAGAAACTTAACTTAAGGAACAGAACATAACCAGGTATCCATTTATTCGAATGAAAACTTGAGATATGCATTAGAAATCGAGTCAGGGTGGATTAGGTATGGTAGAGACAGCAAAATGGATATCTCACCACCCCAAATGTAATGCTATCTTCAGCATTACCCGTATTTCTGAGAGTCTTATATGGTACAGACTATGTTGAGTTATCGTATAAAATGGATATCTGGAAAGCAGCGTGTAATTGCTGCAACTTGATGAAAATAAAAAGTACCTAATCTCCTAGTTTATTGAAATGCCTTGCCTTGCTCTGAGGCCTTGTTTTAAAATCAATCAATAATGAAAAATACGCGAAGGATACTGCTAGATTTCAGAACGCATCTTCTCACTGCGCGTGACTATTAAATATATATTTGCAGTTTAAATATACAATGAGCGTAGCTACGGTCGTGAATCAATGTAAACAAAAAATTCCGGGACCAATTCAAGTTTACGGTCCCGGTATGTTTTGTTTACACATATTTGTAGGATAATTTCGTGAAATGTATAATTAATTTTGTTATAAAATGCAAACCCCTTTCAATATTAACTCTTTGATAATTTTTTTGGCAATAAAAACCTAAAAATCTTCGATAAACGTAGTGAAATCGTTAAGAGATGCTCAACGTACTTAATCTTTGTCACTTTGTAAATGAAAATATTAATTTACAGGCTGACACATTTTAAATGCGAAATGGTATTCTTATGTAACACGTTTTAGAATCAGCATTTAAGCGATGTGGAACCATTATCGTGACCATCAGGAATGATGTGGAATGTTGGAATGTATGACCAGAAATAACTCTCCAAACAAAATGTCCTCTATAGCCTGTTCAATATCGCTCCCACGCATAACCAAATTTATGATTCATTTCTGCAGATAACCATACCAATGATTCGTAGTTTCAAAATCATTTCCTTTCGTGAATAATATTCAGACATTTTAGCGGAGTCATTTAATGTGAATATTTATGAATATGGGTACGTGCTTCAATAATCTCATCCTGTAATTCGGCGTAATAACTTGTGAATATGGTTATTTCAATGTGTGTCATGCATAAGTTATGGAAATATACATTTCCCCGTCATTCAGTACAACACTGAACGAATCGTTTTTCCATTTAACCTAATAAATATCCATTATATCTATGTATGTTATCATACGCGTGATATCAAATTGAAATGAGATAATTCATTCAAAAAATGCAAACCAAGTAAAAATGAATTATTACACCATCTGTTTATTATTGATGTTTCTCAATTTCATTTGTAAATCTAAATATGTACCATGTAGACGTATAGGCGATATATCCAATTATTATTATTAATTTTCAATTTAATTTGTAATTAAAATTTCATTTTAAATTTTTTATTTTGTCAACTGCATTATTGTTTTGAAATGCAATATTTTTTCAAAGGTATTTCTATTATACGGTCAACTTCCAGATTGATAAATTTCCTATTTGAAAATTCCATAATGCTCGATAAACACAAACGTGATAATTTCTAATGAGCTGGAACACTGTACCTTGCGCATTTACCCGTATTTTCGGCTTCCACAATCGAGAGTTATTATAATAATTGTTTGAAACATTTTTATCTTTGCTACGCTATATTTTATAGTGTGCCGTATTGAGAAAATATTTTATCTTCACAAATTGGCATTTACCATCTATATTAAAAGGAGGTATATTGTTTCGTTTATATAGTTTTTATATTTTTCGTAGCTAGTTATTTTTTTGTGTGTGGTGGTAGCAGTTATTGCGCGTAGTTGTTTGTGTCCCGCTAATCTGGTTGGTTATTGGTGATTGCTCTTTTTCTTTTCTTATTTTTCGTAGTAAAAGTTCTTGATACGAGAACACTATTTTTTTCGCGTAGTCTTAAGATTCAATCCTAACCTTTTCATAAATTTGTGTGATATAATTTGAGGTAAACCCTTTTAGATACTTTTAATATAGTGAGCTAAGCTTTTGAACTGTTAAATCAGGACGGATTCACCTAGGTCCCCGTTACCATACCCATAAACGCTGCTTAATTGCGACTATAAGGACTCGTATCACATCGCTCGTCTCGATTCCGTAGATTAGACGATTGAAGGGTGGTTTCTCGAAGTAAGGGGAAGGTAACGCTGCAGCGAGGATAGGACTCTGCGGCAGCAGGTCCAATCCCCGTCTCCAACAGGTATTAGGTGCTGTCGGATGACAGCACCACCACATCTACACCACTTCCTCTACTCCGAGGTTGCTGCCTAGGGTAAGATGTAATCGAACGAGTAGAGAAGGAATTCTTTTGATAGGCAGTTCCAATGTCCGCCGTATAATGTTGCACTTATGACGCAGGGTCCAACGGGAGGGAGATGTTGGATAGTTGTCATCGTAGTGTATACCAGGGGACGGGGTTCCTCAGGTGATATAGGTAGTGAAAGCGGCTGCACGTGACGAAGCTCGCTCCAAGCTACGTATTGTAGCACATGTAGGGACTTACGCCATGCAAAGAAACTCCACGCACTGCGGAGCTAGAATTAAACTTGAATAAATGTGTTTCGATTAATTTTGGATGAAAATTATTTCACCAGGGAACATAAAATACAGCAATCCAACATTACGCACGTGGAATATTTGGTAAAATACTTGGATGTGACGGTAACTATGGACATGTCCTGGTAATAACAAATTCTCGTATATCTCGTATCGTCAAAAACTCGTATATCGCATAAAAGTCGTTTTTGGTGGTTAAATCTTTTTTAAATGAGCCTTCTTTGAAAAAGAAAATATCAGACTCTGAATTTGCATGATACAGTTACTTTTTTTTCCCCAAACGTATCCAAATTGGTTATTTATAGGTCAAGTACATTACTTTCTAGGTCCTGTGAGATAAATCCGTACCTAAAGGGAATTATGGTGCGGCAGGGAAAACTTACAGCGGAATGAAATGTCTATCTTTCAACTTGCATAAACTTCAGAGGGATGAAACGTTCTCCTACCCAGGGAAAAAAATTAATGGCAGTAATTTATGGTCGTATAAGGGTGGAAATCAATCTTTCATCTCCTTTGGTAGAATTTATTTTTCCCTCTGTGCTTTACCAGCGAAATAAGCGCTTAAACATGTTAGCTGAAGTAGATCGAGGCTCGATTAGAGTGGTGTTTGGAGGGGAGAGAGCGGATGCGGCGGCGAGAGTTCTCTCACTCCAAAGAGCAAACTCTTCTTCTTCGCCGCAGTTTCAGAGCCTAGTGTCACCCGCATAATCACAGAGCATCGCTTGTATCGCGCGCGCGATTACCTCCCTCGTCTCCCAGCGCCGGAATGAAATGAGGCAGCTCCAGTTAATGACGTGAAGGGGTGGAGGGCGGTTCCCGACGTTTCGGCTCTTTCCAGCTCGCTATACGATTATGGTCTCCAAGCTGCTACGTATATACTGGAACATTGCTGCGACTCGGGGAAATCGATCTTCGGCAAAGATTTTCTTGCCAAAACCTCGTCTTCCTCAAAATTGTATCGCTACACAGGCACTCCCAGCTAAGTTGATTCCTCTTAAAACAAGCTAAACGTGAGAGGAAATATTCGCAACTCAGGGACACGCTCCTTTGAATATTTGGTTGCTTTCGTCCCTTGAATGGTATGAAAAAAAGAAACTATAAAATAATCATTAATTCTGCCAAAATTGATATAACCGTTTCATTTGATAGTTTTTCCCGTTAGCGGTTATGAATTGATCCAAAAAAACTAATGCTTAGTATTCATGAACAAATATAGAAACGTATTATATTATAACACAGTTTCAGAACTCTATTAAACGAGTAATGTTCCGTTACGGAATGTAATTTCGTACCCGTGAAAAACTTTCCATAAGAGCAATCTTAAAAGCTGCATGTATGTTTAAAAGAAGAGTATACGAAATCTTAACAGGTGGCGAAAGTAAAGATTATCATGTAGAATGTGGAGTGAAAAGACCAAATATTATGCTTTTCATTATACAGCGGAAGTTATCGCTTCCTATCATGATGAAATCACTTCTTTAGCCTTTTGATTCTGTCTTATTTTGAATTCTAAAGATGACCTACGACCTTTCAATTTCTCCTAATTTCTATAAATGTCTAATTATTTAAGATCTCAGAAAATAGCTCGAGGCAAGTTTTTGAAACAATACAGACATCGACTTATTCTCTTTGATATGTCAGGTAATGTGTAAAAGTGAGGGATTTTATTGTAGGGAGGTTAAAAAAGGACTAGTAAAAACTTTGATGTGGGGAATATTTATGTAGGGCGCAGAAACGTGGTCACTGAAGCAGGAAGATAGACGTAGATTGGAGGCTCTTTAAAGGTGGATGGGGAGAAGAATGGAGAAAGTGAAATGGACCGAAAGGAAAACAAATGAGGAAGTACTAGGAATGGTGGGTGAGGAGAGGGGTTTGTTGAAAGAAATCCTATGGAGGTAGGACAAATAAATTAAAGGCGTAATGAGCGGCAGTGGGCTGTTGAAGACGGTAATAGAGGGGAGAATATTAGGCAAACGAGGAAAGGGCAGAAACATGATAGGGATGTAGGATGGGATGAAGGGAGGAAGGAAGGACACGGAGATGAAGAGGGTGTCCATCCAAGAAACCTACCTTAACCGGTAGATTACTTTATAATTTATTTTGTATTATATTGGAGGATTAAATGTAAGGAATATAGTAACATTCATTCCGCGTCCTTTTCAATTAATGGGGTGTCGTCCCGCCTCCCACCTTTCTCCTTCTTAGATGTATGAACTCATCGAACTCTCGTGTGAATATCCAAAGTTGCTTCTCTTCCGAGAGCGCTTCGTGTAGAATTATTTATGATTCAGGGCGGCAGACTATTGGGAAGAGCGAGGTCAAGAGTTCAACATCGTCGACAACCAAATCCAGGCAGAATTCCTTGCACATACCTTCGCCAAACTGTTGCCTTAGTGATTTTTTGCAATTATAAACAAGATTAGGTATAGTCAAGGAAGACAGCTCGCCCATAAGCTAAATTAAATGAGACTACATAAAGTAGTATTTACCGTGAGTAAGATGTAGAAAAAGTGGGGAGGAGAGAGAGAACAGGCAGGTTAATTGACCGAGCTGGAGGGATGAAAGTTTCAATGAGTTGAAGGGAATTATGTTGATAAAAATGAATATGTTATTCATATTTGTGCCAAAAAATCAATTGCATTACCATTGTCGGGCAATCTTCATAGACACCTCAGCACAGTAGACGTATTCATGGCCTTTTATGATGGAGGAAACTTCGAGTCAGCGAGAGTGTGAGACAGAGGCGAAGTAAAATTATGATCCTACGAGAAACATTTCTCTTGAACAGAAGTCAAGTGATGACCCACAGATTTTCTCTCCCAATGAACCTTCTCCTATATTCGATCCCACCCTTGTTTTTCGCATACACTCAATTGTGCGCTTTGCCGTTCGGGAGAGATAATCGATATTTATGAATATATTAGTTTCATGAAAATTTTCTGATTACAAAATGAAATACACATATGTTTCTATATATATATATATATATATATATATATATATATATATATATATATATATAATATAACAGCACTCCATTGAACTGTTTCAATCGACGTTAATTTGAATATAGAGACATGGGGAACATTGGCATGAATGGAATATCTAGATGCCTCATGATTTATTAAACAGTGATTTTTCTATGGATGTGACTTTGACATTTTCCTACATTCAATAATTTATTTGAGAAATTTTGTTAGCTACAAACAAAGCGACTCTGTATAAAGGATTTATGAAATCTGTCGTCTCAAGTGAGCCTTTCCGTAACATTCTCACTACAATGTTCTTCCCATTAACTACTTCCACCTTGCGAAAACTTCTTTGTCAAATGACTTCCAACCTTCTTGTTAATGTGGTAGAGGCGTAAAAGCCTCTTCCACATTGACCATTTGGTCCAAAACACTTCCAAGACTGTTTATATGTTCCACCTGTTATAGTTTTACACACCTAGTCAAACGTTAAACTTAACCTTTCTCTTTCTAAAAAACTTCAAACCCTGTCTTCCGCTTATATAGGTTCTCAGCTCCCCTCAAACTAAATTATTATTATAATATTTTTTAACTAAATTATGTCGCTCAGCACTGTGTGCAAACCCTGGCTGACAAACTAAGCCTGTTCATAGGCCAACCTGATTTTACGAATTCTCCACCAAACTGTATTCCTATCTCCAGTTTTCCAACATCATCTTTTACCATTTCCTCCACATAGTATTGAGCCGCATCGGTGATAATGAACACCCATTCCGATTCTTCACCCGCGACACTGACCTGACTAGTTTGACACAGGCATAGATGGATGGTAAGTCGCCTGTCTCTCCAATCAGCTACCACCTCTTTTATTACATTTATAAATTATCTATCACTATCCACTATCGCACGCCCTTTTGAAATATACGAAGTAAACATACATGTACACATCCGGAATGTGCTTAAACTTCCTTTTAATTGTAAACTCATTACTGATATGGTGTCGCTCATACCCATACTGCCTGGAAACGAAATTATCATTCCCTTAGTAAAAATGTACTCTTTTCTCTCATAAATGCTACGAATTAATCCGTTTAAACTCATCCACTTAAAACCTTACTGGTCTGCAAGTGATGTTTTTCATCCCCAATACCACCAGTTTTATTTATCGCCATGGCCTATACAAATAAAGAAGAAAATATACGGATATTTTCTAAAGGTTCTTCCCTCATATGGTGAGAACCCTAAATTTATCACACATGACACTGAACGTTCAACCAGAAACTTTCTCCTATAAACACCAATTCGTAAGGTAATTAAATTTATATTTTCAGTAGAACTCCAATAACCCGAACTCCAACTATCCGAATCGCTTTAGGCACCGTCTCATGTTGTACATAGTTTTAGAAACCCAATAGGCCCAGCGGAGGGGTGAGTGTGTGGCTTCGGGCGATCTGTCACTGTTTGTTTTGATTGCTTGTTGGTTATGTGGGGTTTTTTATGCACCGATTTGTTGTTTTCTTTGAGAGTGCGTTTCATTGTTCACCATGGCTTCGAAGAGAAAACGCGTTGTGTTATCTTTAGCGGACAAACTCAAAATCACAGAGCAATCGGATAAGGGAGTTACGGGCAAAAAGTTGGGAGAGCAATACGGTGTTGGACAATCAAGGATTTCGGACATTAAAAAGGACAAACCTACAATTGTGAATTTTGTGTCAGTCCTTGAAAATGAAGATGGTCCGAAGACGGTCCTTCCGTCTATCCGGGAGAAAATAAGTCATACTAGTTTTGGGATTGACCTGGCATATGAATACGAATTTGACACAAACACACATACATCCTATTACAAAATCATAAAATAATTTGTTTTGGACTAAAACATAATATTTCAATTTTTAAAGGATAAATATTCGGATGATTGGGGTTTTTGATTTTTTGTACTCTGCAAGAGGAGAACGAGTGTCTAAGCCTAACAGTTACGATGTCTGTTTGTCTTATAATACCCTGATGATCAAATTTATCAATTTAATATGGAGTCATAATAAACCCATCGGTGACATACAGATTCAGGTGAGCTGTGCCTTTCTTAAAGTGTACGCCTTGCCTGCTCTCTACGAGAATCGAGGATCTCCCAACCTAACCCCTGGCAGTGAGAGCGAGCATGCACATTTCCTTTACACGACACCTCACGAGTTTTTAATGCACGGTAATTATGGTGAGGAACGGAGTGATAACCGGCAAGATATCTGCCTCTTTCTTGCGGACGTGTCGGCATAAATACGCCCTCACGCACGCGCGTTCGCTAAACACTTGCCGAAGACACACTCCCTACCGGAAAATCGGCGTTTCACAGCAACAGGCCCTTCGCGGATTCCCAGAGGCACTGTCCCACCGCCCCTCACCCTACCGTTCCACGCTCCAGGGGCCACGCCCCGACTCCCTCCCCCTTTCCATCCCGCCAACTCCTCCTATTCAGTGGGGAAGAGTGAATTCGGGGGTGTTGAGTAGTCGCGAAGGGTGTGGGGGTAGAGGGGAGAAGCCATTCCGTCGAGCCACTCCTCCCCCCCCCAAGGCCGGGAGAGGCACCTCTTATCGCGCGCCAATTTCCACGACGGTCCGACCCCGCCATCCTCCCCCTCCCCCATCATCCCTCTTTCGCGACGATATCTCTTTCTCGACGCTCTCCCCCCCTCCCTCTAGCCCCTCCGCCCCCAGCATGGAATATAAGGGACTGATGAAAGCTGGAAGGGGGGATGAGGACATTACCAACGGGGTATCTCCTCCGGTTGCATACCAGTTACACGTATCCTTCCGCTCCTGCGTCATCGTCAGGCTCGGAAACTCCATCCCCTCACCGCCTCCTCACCCTACTCCCTCATCGCCCACACTCCTTTTCCCGCCCAGCCATGAAATTACCTCGTCGCGCCAATTCTCGCCTCGCGCCCTGTGTCCTCCATCCCAAACTGCCGAAAAATTGCCCGGATTTGGCCGAGGGGTTCGTCGCTCGTTCAACTTTGGAGACTACCAACCCACTGTCCAATCGTACCCCTCCTTACCCTCGAATTCTTCAATTCTCCTCTCTTTCAATTTCTGCACTTCTTTCCCAAATTCTCTCTTCTGAGAAATCTGAAAATAGCGGTCTAGTCTTAAAGTGTATTCGGGAATACAGTGATCCGTAAACAAGATCTCAGTTGCGTGCATAAATTCAAGAACGAATTTACGTGTAAGAGTGCTACACGTTCATAAACATCTAAATTTTACCCTACCAGCCACCTCTAGAGTTTTTTGTCAGGAAGTGATTCAATACCAGGCGTGAAATATCAAAGAAATAACGTTTTCTTAATTGTTAGTCACAATTAATATTTAAATAATAATATTTTGAATTATTATAGATAATGAAAAATGCCGATACATTCGCTACTATATCTACGCGTGAAACACTTCTCTATGCATGCGAGACGATCATCTACCTATAATGGCATTTTAGTATGTTTAGAAGAAATAATGACAATATTAGACTACATAAGATGTAAAATGAAAAATGCTTATTTTACCGCAGGAAATCACCTACAGTTACTCTGATCCCATTTTGATCGTGGGAAAAATGACGCCTTATATCTGCCATTTTGCATTTAAGCTCTCTAATTTAATTTATATTATCTCTCCTACCGCAGTACTATGGGCTAATATTACGTTTTCAAAACCATCGCTAAAGAGACCGGTTCATTCAAGAAATGATATCAGTAATGTGACCTTCGCTCCATGAGTTATTCCCAATCTTGTTCCTCCAGTAATCTTTATATGTTACTCATTTTATTATAACAACGTTTGACATTCACAATTTTTCACTTTTTTTCAAACATTCACTATCCCCTGTACGTTGCGCGTGATCTAATTCAGCTATCAATCCAACTTCATGGGGATCCAAAATAATAGCAGCTTGCTCATTTACGCTACGAACTATTGAAACTGAAATCAAATTTAAATCCAAAAATACTTCTAAGCACAACTAAGAAACAATATAGCAACTCATAGTATTCTAGTAGCATTATTTTTATGAAATAAGGATGCACAAATTTATCATGCAGGGGCTTCGTTAAAACAATTCGAGGTAAAAAATATATTGACGAGTGTGACACTTAATGTTTTCCAACGACCTCACATGCGATTGCAAGAAATTGAGAAATATTTGATTAAAGAAAGGATTATTATAGAAATATAACTTCTCCAAGTAATTTATTCTGGCTGAAGGGACCCAAAAGTAGACGGTTCTAGTCGTCTTCAATCAATATCTAATACTCAAATCAATGAACTGAATTTCAGATGTAACGTAGCTGATAGTCATATTA
Organism: Hetaerina titia; assembly: GCA_037158775.1. Taxonomy (NCBI): domain Eukaryota; kingdom Metazoa; phylum Arthropoda; class Insecta; order Odonata; family Calopterygidae; genus Hetaerina; species Hetaerina titia. The sequence continues at coordinate 100,752,117 of CM073770.1, read as the reverse complement.
ATGTCAACCTCATTGGCCGGTATAAGTCAAACATGATACAATTAATGCAAAACAAATATATCATAGTAAAGTTTATTTTAAAAATAATGTCCCCGTAAAACGCTTGCAGAACTTTCAAAGGCCACTTATAGGGAAAAGCATACAAACACTTACTTGGTTACTTCTAGTAAAATGTGTTTCAACTCTATAGCAAACATTTAGCCAAAATATTTAACTGTATTTATTAGACACATATAAAAGTCGTTATTTCTACACGAGGACACATTCGGCAGGTCATTTAAAGCATGTGAGGCCACACTCTATGGCGGCATTTAAAGAGAATATCCCAAAGGAGAAGTTTAGCAACAAAAATCAACTCTGACACCCCTATCGTATTGGCTTATTTTTAAAAATTACTTTCAAGGAATCTTGGAGAAGAAACTTTAATATGATTGAAACTTTGTGTCTCACTTCTGGGGCTCTCTAATCTTGCTATTCTATTAAGTTATATTCTTTACATATTTCAAATTGATGCTACAGAATTACTATTATTTGCTACAGGGGAATTATTATCAAATAGGCTCAACTTGAATCGTCTTGGACGGTTTATTTTCCAACAAACATGTTGCTCGGAACACCGCATTAATATTTATTGGATGGATAATGCTACTGAATTCAATTAGCCAATCAGAACTCACTTTCACTCAACACACCCAGCAATTCGCAACTATTCAAATGGTGAATCATAATGGTTTGGTGGGCTTTTTTCAAATAGGTACGTGGTTTTTGAGTTAGAAAAACTCCTAAATAAACAAGTCGTTCTTTGATTATTGGATGCAGTGTATTTTACCACAGTTTTATGGCAGTCTTGTAATACCACGAAATTTTCCCTCATCATAACGTTTTACGCGCCTGAAGCAAAATGGATTGTATTTTAATACGTGAAATATAAAAGTGAATGCAATAATATTAATTTCTTGCTCTGTTATTTACATCGGCTGGAAATAGGATGGCAGCCACTGGTTGACTGTAGGCTCAAGTACTGCAGGGAGGTTACTTATCTGAGGATGTTAAGGATATATTACAGACCCCCACTTAATATGGTACACCATAACACCAACGCAAAATCAGGGAAATTTATTGTAACGCGGATCTCGTTTTTTCCTCGTGCCATTAGTATTCATAATAGACAGGACAGCAATCAAGTAGGAGATAATTAGAATTGTTTGTGTATATGTCGATATCCTGCATGTTATTCTTTTTATTTATTAGACCCATATTTTTAACTGCTCTAAAGCATGGTTTGAATACACACGTTCTGTTATTGAATTGTGTGTCAAGTAAATACTTTGTTTCCGGTTATTTAGATTCTTAGACTACATGATGAAACTAATATTTGGGTAGTGGTAACGTGATTTGTTTTTACATATGGCTTTATTCCGTTTTGCGGGTGGTGACTTAACCTCCCACGCCCCCGTGGTGGCTTGTGGGATAGTATGTAGATGTAGAGATTTATTTTCATCAAAGATCCTTGGACCAAGTAAAAACCTCATCAAAGTTATAATTCAAATTTGATAGTTCCTATGAGGCCTATTCCGTTGTTCAAGAAGACTTGTACGACTTTCCCGGTGAAATTGCAATTGTACTGCATGGCCGTGGCTTAAGTATTTTAACTCGGAGATTAATTATCATCAATTTAAGATTATTTATCATCATTGGGTTTTACTTCAGGTCTCTGAGCTTAACTTTCCACAATGCAGCAATTTTTGAGTGTAAAAATCATTCGCCTTGACCGAGATCAGAACCCAGATCCCTCGATATACGGCCAAATACTTTAGCCAGTTGAGCTGTCGAGGCGTCTTCTCAAACTCTGAAATTTTGGGGGATTTTTAAATGTACGAGATGCTATGACGAAATACCGTACAAACAATGTCACAGGCGCTCGTAGTCGTGCGCGATGCGCCACAGCCCACGAGGTTAAAGTCAACTTTAGACACTTGGGCTGTTTTTCGCTTTGATAAATTCCAAGAACCTGCAGCAGACGCCGCAATGGTAACGTTTGACGGAGTCATCCGCTAAGTGGCAGTTGCAATGTAACAATTTCACGCCCAGATAAATCTTTGGTCGATCCTTTACTTGTCCTATATATTTTTCTTTTATATAGGAAGACGTTGAATATCCCACAATTTATCTTCCACCGTTCTACTCTGACTCTAACAAATTCGACAGGCGTCCAGTTAAGAAAATTTCATCTTTGCTTTCCTAATTCTGCTTCAGGCATTATATTTCTCTATTCTCATGCATAACTTGTTTACGTTTTTATCTGCTCATTGTATCAAAACTAGGATTTCAGTCTTCCCTATGGTTTTACATGCTGCATATGTATGGGCTACTGGGTTCTTAATTTCACTGAATCTTCTAGATTATTTGCGATCCCTGCGATGCCATCTGCGGAATTAAATGGTCATTTCTTTCACATTTTATTCAATTTTTTTTCATGACGATTCCTTCAGCTGCTTTAACTCTCTTTTCGCATTTAATAATTTCAATCCACAAAACTGTTTTGTTTTGTTTGAGTTCTCAATAATGACACACTCATAATTATCAAGAAATGTTCCATTTTGATAGGTTACATTTCGCAACGATTTCATTCCTCCGTCGAAATTGTTCACTACCGAGAAGATTCTTTCCCTTTTTGGTGGTCTTCACACTATCATTTATTCATAAACATTAGCTTCTAAATCATTCGTTGCATGTATTTTTCCAGTCAAACTACGTTTCATGGCAATTTAAGATTACTTATCATCATTGCTTTTATCTACTACAAGCTCATTTTCATCCACATCACATTTCGCCCGATATCCGGTCCCTTAAATAATTTAAAGGTCATTTCTCGGATGCTATTTCTGTGTCTTTGATCAGTGGATGCTTCCACTTCATCTACATCCACACGAGAGCCCGAAAATCACCGAAAGGGCGTGTGGCGGGGAGCATCAGTCATTCATGTAATAATATTGTAGTATTACATTAAGGGAGGGTTACCGACTGCTGAGGTCATTTACGCCATTAGGGATGCACAGGAAAGGATGAAGGGGGAAGAGAAACCCGGCTTCGGCATTAGCCCACTCTTAATGAAAGGCGCCAAGGAGTCTGCAGTTTAAGTCTCATCCGACGAATGGCGTATTCACTCAAAGTGCTCCCCACAAAGCATCTCAAGCAAGGATCGGGATATTACTGAAAAATATCTGCCGCCTCCGAGATTCCAACCCGAACCATCTCGGTGGGAAGCCGGTACGTTAGCCAACCCACCATCCCGATCCCAGTGTGGAAAATAGTAGCTCAAACATTTGTTATAATATATGTTAGCTAATATCCTTCCTTTTTGTGTTAGCATATGAGCCAAATTCAAACACAAAAGGAAAAATAATATCCAGTTTTGCTTTGATGGCCATGTTGGGACGAAGTCACACATATTGTCCGTTCACAGTTTTCGTTTTCCCCGTAATTCTTAGAGTAACGCCTTTTGTTTGTCGTTTCCCAAGTATATTACTCTGAATACTCCGTTCCATGAACCATTTTCCCTAGTCCACTGTATTTCTCAGATATCTAGAGCTTGTCTCATAAATCTCTCAATCATGATACTGCATCTTTCACTCATTCATATTGATTTCACAATCTAAGCCTAAAGACATCCGCTTTCATGTTCTCCGCCCAGTAGCGCCAAATCGGGTATCTACACTGGAGATCAATTTCCACTGGGTTGTTTTACCGAAATGGATGCCATCGAATTTGATGTATTCGTGAAAATTCAAACTTTTAAGGTATGCTAATGTCGAATTGATTCTTGTTGCCTCTCACATTTCAATCCCTTGAACTTCACACTTACTCAGAGCTGCGAGCTTCCTTCCCCCGAGTCCAATTGAGCGCCTTTAAAGTATCGAAGGATTGAACATACAAGGGTATATTGAAAACTAAAGCACACATGCTTGTAGATCACCAACAACATGACCTTCAGAAGCACTCCTGGTGGAAAGTGGAAGTAACATTCCCCCTCAACACGCATTCACAGGTTTGAGGTGGTTACATTCATCCAGTGTATTTTGAGAAGCGGAAGTATGGAGACGTGGTCTAGTGCTATGCCAGCGCAAGTTAAACCGCGTGCTAAAAAAGTGACTCCTATTGAGATTTTTCGCTGTTTAAAGGCTGTTAATGGTGACGACGCTGTTGATAGGTCTACTTTAAATCGATGGGTAGCAAAATTTTCTGGTTGCGAGCCTGAAAAAGCCATAATTATTGATGAAATACGCAGCGGACGTCAAATTACCGCCACAAACGATAAACAACGCAAAGTCGTCGAAGATTTGATCCCAAATAACCGGAAAATCACTCGTATCGCAAACCATATTGAAATATCCAAGAAAGTAGTAGTAAAAATCTTGCGACTTGAAAACGCTCGTCGACACACCTCGCGCACAACTCTAGAGGCCCTGACAAACCAGGAATTTGAACCGATTCCACACCCTCTTTATTCCCCAGATCATGTGCCTTGCTATTTTTGTTTTTTTTTCAACTCAAGAGACACCCCAAGGGTAATCATTGCATCTCGGACGTTGAGGTAAAGGCAGCTCTCAATAACATCACGCTGTTTAACTCGCGTTGACAGAGCACTGGAACACATCTCCATACATCCGCTTCTCAAAATACACTGAATGAATACAACGACCTCATACCTGCGCATGCGTGTTGAGGGGGAATGTTAATTTCTCATGTCATCAGGATTGCTTCTGAAGGCTATTTTGTTTGTGATCTACAAGCCTGTTTAAATTGGCTTTCATCCTACCCACTTATATTCATAAATGATGCAATAAATAAATAAGTAAATTATATTCCAAATTATTGACTTTGCATTTTCGATGTTTTCCATTCAAAATATTCCTGATTTTTAAGATGATCATCACATTAACAAAAATTTTAATATTTGGACTTCAATTTTACGAGATACTTATATTAAGCAACCGCGTGTTAAGTTTGGTAGATATTTTTTTTTCTACCTCATATTCCCCAGAATATATGAAAAGGTATGCATAATTAATTAAAACCTATTAATACAATGAATACTTTCCTCGCCTTCCTAATTCAAACCTTCACAGGTGAAAGTTAAATGATACAAGTACCACAAACGCACGATACACAATATCGGTGGTATTTGTACGTCACGATTTCCATTAAGTCATAATTTCATAAGATCCTTTTATTTTCTTTACATATTATTTTTCTGACCTTGAACGATCTTTTACGTAAATCTATCCGCTCTACAAAATATCTTTACGTCACTGAACCGCGAGCCTCGATGATGCTCTTTTTCATTTCATTTTTACCTTCGCCTTTTAAGTCTTCCCTTTTTACAGCAACCCTCTTTGTTCCCGCAAATCCGACGCTCGCTCTTTATTAGTTCGATTCATTCATCTGTATATCGTGTTATAACCTTTTAGAAATCATTAAATTAGAATCACTGTGACCATCTAGGTGCAGATAGTTGCTTTCAAAGTGAAAATATGGCATGTACCTTTGAAGTATTTTCCATACTGAGAAAGAAACTTTCCACCGACGCTTCGTAATTCAAATGAATAAATGTCCGAAAGAATAGGTGATTTTCCGGGGTAATAATGCAGTTGTTTACCGTCGCCCTTCACGTCGCAGTTGTTCAACCGTTAAAGTAACATTTACCATGCCTGTAATTAGATTATTGAGGCTGTGACAGCCTTACAGATATTAACCATCACTCGAGGGTCCGCAACTGCCTCCCCGGGGGGGGTTATCGGTGGTCCATATGTCGGCGTCGTCCAGTATTAACGTCAACGGAACTACACTCGGTTTCTTAGTTTTTCGGGCAATCTCATCGAAGGATGGACCGCTAAGCTCTCCAAATACCACCGTTTATAGGTCACACGGAAATTCATTGCCCCACTTCACAGCTTATTTAGTGCCGAAATAAATCCCATGCGGTCTGGACACCATTTGCGGCCGACCGGCTGAGGCGCACATTACGTACCTTTAATGCTTCAAACAGACACTATTTGGAATGCCTTCATTGCCATCCTTCATAAAATCCAAACTTACCTCATACTATTGTATATTCACTGAAAGGGGACGAATAGAGTTACCTTTTAAACGAAGACATTTTAAACATGAAAATAAATATAATAAGTATTAAAACAAACGAGTCTCAAGGTCCTAACAAAATTCTCTCGAGAATGACGTAGTAGCCACCAGAAGACATGCTAGCATGATCTACATTATTGGAAATATTTGACATATTTATTGGTCACTAACAACAACGCAGAATTTAAATTTTGATGCTCCATGACCTCTGTTGAATCGCCCCCTGCCACTCACCATAGCGGTGACTTACAGCCAACTATGTAGGCATAAGAGGAAGTAAAGTTCTGCCGTCTCTGTATGGGGACTCACATCTATATGGCCCCTACTTTATTTTATTTATTTAGCCTTCGTCCGAAAACAGCACTTTCGGCCTTCACATCGCACTATTAACCGTGAACACAATGGAAACGAGTACAAATACCCAAGCCCTAGGTGGAGGAAAACCCACCCAGACGGGAATCGAACCCGCGACCTTTGGATTGGCAGATGAGCACGTTACTCCGGCGCCACATGCTAAAACATTTCCAAAAGAATTGTTTCTCGAAAACAATTTCACACGTGAAGCTGCCTGCCATTATATTTCGTTCACTACTGCCCTCGCATTTTTCATAGTAAGAACGCGAAAGGGAAGCTCTGCCTCTTAGTAATACCAGTCACCTAATGCGCTCACCGCCACCTCTGTCCGACTGAATTCTCGTGGTCCATGCATAGGAAGCAGTTTTCCGTCCGTGCGTGCGGAAGGAAACGTCGGGAAACGTCCCAGATGAAAGTGACCATAATATTTCAAGATCCAAGCCATAGCGACGTCTGCGGGGAGAAAGTCCATTTCGATTTTACGCCCTCTCCAAACAAGGTCCCTCTCTCCCCTCCAATCGGGGAGCACCAGGGGAGCATGAGCTTCCAAACAAGCCATTTCCTCAACGCCCGAAATACGGGGGCAGGGGGGGGGGGGACTGCTGCTTCTGCTCTCCCTCGACTCGCTTCACTCCCTCACTTTGTCCTCCCTCTTGCCCTTGGCACCCATCCAGAATCGCCCTCTATCTCTCTCGGTCGGTTCAAAGCTTTCGCACTTCCGCACCAAGCCCTCGGGGTACTCCTTCGCCCTTTTAGCACCTGCTCCGCCGCCCCTCCGCTCCGGAACCAGTCCCTTTCTCTCCGTGGTCAACTGCACTCCCTTCACTCGCTTTGTATTCCTCAGACGTTCCCCTCGAGCTTTCTTCGACCCTCCCCTTATGCTCAAGTCAATGATGACATTACATCATGCAGTGCGATAACTACCGTATCCCATGTCTCAAAAATCAATGTGTCGTAATTAGGCGCAGTCCAAAGAAACAGTTTAAATACTATGCTCCTCAAGTGCAGAAATATTTTCCCTTTGCCTTGTCACGAATAGTGTTCAAGATAATAAAGCATTATTTGCCGGTCGTTTTACGGTCGGAAGATCATGAAAAAGTGTTCAATCGTGCCTACACTTCGTATTTCCGCATTTTTGGTGGAGCAGTGCATCTCACCGAGTAGTGCTTAGCTTTCGGATTTGGACATTGCTGTTAACTACTACCTCCTATGCAAATAAGCTATTACTTAAGATATTGTTTTCGTAGATATAGGGAAAGAAATAATAAGAGGTCTGATCACACTTCCCTGGAGAACACCTGATGTGACGTTTAAGTAGCCCCGTTAGTTAGTACCTATATACCATTGGATCTTGATAATTAAAGATGGATGACCATGTCTAAGTAAGATTTATCAGTAGGCATTAAAGCGACTTTTTTTTAAATAGAGTACACATTTCCAAAAACGAAAGGAGCTTTATTTTGTACGTACTTTCAACTAATGACTTGGAATTTTATTTTTTTATTCGTTCTTTCAAAGTCCCCCCTGCCACAAATCTTCTCAGTGACTTGAATTTACCATGCAAATGATATCGTATTATTGTTTAGATTACATGATTTCGAGGATGAAAATCATCTTATGTTGGTCATACTCCTAATCCCAAACTAAGGCCAAAAAGTACGCATTTCGGGATACACATTAAAATGAACGCTAGCCGTGTGCTCGGAGAAGTACTCTTGTGCTGCTCCGAGCTTGTACTTGAAATTCTCTATTTTGATAACTGCTTTGTTTCACCTGCTATTAGTATTATATTATGTACAGCAAGATACAATAATCACTTAACACCACCAAATATTATACGTTTGAGTGTAGGATTATAATTTTATTGACAATGCCTACCTCATTCCATTAACCTGAACTGTCGTTCCCACATTTTTTCAGAAATGAGAGACAACTATTGGAGGAGAAAATAGAAATGCGTTAAACGGAAATAATGATTTTTCACATTGATTGAAGAAGAAATAGGGTTGGCATGAAAGCGCTACAAAATAGGTCAGAGGTCAATGACATGATACCTACGTACGATATTCGTACATTTATATCAACACAAGACCCTGCAATCCGTCGCCAGAGCATTTGGCAGGGGAGGGGGGCCACCAGCCATAAATGCGCAAATATAAGTGCACATGCGCACAAAAATAAATATAATAGAAATAATTTTCTGCGATCAAAAGGCACAAATTGCTGCCTACATACGTCATGAAGTTATTCATGTTCGTGTGTGTTTGATTGAATCCTTTTAATATGAAAAATTAAATATTACATAGCATGGGCTCAATATTGTTATGTATGTCTATCCTACGATGGAAGAACGAGGACTTGAGTCAGTCCCTAGTGGGACTCATCTTTCCATTTACATCCCGGTGTTTGAAATGTACTTTGGAATCAATAATTCATTTGGACTAATAACATGCTCACTCGAAGTCTCCTCTGCCTATTATTCTTGTTTGCTTTCTACCTGAATCAAGGGTCTCAGCAATTTTCTCAGCATATCCACTCACGTTTTTATTTTATTGAACTATATTTTTATCACAAATCTAGCGTATTTATTCTGAACCTTCTCCAATTCTTTAATTAAAGTTTTCTCAATTGGATCTCAAATACATAGCGTTTGTTCCAATTTCGTCCTAACTAAATCGGAGTAATAACTTTCTTTTACATTTTCTTCACATTTCCCTATAACCTGTTCCAAGACTCTATTTCTTAAGGTTCATATTTTTTTGATGCGTGGTATATGAAAGGCTCGGTGTTAAGGGTAGCTTATAAGTATTTGCCATTTTCTAGATTGTCTTGTTCGACCCCTAGTATTTTACAAATTACGTTTCCTTAATGTCTTCTTCTACAAATAACTTCAATGCAATATATTTTATCATACTTAATTCCAAAGCCCATTTCTTACACCACTCCGCTTTCTGGAATAAATCACTATATGTGAATTCCGCAATCTGTCTATGGCATCGTTTCTCTGCAAATCACTGTTAGTATGCAAATAATGCATGGTTGCTGCTGATATGCAAATTTAGATTATCGATGTATGTCGAGGAGAGTAGGGGCTCTAACACACTGGAGGTAAATCTGTTATCAAAGATCTCAACCGATTGACGACGAATTTTTGTGTACGGTTATACAATAAGTCCTTAATTAGGTCAATCCTCTAATGTTTCTCGTACTATGGAATCTTAGTTTTAGTGCCAATCCCTTCTGAGCGACTTTGTTGATGACTTCCCATAAATCTAAAAATACAGCATTCACTCGTGTAGTTGAATCCCCCGATTTCAGGATACCATGAATAAAAGACCCGATCACGTTTCACATGATGTTTTTTTCCAAAATTCATGATGGATTTTGAGGGATTACATTTCCACTGGAGCTAGAAGGCATAAAATTGCAAACTACGATGTGTTATAGAAAAATCAGGTTATTGATGTTAAAGGAATCGGTCTCTACTTACAAGGCACCTCCCATCTCCGCTTTGTACCTCGTAGTTATTGCACTTACGTACCGTATCCCTACCACAAGATTGTACCGGAATCTCAGCCTGCATAATTTCGTACCGTCATCCTCGCCCTAGCTCTCCTCTCATCCATCATTTCCTACATCCTCCCCGACACTCCAAAGCCCTTCTCCTCCCCGCCGTCCTCTCTCCCATTCCCCCCTCGTCCCCTTCAACTCTCTCCCCTTCAACCCCCTTCGACCCTCTTCCTGTTTGCTCCTGGGCGCGAAAACTTTCTCCACCGCCTCCCAATCCCGTGACAATTAAACACGCCATTCGGAATCTGATATGAATTTTATCAAGCAGCCGAGATTTCTTTCGGCGATGGCAGCCGGAACAACGGCAATCCATCAATCGATAAAAGGAATAATAAACATAACTAATTTGGAACATAATTAGGATTTTTAATTAAACATTCACATGAATCTAATAAAGAGTTTTTGGTTATAGAAAGTATATCAAGTATAACTAAAGGAAGTCAGTCTTGCGGAGTCACTCATTTATGAAGAAAATGCGTTCAAATGCCATTAAAACTTTTAAATAAAATTAGCAATAGTAGTCGATAATCCATCGATCCACAAAAAACTGGAGAAATTAAAATTGACGGCATTGAGCGAATATGAGAGCAATGTAATGAATGGGAAATATTTACTAATTACTGCCGAAGAGACGCCCTTGCAATTTATGCAAGAGCTTCAATCTATAATTTAACCTTCGCTTCGTAAGTGATTCTCAGTAGCTGCTCTAATATTTCGGATACGCTACTAAGTTTATCATAACAACGTTTTACAAATCTATCTCCTCTACGCTGCACACGATCCAATTCGACAATCAATCAAACTTCATGAGGATCCCATATACTTTTGTATTCTAAATGAGATATAACCAGCGAAAGAGGACATTTCACTTTGACTTTTTTATCACATTTAACTAGTACTCTTCCGAAAAATGCTAATTTTTATTAGCTTGACCACATATTCCCCGAATGTATTTCACACAGGAAAGAAGGTGAGTGAGAGTAACGCCTTGGTATTTAATTGAGTCTACGCATACCACTTCATTATTCCTAAGCGGAAAGACAAAAGAATAACAGTTGTGATGTGTTGCATGAATTATTTCCGTAAGGCTCATTTCTTCAATTTGTCTTATAAGTGGATCACGGGGTGTCAAGTGTTTGTTAAAATAATTTGAATCAACTTAGTATTGTTAATGATTTAAAACCACCAGATAAAGGTCTTCGCGACGGATTGCTAGATAATGGATAGATGTACCGTGTATCGAAAAAAGATTGGCCAAAGAATCGGGGCACTTGGTTGCTGTAAGAGCAGCAAATTTTAGTGTTAATAACGTTTCCTCGATAGCTCAAGTTGTTAAAGCATCCGCCAGGCAAGTGAAAATATCCAGTGTTCAAGTCTCGGTCAAGGAAATATTTTTAGGCTTGTGATTTGTCTAATTCCGCCTTCCCCACCTCTACTAAGTTCGTCCTTTATCCGTTCCTATCCGTTTTTCTAATATATATGTCCTTGTGAATGAATGTTTGTTCACCATATGTCGGGATTTCGTGTTTGAATGTGTTTACATAATATAAAAACTATAAACGCAGTATTCAACCCGAAGGTCGGTTTGGTAGGTGATGGTAAGGTTCACCCAGTACTAAGCCCGACGGCATGTGAAATTCACACATCAGGGTACGGGGGCCAGTTCCTTTCCCTGTGCTGGTTATGGTTTACCAAAAAGATCTGGTGCCCCAAAAATCACATAGCTTGGGTGGAGCTCCAGGGGCCCATAGTGCCTTGCACAATGTGGTAAATGGACTAGTCGACACAAACACAGAAACTGAAACACACAAAAGAGGGACTCACTGGGTCTCGAATTTTTGGGAGTGCAATCACACTTCTTCTCAAGAAGAGTTAGGAACAGAGGAGTCCCTAACTCCTCTTGAGAGAGGTGGTTGCACCACCGAAAATTCGAGACCCAGTGAGTCCCTCTTTTATGTGTTTCAGTTTCTGTGTTTATGTCGACTATTCCATTTATTGGGTCGACTATCCATTATATATATATATATATATATATATATATATATATATATATATATATATATATATATATACATATATATATAACTTTTGGACGGCACAATAGAACACAGAATAAAACAGATAGCACGTAAAAGGACACTCACACTGTAGATGATTTAAGCTTTCGGCCTACTCCGAGGCCTTCTTCAGGTCAGACCTCGAAGAAGAAGGCCTCGGAGTAGGCCGAAAGCTTAAATCATCTACAGTGTGAGTGTCCTTTTACGTGATATCTGTTTTATTTATTCTGTGTTCTATTGTGCCGTCCAAAAGTTATATTGCTCTCGTGAGTACTTCCGCATCATCTATATATATATATATATATATATATATATATATATATATATATATATAAATTCACTGATAGTCATAACAAACACAGAAACCAAAACACACAAAAGACACAAAAGAGGGAAAACTCACTGGTTCTCGAATTTTCGGTGGTATATATATATATATATATATATATATATATATATATATATATATACATTCCTTCCAGTGTTTCTTGACATTTCGAAAGCCGTCATTGCAGAATTCAGCAGATAAGTTGGACACCAATGTTCCACCTCTTGAATGACGTCCTTTGTGTTTTCAAATCTCTAAATCTGAAATGATGTTTTGTGCTCTGGTAATAATGAAAAGTCAATTGAGGGGACATGTGGAGAATAGGGCGGGTGCTGGCAATATTTAAAAGCCGCATCGCCTTCATTGCCGATAGCGCCGTGGTCGCTATTGCAGGTCGTACCGTATTTTCTTCTGAAATGGGGTCAGTAGTCGTGGAGTCCAGTGTGTTGACACCTTTGACATGTGCACTTCTTCGTCTCTAATTTTCCTTACACTGCTGTTACTAATACCATTGTCATTCGTGATCATTTGAATTGTTGATATCCAGTCTAATACGAAGGGACAGTCCTCCAATCTCTTCACTGTGGCAGCATCATCCGTGAGTGATAGTCCTCCACTTATTGGATAATCTTCCACGGGAGACATGTGTCCATTTGGAAAATTCCTCTTCCACCTCACAACTGTCCCATATGATAACGGGATATCATTTCCATAAACAAAAAACGCTTGGGTAAAAATATTCGGGTCAAACTTAGTCTCGAGTGTGTTCACCTGTAGCCTCACACCACAGCGGTGGCTTTCACAGTATTAAAGTATAGAAAATTAAAATAAACAACATTTCATCGTGAATATACCTCGATACGTACCCTATCAAATTAAGGAACTTATTGAACACATTTCAGGCCCCGGCTTGCCATGGTAAACCATTTCACGGATGTATAATCAGGGAGATACGTGGATAGTATAACGCATAGATTCCAAATGTCGTGTTTTCGGTGGCGGCGGCATGCTGGGTATAATTCAGATGCTGATCAGAGGCTATAATGAAATATCTTTCATCGCCACATTTTATGATATGCCAGCAATGCCATTTGAATGCCTGGGAAATAAAATGTATTACCTCGACTCGTAAATGGATATCCGTAAAACAATCGACAATGGCTAAGTATGGAAGACATCCTCCGAAATGTTTTCACCCTGATTCCCACGCCTCTTGGTGAAAGCCCTTTTGGATAGGGCTTCACACCCCTTTCAACTCACGCCGGTAATCCGACAGAGAGGTCTTTTTGCCTTGCAACCCCTTTTGTTAGGATTCTCATTCAGCAGGGTAAGCGATGAGAGAGAGAGAGAGAGAAATTGTGAGATATGTACATTTAAGGGACGGGGTGAAATCTTCTCTTCTTTTGCTCGACTTCAGCTCCGCCCTCTCGAAATAAAGCGCGCACAAACTTTGCCCCCGGGGTGGCTTTCAGTTACACCCGCTCCCCCTCTCACTCTTCATCTTCCTCCTGCTCATTGTTCTTCCTCGCTTCCTCAGTTCCCACCCCATTTTTCACCCCGTAGAATTATTCATCGTCCAATCTATTCGCTCTTGTTTTTGACTGGTCCCCGAAATTTTTTCCAAACTCTCCTCCGTATTTATATATTTTTTATATTTCTACGCTACGCTCTTCGTACATCGGTGACACAGCTTATATCCGACCCCTGAATATTTCATCGGTGGAGAGAACGCATCGATCTCTTTACTTTTTTCACCTGTGGCACCACCAAGTTTACCGTCCTCCTTTCTTACGGTCCAGATCCGCCCTTCTTTACTGAACCACTCTCTCCTCCTGTACGGAGAAAAACTTTTTTAACTTTGCAAATACTTTCATATCTGGTGGCGAATTTCCAGAAAATGTATCAGGGTAGTAACGATTATTTGGCCAAAATGTTCGCGTTTTTCTTTAAGGTAATAAAATTCCCTGAAAGTTATAAAAGAGCATAACTCCCTATCATGAAAATTTGAAATGTTTACGGTTTCAAGAAGTGTAATGAGAATATGACCTTATCTGGTAGCTTATTTGGAGAATCTTAACATTAGTCTTGCAAGGAAATAGCTCGGTAAAAATATTCTTTTCGAAATTTTTTCAAAATATCTTTTCCAATGGAAAGAGCGACTTTGAATTGCTGTATTTAATCCAAAAAGATAATATATTCGAGTTTGGATAAAAATGATTAATAATTTGAATACTTAAAAATCAAATAACATTATGTTTTACAACAAAATTGAGGGGAAAAAATTGGAAACGTGACGCCAAAACAAAAATGCTGCATGAACTTGAGTTGCAGAACTAACTCTTGAACCTCCGTTGCACAACTAGCTCCTGTGAAACTGAAAGCATTCGAAAGGATTTGCAACACACGCTGTAGAGACTATTACATTGAGTAAGTTGTTAGCTCAGATCTGTTTTGCCACTATTTGAATGTTGTACTATTGAAAATGGTGTCAATTCCCATCTACCGTGGTCGCCAATTCTTAACACGGATCATCAAATCCACTGTATTTATACAAATAAAATCGAAAAACAGAAACGTTTCATCTTTCCCGGATGTAAAATAATCGATTCGGGTAATTAGTTCAGAAACAGGTCTTCATTATTTTCAGAACGTTTTTAAAACTAAACTTTCTGAATCTGCCTTGTCAATTGCGAGTAAAAACAGCGGCACGATTTAGCTTAAGCTTCGATAAACCAACGCAATTTTAACGCATTATTTTGAATTCATGTGCGCTGTTTATTTGACGTACGTCAAATCACATTTTTTGTTGATTTTACTGATATATTAACGTAAGTTTGTTGTGAAAATAAATGTCTAGCATTTTTCTTGCCTTTCCCTTTGAAGGTTTGAAAACTGCTCCGTTATGTGAGAGCTCGGACACAGGAAGCTCCCACCTCAAAATTGAATTCTGCGGCGACAGGCGTCACCCCTACGTTACTGTCAGAAGAATATTCAGTTGGAGCTTGCGTGGGATTCGGAGGAAAGCCTCTTCCATCAGCGCCCTCGCCCTACTCTCAAAATCCCCCAAAAACGTACTCCTTTGTCAACTTCTCGACTTTTCCAGAACTTGTTGAGTTTATTTTCATGGCGCATGCTCTAATGAAGGCTCCCTCAAAAAAAAAGGAAAACCTAGGTCCTCCTTCTAAGTCGTGATGTCTAAGGGAACTCCAAAATATCTCAAAACAAAAAATCTTAAGTCTCCCAAAATCCCCGCACCTATTCACCACGTAGTAGCCAGAATGAGCCTCAATTGAAATGAGTTCCTTCGCGGGTTACTGTTTCGCTTTCCCCGGGGACTCTCCTGCGTCAGGTTCGCAGGGAAAACCGGCGTGCCGGGCGGCACGAGTGACGACCATAGAATATACAGGATCCAGAATAAGAGTAATGCGCATTCTTTGGAAAAAATAGATTTATTGATCGTACTTGTGCAAATTCTTCAAAGTACTCTCCCCCTACGGCAATACACTTGCGGAGACGTGTCTGCCACGGCTAGAAGGCATCCTGAAACTCCTCGATGGAAATGTCTCTCAGGAATGTCGAGTAACATGCTTTGGAATGCTTTCCACGGTATCTCAATGCTTTCCTTTCAGCTCTCTCTTCGTCTGAAAAACAACAAAAAGTCGCGTGGAGACGATTCGGAACTGTAAGGGGGCTCCGGGCCAGCAAGTTGGTAATGATGAAGGACGTGTGGCTGGGTACGTCTGGCTGGGCGCTCCTTCGCACCGTGTTACAAAGTCGAAAAACATACTTCACGTGGAGCCACGTTCTTCCGCTCAGACTGCTCGGAGTAAATTGAAGACCTACTGTGTTCAATAAGCAGATCCTTAACCACATTTTCCGACCAGGTTAACTACCCTGCCATGTATATTCGCGTCACAATAACTCATGCACATTATTTTCATTTTAGTTATTGTACGTGTATTCTTCGCGATTTACAGAAAACGATTCCCATTTCCGCATGTGAGTCTCGCTTCGGAGTCTTCGTTCAATTGACCACTCTTTCTTAGGCATCCTCCGGCTCATTTATATTTTACATCTGAGTTGTTGAAACAGTCTGCCCGACGATTCTTCCTCCGCTTTCGGGATCCCCTTATCCATTTGGGATTTTTCCTCTTCCATTCGGCGATCTTTCGTTACCTTAACCTTTGGCGACGGTGCAGGAATCGCAACTTCTTGAGAAGTGCACATCGGGAGAAGAGAACCTCTTTAATAAAAAATCATGGGAAAAAATCTCCGAGAGAAAAACTACCCCAAGAGTGGGGTCGTGTACCAGATCCTTGAAATGAAATAGCATTCGTGACTAGGATATCTCATTTTCATTCCATGTAGCACGATGCAACTGATACACCCTACATCACTGCTTCCTCCGCTGACCTTCCCTTGAACTTGACCGATTCCAATTTGAAAATAAATGAAGAAGTAACTAGTACTAGGGACTGACCTCATTTCCACGAGACATATGTTTAAGTACTTAAATTGGAAAAAAATTCCCAAAACTTTTCCTTCTCTTTAACTAAACCCGGGAAAGCTAGTCCATAGAAAAAGCCAGAAGAGGTGTGATGCTGAAGAGAGAAATAAATAGCAACGCTGCTTACAGAACTCTAGAGTAACTTTATAGCAAAATTTACGTATGCATCGTAGCCGCAGTGACCCAGCACTTTCTTCGTTTAATATTCTACGCCCCGGAAGACGACCATCTCATCGAGTGAAAGTGAGAGAAAATGAGAGAGAGACTGCGACACCCGGGAGTCGAGTAAACCGTTATTGTTAAACTCCTGGAACGAGCCGGGGAATTCAGAAGAATTGGTGTCTCTACGTGTACTATGCGATAGGCGAAAGCTGAAGGAGGGGACAGAGAGAGGAGTGGGAAGGGAAATGGGGAGAAGGAGAAAATGGAAGGGATTCCGTCCGCGTGTGCAGGGGAAATTCCCGAATTCAATTCACTTTTACTCCATCGCCTCCTCCGACTCCACCCTCCCTTCCCAGCTCCCTCCCCATGGACCATTCCAGGCCGATCAGAATCAGGGGAAGGCTGGGAACACGCGCTGGAAGAATACCATCGTTTCAAAAAAGTTAAAAGGATTCAGACTTCGCCAAAGCATAAGATCATACTGTCACAATATTTTTATGTATTTCGATTGAAATTCACGTTGGGATACAGGCTGAGATGAAAAGATCTTGACAGGAGTAGAATAAATCTATATAGATGAAACATCTTGCTGTAAAATCAGTACTTTTTAAGAGAGGTTTCATCGATGACGAAAGTTCAGAGGAAAAAAAGAAGCTATTACCTATTGATTTACCAAGTTCAAAAAAGAATATCTTAATTGGTAAAAATAAGTAAAAGTCATATACAATGGCTATTATGACAGCTATGACTCATTTAATGATAGTCCCCGAGGTCTGAGAAGCATAAAGCACCAAATTTCAGTAACACTCATCTAGAACAGTACATAGCAAACGATTTCATTCTCAATGAGCGATAAATAAAAAAATCACCGCATCATATCGAAAGGTTAGGCTAAACGAATAAAAAGTAGACCCCATCAATGAAAAAAATTCTCATTGTTCATATGCCCTACTGTTGATCGATGCAATAAATATAAGGCGTAGTTCGTATTCTAAAATATATACTATATGACCTTTACTCGGTCAAGAAATTCTTTTATATCGTTAGTAGAATATAAAAAATAGAAGTATTGTCTGCATCTGCCACTACTTGGAAGAGAGTACGAATCGGCAAAGACATCGACGAATTCCTTCGCAATTATAGGAGGTAGTGGTAGAAGTACACCTACGCCATTAAATTATCCGTTCGGTATCACATTTTACAGATGCTAAAGTAGTGAGTGAGCGTCAAAAATGCTTTCATACATTTAAAAAAATATTTCTCCGGTCCTATATTAGCAGTGACAATAAGCTTCCCCATCTCCAAACCCACATACCCGTACCTTATTTCATATGATTCGTATTGTTCTGTTTTAAGTTAAGGGAGGAGTATTTCGAAGCAGGTTTTGAAGGCCGTGAATGTATGGTAAAAGGTATCACGCAACAAACTAATCCTTCACAATGCAGCAATTTCAGAGTTTAAAAATTATTCAATTCGACCGGGATTCAAACCCGGATCCCTTGATGTCCAGCCGGGTGCTTCAGCCAGTTAAGGTCTCGAGGCGTCCTCTTACACACCAAATGTTTGGGGCCTTTAAAGGAACAAGACATACAAATTTAACAAGAAGGCTTTAGAGCCCTCTAAATTTGGCTTTTTGGCTAAAGAGGACGCTCCAAGAGCTTAACTGGCTGAAGCATTCGGCCGGACACCGAGGGATCCGGGTTTGAATCCCGGTCAAGGCGAATGATAAACATAACAGTTTCTGGGTTGAACTTTATGGAATTCCTTCATAATGAGCGTAAAAAAAGAAACTTTGCACTTCCACACAAAGATTTAATATTGCACGACTACGGTTTCGATGCTGCACATTATGATCAGATGATAGATGATGCACAGCCTTGAAACCATTATCGTGTGAAGTAATAAAATTTTTTGTGGAAGTGCAAAGTTTCTTTCTTTGCCCTCATCAAGGCGAATGATGTTTACGCTATGAAATTTGCACTGAAATGCACAATTAGTTGGCGCTTTCGTGAAAAGTTACTGTTGCGACACACGTATCCCGTAGTCTCATGAAATTTATTCTTTTAGAAATAAAAGCCAAATTATTTTATCAGAGCCGATCAAATCTATAAGAACGTGGCCTTAAAGCATAGTGTCTACGCAGCAGAAAACTTTCCCGGTGGTTGGCAATCCAGCCATACTCCCACTCTTCCTCTGCTTACTCGTCGCACTCATTTCTACCACCCTCCACCTCCCAATCTCCTTTCCCGCCCATCCTCTTCTTTCCGCCCCAAACCTATTTTCCCTCCTATGAACGAAAGAAATGGCACGGCTTGTTTGTTCATGGGTCTTTTCTTTCCAAAAATGAACACCCTGTAAGGAGTTTGGGGTCCGATTTTCTATGCATACGAACGAATATATTTTTTGTTGTTTATTTATCACCTCGCCCCGACAGTCCCAGAACACGCGTTTTTCTCCCTCATTCCCCCCCCCATCCTCCCTGACGCGGGAAATCTCGGCACACGACCCCTCTCCCCCCCACCCGAATTCAAGGGGTAGAAAGGTTTCCCTCCGCCCACGCCACCTTCACTCGGCCTTTCTATTAAAACGCCTCTCGACGCCGCCGCCTCGCTCAATGGAAAACGTCTCCATTTTCAGTTTTCCTCTCGCGCCGGGTGAAAGTGAGAAACGACTGGAATGGGACCTAAGAGGAGAGGGCGAGGAGAAGGGCGAAGAAAAGGGGCCGTTCCCAAAGGGTATCTGGTGCGCTTCAAGTTCTTCGGAAATGAGACCCCTCAAACCCTTTTTCCTTTTGCATTCCTGCCTCGCTGGCGACATTTCGTGCCCGTCGGATGCGGGGCGGCCAAGACGGGCGTGCTGCTCCCCTCTTTGTGACGCTGTCACTTCCCGGATTATTGGCCTCGGCCTCACCACAAAAGAGCTTCCGTGCTGCCCTTTGCTCGCCAAAGTCTTCATTTGGGCCCTATTTTCAACTATCTCATGAATGTCGCTGCAACAAAAGAGCTAAGTTAAAAAAAGAAGCTTTTAAATAAGAGTTCTGCAGCAAAAGTTTTGATAGTAGTCACCCATAATTAGGTATTAACGTTCGTTCTTATATTTAGAATTATGGCTCGGCTAAACTCTCGCTCTACGGGGTAAGATACTTTTTTTGTTTCTATCATAACTCTAATAATTCTGATGGACATTTCTTTTACGACTATGGCACAGGGTATTGCTTCATTTCGTAACATGACAGTATTTTCGGAAACAGACAACAGTGTGATAAATTTGTTGTAAGTTTTGGGGCGGAGACCTCTCGAAAAACAAAATATAATTTTTAGACTAAATTCCTTAATTGAATTCAAGACCGATCAATTTTTTGAAGACGCTCAGCACATTTAAAAAAATCCAAATTATTATGAAAGACATGATCATTCAGATAGGGTTCGAGAGATAGATTTTAGAAAGCATAGGTTTAAGATGTCGTCTTTTTCGAAAACAATTGGAGGCAGTAACAGCTGCTACTCATATCAGGTAGAATCATCATTAAGTATATGTATAAATAAATACATTCATAATATAGGTAGGCATGGATAAACGTGAATGCATATGTGTTAGAGTATGAATATGCATGAATGTATCTGCGTGTATGCGTACCTACATGCATATTTTAAGAAGTCGAGGCTATATTTAACAACAAACATCACCCTTGTTATATGGTTTTACTAGAATTTTTGGTGGTATCATGTCCCTTCTTCTTTGAATCCGATATGTGGTTACTTGTCTGTTGCATATAGAAAATGTTTTACTGTTGTTTTGTCTGAAATATGATGCGTGACTTTGTCTGTTCTCCTTTGTATGCCTGGTGTGGATACAACCCCCCCACAACCTTCCCGTTGGCTTGCATAGTATTATGTAGATGTAAAAATCCCATGCACGTTTAATTACTAGTCTTTCTTGAACTATGCGTGAACTCAACTATTCGCTAGCAATGCATGCCTGGTGTGGATGCAGCCATGGTGTAGGGATATAGACATGGTGTCTAGCAGGGGGTGCATCTACAATAGTTCCGGTCACGCATGGAATATCAACCGAGAGGGAGGCTTTATTATGACTAGCAGATGAGAAATTCATCTACCATCAAATGGCTTGTGACCAGCTAAAACTACAATACAAGGTTTATATAAATATTATCGATAACAATTTTTTCCTGACGTGTGCGTGAAGTGCTGAGTTTAGAAATTAAGCGCGCGCAAAATCACGGAACGTAAAAATGTTGACGTTGAAAAAATATGGCAGTGCTCACAATTATCAATGAAATTTTGACGAACGAAAGAATTGCACTAAACTTGTCCCGGAGGTAATCAAGGTCCCGAAAGTAACCGGCTACCTGACGAAAAACGGCATTACGAAAAACGTCATCGTGGAGATTCTCCAATCCCTTTACAGTCCCCACTGGCACTCGACTTAGCTTGTCGCAAAGGTCTTTAGACGAATGACCAAGAGCAAAGTCGAGTATCTGCTTTCAAAGACCATCTGTAACGGCATCGCGACGATTCCCCCAACCCCCTTACAGTCTCGACATGGCACCAGCAGAGTATTTGCCATTTCCAAAAGTGAAACCATCCCTCATAGGACACCGCCACCATGGGACCCCAAGTGCCGTCAAAGAAGTTTGCACGCGTACCCAAGGGGCTTCCGGAATCTGCCTACCACGGATGGAGCCTTCGAATTTTAGAAAAGCTCAATGGATGTACTTTCAATAAATTGGAGGCATATTAGCAATTCCTGAAATAAAAGTATTTCCCCAAACTTTTTCCGATACTTCCTATACAAACCATGTACTTATGATGATGATTTTCAGAATAATCGTGACAAATACACGATACTGCAACCTAGTTAAGTATCAATTACTGTAATCTAGTTCAGTACAAATTTTCATTCAGAAAATATTCCACATCCTGCATCCGGATACATTATTTTAAACTGTTAATATGACTCTAACTTCAAATGTAAAAATGTTAATAATAAATTCAACAAAAGCCCATTTTGGGGAGTTGATTCTCAGCACAAGACTTCGCCAATCAGCCTCGCGATTATTGCATTCTCCAATCATGCATTTTCCTTTGCGTGCACACCGCCTGTACTTTCACTCACACCGACACGAGCGTACCAACATTTTAATTATTATCCATGTCATTTCTTAACAAGTACATCTTATACGCCCAGCGCTGGCCATCATGATGGCTTCGGTCGGATGAGGCTCCTTACCCCTATTCACGATTAATGAAAGTAACTAGCTTCAATAAGCAATCATCCACTATCAACTTTCACACAAAACCAGAGACAATAGAATCTCTTTCCTTGTAAATGGATAAGAAGGAAATGCACTCCCATTTCAACTTGACCCTTCTCAATTTACTTAATTCCATTTTAATAATATCATTTCATTAAGTTTCAACACCAATTTTAATTAACAATAAATTATTCCTGGAAAATAGAAAGTTAATGTTCTAGAAATAATTTATTGATGAAAAGGAAACCTTGTTTTGTAGTATTTGAATCTGTAGAAGTACCTTCTCAGAATTACGACGATTCGTTTTGCATTGGATTTCACAAAACTAGCATATTATTTACTCCAAAATTGTATTTCTTGATATGAAATAATTCTTAAATTAAATTCATGATCTTTTTCGAATTAATGATGACTGTGACATAGATAATTTTTGATTGCCTGAATGGTGAGAGAAATAGTTGAAACTCAAAGAACAAATTTCTGTTTTAGTTTATCCGGTCATATCTTTTAATATACGTAATTTAAAGTCGCTTTGATAGTTTGAATTATTCAAGTTGTTTATCTCAAGGTCCATCTTTTCGAATAAATTGCTTTTATTTTGTCTTATAAATAATGAATGCGCCTCATACTACCAGCGGCCACAGGCGTTCCACCTAAACTTGCTAAACGCGCTATAATTTTCTTGTGAACATTTACAGCAGAAATTCATGGAAAAAAATATTGACAAAACAAGCGGGAGAGTATAGTTAGTCTATGAATTATTAACACTATTTTCTAATCAATCGTTATTTGTCAATTCTTTGATCACTCTTTTTACATTAGTCACTGGACAAGTAAACAGTGTTCTCCCAGTCTTGTATGGGAAAATAACATTTAGTCGGGATTTATTTTTAATGTCTGGACAGATATCATTATTTATAAAATTCGTAGTCTATGATAGTGTATGAATTGATAATTCCTATGGAGAAATTGATTTTCAAACATTTTCACTGAGAAATAATTACAAAAGAAAATATTTAATTTAATCATCAGGTTATATATTTCTTTTAAAGTATCACTTTTGAATTTTTGGTATTATAGCCTGCAGAGAAGCATTTTTAAGAACTTTGATGAAGTATTTGCGCAAAATTCGATGGTTTTATTGAAAATAAGATTAAACCATATTATAATTCGCTTTGAAGGGTTATTTTTAAGCAGTTTATAAACTTTAACTTCGACATGTTTGCGGCCAATTCGAAATAATTACCTTTGCTTTTAATCACACCTATTTGACCACTCTTTAAAATGAACTACTTCCCTTTTAGTCTTCCATATTGGGCTATGAGCAAATATACCCTTGAAATTTCAAATATATTCATTGTTGCATTTACACAGAAAGGCTTCATCGTGTACGTTAAATAGCATTTGAGGATGCCAAAAGGCATATTTTCATAAACTCCCGAACTCTATGTATTCCATAATTACAACAGGTGCCTCCTGCATTGCAGTATGATTTGTATCCTTATAAAAAAGTATTTTTTCAGATGTGTCAATTAGATACCTGATAGACGAAACCGAGTGTACAGGTTTATCTACGAAAATGAAATTAGTCACCGTTTTTAGACTCCCATTAAGATATATACGACGCAAAGGATCAAAACGAGAATGTTCATGAGAGAAAATATATCTATGTATCAGAATTGATAACAAGATGCCTTTATCAGAGGGAGCGAACTTGTCACCAAGTCCATATTTCCAACAAATATGTTTTTCTGCTCAACGTTTCATTCCAACGCTTCTCTTAACAAAATCATTTGAGAGAGTATGTTTCTTTTTCCTCCATGGTTAATGAAAATTCCTTTCCGCGTCCAGGTTTCTGTGACTATATCTCATGAAAAAGGGAGTTCAATATCGGTAGAAAATAAACCGGGAGCCTGCTCACACTACCCAATCTCCCGCAGAACCCAAGCCCCCCCACGCTATATTTCGCCAACCCAAAGTTAGTCAGAGTGGCATATTAATATATATATATATATATATATATATATATATATATATATATATATATATATATATATATATATATATATATGTATATATAGCATTGCACAGCACTGATTCCACTGACGAGGGTACGATGAACTTTCTGCCACATAAATAAAATATATATTAATAGCATCGAAGTTTCCACCGATATTTCTAACGAAGGCATCTTGCATAAGGGCAAAAAACAACCTCTAAGCCACTTCCTTTTACCCCAGGGGATCGGCGTGAGAGCGCCCGCGTCCCTTTCACTTTCAGCCCGATGGGTGCCGCGACGGGTAGCATTTCCAATATTCACGAGCTGCGTAAAAATTAAAACGACAAGTGGGGGCGAGGAGGGATTTCTGGAAGCTTACGATTCCCGGAAGGATATTGCGGATCACTCGCTGCACTGCTCCCTCAGGGTCCCCGCGCGTGAAAGCTACACGCCTCCACCCCTCCCATCTCTACCCCCTCTCGGCCCGTCCATCAAATAAAGCCATCGACCACGATATTTTAGTTAAAGCTTCATTTGGACGCAGGAATATTATGCCATTTTATCATTAATTCCCCTCCCACCGCAGGAAAAAATTTTTTCCTCCTCAGGCAAAAGGCCAATTTATCTGATCACATGCTTCCTAAGTGCGTGTAAATTTTTATGAAAAAAAAAATTATCCGGCAATCGATTCGTATTGAATTCACACTTCGGAGAAATACGAACCGAAATTTATAGTGCAAGAAGGTATAAGGGTGTAGGAAACAGAATATGGATAATTGAGGGCGTCATATTTAACATATTTGCTATTCGTGATGACGTCGCATAAGATATTTGACGTATTTGTTTTCTATATTAAGGTATGTGCTACTAAGTATGCATTAACTAGTTGTTACAGTGCAAATCTTGAGGGAGGGAACATGAATTCAATTTTAAATTCAACCAATAACAGAATCCAACGTAATAAGCAAAACTAATGGGTTTACACCCATTAGAGGAATATTCAAGAAACAGCGAGAGATGCCGCAACAGTAACTTTTAACGGAGTCATCCGCTAACATACATTTCATTGCAACATTTTCAGAGCGTAAAAATCATTCGCCCTAAGAATGACTTTAACGCTATGAAATTGGTCCCATTAGAGAAGTTTAGGTAACGATGGAAGAAATCAACACGAATGGTTTCGCTTGTCATGTCTGAGAAATAGTTGTACATACGAAATATGGAGACATAATAGAAGAAAATGGACCAAGCCCTGGAGGGACGTCGGGATTAAAGAAATAAGCTTTAAGTCTATCTTGGTTTCTTTATATTCTGGTACTTGGAAATATAAAGATGCAAAGACACATTAGTGATAATCTTAATCCATCAAAGATAGAATGCAACAATTCCAAAATGTAAAAAATCGTTTTTTAACACTTTGAAATTGTTGTATTACAATGCGCATTTAGCGGATGACTCCGTTAAAAGTGAATTTGGTGTCATTCCCCGCGGTTCCATGATTACTTTATTAACATGATCTCTCCTAGCGTAGTACGATGGGGGTAATAATACATTTTCAACATCATTGCTGAAGAGACGTATTTCCAATTTATGCAACAGACTTAACGTGTAATTTAGCCTTCGATCCGTGAGTGATTCCCAGTCTAGCAGCTCTAGCATTTCGGATCCGCTACTGTGCAACGTTTTAAAAATATAGCTCATCTACGCTGCACGCGATCCAAACCCGCCATTAATCCAACTTCATGAGGATCCAATATACTAGCATCATATTACGAGGTGAGGTCAATAAATAAGTGGCTAACGTGAGCAAGATGACCTCGGGAGAGGTAAGAACACTTAATTGGGAAGTTTTGGAACATCTACCGTACAGTTCCGACTTAGCCGGCAATGGTTTTCTCCTGTTCAGGCCCCTAAAAAGCCATTTGGGTGGCCGACGTTGTGGAAATGATGATGCCTTTAGGCCCTGAAGGTTACTCGTTGGCTGCCGCAGCAAACAAAAGACTTCTTTGCTGTAGGAAATCGAGGACTTGTAAAGAGATGGGATGATTGTGTCTCTGAATGTATACAGGATGAATATCTAGAAAGGTGAAATCAATTTCAGGAATTTGCTCTGATTATTATTGCCTCTATACAGTTTGGCGAGTTATTTATTGACCTAACCTCGTATAAATGAGGCATTACCAGCGTTGATAATATTTCTCTATAACCTTTTTATCACATTTACCCACTCCTCTTCTAATCAATCCTAATTTTATGCTAGCTTGTCCATGTATTCCCCATATGTGTTTCACTTAGGAGAGGTCGTGAGTGAGGGTAATGCCTTAGCATTTAATCGAACCTAGACGTTCAATTTCGGCCTTCCCGATGCAATAGGCGTTCGGGTGAGAATTGCAATTTTTCCAAAAACTCATCACTACGCAAGTGCATAAGTTTAATTCTAATTTCCAAATGCCGCACCAGCGTTGGATAGCATTAAGGCCGTCTGCTAAAGCTGCTGTGCTCTCAGGATTGCGGATATCACGGTAAATCTTACTAGTGACTACGGAGTCAATGTCGTTAACGTAAAGCAGCATGCTAACCCTAGGCAACAATACTCGACACGCATGTAGAAGAAGTATTAAATACAAGAATCGGGCATCAAATGCGGCAAGGTGAATGTCGAATAAATTATGTGTAGCATTAAACTCCGATTCGAAGATTTCATCGTAGTAGTAGCAGATGCGCTAGAGGCGTCGAATGCAATTCTAAATACCATAATGCCAAGTTACTCTGGGATATGAGCATCAGCTAGGTGAAAATTACTAATATCATTTTGTATCGAAGAGAAAAGTTGGAGGGAGGCAAGATATCACAATTCAAGGGGTGAAACTAGGGTAAGTAGAATCCTTCAGCTACCTGGACAGCGGAATGGGATGTGAGAAATTCCTCCAATGTAAAAGCGAAGAATAGCTCTGGCTAAGAGAGCGTTCATGAAAAAGAGATAACTCATTTTTTTAAAAGAACACCTGAGGTTGCAAATAAGGAAACGGTTCGTGAGAACCTTTATATGGATCATGGATCAGAGAATATCTACACAGAACATTGATATAGTAGAACTGAAGCGTTTTAATCATGCTAACCACGGCAAGAGAATGCTGAAAATTAAATGGACAGATGAGTGGAGAACGAGGAAGTATAAACGATAGAAGAGCAGGGAGGGTAAGAACCATCCGGAAACCTCTACGAAAAAGAACAACTAGCCGCATGGGGCGCACTTGAAGTCCAATGTATAAGTTAGTCACGCTAGGAAGACCAATATGTAGGAACATAGGACAAATGAAAGAGGACACAATACGGAAAAGCGTGGGGTGAGGCATTAGACACGTTGAGGGATAGAGAAACAATGGAGGGCTGCAGTAAACCAATCCATAAATATTGTAACATGTCCCCTTACTAATTAGGTTTCAACTTCGATTCATGAATACCCTAAGGAATAACTCCTTCAGGGCCAAGCCAAGACCACTTAAAATAATTTTTATCCAGTTAATATAGAATTTAATAATGTACGACATCATTATTTTAAACAAAATTTCCATTTTGAAAAAGGTGTTCATTTCTCAATGTATAATACAATTTTTGCAGGATAATATTTATGGGGGGGATATTTTTTTAAGTGATGTGCCTAGAAGCTGTGAATCCTTCTTAAGATAAGAAACATGAAAATGTTCATTACCCTTGGTAATATTTCCCTCAAAATATAACAGCCATGTTTTAAGAACGAATTAAATCAAAAATGCAAAACAAAAAACTTTGCTCGATCGCCGATTCCATTTTGTTGAGACACGGTCAGCACGCAGAGGTTTACAATAACTGACGTCCTGCAGCTTTCACAGCTTGGAGAGCACTGAGACCGGTTTTGCGGCAAACTTTGTCCTCCTTAATCTACTTCAAGTAGTTTGATCCTACTCCAACCAATAGGAGCAGCGTGGGAATTTTAATTGCATTACTTTTGGAACATACTCTGTAGATGTAAGATGTCATTTTCCCCACGAGCAATAAGGGATTAGATTACAATAACGTTTGTCCGACCGCGATGGGAGGTAAAGGTGCTTTTGCGTCGTGGGTAGTCTGGTGGGGGCAGAGAAAAAAAGCACAGCATTGGAACTATGGTCGAGGAATACGAGTATACCTCTACAAACCTCTTTATGTGGAATACAAGGAATTCCATCTAGTTAATCCTGAAACGGTTAAAGGTTATCTGCTGTATAATCGCCCCCCGCCACACACTAAGGTGGCTTGCAGGGTACAAAATAAATAAATGAAAAACATTCTACATCTCCATCTTTTAGCGGAACTCCCAGCTGACCAGGTGGTGCTGGTGCTCCAAATTCCAAGGGAGGAGTTTCCCATAATCTCTCATGATACCTCTGTCCCGTGATCAGTTGCCGCTTTGCCTCAACCTTCGCCGATCTGCAGTCCCAGTGGACCAGTGAATCCCCGCCCTCCCTATCTCCCAAGAGATTCGGGGACGGGGAATATTGCAAAATGGATTTGCAAAAAATGCAAGGATAATATCCTTGTTGACATTCTATGCCACCTGCACACACAATTATTTGAACCCTTAAAAGAGGAATTTTTTTAAACATACCTCGGTCTCCTATGTCGTGAGATGTGAGATACTTGTCATGTGTAGTTAAAAAGTCAACGTAAGTGCCATTCATTATGAGAGCTGAAAACAAATTTTAGCTGAAATTTGAGACATGGTGATAATATTTGTGAACTACATTAACTTTTAAAATTATTTTAATAAGGCCGGAATTTCTTCAAACAGAATGTATCCATTTTGATTATGAAGAATTAGCAGTTAAATGAAAAAATGCTTTCAATACAATCATATATATATATATATATATATATATATATATATATATATATATATATATTCAAATAACTTACATCACGATAACTATTGCCACATTAACTACAGTATCTACGAGAGTTATACTCGTTCTTCCCAAACAAGAGTTGCTATGATCTCCCTTATTACTATTATGATGGGTTTAATGATACATATTCAGCATCATCCCTAAAGAGACAAGCTTCAAATGCATGCAGGATTTAAATCCGCGGTTTAAAATATGTTTATAGGTGTATAGGTATAGGCCCTATCTAGTTCCTCTGATAATCCTGATACGCTATTTGTTTTATCATAACAGCGTTTTAAAAATAATTAAAAAATAAACTCTTGAGGTTTACAAAGTGAAATTATTTTTAAACTAGACATGTTTTATTGAATGTTACAAAGTTGAAATCATCCCACTATCTCCACGTAAAAAATTTTTCAATAAATTGGGAAAACTTTAATTTAAGATTTAGATAATATTGTGCATGAGGATAAGGGAGATAGGATGGAATACGCGACGGATATTAAAAACATATCAATTCGAGATGAGTTATAATTTCATTTAAATAAGACTCAACAAATCCCTAAAACATCATAAAGTTCTAACACTTTCAAAATATAAATATGTATACATGTAATGAGTGGATATTCATATTAGCGAACCTTAGATTTTACTGAAAGAGATCACAGTGATGATAGACTTTTCGTTAGGTGACAAGGTAGTCGTGAATCCAATTTAGGATATAATCATTTAAAGCAAATTGTTTCAGTTTTTCTTTTTATTCTTATTGCGTGTGACTGAAGAGTTTTATATGTCACTGAATACAATTTTCTTTGATTTTAGATTTACACGATTTCATGAAATGGCGAGTTTGCAAAACGAACTGCGATGCAAAATTTCGTTCTGTTTCGGTTTTCTTTTTTGCTTTTACGATCAAACTTCGACCATCCAGTAAACGCACGAGTAAATAATCGAATAATCAATTGCTGAGGATTCAGATGACTGTGCGATAGAGAAAAGCGGGATAAGAGATGGAGAAGAGAGAACTCAGCGCTGAGTGTAATCACGGTTATTAGGCAGCCCGATGGCGAACGTCGTTGACGGGAGTGCTTAGCATCTGCACGACGCCCTCTCGAGAAAATTGCCCCAACGTGTCTCCACTCACCCGGGTGATTTTGCACCCAAGTGAACAAGGAATCCCCCCAACTATTCCCCCAAACCTCCTCCGTCCCCCCAACGCCCCCGACAATCCCTAAGGAGTTTGAAGCAGTCGTTAGGGACGCTGTGATAAGTAACGAGCATAATTAAAGGAGAGATAATAGAGCGGTTGGTTTCGCAATGATGAGGCAATTAAGGAAATGCAGGAGGAGAGGCATTTCCTTGAGTGGCACGAAACAGTGGGTCCTAGAGGAGGGGGATTGTATCGCAGTTGCGCTTTCCGCTCTGCGACCGCGCAAGAACGGGATACGAATGGATTGAACGAGCGGTCGCCTAGAAATCACCGGACTGCAGAGGAACACTTGAAATGGGGTTAACTACAAGTGACTAGTACGATTGGCAATGGGGACTGCTTCGCCATAACGGCTGAACAGCAATAACGATACTACTTCCATCCAATGATTAACCGAACATTAGAGTACCTGTTTTGACCCTTGAGTCGTTTCGTAGAAACTTTCTCGTTTTTCTTCTATAATTCTTCTCCTTTTTAGCAAAAATTCTCAGTTTTTAAAGCCAAAGGCTGGAGGTAAAGGCTATCTTAATGGAGTAATTTATTTTTTTGCACCGATTTTCAGAATGTAAACTGTCAAAATCTTTCGCCTTGACCTGGATTCGTTCCAGGATCTTTCAAATTTTGCCCGAGTACTTCGTAAAATTGGTTTGAAAGGTATTTATCTGAAATACAACACAGTATTTCCACGTATATAAATGGACTGCAACTACTAATATTCAATGATTTTAGGGCAATAGAGTAACATGTGCGAGAAATCAAACAAAGTAGAACAACAAACCTTCAATGGCCTTTCATTAATATCTTATGTCTTGCAAGAAACTGTAACAGTAACTTTAACGGAGTCACCCGCTATGTGTGCATTATAATGCAACCATTACAGAGAGTAAAAATCATTCACCTTGACCGTCAAGGTCCCGATCAAGGCGAATGATTTTTACTCTCTGTAATGGTTGCATTATCTTACGTCTTGTTTAAATAAATTCAATATTTTTTCGCGTTATCTTTTTTCGTCGCTTAAAATATTTCTGTAAAGATTTCAACCAAAAACGCAAAGTAATGGTCCTTCTTCTTTGGTAAAAGTTTGAAATTTAGTTTTATAAGGATTTCATTTCCCATTCCCCCTATCTAGAGGTTTCCCAGTTCCTCTATGTTATATTTATTTAATGCCCTCCCATTCTTCTAATTTCTCTTCCAACTCAATTGTATGCGATGCATAATGCTACATTCTTTTCCGCAGTCACAACAAAAAAGTAAACGGTTTTTATCTACTCCATAGAGTCTCTAGAGTAGAGTGCTTTATCCCCCGGTCTTTAATCCCGCTATTTTTTCGGTGGGTTTAACTGCGCGGCGGACATCGAAATTTCTTATGGCCACGGGGCTTGTGTCCTTGATAAAGGTTTCCCTCCGCATCTAAGGTCCCCTCCTTGCTTTATTAGTGTGCTCTTTTCACATAAGAGTTGTCACTCTAGGACGATTTCATTTCTTAAGTTTAATCTGCCTCGATTGGTCTGTATCAAAACGTCCGTTATTTTCCATTTTTTTCATAACCGTCCGATAAGACTGCATTCATAAGCTTCACAACACGAGCGTTGTGTTTTTTTTCAGCAATGGTAATATTTAGACTATAAACCATAATCTTAGGAATATAATTTAATTAGTAATTGCCACTCTCTCCGTAAGTGGCCGTATTCTATAGCTAAAGATTTCTAGTATTCCGTACTATTTTCTTTGTAATTGGCTTTCAATACTTACCAATTGTTCCGAGCATATCCTTCTCCGAGTACACGTTGAGGATGTTTTCAGCTGTTTCCGTGCATTCCTGCTACACACTACATTTCTGCTTCCCCCTGCCACACACCTATTTTGGTGGCTCGCAGGGTATTTATGTATATGTAGAATTCCATATTATTGTCACTTTGAAGAGGAGACTTTGGATTTTTTTCTGACGAATTAATATAACTCCAACGAACGTATACTGTGCTCCGAGATACATGATATTATGGAAGATGTACGGGGTTTTCCAACAAAAATTAACATCATCGACATTGACAAGACCATACGTCACCTAGTTTAATGCTGACCCTGATCAATTCACTCATTCTCGATATACTTAAATCGGGAGAAAACAACACACAAGTCGACGTAGTATTTCTAGATTTCAAAAAAGCCTTCGATAAAGTCCCACCCAAAAATTGTTACATAAACTAAAATGCCAAGGAATCAATGAGAAAATTATTAATTGGATTAGAGACTTCTTGTCAAATTGCAAACAAATAGTAGTCATCGATGGGTTGTGCTCAACGGATAGAGATGTTACTTCGGGCAATCCTCAGGGAAGTGTAATAGGGCCTCTTCTGTTCTTAGTATATATTAATGACTTAAGTGCATACGTTATCAGCAATATGAGGTTATATGCTGACGAAACGGTGGTATACAGGGAAATAAAGAGCCAACTAGATCGCGAGCTACTCTCTAGAGACTTAGACATAATCTCGAATTGGTGCAAGAAATGGGGATTAATGCTTAATATGGTCAAATGCGCAGTTTTGAAATTTTGGAACAAAGAAAGTGGCGAACAGGACATAAACTACGAAATAGAGGGTTCAGTATTAACTACGGCCAAACATGTTAAATATTTGGAGATAGTTCTAGCACCTCGCCTTTCATGGGGAACACATATAAGGACAATATGCCGATCCGCTTTAAAGAAACTGGGTTTCATTAAACGGGTGGTGGGGAAATGTAATGAAAAAGTTCAAGAAAGGTGTAATTTGGTCTACTTAGACTTCATTTGGAATATGCCGCAGGTATATGGGACCCTTAGTGGAAAATTTGGCAAAAAGAATAAGATGAAGTCCAGAGAAAATTCGCCAGATTCGTTAAAAATATTTATAATAAGAAGACAAGTGTAAAAGGTCTCTTCTGGGAGCCCCTTGAAATACGAAGAGAACAAAAGAGACTTAGACGTTTGGAAAGATGCACAACCAGCCAGTTTAACGATGATAGTAAAGGAATTATAATGGCCCCACACTACTTCGGCAGATCAGACCAGAAACCAAAGTCCCTAAAAATATTTAATTTTCAAGTCGGAATAAAATTAAAAATTGCAAGATATTAGGTGTATCTGTAGATGCATGTGTACATTAGTTGGTAGATTGTGTGTTTGCATTGGTGTGGGGTGAAAGGGTTTTTGCATGAATGTATGCCATGTTTGGTTTGTGGAATGTATAAATTGTATGGCTTTTGCATGCGGTTCTTTTATTTCTAAATTACGGATGGTGCCCTAACACCCCCCGCCACACGCCCTTGCGGCGGCTTTCGGGGTATTGAGTAGATGTAGAATTCCAATAAATGGCGCATGAGGTCTAGCTCAAAACCAAAGAGCACCAAATGCAGAGGGAAAACCCTGGGGAAACGAGTTTTCCATTTTAAATTTAACAGATTACCAGGATTTCGATTTCACCCTCGCTAAAACGTTAGTGTAAAAGCTAAAAAAATATTTGTTAAAAAATTTAAGATTGTCTGTCTTTTTTAGGATAAATAAAAAAAATTAACTTCTTTTGTTATCTAAAGCTTATCCTAAATCATGAGCCAAAAAAAGATAAAAACTTCCCCGACATACTATCCGTAGTTTGGATGATGTCCCGTAGCATTTGCGTCTAAAATGTAAAAAATAACTTAGATATTGCGTACTGAGCCGAGAATAAAAACTTGTTCTTCACGGTCTAAATCAACTTTTAATTAACATGCACCATTGTTCTATCAACTGTGATGTCCTAAAAGCATTTGTCTACAGGTTGTTGGTCTTATGAATGAGAGTGAAGGTCTCCAGCCTTTGACATAAGGTTAGAGGAATGTTCTCTAAAACCCGAATGGATATGCGAGTATAAATATCGTGTAAAATGCCCCAGTAGGCGATGTAAAACCCTAAAGCGTGTCCGTCCGAACAGGACGCCACTACTCCTCGGGTCCTCCTTCACGACCGCGTCCATTTCCTCACCCGATTCCATTAGTTTGCCGTTCTCATGTCGCTCCTTAAGAGGCGAGAGCCGTGGGCAAGCGAGTGGGGGAACACCATTCCTCGTCCGCGAAACGTACGTACATGCCAACGGAAAATATGCCCTTCGGCAGTGAGCACATTCGCCGATTGCAATTACATTTCCCATTTCCAACATGCCATCGTTCGATGCGTGTCTCATGGGGTTTATTTATTCTGTGGCTCTTCCCAGTTACAAAGAGGTCATGCGCCATCTTTCTCATTCTCGTTCGGGAGATTTTGATAACTTTTCTCCTAAAGATTGTTTCTTTAAGGAAGAATCATAGTACTGCACATGTATCTGTACCTCAACCCTGACAGCTTGTTTAGTTCCTCACTAAGAAAACATTGATAGTTTGTTTTCTTTTCTCATTCTAATAGTTGCCCTTTCAATGGTTACCATGGCATGTTTTTAAGACAAGATTCCCACGTCACCCAACGGTGAATTTTTTTAGGTACTGAAATTTTCGATGTAATATATCTACATCTATATGCTACCAAGACAAACCGCTGTAAGGGCGTGTGGTGGGGGGTGTCAGGTCACCCCCTCTAAATAAGAATACACCACATGTAAATTTAACATATTTATTCTAACTTACAGCCAGAGTGGCTTAAACATTCATCCGAAAACCTTTTTAACTTATGCGCATGCAAATACATATACTATCAACTAGCAAACAATCTTTGTTTTCAGGCTTGACTTTGTAGAAATTGATTATTTCTGAAGTAAAATAACGCACAATGTGTGCATGAATTTCCATAATTTATGTATAATGACGCACATTGTGTGTAATTTTACTTTAGTTACTGAAATTCTCAAATTTGATGCGCATGCTCTCATTACCTTTGTCACACTTTAAGTTTCGTGCATCGATTTTCTGAGTAATGTTTTTCTTTTTTGATGGCGTTAATTTCCTAGGGACGCCCTTAATTTCAACAGTCACCAATCAATGGTTTCATATATAGATGGATATTGTCTCTCCTCACTTCAGGTTCCGCTGCAGTACTCATCATGGGAACCCAAAGTGTATGCGATTATTCCACATTGTTCCCAATCTGGTGAGGAGGGGAAGTTAATTTTTAGTTTCAAAATTACATTTGTAGGTTCACATGTTTTTATTCATTTATTTATTTACCCTGCAAGCCATCGCCATCCCTACGAGGTGGTTGGCGGCTACACCGGACAAATGTTTACCCGAACATTAGCAATTATGACGAATAAGTCGTACGCTCAGTTCGCACAGTATTATGGTTCATCTCGGTTAGATTCGCCATCTTCCCACAGATTGATATCAATAAAATAACCGATTAAAATGGTCTCTTCTGTAATTAAAAAAATGTTTAAAGATTCAGTAAAAAACAATTCTCTTTCCCTCCTATTCTCCTCTCCGGGAGTTGCAAATAGGCACGCTCCCGATATTATTTTAGCTAGTTATTTTAGTACCCTGAAAACCACCGCTAGGATGATTGGCAGGTGGTGAATACACAGCAGAGTAATTTTAACATAAATATGACGCAACCGCGGTTGGACGATATTTTTCTGAACCCTTATATTTCATGGACAATATGACATCTTAAGTCTATCTTTTCCACAATACAACAATCTCAGAGATTAAAAATCATTCGCCTTTACTTGAAATTGTTGTATTGTAATGAACATTAGACTCTGTCAAAAGTTACTGTTGCGGCCTCTTGCACAGTTCCTTAGAATCTCTCTGTCCTACACTTAATCTCTCCTACTGTAGTATGATAGAGGTAATAATACATTTCCAACATCACTTCTAAAGAGACATCCTTCGAATTTATGCAAGAGATTTAATTTGTAATTTAACTGAACTTTTGCTCCGTGAGTTATTCCCAGCCTATATACTCTAATATTTTGAATATATCAACGTTTCTATATATATCTACATTTACATAAATACCCTGCGAGCCACCAAAAAAGGTGTGTGGCAGAGGGAGTATATATTTTTATAATATTGACGGCTTATATTCTCCCTCATAGATGGCTATGGATGTTGGAGAGGCTCCAGACTCTATCTGTTGAATTGCAAAACTTGTGGGTCAATATTCGTGGTTATACTGAATTTACTCAGATTTCACGGTCTAGTGTCTGCTTTTTAACTCTCACAGAAGGCCTAAATTGATCTAATTTTCTACAATCAAAATTTCAATTAGCCTAACTTAATGAATGTACGCCATGCCTGCGGATATAACTCTAATGACAAATTGCTGACGGTAAAAAGAACCAATAGATATACTACTATATACTACTAACAAAATGAGTTTCAGCCATCACTCACCAGAGGTCTCCCCGATTCCATCGTTGTTGCCACGGTCTCGATCGGAATCCCAGGGACGGGAGTGCTTCCGGAATCCTGGTCTGTTATTTAATCGGGAAGATATACTTCGCTTTGGAAAGCCACACTTGTCCAACCTCACGTGCTTCTTATTCGAGGAAGATTTAATGTCCATCGGCTTTCGGAACTATAGTTACAACGCCAACATAGACATCTCTATCGAGCCCCATCGCCGACATTGTCAGCCAAAGGCTGAATGAGAGTGGTGCTTTCCGAAAGTAAAGGACGAGAGAGACTATCTGGAAGCGAAAACACGAACTCCCTGCAACTTCTTTTCCCCGGAAACGTCCCCACTCTCTTGAAAGGAGCCTTCCAAACGTAGGGATTGGGCAGCTATCCTCGTTTCCTATATTGGTTTCACCTCACACGACGTTGCACGTTTCTTCTTCGACTCTCTCAACGAATAACGACGGTTCCTAAGCTGACTGCAGGCCAGCCAGCATCGGAAAACCTCCATTTGACAACAAGTCGCGTGTTGGCGCGGCGTACCCATTTCCAGCCAAGAGCACGCACGGGCTCCCTCCTTTTGCAATTTGAGACCCCCTTGGACGACATCCCGCCCCGCGGAGCGAGGGGGCGAACGCAAACCGCATCCGACTACTCAGGTGCTGCGGAAACTTCCACTTTTCCCAAACGCTCGCAGAGTTTCCCTTCTTCGACGGGTCATCACCATGCCACTTCGGGAAATTTTCCATCAATGGAAAAGAGAGGGAACCAGATGGGGAACCACCACCGCATGAGTGACCCGCGTTGGACGGCCAGACTGCGTTCTTGAGCAGCTTAATACCAGATAAATAATGCCAGAGCTCTTCCAGGGCTTCATTCTCCGGACCTTCAGTTTTCAGTAGTAGTTGACTGTTTTGCTTCAGTCGCCGCCTCAGCGTAGTTTTAGAAGGCCGTGCTGCGGGGACAGTCACGGAGCAACGTGACCCTCCATATTACATCTAGCCCACGTGTGCCTCTGCACATCGTCAATGATGATAACTCCCGTCTCATCCTATGAGTAAGTATGATATGATATGGAATGGAGTGGTAGCTAACGTACAGGTTTTTTACCTTGAGAATCAGGATTCGAATTCCGGAGACGGCAAATTTTTTTACTGGTAGTCCTATCCCTACTTGCGCTTTGTGGAGAGTACTTTTAGCGAGTACGACGCCCGTCGGGTAGAGTGTTAAACTGCGGATCCCTTGGCGTATTTCGACAAGAGTAGGCTAATGCCGACGTCGGGTTTCTCTCCACTCTTCCTCCTTTCCCACCCATGCCTAATGGTGCAAATGACCTTAGCTGTTGATCGCCTCCCCTAATAACTACTGCTACATATATTCCTCATTTTTATGTATAATATTATTTTGATTTTCCCGAGAGCAGTAGATTTTGGGTGGAGCCCATTTCGAATATCCGCCTATCGACTCTTTATCGGGAGACGAAGGATTTTTATATTTATTGGAGTCCCTAATAAAGATAGTCTTCCTACAAGATCCATAATGACTGTTGGGTGGTTAATCTCCACATTTGAAAAAAATAATTCTTTGGAGAATTTCCTTAGTACTTCATGCATCAAGACGAAATTAGCAAGTTTTGAACACGTCCTGTGTTAGTTGAATCCCAAATAAATCATTACTGTGTCTTCAGTCGCGAGGTGCAGCATATCTTATACGAAGATGCGAATCCCTAACGTGGTCAATCGTTTCGCCTTTTCTTCTTTCTATAGCAACTGAGTGATCACTCTTATGGTGGACGTGGCGTTGGAAAATCTGTAAAAATAGACAGAAAAAATTCATTTGAAAGAGAACGCTAGCCTCCCACCACGCTGTCCAAAGCAGTAAAGAAAAATCAAACGCCTACACTGGGCACCTTCAACAAAAATGTAATGAGGAATGTCCAAGCGCTCACTTCTTGTCGAATCAGAAACGTTTCTGATTTGACAAGAAGTTCCTCATCAGATGCCACCAAAAAACAGGGAAAACTTCGAGACCCGTTCTTCAGTAGAGCACGGAAGTGCTGCCTGCTCGTTCACGGCAACCGAGGGTCCGATCGGTGAACAAAATTACGCAAGCACTCGATAACCGAAACGTGTCAGAATCAATTAAGATATCCAGGCGTCTTCTTTCACTGGGAATTCCTTGCGTCTTTAAAGGAACAAGATCTCATGACGAATTACCATACATTAGATATTACAAGTGTTCGTAGGCTTGCATATTGCACCACAAGATAAAAACCAAATCGGAACGAAATTCAAAGATACCGGGTTCGAGTCCCGGAATAAGCGAACGGTTTTTAAACTGTTAAGTTTCTAATTTAGTATGTTGCTCTATCAAAGTAGCAGTTGCGACGATTCCGACATTTCTTTCAATTTGCCAAGGGAAAAATTTTATGTGTTAACCATTGGTTTTAACCTGGTAGATTGTGGCACAAAGCGCACAAATACGAATAATTGTGACATTTAACGTTCGGTGATTTCGCATAGCAAATGTATCCACTAAGGCTAATAGAAGTTCACAGTTGAGTTTAAACGTAGATTTCAAGCATCGAGTGATGCTTGCAAGCACAGGAATGCAATTTTGTCGTAAATAAAGGAGTATTCATATGAGCAAGGCTTCTAAACAGTGAGACGCACAAACGAAATACGAGTCGTACATAATAAAGTACGTAAAATATCACTTGCATGAAATACTTGACAGGATTTTTGCTTAGCCAGAACTCCGTCTTAAAACTAAGGAGTTAAGACCACCTGCTCATCGGTCAAAACATGCTTTAATTCAAATACCCTACTACACTCTGAAGTGACGCACTATCTTCGTGAATTACTCTGTATACTTTTCAATGTATTTAAGAATTAGTTTTCTTTAGCCTCGTTAGTAACCTATCATTAATAAATAAAGAACCAACACTTTTCTTTTCTAAAATGAACCAATGATACTCTCAATCATTCCTTCGTTTAATTGGAAACGTTGTACATAAGGCATTTGCCAGAAAATCAACGCATGACCCTGCGAAATCTTGAGATGCGTTTCATGTTAACCCTCCGCAACAGCTGACGTGAATGGGAAACTCTCCATACACGTCTGGAGCTACTTTGTAAATCAAGTTCAACGCTTCAAAAGGTAAACCTCGATGAGGCTATTGCAACAGATTGAAACTCGTGGTTAATTGCCAGTTCTGGAGCTAAGGGTGCGTATCTGCAAAACCTGGAGGAGCAAAATTAATTTGAGAACGAATGAACTTTTTTATGAGTTTATACCTTGCTCTCCAAAACTTTCTCTTGTCGTTGATTTTCCATAGAATTAAAGTTTCACCCAATTACCCCTCTTTTCAAATTATATTTGGAAGAGCATTTCGGAAAAAAAGCATGCATACTAAATGAAATATTAAAATTAATTTGAGAACAAATGAACTTTTTATGATCAGATCTTTGTGCCACGCAACCTTTTCTTGCATGGGTTTTTCTATACCACTGTAACTCCGCGTGAATTCAAGCACGTTTTTAATAAAATTCACGTGTCTGCCTCTGTTATGATTGGGATATAAAATAGCAATGATCTGACAATATCTTCCTCGCCAACCTCTTCCTTAAAATGCAACGAATTATTTCATAAAGACCTTTCATCCTGAACGTTTTCCTATACCCTTCAGTATTTCCGCAGCATTTATTTTTAATTCACACCTTTTGTAATATAAACTTTGCGAGATTTGTAAAGTGAATTATTGCTTTAAGAAATGGAACTTCTTTGCTTGAAAATCCTTTTACACGCCGAAGGAGAAAATACCAAATATTTTGTTGGTTAAGGAAAACAAAATGAATAATGCAGAATCAATAGGAGATGAATATTATCAATTAAATAATGTATTCCTTGACGCATGTCGATATCTATTTAAACCATTCCCCATCTTGTCTCAGTGCCTAGAATCCTGTGTCAGTCAACAGTATTTTACCAATGATAAGTCACTCTTGGCTAATTATTTATGATAGATTATAATCAGAGACATTAAATCTATCGTTTTTCCAGAGCTTGACCCCTCCGAAATCTAAATAACCCGAAGTTTCTTTGATTTTCTCTGGAGAATGGAGGGAAGCCAGTACATCCTTGTAACCTTTACCGACGAGAATAATGTTCCGGCACGACTCTCATTCTCTTCTCTTGATATCCTAAGGGAATTAGAGTGGCGAGGACGCCGGGGCAGTTGGAATGAAGAATAATACCGAAAGTTCTTCCTCCGCCTACGAAGATAAGTTGACCATTTCACAAAGGTCGGTATTCATGTGCAGCTCACGTTTCCTGCGGATCCCATTAGGTTTATCTCCTTAGCATCTCTTTCCCGGACACTTGGATGCTTACGCTAGCTGTCCTTGGAAAATAAGTTTTCTGAGAATCATCTCATCATTTTCCCACGCGGTGATTATTTTTCCTCGCCATGTATCAAATTCAGTTGGAAATATAGACTTTAGCAAAATGATTTTCTTAGTAGCCACACTTGTGCCACAAAAAGAAAGAGACCACAGAAAAATGAAAAAAATAATGAAACGGAAATATATATAAATATACACACACACATTTATATTTCTGTGTGTGTGTTTATGGTTTAAAAATATTATATATATATATATATATATATATATATATATATATATATATATATATATATATATATACACACTTTTTTGGAAAACCCACAAACGTGTAATGTAAATTCACTGATAGTCATAACAAACACAGAAACCAAAACACACAAAAGAGGGAAAACTCACTGGTTCTCGAATTTTCGGTGGTCCAACCACCTTTCTCAAGAGGAATTAGGAACAGAACTCTGTTTTGGTTTCTGTGTTTGTTATGACTATCAGTGAATATATATATATATATATATATATATATATATATATATATATATATATATATATATATATAAGGTCGGTTTAGTGGGTGATGGTACTCACCCCGACGGCGTGTGAAATTCACACATCAGAGGGTCAGTTCCTCTCCGTCTGCCGGTTATGATTTCCCAGGAAGATCTGGTACCCGAAAAATCAGATAGCTTTGGTGGAGCTGCAGGTGCCCAGAGTTCCTTGCCCGGGAATCGAACCCGGGTCTTCCAGTGGTCCAACGCTCTACTCCCTGGACTATCGCGACCCCCCCACACACACACAATAAAATATATAAAAATAAAAATATTAAATATATATGTATATATTTATTTATTTTTTATTTATATTTTTATTTCCACGTGTGTGTGTGATTTATTTCATTGATTTTCTTGTAGAATGATGGAAGGGTGGGAGTTAACATTATTTCAGACTTTGTTTAAAAGAAATAGATGAAATACTACTTTTACATGAACAGAACATATTTTGCAAGTATTTACTTATGAATCTCTCACCGTACAGATATTTATAAAAACATACGTACATTTTTATTATATATATATATATATATATATATATATATATATATATATATATATATATATATATATATATATATATATATGCAAATTTTTCAGTGAAAAAGTTTCGGACTCCTTGTCTTATTTTACAATATGATTTTTGTTATCATTAAAATTTATAAAAACATTATGTCACCCTCCCATATTGTGCAATTTTTTATCCGAGTACATCGTTGAAAAGATTGGTAGATCACAATGGAACAATTTCAAAGTGTGAAAATCATTCACTTTAACTGGTTCGAGCCTATATTCTTCGATGTCCTGCCGAGAGCTCTTGATATCGGTAAAACATCTTGTTCATTTTAAGGGCCCCAAAATTTAGGAGTGCAATGGACGTCTCAGTAGCTTTACTAGCCGGACATCGAGGGATCCGATCATACTATATTTCGGTCAAAGCGTATGATTTTTACACTTTGAAATTATTACATTGTACCGTTGAGTCTTCGACTTTCATTGGTAGATAAACATAGGGAAAAACATTTATGCTATCACTAATTGGGTTTTATTTTATTTTTAGAAAAAGGTCCCTGTTTTTTTATACATAAATGATATCGCTGATCATACCCCAAGTTGTGTCGAGGGAAGACTAATAAATACGTATCATTCGAATCCTTTTATCTGCTAGAATGAGTTCTTGAAAACCAATATACATGTTACGTAATTACACGAAGGCTCTTCATTTAAATGAAGACTTAAACATTCCACCGCATTATAAGATCCTTTATATTTTTGTTTGGAAATAAAAAAACTATGTTAATTGTATTACATACTTTTTTCCCCAGTTTCTCCATTTTAAAATATCTTTTCTTTGTACTCACCCACTAATAATTCCACTTTTAACCTCGATAAATATTATTTAACTCAAAAAGCCAAATCCAAACGTTAATTGTTAACCTAAGTTTTCTTTCAAAGTCTGCTGTCCAGAGCATGTGGTTAGAGATATATCGAAATTTTCCGAGATTTTTTCTCGGAGGGCAAGAACGTGGACATACGAGGCCTATTCATAAATACATGAACTGAAGCCATAAAAACTTTATTTTACAAAATTGAGACTACATCCATTTTGTCTCCTTCACAGTACTCTCCATGCGTTGCTATGCACTTGTTCCATCTTCTTTTCCACTGTTTAAAGCATCCTTGGAAGTCCTCATGGCAGTTAGGCCTCATGACCTTTTAGTTATCTCGTCGTTTCTTGCTTTAGTGTGTCCACATCTTCCCAGTGATGTTCCCTCATCACATTTTTGCATTTTGGGAATAGGAAAAAGTCGTAGGCTGCGAGATGTGGCGAATAAGAAGGATGGTGATTGAATTTTTTGCCAGGAACTGGCGAACAATCAATGCTGAATGTGCAGGTGAATTGTCATGGTTAAGAATCTATCCATCATGTTCAGTTAAAATAGTGTGCACTGTTGATTGTCCTATATTCAGTGCATCAGCTATCATTTGAACAGCTTATCGACAATCAGGAAGGGCAAAGGACCGCACACGATCAATTTTGTCGTCAACACAGGAGGTTTAAAGTCGTCCCGGTCTTGCATCATCCGTGGTGTCTTGTCGGCAATCTTTAAAACATTTAAAGCAATTGAAAATGAATGTTTTCTTTCCGTGCTATGGCCACCAGAATGTACCAGCTCACGCATTTATTGTACAGACTACGTATTTCCAGTTTCATTGAATGGAACACAAGTATTAGGCAGATAATAAATTATTTCGGTTCTAAAAGATGCATTTTCCATAAAAACCCGGTGCGAGGGTTACTATATATATTTCGAGCCTAATAATGAAAAGACAGTAATTTACTGTTGAAAATGGCTTCATTGTTTTTCGAAGTATTCTACATGATAATCAATA
Source organism: Hetaerina titia (assembly GCA_037158775.1). Lineage (NCBI taxonomy): Eukaryota > Metazoa > Arthropoda > Insecta > Odonata > Calopterygidae > Hetaerina > Hetaerina titia. The sequence goes on along the minus strand of CM073770.1, from coordinate 100,707,923 downwards.
CACACGCTCGAGCCGATTTTCGTAACACTTTTTCCACTCTAATTGAGGTACCCCCAAAACATGGTTTTTGAATGCATCAACGGCTTCTTCAGACACCGGAAAACGTTGGCCAAGCAATTTTTTTTTGATAAACGAGAATAAAAATAAGTCATTTGGTGCTAAATCAGGGCTGAAGGGAGGATGACACGTCAATTCGACGTTTTGCCCAGTCAAACATAGTAGGTGGTTGTTTCAGCCGATCTGTGCGAGCTTGCTTTGTGATGATCCTTCGTTACCGCTTCATTCTCCATATATCACCAAGCACCTCTGTCAAACAAATGCTCGTTTTCCATTCAGAACTCACGGTTCTACGTTGCTCTAACGGTACGGTTGCCACATGTCCAGCTATTCCGAAGAAACAGGCGGTCATTTGCTTCGATATGCTTCGCGCACGAATCACTATTGTCGGATTTTGCTCGTTTTGGAAGACCCTTACATACAGTGGATTGATTTTTTGTTTCAGGCTCATACGAATAGATCCAAGACTTTTCATCTGTGTATATGTTATATGCAGCTTTTGATGCAACGCGATTGTATTTGTTGAACATTTCTGTGCACCAATAGACAGGAGCAACTTTTTGAGCTTTTGTCAAATTATGCGGGATCCAACGCGAACCAATTTTTGTTACAGCTAATTGTTCATGCAATATTTTATTGATGCCTCTCACACTGATTCCCAAGGATGCCTCAATCTCACGATAAGTCAAATGACGATCTTCCTTTGCTAGTTCTTGCAATGTTAGCTAGCATCAATATTTTCTGGCACAGCAGCTGATTTTGGACGACCTTCACGACTTTCGTCGCTGAGCGAACGGCAGCCATGATGGAAATAGTTATACAAATATTTAGCAGAATGAACATAAGAACAGAAGAATGGAGCTTCATCCCCAAAAGTAAAAGTTGATCGACGCACTCCTGTTTTGATAATCCACATCGAAAGTCGTAAAAAATATCTCACGAAAGTGTTCACGAGTTGACTCCATTTCAGATGACCAAACGAAAAAATATTCTGAAGAAAGTTAGCGTTAAAAGGGTCAAACTTTCAGATGGTAACGTAAAATGACACCTAAAACCATTAGCGTTGTCAAGTCTTAAGATATAAATAGCAATCCTCGTGCTAGCAATCGGTGTGCGCCTTCCTATATTGCGTTCGTGTCACAGATTCACCAAAGCATTTTCTCCAAAATGCTCTACCAGTAAATAAATATCGTAATATTTGCGTATTTTACGCCTTGGCTTTTCTTATGAAATTCAGTTCTTGGGCCATATATAATGGAAAGTAATTCCACTACCACGTAATTAGCTCACTCTCGAATTTCGTTGGTCAATGGAATAGCAGATCGCTTCGTGATTAATATTATTACAATTGCAATATTAATAATTTTTATTACCATGAAAGTTATTATTATGATTATTACCATAGATATTCTACCGGTTTTGGATGAACACACCATCTACGACGGAGCAGCAATAGTTTTTCTTGCCTCTCATAAAAGAACACTCACCATACACACACACACACCTCTTTTGGTGGCTCGCAAGGTATTTATGTAGATGAACTCTCCCTGACATCCGACGCTCAATAAGACCCTCTTCAATTCCGCGTACTTCCTTCTTCCCTAGATTCCGTCCAACATGCCTAACGTAAACGCACCCCTCTATCACAGTCATCAGGATCCTCTTGCCAATGTATAATCACCGCATATTACGATTCTGTGACAAAAACAAGCAACGTATAATGATGATTCATCCACCGTTAACGGCACGGCGTTGCTTCAACCTGTGACATCATGCTTCGCTATCTAACTTTTAAGCAAGTGACAGTCTGTACATCAATGGAGAGCCACATGTTTCAGTATGCATGAAAAGTTCAACGGGGATTACTCTGTAACTCAGTAGCATAGGATTGACGTCATTATTCGCTCCTGAAAAGGGAAAAAATTGATTTATCTTAGCCCCGATGACGCTCGCGACACATATTCTTTTTCTAAGGGCAGCTCCCTTACTGAAAGCGCGGCACCCTTGGAGTGTAATGAACACAGCGTGCATTGGGCGATAAAGGAGATTGCACCTTCGGCGATTAAGCGATGTGCTTACATAAGAAATTGGTTCCCGCTAAGCAAGCCGATGGCCACCTTTGGTCCCAAATTCCCGCTTGGTTAGCAAATTCCCGACAAAGTTCTGGTTATCCGCATGCAGCGGATTTCTGTGATCAGACGTCTTGGCCCTATTCACATGCTTGGATCAAGAGAGAGTGAGAGAGATTTAAATGCATTCATTTTGAATCATAGAATCGAAGGTATGACGAAAAATTTGATCTTAAATCACGCCTCGTCGCTCATTAGGCACCATGCTGGAAACAGCATGGCGGCTGGCACGGCTGGAACACGACTCGGGGAAGATACTTAAAAGCGGGGCCGATCCGCTCCCAGAATTCAAAACTGAGGCGGAGAAAAAAAGATGTGAGTCCCATATTGTATTTGGACAAGGTTATAGAACTCATGGTAGTTGTGCGGCGGTTATATTGTAATGATTTACGATGTAGTGTATTAGGATTTTTAGAGGAAATAGGTAGGGGATCAATCACGTAGAGAAGGTCAAAATACCAATAAGATAAGATGAAGTTTAGGAGAAATAAATTTCACAACCACAAACGGCAAGGGATCAGAAAACTGCATTCGCGCTGTGGGGGAAAATGTTTTCTTTCCATTTTAAGTGTCCGGTATGTTGTCATCTCACATACCCTTAGTCGCGAATTACTCCGATCTCTCCTTTTTGAAAAGATCCTCTTTTGCGCGCGTATAAGTAAAATTCACTTATTTATTTATTTCTGTACCCTGCAAGCTATTTCTAGGGTGAACATACGCCAGACTAATTTTAACTTGAACATGACAACACCGCGGTCAGACAGTGTCATTCTGATCCCTTATTGTACGTGGAAAAAATATCTTAAGTCTGTTCTACATTTAATCTCTATAATTTCATAAGCGTGATCACTTCTACCTCAGTACGATGGGGGTAGTAATACATTTTCAACATCATTGCTAAAGAGACGTCCTTCCAATTTATTTTCAAGAGATTCAATATGTAATTTAACCTTCGCTACGTGAGTGATTTCCAGCCCCACTGCTCTAATACTTTGGATACTCCACAAAGTTTATCTCATCACATTACTCATCCTTACTTACAGGTTACCTGTACATTGCGATGCGTGTTTAAATCTAAAGTATAAATATCCGCATTTGGTTACTTTTGAGATGTTAACTGTGATGGGAGCTGTAGGTTCGTTATAGGGGTAGCTAATCCTTCCATGTGTGCATGGAACACTACACGCCAATTTGTATTATTTTACTTGTATAGACAATTGCAAGGCACCGCTATGGTGTGTAGCAGAGGAACACACGCCAGAATACTTTTGACTCAGAATACTTTTCCCTCCTAGCGCGGTCGACAACGTTGTTCTTATCCCTTATCGTTTACGGAGATAATGATATCTTATCTCTTCTACATTTCATCTCTCTTATTATATTCACATAATTTCTCCTACCGTGGTACATTGGGATCAAAATATTTGATCATTTCAAATCAAGAATATTGTGTACCACCATATAAATCTGAAATTTTATTATTAACTACCAATAAAGTATATGATTCAAGTAATCCAGATGATATCGTGACGTTATAACTTGTCGAATGAAAGAAAAATACCCTGTGATGTCCACATTTTTTTTCATTTTAGTACAGCTAGTTTCAATGCATAGACCATGTCATCCTCATGGTGCCTGAGGACGACGTCTATGCTTTGAAACTAGTTGTACTACATAAATATATTTTTATGAAAATACTTAGTATTCTTCTTTCTTTCGAAAATGAATTTCCACGAAGTCGAGCCTGATATCATCGAGTGTGTTACGTTCTCCAGAGCCTTATCATAAACATGTTGAAATGACAGGTCGTAAGGAGTTCAACTAGGGGAAGAAAGAAATTTTACATTTGAGTTCAATCAGGTTTTTTAGGAATCCTAATGTTCATTTGAGCGAATTTCTAAGTTTCTCAGTAACTTTCCAGTTCTTTCCTAATTTCTTCGAAACTTTGTCCTTACTTTACGCCGTCTAAAACGCACACTCTCTCCCTTCACAATCTACCCATTTCCCCCAATGTACTCTCTCTCTTTATGGCCTTCGAATCTATCGTCACTACTTTTCATATTTTTCTCTATCCATTTCCTCTGCCTTTTACGGATTGCCTCAAGCGAATCCCTCCCTTCGCCCACTCAGGGCTTCTCTTCCTCTTTCTCTCTGTCTTCCGCCTCATTTTCTCCATTCTTCGCCAAACCCACTTCTCAAAAGACTCGCATATACGTTTATTCTCTTTCCTCTAAGAACATGTTTCAGGTTCACTAACCATTTGGCTTAATATTAAAGTCTTTCCAAATCAATCAACCGGAATACTATATAGCAGTGAAAGTTAAATAACTTAAAGGATTAGTTCGTGTTTTCTTTTTCTCCGTAACTTGCTAAAATTTGTTTTCTATATTATGAACGAACAAGAATGAGAAACGATTAGAGTAGTTGACAAATTTTAAATGCAAACATTAATAAGATTCAAAACAGTTTTACGTGCAATGAATAAGTGCAACACGTAATCCTAACACTTGATATGGTTTACTTATCTTGACATTAAATAAGTCACGACAGATATTCAAGGATTTGGGCCGACCTCCGCTCCTAGCCTATGGCATGGAACTCAATTCAAGGAGGAAATGGGCCACAAGGTATGTAAAAGTATAGAGGGAATACGGCCTTGTATGTTAAAATATAACTCCAGTGCTCCGGAAGAAGATCAAAGTTAGTTCATTTCTAAAAATTACTAGAATTTTTATCAACATATAAATGAGAATATATGTTGCATGTCCATGTGGAAGTGGAATTTCACATTCTTACTTTTCAAATTTTAGCTGGCATGTTATTGGATAAATTTCTTACATCTTAAAGTGCAACTATTTGTAAGATGATAGTATATGCATTTGCATGCGTGTAAAATGAAAGGTTTTTTTGCATGAATGTACACCTCTGCGGGTATAGGTTTGCATGTATGTGTTGATTTTGAATGTGGTTGGTTCCCTTTTACAGGTGGTGTCATAACACCCCCGAGCCAGATGCCCTTGCGGCGGCTTACGGGGTATTATGAGATGTAAATGTAGATGAGATTGATGAAGGCTTTCTCAAAATGGCCCGGATACGTTTCAGGGTCATCCCTGAAGGCACCCTGAGCTTCACCCAAGCTGTGTAATTGTTCGGGAATCAGATCCTCTCGGTAAACCAAAGGTGCTACAGGGAAAGGTACAAAAAACAGGAACCCCACCCTAAACTCTGATGAGTAAATGTCCCATGCTGTTGGTTAAATATCAGGTGAGCTCTACCTTCACCTATCAAACCTTTATTTTAGGTAGTTGTTGACTACGGTTAAAAATAATGCTAATTCCTTTTTCAGTATATGGTGAATGAACAACTTTTAACAATTTTAATCGTTCTAAACGTAACTTTCTTGAATTTTCACATGATGAATAATTTCAAAATACAACTTTGTAAATCCAAATAAAAAATAAAATTAACACGAGAGAAGTTTCATCATATAATGCAGCATCATCAGGTCTGATGATATTCACCAGGTCAGGTCCTGAATCAGGTCTGATGACGCTGAACCGCAGTGAAATCTGGGTCGAATTAAAGTTTATTTTTTAAGCGGATTGACAAAGTTTTGTTTTTTGGCATTACTTTAATAATTTTGCTTTCATAAGTGATCCTATTAAAATATTTTATATTTTTGTTGCCCAGCGCCCATTTCCGAATGTCACCCACAATCCCCAAAACAACTTATTTACACCAGGAGCACGTACGTACGTAGGACATTAAACCATGGCAAAGTATTGGAATTAAGTTGAAATAATCGGAAAATATGCGTATTTATATAATAATCATAGGTTTAATATTAAACAAAAAATATCAAAGGATTCAGTATTATTTAGATGTTTATTGTTCAAGTTATACGTATGATATACTATGTAATAGGTAAATAGCGAATGTGTTTTTATTTATTTGTATATGTTTGCACATTGTAGTAGCGAATTTAAACTTTATGCGCGTGCGCATTTAAAAAATCCCCTTTATGATGCGCCCGATATAATCCATTTACTATTCATTAAACATCCGAATCGCGGTGCATTTAATTTATCCGCCATAGAAATTTTACAACTCGGCACACAAAGATGCATTCTTCATTTCCAATTGATGTTCCTTTTAAACCTCGACCTTCTTGACCGTAATGCATTCAGATTCTATGGTTATTCCTGGAGTATCTTAGACTCTGACCGCAAAGTCAAAACACATCAAGGGGCGTTTGCCTCTTGCCTTTTCATGTGGCCTCCACTTGGCGGCCTATGAAGACCTGGATTGCATCACACTCTGGTTTGTTATGAGCTTTTGATTACACCAGAGAAGCCTTGACTAGACTATCAGAAAGAATAAAAGAAAACGAAAGAATAACTTGCTTCCAGCAGTGGTAAATACCGTGCAGAATTCTCATTTTCAAAGATAACAAAGGACAACTATGAAATCACGAGTACAAAAAGGCAAGTCAGGAAAAACTGTGGCAGCAGAGGGTGCTGGTTAACAAAGAAAGTTGTCCGCTCTGGTAAGGCAAAAACGACTTGAATTCTTTCCGTGTTGAAATTTTAATTTCCAGAACCAAACAAATAAGCTTTATGGTGTATTACAAAGTTTAAATGTGTTTAAATTTCCAAATACATGCTGTAGTTGCGACAGTTCTAGACAATAATAGGGAATACTAATAATAAATACGTAATAGCAAAGTTTAAAGGCATTAAATGTCAAATTGAAAAAAGTTTGTTCCTTTCTTTGGATTTCTATATTTAGATGCCCCTAAAATGAGTACGGACCATATGAAAAATATGGCTATAAGAATTAAAAATTATTACAGTTTAATTTAGACATTTTGCCTTTTAAATAGGAATAGATTCGCTACTAAAGAATTGCCTTCAGGTTAGTGGATTTTTCTGTGTTCAGCTCTTAATACCTAAAAGTACTATCCCGATTCCATAAAAATATGTGCCAATAATAGTTCAAAATCATGTCATACCGATCCCATCACTCTGAAGTTGTATTAAATGGTAATTGTTAGCCTCCATCTAGAGTATGCTGCAAGTTTATGGGTTTCTCATGATGTAGGCTTAATTTTGGAATAAGATCGAGTGCAACGTAGAGTAGCTAGGTTTGTTAAAAGTAATTATGAACAAGGTAGCAGTGTCACGCCACTCTTGGAAGAATTAGAATGGGAGCCACTAATTGACCTTAAGCAAAAATAAAGGTCAAATTTCCTGCGTAGATTTGAGGCAGGTTACTCATCTGAGGGGGTTAAAAACATATTACCGGCCCCGACTAACTATGGTACGTAGATTAGATTACGCCCGCTAATATCAGGGATATAGTTAGTGGGAACGGATAGATTTAAAATGTCGTTTTTATCCTCGTGCGATTAGAGATTAAAATTATTAAGTAGATAATTATAATTGGTAGTGTATATATTCTGTGGATATAGTACATGAATTTTAAACAGACGAATGTCTTTAACACCCCTCCCTCCTAGTTTTTATTATACTTATCCTGTTATTTAATATCCTTGCACATATGAGCCTTCTTTCATGTTATCAAATTTATTCGAGTGTAATATCGTACTGATACAATGTAAAGGAGTAGTGATTATGCAGGCACGTATGGCGATCTAGCATCCCCTCACCACACGCCCTTGCTGCGGTTTTCGGGGTGTTGAATAGATGCGGATGGATATAACCGTAGTCGGGCACGTTGCACCAGAGTTAATGGTAAAGTTTAAACACATTATTTTCACCCGATAAATTGAATTAGCTGCGAAAAATACAGTAACAGTTACTTTAACGGAGTCAACGGAGATATTATAACTGAGTGACCTAACTAAGATTGTTGAAGGAATTATGTTGAAATTTACTCTCGGATTGATGGCTAAATGACGGATTAAATCTATAGCAAAAATTGGAAGATCTCTTCAGCAATGATGTTGAAAATATATCATTAGCTCCATTGTTCCAAAATAGGAGAGATAACATTATTAAAATGAGAGTTGTTAAGTGCAGAACTCATAGATTTAAGATGATATGTCAAAGATATTTCTCCCACGGGCGATAATGGACCAGAATAGTTGAGAGTGATCTCGCTGGGGTGAAAAACATTTTCCTTTTTTCATTCCAGGAGCCCAGCGTGTAGTCAGTATCTCATTTAGTCTTTATTTTATTCTCCTTTTTACTAACAGCGCCTCTCTTTGAAACGTAGACATGTACCACACTTAAATACCGCTTTTCATGCTCTTGTAGTAATCATATTTACATTATTTACGAAAAATATATATTGCAACTATAAAAATTATGAAATATCTTCTTTGTTGATGTTTTATACTTGCTGCTTAGCCACCCTCTACCACACACCCGTGCGGTGGCTTCCATGTTAGACAAATAGATAGACGGAACCGCTGATATGTATCAAAATTACAGGATTCCATCAAGGCAAAAGATTTTAATGCACTGAGAAGCGTTTTCAAGGTAACCACCACCAACAAATCACAGTTGCTAACACGGAGATTTGCTTGACAGATAAGGATATAGCTCATCTAATACTAAGCCCGACGGCGGGTAAAATTCACTCATCAGGGTAATCAGAAGGGCGTGCTCCTTTTCCTGTGCTGCCTGTATTTTCCAAGGAACATCTGGTCCTCAAAAAACGACTCAATTAGGGTCAATTCGAAGGCTCCTAAAGGGGTCTCCGGTCAGTAGCCCAGCATTGTACACGCAGAATGATTTAACATATCCCCCCCGCAGTCAGTAACAGATATACAGAAACGAGTTAAATATGTCCAAAACAGATTTATTCGTGTTTGATGGGAAGATTGGGAAGAGTAGTGACATAGTAAAGGCGATGTCGGGATAATTGAACTATTGAATGATTTTTTCATTTTGGTACAGCATTTGTCCGTGATGGAACATTAGATAAAGAGATTAACAGACTTTTAATTGCTTGCAGATTGCTAGTTGGTAACCAAGGCATTTGTCCAATGTGGCAAAAATGATTGCGTTGGTGAGTTCCTCCCCGAATTATCGTATGCAAGTGAAAGCCTGGTATATCAGCACGAACTGGGAACGTGCTGGGTAATTCGATACTTTGAAATTGCTTTCGAGTAAAAAAAGGAATGAGTGGCTAGAGAAAATTTTGCACGTGATGTCCATGTAATAGACAAGCACGGATAAGTGTTTAAGTGTGCTACGCAGGTGTGGCCAGGCTGAGAGAATTGAAATCAATCTCTAAACGGATATTAGAGTGAATATTTTGTAGGGAAAGTAGCGACCGTAAAACCGTGATCAGAATAACGTTATTCGACCGCGATAGGAGTAAAAATATTATAGTAAAAATTAGTCTGGTGTGTATTTACCCCCTGCCACACACAATAGCGGTGCCTTGCAGTTTACTTTAATTACTAAAAAAATTAGCGTGCTACCATTTTCCTAATAAGCGTCTTCTTCAAGTAAAGTGACCCAGAGCTGACAAGGTGCTTAAACCATCGTTACCCTTGAGCACAAGTAAATTGGCAATATTTGCAAAGAATTATTTTAATTCTTCGAAAAGTAATGTCATTATAGTTTAGCTAGAAGGTAGCAATTTCTAATTTGTGCCCCTACGTTTTCCCGGAGTACACAGGTTTCGCCATGAACACCTATCACTCATTTGGGATTAAATGTTTTGCTGCGGTATTTCCAAACATGACGCCATTTCTAATTAGGAAGTAAATGAATGAAGAAAATTTGACATTAAAATAATAAATGGAAATACTGCTAATATATGTTTCAACCACAGATGTTATTATGGCCTCAACAACGTTTTATTAAGCTAAAAATACGTGTACTGCCAGCATCTTTGACGTTCGTTGAACAGAAATGTTTTGATACTAAACATTAGTTAGTTTAAGTATTTGGTATTCACCATGACCTCACTAAAAGAAATTTATTACATACTGTAATTTTTAGCACATTTAAGAAAATTGTTATGCGTTTACATGATAAATAATACTACATTTTTATAAAAGTAAAGTACTACATCTGATAAATAACCAAAGCTCAAAAAAGGAGAAAAGAGCCTTCAGCGTTCGGCTAAGATGAACAATGTTCCTAATACATCTTTTCTAAAATATACCTAGAGGTGAATACGTATAGGGTGAGTTTCAACTATGTAGACATAATCTTCAATGAACTACAATTTGAATTTTATTCAACTACATTATGTTCCCAACGTTATCAACGAAGGGAACAGAAACCCAATGTGCCAACAGAATTTTAAAAACTACAGATAATGGCATTATAATTTCATTCATTCAGACCGTAGATCATATAGATATTTCCTCTTCAAATTTGGTTTAATGATATCATTAAATATATGTTGAAATTTTAAAACGTTTTACCAATAAGAAATTGGAATGGAACTAAATAATTAATATCTATATTTTGCCCCAAGCATCTGCCTTTTCTGCAATTAATTCAGACTTTTTGTTCGGCGCCATTTCACTTGGAGAAAGACATGCAATATAGAAAGCTGTATTGAATTGATGCATGAGAGTGTTGCGATATGGCTTCTACCTTAATCAATTCTTCCATCTCGGGAATACGCTACTCGTAATATAGTAGCAAACCATTATTGTATTTTGTTTTCTGAAGTTTACTTTTAGCAATAAAAACTAATAGTGCTCTCAAAACAACAATTTCAAATTTTCTTCATATTGATCACCCTATCAACTTTTTTGCATATCGGTAACAACTTAAATCAAAAAAAGAGAGTTTTTTAATGTCATTTTGTTCCCCCTGTTACCATAAAAATACATCTTCCAGCATTTTTTCCCCAGGTTTCTCTTATCCGGAAAAACACTTCCATCGATCCTCCACTCAAGCAATTCCCAATATTCTGTTACGGTCCATCCTTAAGCTAACCACAGAGCAATTTCCACAGTCAGTGTCCTACCCTCATCCACAGGAATCCATAAGAAATTAAGCCACTTCATCCCTCATCTTAAGCCATTTTCGGCTTTATATAATATTTACATCACAAAGAGACGTATCAGTAAAAAATGCGCATTAAGGGTTTCTTTCGTCGTAAGATTTTTTGCTAAAAATACTTACAGAATACTTCAATGAAGTGCTATAGCTGACAAATATTAGGCTAAAACAAAAGGCTTGTTAGTTCAATTTTACCGGAATACATTCAGTGAAAAGGCACATGCTACAGCAAACTTAAACACATATTTTTAGACACTTTTAACCGCTAAAACGATTCCGGAGCAAAATGTCAATAGTGAATCAAATCCTTTCCTCATAAACAGTAGCGAGTAAAATGATAGATTCTCCCCGAACCTAATTCCTACATACTCCGCAATAATGTAGCACATGCCTTCAAAATGCTGATTCATTTGAAGAAAAACCTTAACTGTAATCTATATTCTGTCAATGATTACTCTTGAAATGAAATAGTTAACTTTGCAATTCCACAAACTTTATTTTTAAAAGATGACCCAGGTTTCGACTTTGAACGTCATCACTGATGATGACATTCAACGACGAAGCCTGGGTTGTGTTTTTTAAATAAATTGTGTGGAATTGCAAAGCTAACTATTTCATTTCAATAGGTTACGCAAATTCCATCAATTTACGCCTGAAACAACAAATTATTATTCTGTTTCTGAAGAAGTAAAAATATTTTCGCATTCAGGTGGAATGATGAAACATATTGAAATATTGGAGGGGCTAAATGATATTCATTCCCGGCTCAGTCTCATTACTATACCCGGAAGTCAATTGTATTATACTATATTTACATGATGCCCCGTAAGTCACCTCAGGAGCGTCTGGCAGCTGGTGTTAGGTCACCACCTGTAAAAGATGATAAAAGGAAACTCAAAACTATTATTACTCAACCATTATTTGTAGAAAAAAGTGACATTTGTGAATTAAAGTTTGAACACAATATTTACATCTTCGTGTGCGATACTGTAGTTTCAATTTTATCGTTACGATATTTCAATTCATGCCATTTTGTTTGCTTAATGAGTAAACTGTATGTGGTACGAGTTTTATTATTTTTCTGTGGCTTTGTATCATCAGCAGCTGTTTAAATTTGAAATATTTTTATTACGCTTAGGGCAACGTGGAGTAACCTATGACCAGAATTGCGCTGCATTGAAATTTTGCTTTCACCTGAAACATCAGCCCAGGAATATTTAATGGTAGAAGAGACTTATTGAGGGTCTGCTCTTCCCTATATCACAGCTAGTTAACAGTTAAATATGTTTAAGTGGGGTGATAATAATTTTTGGTGAATCAGGAGCTTCGGTAATATCTCTTACAAAAGTAAGCATTATACCACATTTGCCATTATTGGAGAACGTAGTCGAATAACGCTGACAGGACTCGTTAACGTTAATATTAAGAACCAGGAAAATGGGAGGATGGCAAAAGGAATGTTCATAAAAATGTCATCATTATTCGTAAGTGAACATTCGTCAAATGTCGTGTTACTTATTACTATTCTATTCTTAAAGTATTCCCAACTTAAACATTTGGACCTAAAACGACATGAGAATATTCTATTGGTAAAATTTAATGATTAGGTCAAATCAAGTTTCTTGAGTTTTGAGAAGTGAATTACTTTAGAATGATTTCAATAACCTATATCTGCTCAAAAATTCAAAAGAAAGCTCGTTTAGAAGCATTTTCCGACCATTTTTGATGAATAACTATTGTTTTATTTTAGCCCAAAACGTGATGAAATCTCACTGTGGTTGAGATCAATATTACCCATTAATGTCTATAATGCTGTTTTCATTTTACAATAAAAGTTTCGCCATAAAATCTTCATAACGTGACCGATACTGCAGAATTAAAGAGACCTATATGAGCATTTGCATTTGAAAGCCTCCATCAAATGTTCTATCGAGCAAAGTTTGAAAATTGACGTAACTCTTTTACCGTGGCTTCAAAATGAAGTCCATCATCAAAATAACTAGTGACGTTCATCCCGACAAATGAATGCTCAAATTTTTCCTGGAAACAGATTGCTACCCTCAATTACCCATCTCTTTTATCCAAATTAAGGTTAAGGCACAAAGCGTTGTGAATGTTAAGTATTATGCTTAAAATCCCTTCAAAATTAAAGGCAAAACGAACACATAATGTTAATTCGGCGTTTATCTTGTACCTCGCATTTCAGGCGACGGTACATTTATTTCCTATGAACCATGAGGTATTACAACGCCATATTATCACTCGGCCATAAAGTCACTTCTGGCGTAACGGACGCCGCTATGGAAACCCCCGTTGTAATTATGCGAGAGAACCGCCATGGAAAGAAAGATTAACCGCTCTCGCGTGGCGCGCAGTCCGTGGAATCCGTCACCCTTCCTTCCTCGTCCATTTCTGAACATGTGAGTTCGCTTCAGCATTGAAATGGATTGAGCGGCATTCTCTTAGATTTTCAACGAAGCCATAACTCTGACTCATCAAAGCTTTTGTTATGACATTTTTCTTAATGTGCGAGGTCTAAAATTTTATATGAATACGTATAGAATATACATAGGATACGTACTTACTCTCTTTGGTGTCAACCACATAGATATTTCGGCAAAATCAGCTCCAATTCAAACAACCACTTTGCCTCTGAAAATAATAACTGTATCCATTACGCTATGAATAAGTGAAAATATTTTGCAGGGAAAAAATTGCTCTCAGTGTATCAAGCGTCTTGAAAACACAATCGTTTTTTACGCGTCCGATAAGATTGAGCATTGTCTCTTGAGCTAGATGTCAGTCCAATTTCTTTTATTCCAAAAAAACGGCTGTCCAGGTAAATGAAGGACTCGCTCTAATTTCACTCTAATAGTGATATTTGCCTTCAACCCTATTCCCTTTCTCTCACAAAATAATATCAGTTTTTTCACTCTGCTTTTCATTGTCATAACATACGTGGAATGGGTAAAATACTTGCTTGTAATGCAAACTACGGATATGACCTGGGGAAAACAAATTCGCGAAATTTGCGGAATAGCTAATAAAAAGTTGGGATTCATAAAAAAACTACTTGGGAATTGTACTGAAAGGGTCAAGGAGCTTTGTTATTTCACGTTAGTTAGGCTAGGATAATTAGAATTGGTAGTGTATATATTTGTGGATATCCTGCATCCATGCATGCACCTTGCTGCATGTTTTCTTTTTAATTAATGTGTCCATGTTTTTAAAAGTACAACGGCATGATTAGAATATAAATGTACGCATCTTGCTATTGAATATTTTTGCTTGTAAGTACTTTTTTTAGGGAGATTAAAATTTATCGAGTATCTGATCAAAGTAATATTTCTGTAGAGGTGATTTTGTTTTGCATGTGGTTTTATTCTCTTTTACGGGTGGTGACCTAATACCTGCTCCCGCGGGGTATTATGTAGATGTGGAGATACCGTTTTCCATGGTAGACAAATTATAGCTAAATTTTCTAACATTATATTTTTAATACGTTCCTCCAAATATAAATAAGTGCATGAATTACTCAACATATTCTAAATTAAGGACGAAACACCAATTAGAGACATGTTTATAATCAGCATCAAAACAAAAATGAAAGATCAATTTTATTTTGTTTTCATCAGATTGATATTATTTGGGAGTAAATTTTATCCTCAAATTTCATTTTAATATCATCTTAGTAATCAAACCGAAGTTCGTTTTGATAGGAGATGATAGAGTTCACTTTGCTCTAAGCCCGACGGCGTGTAAAACACACATCAGGGTAGGCTGTCTCTACATCTACTCAATACCTCGCCAGCCCCCGCAAGGGCGTTTGGCGGGGGGTGTTAGGGCGCCGTAATTTAGAAAGAAAAAAACCGATGCAGAAACCACTAATGTATAGTCCACTAACCAAACATGGAATACATTCATGCAAGAACTCTTTCACCCCACACACATGCAAACCCAAAAACTACCGACAAACATACACATGCACCTACAAATATACCTGATATCTTTGAATCTTTAATTTTGTTCCTACTTGCAATTTAATGTTTTTAATATTTCTTAAGGGACTTCGGTATCTTACTATTTTGATTTCCGATTGTTCAGGGAAAGAACAACTATTTGAATCAATCTGTTTTGGAATCTATCTCCCTTATTTTATCTTCGTGGTCTGATATACCTAAGTGGTGTGGGTTATCATATCTGGGTGGGTTATTATATCGCCTTCTATGGTTTCTTAGGAAGTTCCAGCACCCAAAAGTAACCACTGCTTGGGTGAAGCTGAGAGGCTACCTTCAGTAGTCAACCACTTTACCCCCTGAACTACCACGCCCCTAATTAGAATATACCTATCATCAAAATCAAAAATGAAAAATTAAAAAGTATACAAGTATTGGTTATAGTAGTTTCTTTCCATTGACAATGTATTACTATTTTTTTAAATTCTCCTCGGCAAAGTGCATAACGATATTATCCCTTTAATGAAATCAAATCAAATCATCCTTTCAGTGATATTTTAATATCCTCTTTCAATTAATTTCCCCAAATTGACGAACTAATCAAGACTCTTTCACTCACTCGTATACGACAGGCTGAAACTATTTTATACAACCTTTCAGGTCCATTAAGAAGATAAAATATAAATTATTTAGTCATTTAATTCGCGGAATTTAAAAACACGAAACGCAATAGCACGGAAATGTACGGCTTTGTAGTGGAATCGGAGTACGAATCGGAGTACTTCGTTTCCACATATACAGTTTTTCATGTATTAATTCATTGCTTAAAATCACTTTCATTTCACATCAGAATTAAGCATGACATAGTGCTTCTAAAAAGTTAGAATGCATTTAGCAAAAAAATGGAAAAATTTGACGCCATTCAGCTTGGTTCCCAACGGTAATTCTGTATAAATGCATGCACTGCTACTATGAAATACAAACATAAATGCTATACATTTCGTTGCCTGCGGATAATTTATTGAATGATACAAATATACTGTGCATGCCCCAATGAAATTATCTCATTTTCTTCAATTCACACCTTTATTTCTATTTGTTTTATTTAAAATCATTGGCGTAACCACGTGATAATAATCCAGAAATATCCATTCGGTGTTTTGAAATGTTCAACATTATCACTTGCTTAGAGATAAACCTAAATCGATTTCAGAGTAATTTCGTAAAAGTTTCACAGCATAAATAAACCTATGAACAATTAAACTCTTCCTAATTTTCAGGAGAATTGTATTTATCATCATATCGGTAAATGGAAATTCTCTGCCTGCGTATGGTTGCTAAACAGTTAACACCACTACAAGAACTGTTAAACATCCCTCCTATAGTGTCAACTATCTGATTAATTCGTTCTTTTGCACATCCTGTGTTATCTTTTTGTTGCTATTCCTATTATGCTACTGCATTTATATTAATATTTAATTCTATTTTAGGGAATATATGAATGTCGCTTTTTTGATTTAAGAGTGACAGTGAATAATAAAAACCAATAAACATATGTCTTTGAGCAAATAACTTCAATCAGATTATATTGCACATAGATATGAATAATGCGATACTGAATTTGTGCATCATCAAGTTGGACTACAGGACAGAATAATGCATCTAATTATCACAAATCTATGAGTGGGTGATTTTTATTCATATTTGTATTTGATATTAAAAATGTGCGATTTTTTAAAAAGTAAGATCTGTAAATGACCCCATATAAGGCCACATCATTTTTATTTTAGGGTAAATCGTTCGTTGTTTGGAATCAAAATCAACGTGAATAATAAGATACATGCCAAAAGATGTGACATAATATAAAAACCGCGGATCGGAAGGGTTGTGAATTCATGCTGGGAGGCAATTTGATTACTTTCAGCGAGAACAGGAAGAAAAAATATTGGAGATGCCATTAAACGGTATATAAGTGGAGATAACGTTCAATTACTTCTGGATCTATCAAGACACATGGAAGAAATTCTCGCATCGCTAACCATGGGTGATTAAGAAACTTAGAAAGTCGCGCTATTATTTCGCAAGTTAGGGTGAGAGTCACGG
The DNA here is from genome assembly GCA_037158775.1 of Hetaerina titia. Taxonomy (NCBI): domain Eukaryota; kingdom Metazoa; phylum Arthropoda; class Insecta; order Odonata; family Calopterygidae; genus Hetaerina; species Hetaerina titia. The sequence continues at coordinate 100,690,679 of CM073770.1, read as the reverse complement.
GAATTACTAAGATTGGCAACTTAACCAACTGGATCAATTCACATCGCATGGCTATAACTCTGCTGGCACAAAGAGAGGAACCATAACTTCAAGGCATTGCTCCAGAGGGTGTTGCCACAATGAGAAACTATGAGGAACTGCCGGATGAACCGAATACAGAATCCATTTCCCCTCACAAAATCCTCCATCACAAAATTAATATTAATAAACACTCTTCTTTGATGTCTAAATGTTTACTAATATTCCTGGAAATTAACAAAACATACACGTATAGTTTTGACTGCTACCCTAAGATTCCTAACAATTTCCCCTTTTGACGGATTTCTAGGTATCATGAAAAATGCCTGCTCAGTTTAATACGTTTTGCCTTTTTCACACTTTTTCTGAGAAAATAACCTCATAAAATGCTTGATGTAATTGGAAAGAAATGAACTTAAACAACGGGAGATGATATCATTTCAATCTTATGATATAAACTACAATAATCCTTCTCGTCATTTCAGAGATATGAACCCAAATCAAAAGTCCAAGCATCTGGAGTTCATGACTAAAATTCACCAGTGAGTGTCTGCTTTCTCTTTTTCGTATTGCAAGAATTAATAAGGAAGAGAAAAAGGTGAAAATTTGTAGTTCCTAAGAATAGTAATGTATCACTTTCCGGGTAATATTGACAATATTTATGCTACGCTATGCTAGTGGCCACAACTGCAGCGAATTGATTTTCTTTGGGGTGTGTCGCTGTTGGCCATCTCCTCTAATGCAAAAGAGGTCCTCACCCGATTCTCCAGCTAAACACGGGTCCAATGTTTGCTTCATACACTCGCCAAGTTAAGGATCCATCGAAGGATTTCGAGGAAATTTTCTAGATATCACCCAAAGATGGACAAAGTAAACGTCACTTATTGACCACTGCTGCATACGAGTCGAGTACTCCTACTCTTGTGTCGTAGTTAACCTCCACATGTCGAGGCAACAGCGCCAATCTGGCGGACGCGCCCAATGGCCTAATATTCAGCCACGTGAAAATTAATTGAAAAAATTTAGTAAAAAATGATAACATTAAAAGACTGTTATCTCTGAGAAACGTGCCAAAGTTTAAGCGGGACACTTACTTGACACATCCCGAGACACAACAACTTACGGAAGTCCACAAACGAGGTATTCAAGGAGATAAAAAAAATACAGAAGGCCACAAACGTGTTATGGATGGCGCGCATTTAAATGAGTTCATTTTACAAACACATTAGTGCATGAATCACAATAAACATGGCAATACACTTAAATTATTATTCAATTGTTTGACATACACCTCCAATGGGGAAAAACGTAGAGTAAAACATGGGGTAAAACATATTTTGGGTTCTCTCAAGTCTGACGCTGGTAAATAAACAGCAAAGTTCATTTTTTATACCATTTAAGTTTTCCAATTTGGAAGGCACAGATTAAATTAGACATAAAAACAGCTATACATTTTATCCAAAGTGAGCCGCTAAATCTACGTTTAAAGGGTAGTAAGTTTGGAATTACCAGTTTAAGTTGTTTATCCACCTAAGAGGGATATTGTAAATAGTTCCCTTTTCAACATGATGGAATATGTTAATGCAAGAAACATTTAATGAACGGAGATATTGGTGTGGAACAGGATGCAGAGTAAAGAGTCGCTACCAACCAATTTATCATCGGATTTTCCCACTCATGACGACGGAGCATTGGTAAGGGATTTAATACATTGCATTTTATTACAGATAAGGATCGATTACTTAAATTGAAGGAATTATAAATTGAATGATCTCTTTGATGCCAAAAAATATTATTTCAAATTTATTTGGACAAGGAGTTTTTTTACTGGTTGTAGACATAGTGAAATTAATGAAATTGCCGAAAGCAATTTTGGAGCAGCAAGCTTGGATTTTTAATGGTAAGAATTTGCAGTGAATATTACTAGGCATACTCATAAAGTAGAAGCCGTTTGCTTATGTTTAAATATTGACGCTTCAGAAATCGGTTTTACTCCTGCAGCGCCATCCACTAACTCATTAAGAACCTATAGTTGCATTTGTTTTGTTTCAGACGTCTTTTACTTGCCTGCGAATGCAAACAACAATTTCCGCAACATTCGTTGAACCCGCCAGCTGTGAAGTGCGTTCTGCCATACGATTCTTGAATGCAAAAAGATTTTCGGCTGCTGAAATTAATCGGAAGTTATGCCCAGTTTATGGACCTATAGTTGTGAGTGAAAGAAAGGTTAGAAAATAGTGTCATGATTTAAAAATGGACGAACGAATGTCCATGACGAAGAGCGAAGCGGTAGGCCCAGTGTTCTGACCGATGAAATGTTTTCACAAGTGGAACAAAAACTGCGATGTGTTCGTCACTTAATGGATTCCTCAACTTGGACGCACTACTGTCTGCAATATTGTCACGGAAAACCTCGGATAACACAATTTACCACAATTTGTGTGCAAGGTGGGTCCCGAAAATGCTAACCGACCACCACAAAGAGCAAAAAATGTCCAGTGGACGAGAGTTTTTGAGATGTTACCAGCAAGATGGAGATGATGAGACCTTACACCTAGCGACTACTTCCTTATCTTGCACTTGAAACAGTTGCTTGGTGGGCAACGTTTCGAAACCTAAAAGAACTAAAGAACGGCGTTGTCGATTGGTTCAACTCTCAGGCGGCGAGCTACCATGCAGAGGGGTTAAAGAAGCTAGTGCAGAGGTACGAAAAATGCTTAGAAGTGAACGTCAATTATGTAGAGAAGTAAGGTAGTTTTGTAGCTAACCAATAGTGCCAATAAAATGTGTTTCATATGAGTATATTTTTTCCTGTGACCAAACGGCCATTACTTTATGAGCATGCCTGGTATATAAAAAGCTCTCAAGCCTGGATAAGCTTTTACCATAACTCTTAGAAAAATATGATTCCCAACTGGTTTAGTTGAACAGTAGCCATGCTGGCCAATTTATACCTTTTAATAACATTAGCTATCCAAAACTTGTGCACTGTGAAAAATGTTGGAGATATTTTGTTGATTTGCATCTTTGTAATTTAGCTAATGGCCCCCAAATGTTAACTCTGAAAGCTTTAAATTGAACGATGAAATAATTCTTTCGATTTTTATTTCTGTGCAATTAAAAATAAGCCTAAATTAGCATTTATAGATGGTGACTGTTACATATGCAAACGTCTGCCTACAATTTATTTAATTGCTCTGAAAAAGAGAATTATCTCGATGTAAATATGATGAATTCACCTGTAAGGCCAGCATTTTGACCACAATGAATAAAACATAGCCCATTTTAAATCAACAATCACAAGAGAAAGGAATCACTTACGGGAAATACGTATAAAACTGGAAATGTGTAAGGAAAATACACATAAATTTGAATTGCATGTATAATATTTTGATCATATTTCCCAATACCACTGGGTGTACCTATGCATTAAATCGAGATAATCGGAATATGACTACGTTTCAATAATTTTATACGTTAAATAAGGAAACAAAAATAAGTATCGCCAATCAAACCATTACACATGATAGCATACTGAAATATCCATAATTCGGTCAATCATGTCCTTATATCGGGGATAAAAGCTGAGGATAGGGAGAAAAAAGGATATTAGACCCGGCTATTACCATCCCCCAGTCGTTGTCCATTGTTAAGGCACGAATGCAAAATTAAACAATACTTTTATTGCTCATTTCATAAAAAAATCCTGTTTCAAGTTCTCTCCAAGACTGATCATTGAGAATATACTTTGTAACGCATGAATTCTTATCGAATATCTCTTATAATGGCCGCTGTAATTATGTACGTGTATGGATGTATAGTATTTCTTGGTTAACTCCCTTGGCCTACAACTGCACCTTATTTCATTACTTAAAAATCAAATTGAATTTTTTTAATACAACTCAGCACGAACAAATTTTACAGCAATTCATAAATAGGAAATTCGACAAACAAGCACTCAGGTACACTGTCTACTATAAAAACATGCTCTATTTAATTCACACGTAACTGAATTTTGGATCGCAAATCATACGTATATCAAATCATAAACATAGTGTAATAGTTTGGAATGATTTATTGAGTACTTCCAGCAGTAAATCAATAGACAAATTAGCAAACTAATACTATGTTTAAGAGAATGAAAATTCCACAGAATATTACAATAGCTATCCATCCATTTACTTCATCCAAATGAAGAATTAAGCGGAATGAATGACAGGGCTATGAAAAAGTAGTTTTAACTTTACATGCATCAAAAGTACAGCCGTTAAAAAGAGAGTGGATGTATTATCCGCTATCATTAAAGAGCTTAAAATATTAGCAGAAAAGAGTACAGAATAGAGTCGGCATGTTTTTGTGTGCTTCATTTATTTTAAAAAGGCGTTGGACCTAGAGGAATGGACAATATTTATTGAGGCATTGCGAAAAATAGGAGTGTTGGAGAGATCGGAGAAATTTTCAGTGTTAAAATAGCAAAGGATATGTCCTGGGGAAACACATTCATTAATTGGCGGAATGGCAAATAAAAAGTTAGGATTCATTAAAACGATACTCAGGGAATTATATGAAAGAAATAAAGCGCTTAAGAGGTTAATTCGTGTTATTTAGACTCCACGTAGAGTATACTGCGAATGAGTGGGATCCTCACGATGTAGACGTAGTTTTTGTACTATGATGAGTGTAACGTAAAGCAGCCAGGTTTGCGAAAGGTTGTTATGAACAAGATAGTAGTGTCACGGCACTATTGGAAGGCTCAAGATAGGAACCAATAGTTGAACATAGGTTGAAATACAAATAAAATTTAATGCCTAAATTTGAGACAGGTCACCTTTCTGTCTATGTTATAGGAATATTATAAACTCCGTTTTACTGTGTTAAATCAGATCACCATCGTAAAATCAGTAAGATTTATTCCAGAACGGATATATTTAAAATGTTGTATTTTCCTCGTACCCTTAACAACCAAAAACATTCGACCGCAGGCTCAAATGGAATATTTCTTTTTAGTATTTTATATATTTTGTCGATATTTGGTCTGAATTTCAGAGCAAAAAATTTTACATTCTTAAAATTCTTATTTATTTTTCAAATAGACCGATATTTATTAAACTGTTCCCACATGATTTGAATATGCCCTGTTGTTTCATAGAATTTCGCGTGTAAGTACCTTATTTCGCGTGATTGACGCTATTCGAGTGTATATTCAGGGTGATATTGGTGTAGAGATGCAATGATTACGAATGTGCATTCATATCTGGTGACCTAACACCCCCCGCCAAGCGCCCTTGTGCGGATTTGCGGGATAATATGCAAATGTATACTTAGATGAGATGTACTTGACAAAAAATAATGTATGACACCTTAATAAATTTCAAAAGGAAAATTCTGAGCGAATACTTGGAGAATGACCCTACAGCAATCTGGACGTACGTTACAGAAGTGCATGGAAAACGTCCAAACATAGAGCCCCCTCAAAAGTAGCAATTTTAATATACATACAGACAGCACCCATAAAGCGAATGTTTTGAATAATTTCTTTCGAAGCGTGTACACTACTGACAGACACGCCCAGTGAACGCCACGCCACACCTATCGCAAAGTTGGATGACATTAGGAATACGCGCGAAGGAATCCCGAAACAACTTAAAAAGTAATAAATCACCCGGACGAGAGGATATTCCCGCAAGAGTACTGAAAGACCTCGCGACAAAAATTGCGATTTTTTCTCAATATATATTTAACAAATATATTTCAGAAAGTCTTGTTCCCATGGACAACAATATCTAACTTCACACCTATTTTTAAAAGCAGAAATAAAGAAGATCCCGGTAATTACCGACCAGTATCTTTAACCTCCCTCTACTGTAAAGTCTTGAAACACAGAACTGTTAGTAACGTTATTACAATCCACGATACTCACAACCTATTATCGGACAGACAATAAGGATTCAGGATGGAGGGACTTTTTATGCATTACGTTCTACAATCGAGGGAAGGAAACAAACAAGGAAATTCGATATTCTTGGATTTCAAAAAGACCTTTGATGAAGTCTCTCACGCTAAATTGATTCACAAGTTGCAATGGTATGGAATGAAAGACAAAGTATTGAACTGGATTCGGGACTTCCTTACTGACTGCCAACAAAGGGTAGCGATAGATGGTTTATGCTCTAATTATATGCAAAGAATATCCGGCATCTCACAGGATAACGTCTTAGGACCACTAATATTCCTTATTGCCCCCATTCCATAAGGTTTTGGTGGATCATGGGGTGCCAGATGCATGAAGAAATAGAGGTAACATATAGTATGTAGATTGGCTATTAACTTCCACTCCCTGCCACGCTTTCTTGCGCCTGCTACCGGGGTATATATATATATATATATATATATATATATATATATATATATATATATATATATATATATATATATATATATATATATATATACTATATATATACTATATATATATATATATATATACAGCACGAGAACACATAAAAAGAACACTCACAATAATATCTTGATAATTTCGACGGACTCGAGCTCCGTCTTCTTCGGAAAATAAGATATGACTCGTATCGGAGTCTCGGAGTCTGACCTGAAGAAGGCCTCGGAGTAGGCCGAAAGCTTAAATCATCTACAGTGTGAGTGTGCCGTCTAAAAGTTATATATATATATATATATATATATATATATATATATATATATATATATATATATATATATATATATATATATATATATATATAAATATATATATATATATATATATATATATATATATATATATATATATAAATATATATATATATATATATATATATATATATATATATATATATATATATATATATATATATATATATATATATATATATATATATATATATATTTATATATATATATATATATATATATATATATATATTTATATATATATATACACATACACACATTCAAACACGAAATACCGCCACATGGCGAATAAATATTCATTCACATTGAAATAGAGATAAGGAAAATGGTAAAGGAACACACATAAAGGACGAACACAAGAGGGGTGGGGATGGCGGATGTGATCAGAACACGAATGTAAAAATATTTTCCTCGACCGGGACTTGAACACCGGATCTCTCCTCTGGCGCTTTTTAAGATCGCAGATTTCAGTGTGAAGGTACCCTTTCTCGATAGTTCAGGTGGTTAGAGCATCCGCCCGGCAAGTGGAGAGATCCGGTGTTCAAGTCCCGGTCTAGGAAAATATTTTTACATTCGTGATCTGCTCACATCCGTCATCCCCACTTTTCTTGTGTTCGTCGATTATTATGCCGTATGATTGCTTACCTACTGTCTTTCCTCTTGTATGTCGTTTATCTCTCCTTTGGTGGGTGAAACAGTTCCCTGACACAACCTCTGGCCAAGAGATGGCGCCAGGGAATTGTTTCACCCACCAAAGGAGAAATACACGACACACAAGAGGAAGGACAGGAGGTAAGCAATAATACAAAATAATTAAGGATAGTAAAAGTGCGTTTCGTGGCACGCATAGCCAGAAGAAAGAGACCAGCAACATTGGCCAAATGCACACCCATCTCGAAAAGGCGGAGAAGCGGATCTCGCCTAAGAATTTTCCACTTCCAAATAGGAGTTCGTCATGAATGCAGCCTCTCACCTGCCCTATAAAGGAATCACAAGAATTGGGCATCAAAAGAGTAAAAGTGGATAGAGAAGAAATTAACATGTTCAAAAAACCTCAGCCTGGAAACAAGGAAGCGATTCATCGAGATGGCCCTCTATGGTTCCGAGACTTGGAACATTGGAAAAGAGGACCAGCGAAGAAAAGAAGCCTTTAAAAAATGGTTCTCTACGAGAATACCGAAGATTAAATGGGCAGCAAAGTGAGGAAAGAGAAAGTATATAGAAGAGCAGAAGAGGATAGAACCATATGGAGAGCTCCGGAGCAAAACAGAACTATATGATTTGGAAATACCTTGAGGCACTCTAGATTAGTTAGAAATGTAATAGAAAGAAATATTAAAGGAAATATCCCACGAAGAAGGCCAAGAGACATATATATATAGGGAAAATTTTGAAGGACGTAAAACAGAGAGCCTATCAGAGGGTGAGAGAATGAATACTAAATAGGGAAGAATGGAGGGCTGTTTTAAACCAATCTAAGGATTGAAATACTGATGATGATGTGGAAGTCTTATTATATTAAATGAATTTGTAATTATCCACAAACTGTAGAAATCAATCTTTCATTATATACATCAAACAATTCCACGAAATGTAGAATGTAAAGTACGGTCAAGTGCATGATGATTTTTTAATCTATCGCTCATTATATCGTTTTCCTTTCTAGCAGCTTGCCTTGGACAGAAGAATTTTCTTAAACTTGTGATGCCGTAGGGCATGAAATCTGCCACAACATTAATTTTAATAATTTGAAGTATTTGGCAATTCTTCTATCATTCGGTAACTGTAAAGCAAATTTTAATGTGTGGCATGCGTGAAGTAAGCACACGCTACAACGCACCCTAGAGTTGGCTTGAATGAATGACTAGATGAGGTAGAGCGCTCATTTGAAAGAGAGCAATAAATAGGAGGTTTTAGTAAGTTCGCCTCCCTTGGACACGCCCAGTACTGCCTTTAACCCCCCCTCCCTAACGACGAAAACACTTTCACTTCCTTTCGTTTAATTTCAGAGGAGGTCCCCGATTCGTTCTTTCCGGCAGCTCAATTATCTGTGTTTACCGTTCAAGAGGAGTGGGATTGGATGAGTATTCTTTATTCTTCGAGGAGGAGGAAACAAGCGGGCGGCCAAACATCATTTTCTCCGCTATCTTCGTTCTCCCATCCCACCGTTCACGTCCATTGTTAGTCGACCCCTCCCCTTTCTCCGCCCCAGCCCTCCCCCCACCTCCCGACCATCTCACTCAACGGAGCCTGGAATTCAACAAGTTTCCTCACGTCTGATCTTGCTCGTGGGTTCTCGTTTCTTTTCGTTGATTCCTTCCTCCCCAGGGTCGATCATTCATTCATGCATTCCCCTTCATTCCTTCCCTGCAACGCCTACTCCTCGCGACGCCTCAGATATGGCGCCGCCATACATTGACCGTTGACGCGGTCAGGCGGACAAATGGATACAACCACAAATATGGAATTTAAATGACGGTCCCCTGCGAAGACGAGTGATAGCGGATGGTGGCACTCTCTCACCCCCCCCTCTCAGCTCTTGAGAACGGCATACTGATGATGACGGCCGTGCCGTCCAAACGTCAACTAGAAATGTTCTTTCTCTGAACATAAAGGTTTTAATCAAAGTATTTACATATTTTTGTTAAGAGCGTTCCTTTTCGAATAATTTTAAATATATACATGAATATAGATAAAAATAGATGATTTCTTCGAAGTAACACGGAAGTGTTGAACTTAGACAGCAACACACAGCACGAGAACACAAAAGGAACACTCACACGTAATATCTTGATAATTTCGACGGACTCGAACTCCGTCTTCTTCGGAAGATAAGATAGGACACATGAGAAGATAGGAGGCATGGGAAGAACTGGAGGTAGGAAAGAAAGTCGGAGGGGAATTTGTAAAATCGGTTAGGTTTACTGATGACCAAGAATTAGTTGCTCAGTCAGCCAAGGGGTTGCAAGCATTGCTGAGTGAATTGGAGGTTCAGTGCAATAGATATGGGATGAGAATGAATATTAATAAAACAAGAGTTATGCCATTTTCCAGAAAGAAAAAGACTAAGCTAAACATTAAAATAGGAGGGGAAAAAATAGAGCAGGTAGAATAGTTTACATATCTCTGAAGTGTTTTGGACCAATACGGTCAAAGTAGTAGGGACGTAAGGAGAAGAATTCCGCTAGGCAAGGAAGCTTTCTCAAAGAGGAGGGAGTTGATGACGGGGACGTTGAGTAGGGAGGTTAAGACAAGAGTCGTAAAAACTCTGATATGGAGCGTAGCTATTATGTACGGCGCGGAAACGTGGTCGCTGAAGCAGGAGGATAGACGTAGATTGGAGGCTTTGGAAATGTGGTTGTGGAAAAGAAGGGAGGTGAAATGGACTGAAAGGAAAACAAATGAGGAAGTACTGGAGATGGTGGAGAGAGGTCTGTTGAGAGAAATCCTATGGAGGCGGGAAAAATGGATGAAAGGCGTATTGAGCGGTAGTGGAATGTTGAAGAAGGTAATAGAGGGGAGAATGTTGGGCAAGTGAGGAAAGGGCAGGAACAGGATAGGAAATCAATGATAAATCAAGATACGAGGGTGTTCCGATAAGTACCTGTCCTGACTTAGAGATGGCGATAGTTGTTTGAAAAGTATCACTGTATTAGCAATGGCGCAATCTATAGAGCATATGTTTCAAGTTTTAAGATGCCATGATGCTTATTATTTGTTTGGCAGCCATCAATGGTGAACGTTTTTAGTGAATTTTCTCGACTTTTTCTTTTGACCTTTATTTGAAAGGTATCAGCCCAACCAATACAAAACCTGAACTGGATTCTACTCAGGGTGAGTCTGCTCCTTTGTTTACAACAGTAACATATTGGGTTGCAGAGATTAAATGAGGCCGTAAGACCTGTCAAGACGAGTATCGCATTGGTGAACCAAATGAGGTGAGGTGAGCTCACAAATGGCTGTTGCAATGGCCAAAAGTCATGAATTTTGACCAAAGAAGTTTGAATTCTTACCTCATGCACTAGGTTCCCCAAATACAGCCCTCTCGGATTATTTTCTGTTCGCAAACTTGAAAAAAATGGTTGGTGGTCAAAGATTTTCCAACCGTGAAGAAGTGATGTCGGCAGTTAATGGCTATTTGAGGAGACTTCTTATTATAAAAAGGGTATCGAACTTATTGAACATCGCTGGGAAAAGTGTATAGAACTGAAAGGAGTTTGTGTTGAAAAATTAGTGCTTTTTTCCAAAATATTTGTTTTTCTTTGTTGGATTGGGTACTTCTGGGGTGCCACCCTCGTAGTTATTCAAAGACCGCGGAAAGATAAAATGGAAATGGAAAAAAATACACACAGCATCTCTTAAGTAAATCATATTAGGCCAGCAAGTTTTGACTTAGAAATACATTGTCAATACATTTAGTTTTACCAACATTTAGTCAATACCCGTATCAACGTAGATTGAGTTACCTTAGGTAAATTTCAAGAAACTGTAACAGTAACTTTAACGGAGTCACCCGCTATGTTTGCATTATAATGCAATTTATCCACCGTTAAGGGGAAAATATTCAGTAAAAAGCTACAATGAAATAACTCGTATCAAATAACGTGCAAGTTTGTGTACATGCTAGAGAAAGACTTCATTCAAAACGAAGGTCAGTTCACCTAATAAATTAGTTATATGCTATGCGAACAGAGAGAATACAAATTAACCACAACCATTTACACGAAAGGTCTTCACCATATAAAGGAAGGTCATGTAGAATTGGAAAGTAAGAAGGGGAAATTCTACAATTACATGGACACGTAACTCATGGTCTCCTCGCCTTAAGGCTTAGGTAGGGAATGTGACAAACCGCTGTAGGCAGCGGACGAAGTGACAGATGAGGGTATTGGTAAGGACGGCATGGGGGCTGCTGATAACTGAAGTAAAAGGATATCCAGGATTCACAAAATCAGATTTGCGGATGACACAAGATGATGACGATTTAGTTAACAAATTAGTGAAAGTGGTGTCATCATATCTCAGTGCTTTGGACATCAGTTTGAAAGGTACAGGAAAACAACAAATTTAAAAGTATTGTTAAAAGTTCAAGAAAGAGAAAATATATAAATCGTTGAAATAGGAAGGTAAAAACTAGATCAGGTAAGACATTTTGTCCACCATAGAAGGGTTTTCTACCTAGATGGATAAATTTTCAAGAACGTAGAAAGAAGAATTGCGTTAAATTTCAAGAAACTGTAACAGTAACTTTAACGGAGTCACCCGCTATGTATGCATTATAATGCAACAATTTCAGAGAGTAAAAATCATTCGCCTTGACCGGGATTCGAACCCGGATCCCCGGATATCGAGGGATCCGGGTTCGAATCCCGGTCAAGGCGAATGATTTTTACTCTCTGAAATTGTTGCATTATAAAGAATTGCGTTGTTCAAGTAATCTTTCTGAAGGGGAAACCAGTCGATTACTAGTACGTTAAATAGCGATATGAAGAAATGAGCAGTGAAAACTTTGATCTGAAGTATGGCTATGTGCTGTTCGGAAACTTGTCATTAAATCAAGACGATAAGTATAGACTGGAGGCTAGAGACTAGTTTGAGATGTGGGTGCGGAGAACGATAGGAATTATGAAAGGAAAACAAACGAAGAAATATAAGGTATGGTAGGGAAAGGAAGAGGATTTCAGTTTGTCCAAAGCAGATGGGAATGGCGAATGAAAAGTATTTTATTTGGCGATGGAACGCTGAAGACTGTGATAGAGGGAAGATCTTTAGGCGAGCGAGAAATGGGATGTAAGGAAAATAGTAGGCATATTGGACGGAATAAAGGGGAATTAAGCGGAATTAAAAATGGGATAATCGAAGCACAGATTGTCCGGCTGTGTCTCATTAGCCGAAGCAACGAAATTCAGCGACATTAAGTCCGTGCCCATGCTAAAGCTATCTTAAACGGTATACCATCAAAAACCTCGTCTCTTATGACAAATCGTATTAAATTAAAATGCTTCTAAGAATACTCACAAGAAATTACCACGTATTTTCTGTATTTGGATCTGGACAAATAAACGTACACAGCTAATCATAGAGCAAAAACGTCTTGTATCAAAGAAAAGCCAATTAGTGGAGTTAACAAGATAGCGTAGAATTTTCTTGAGTCTCTGTCGAATTTATCTCGGAAGTGGAACTACAAGCAACTGAAAGTATCTCGTTACCAGATACTACATACTCGATTGAAAGGTTCCCTCAACAATCTGGTGACTACATCAAAAGAAAAGTTAAAGTTGGAAGAGAAAATGTTCCTTGCCCACCTTTGATTAATGACGGGGGTGCGGAAAAATAGTGCATGCGAAAATAATTGATGCCATAGTTAAAAGACGTGGGGCTGTAGCTGAAACCTTAAGCCGATTTGAAAGTTCCAGTCGCCCTTAATAGAAAGAAGAGTTGCAAGGGTTCGGAGGCGAGAGAGTAGAGGGTGTGTAGGGTACGAGGGGGTGGTAAGGGTGGGGCCGAAGAGTGGGGGAGGGGGTCAGTCGGCGGGGGTTGGGAATGAGAAACGACGGAAAAAATTCCAAGCGGCAGAGGCAGGCTGCGGTTTTTTTTGACTGGTGGAGTGGTTCCGACAGATTAGCCGAAATAAATTTCTGCGCATGAACAACCTCTTTCCAATCGCCCCTCGAAATTTATAGGGGAGAAAGCGTGAAACATGAACATCCCAAAAGGGTTCTTAAGAGAAGAATTATTTCTAGCTGAAAATGAAATGATGTAACGGAAATGGAAGTAATAACGTCGAAATCTACCGTATCAATTCATGAAAGAAAGATTTGTCAAGGTATATGACATTACCGAAGGGAAGTGAAATCAAGTCCAATTTTGTTAAAATATACCTTCAGGATCAATTAAAAAAATTTAATAAAAATAGTTTTCGGGTTGGCGCATGGTTGGGAATATTGATAAACCAGTTATCACGTAGTAGCCGATCGTATTAAGAGCTTAGTTGCAATCCTCGATTGTGACGTGGTTCTCCGACTGTTTTCACATGGGTATGAGGAGAGAGTTATAAGTATTTGGAGAGAAGCAACTTTCTATGGGAGGCTTCGTCACAAATCGCAATACATGTAGTGTGAGTTTGAGCTTCATTCATACTTGTGCAGACATCTCTACCGGTACCGCAGACACCCCACATCTGGCACTTGGGCATCATAAGACACCGCATGCGCCACAACATAAAACTAGACATTATTTTATGGAAGGGTACCAGATCTTCTGGGAATCCATAACCGGTACAGGGAATGGAACTGGCCCCCCTAGCCTGATATGTGAATATTCACACGCCGTCGGGCTTAGTAATGGGTGAACTCTGCCATCACCAACCAAAACGACCTTCGGGTTGAGTACTGGGTTCATGGTTATATATGTATAGATATACAAGGTTGGTCTGAAAAGTTTCCGACCTAACAAAAATACAAGACATTTTTTCTGAAATTTTTCAGGTCTTAAACTTTTCAGGCCACCCCACAGAAGGGTGGTCTGAAAAAGTTGTCATATATAAGTCACATAAATGAGAGGAAAGGCTTCCAATGTTGTCATCTCACAAAACCCTTGCAAAGGAAAACCAAAAGCAGTTGGGCAGAAGACGCAGAAGAAGAAAACCAATTTAGTTAGAACAGGAAAATGGATTGTTAGGGCAATGTTGAGAACAGGAAAATTATAGCATAGAAAGCGAAACAAGGAAATAGGAAATACGAATATATACTTTAGGCTTATGCGAGGTGAGATGGACCGATTGTGGGGAATATTGGAGTGATAATTAGTTATAGAGTAAATACAGTGGCTGGGATGAGATCCAACGAGGGGTTGCCATAATATTTAATAATGAGGAAGGAAAAAGCGTAGACAACATAGAACAAGCAACAGATAGAATATTACTAGTAGAGATAAAAGCAGAACCAACGACCTTGGTCATTGTTCAGGTATACATGCCACCAAGCAATCAAAATGAGGAAGAAGTCGATGTGATATACGATCAGTTAGAGGACATAATCGGGCAAATTCCTGCAGGGAAACATTTGTTAATGATGGAGGATTGGAATGCGACGGTAGGCAAAGGAATAGATGGTGATGAGGTGTGGAACTACGGTTTAGGCACGATCAATGGCCACGGGGAGAAAGCAATTGAGTTCTGCAGGAGACAGGGTTTAGTCATTACCAACACTTGGTGAGGGTAAAATATAAGGGAAATTTTACACTTTCACACACTTTTAATACAATACGACCATGTTTGCGATTCTGCGCATCATTGAAACCATGGTCGTATTGTATTAAAAGCGTGTAGAAGTGTAAAGTTTAAACGGAGGGTGTCCCACGGCCAGAACACTGAAAGCGGTCTAAGGGATTCATTGCGGTCCGTGTAAACCCCGATGAGAGGAATTCAAGGGATCACTCTTTAGAGCTGCTCGACAGAGTAAACGCATCGTATCTCCGAGATAAGATTAAAGCTTCCAGGCAAATATCTGATGGAATAGACTTGAACTCCATTAAGAGAAGTATCAATATCCCCGCATCACATGTGGCCACGGTGTGACATTAGCCGAAAACTGCTGGTGAAGCCACGTGGGATGTTTGTAAGAGGGTTCCAAACTGATGGCAGCTCGCACAAACTTTTATGTTTTTCTATGAATAGGACCAACTGACAATAAGAATTTTTATTTATTTAATAACCTACGAGCAATTACTAGAGTGGGCAGGGGGTAATTACACACCAGACTAACCTTGACTCAAGGTACCTTTCCCTCCTATTTCCGTCGTACTTATGCCAACGCGTCAGAATATGTGCCTATGATAATCCTTAGATTATTTCTATGTAACTTTGGCTTTGTTACTATTATGATTGGTATTCTACTATTTACTGTAGATTTTGGATGGGCAGAGCACAAAGAAATAATTTTTTAAAAATATACTTACATTTGCTCTCCAAACAGAACAACTTGAAATTAGGCACTAGAGTAAATCCGCCTTTGATTCCACATGCATCTTTCCTTATTTCATCCCAAGATGGGATTATTATTTCTATTTTAAAATCCTTTCAGAATAGTAGTTCATTCACTAATTTTTTCATCAAATAAGGTCACTTAAATTATTTCATGCATTTAAAATGAAAAACTGGTTTGTGTCGTCCTCACTGGCGGTGGGGTCGCGTGATAACCCAGAAGCGAGATTTTCCATTTCCGCCTAGGTGGATTTTCCTACACTAAAGAATGCACGTCGTTGTTGTTAAGTCATGTTTGCAGCCCGAAGTGAAATGTTGAAAACTGGGTGTTTCTGGATCAGTACTAGATTAAAAAATATAAAAATACTTAAAAAGTTAAAGAAAGTTTTCTTTTGATTCCATTCTGTTGTTACTTTTATCTCGGCACAACCTAAAACGAATTTTTCGGCGGATGCGAAGCGTATAACAATTCCCACAATCGATTGTTCTCCTGAAAAAATAAGAACACAGCAAATACCGCTTGACCACCTCCTTGTTTTGTTATTCATTGCGGCGTGATTGGGCGAATGATCGCCATTTAGGCAACCTATCAGACTCGATGGGAGAAAAAAAGTTTGATTGAATGCATATTAATTACCTTCATGTACAACAGCAAGTCAAAACCGTAATAAATATTATTCCAGAGTAATTGGTTGAAGCGGTACGTGGGACGTTGGTACGTACGTATGAAATTCAGGGAGAAATGAGTTGTATTATATTTTTGTTATGTGTACATTTACGAAACCATCAGGTCAGCTGAAATAATTTATCGCAGACGTGGGTACGGATCACAATTTATTACTCGTGAAGTGCAATTGTAAATTTAAGAGAAGGAAGAATTCGAGGAGTGCAAGAAAGTGGAAGAATCAAGCGGTACGAAAAGCACGAGGAAGTAATTCTTATACTGCTTCACGGTATCCCTTTCCTTTAAGGGGAATGAGAAATCAGTTCTTCCACTTTACCCGTCCACTCGTGGGTATAGCAGCAGATGGATGGGGATATCTCAAACACGAAATAAAGAAAGCGGCAAACGAAACATTAGGAACGGTAAACAGAAAAAAATTGTTTGGATGCCCTGAACTTCAGATGATATGATTTGGAAGATGAATGAGGAAAGGAGATATCAGAGCGTGAGTAAGAGAGAATTTAACCTGAGGCGAAAAATAAAATGAGCTAAAGAACCGCGTTAGAAAGACCATTGTAGGGATAAAGAAAGTTCATAGAGGTAGGGAAAAAATGGACACGCTACACGGAAAATAATAGTAACGGTCAGAGTTTAAGGAAGAAAAATACGTTCAGCCAATTATGACTGGAAAGGCAAAGTATTTATTGATACAAAATGGATTCTGAAGTTATGGAACAAATGTGTTTACTCGTCTACATGATAATTATAATATGGCCGTGAGTTCAGCAAATATAGGAAAAATATGATGTGAGTATAAATATCTTAGAACCAGAAATGCTTAATTTAGAGACAAGAACGAGAAGAGTGTGGAGTTAGACACTTCCCATGAGTGGTGAATCTTTCCTAACTCAAAAAGTATGAGAGAAGAATTTGTCCAGACGGTTTCCTGATTAAATCTATATACATTTACACAATTTTTCGAAAGCTGCCCGACGGGCGTGTGGCCAGTAAAATAAAAAGCTGTATAAAACTCTTTGCCGATGACAATGTAATCTGTATGGAAGTAGCAAATGACGCAGATCGTGAATCGCTGCAAACTGTCTTAAAAAGCATAAAAAATGGTGCATAGAATGGTGGCTTGAATTAAATACGAAAAATTGTACTGCCATGTATTTCTTAAACAATAGAACACACAACCAAACTTCGCCTACTACACACTCGGAGGTGTTTGATTTAGCGCCGCGAATGAAGTAAAATACTTTGGGGTCATCACTGCATCGGATTTTTCTTTGGGAAAACATACCCGTATACGCACGATTTGTGGAGGGGCGCTAAAAAAAGCTGTCATTCGTAAAACGCATAGTCAGTAGGTGTAGTGACGAAAAAGTGAAGGAAACGTGCTATTTATCTTTAGTAAGGCCTTACATTGAGTATGTGGCCAGAATTTGGGATTCTTTTCAATAAATATTAATTTCATAGTTGAATAGAGTACAGAGAAAAGCTTCTAGATTTGCGAAAAACTCATACCAAAGGATACAAAGCGTCATACACATTTAATACAGAATCTGGGGTGGAAACCTTTATATATGCGAAGACTCAGGGCCAGATTAAACTTATTACAAAGATATTAAGCGTGTGGTTTTGCATCCGACACTTGCGAAATAATTAGGCCCCCTTATTACATTAGCAGGGCCGACAAATGTTACAAAAATAGAGAGTTTGATTGTAGAACTGATAATTCAAGTATTCGTTTTTCCCGCGCACTATTCGCGACAACAATAAAAAGGGAAATACGTTAGAAAATAATTGGTACACATTGTCGAAAAAGGGAAAATAGGGCGTCGAAACAAATTTACAAAATCAATTCCCAAAAAACACATTATCTTTAAATGCACTATATAAATTCAAATCTGGCGTCTTGCCCCTTTGCGCCAGGTGAGGTGTAGGTGAATATATAAGAGTGGTCTCAGAAATTTTCAGAAAAAAATGTCTTGTATGTTTGTGAGGTCAGAAACTTTTCAGTCCACCCACGTATGTAAAGCCTATTGTGAAGTAAGATCTGGTGCTTTCCCGGCGTATGAGCTTGGTGAAGTTTTCTCGGGTCTTCACCCTGACCCGGTTGAAGACCGGAGAAAACTTCACCAAAGCCTATTGTATTTGTGACTCGTCCGTTCCGAATGCGTAGAATACTACCCGGTAATAAGTGTCTGAATTGCATGTGTACCTGCTCTCTTTTAGCGTATTTTCTTGTCCTCTTTCGGTATAGCCATAGGAATAGCTGTTAACACTCGTAATATATGTAGGTATTTTGCATGAATGGTGTTCGATCGCCCCCTTTCCACGCGGTTTTCGGTGGATCACGGGATGCCAGGTGCATGAAGAAATAGTATGAATGAATGTATGTAGAATGGCTGGTGCCCTACCAACTCCTGCCAAACGTCACTGCGACGTCTTGCGGAGTATTATGTAGATGTAGATATAGAAAACACATCCTGACTACCGACATTGTAATAAATCCTTCTTCCATTCCACGTAATTAATACTTCCTCCCTTCATTTCGTCCAATACATGTTCATTCTCTTTCTGCCCGTCCCTTACTTGCCTGGTGCCAATCAAGTTTCCAACGAATGTGTACCATTGCCAGTCAAAGCGCTCTTACGCATCCATCTTTCCTGCCTCCTTTGGATTTCTCCCATCGATCCCTTCTCCTACCCCTTAATGCACTTCCCTCTTGGTGGTAATTTCTGCCTATTTTCTATGTAAATTTCCTCTCTTCCGAAAACATTATGACCTTTGTTTGATTTTCATCCCTAGCCAATCACACTGAATTTTTAATGTACTCAGCAATATTGGTAACCCCTAGCAGACTGGCTAAGTGAAGCTTGTTCATCCGCAATCCAACTGATTTGATTCATTTTCCGCTGGGTTTCATTCCTAGATCCTGGAAAGATAGAGAGAAATGAAGGAATAGTTTATTAAAATGTACTTAAATACTTTGTAATTGGATCCTTTGGGATAAAACCCTATCTTTCTGATGCGAAAATAAGAAAATGCAGGAGATAAATAGTCCTATTCCAGCCCCTCCAGCCCCTATATTAACGTCGATGCTCGCAATAATCCGTAACGTCAAATTGTGGTGGCTGGGTCTTCCATTTGAGTCTCTTCGGCCACAGGAAAATTGTACAGCAGTACGATAAATATTTCAGCAAGTGAAAATGTATCCTGCAGGTTATTCAACCTTTTAATCTTTTTTTTTTCAATTTTTATTCAGGGAACCACAAAAAATAATGTTTTTATTCAATTGCACTATTTTACTTTTTAATCCATTTTATTTTCGTTTCCACTCAACGCTTTCACGACTTCCTCACTTTTAAATATTTAAGATGCGAACTTACGAATACAATCGTCCAAAAGAAAGTGGAGAGGTCACTTTGACTGCCCCCGGCCGAAAGATCGATGCTACGGTACATCTAACGTCAGCCCTTGGTGCCCTTCAGTCTTTCTAATTCAAGAAAAAATGAAGAATTCCTTTTTAAGTAAAATCGAAAAAACTTCGTTTACGTTTTACACGAATGACGTAGTTTCTCCGTCCAATTTTCTTTAACCATCATCTTACAGTTTGGATAGACTAAACCCTGGTTGGTATATGCACAATTAACTGATAAAATCACCATAAAAATGTTCATAAAATATTGGTTATGAAAGCAAGCAGTTAAAATAGTGTTCTGTAAATCTTATAGCTTCTAGTACGAGTGACATACCCGGTGATGATTTAAGAAAGGGGAATTGAAATACAATGGTCCTTACTTCAGATAGAAATTCATTTAATTTATATTTCAAAATCTATTTACGAGGTGAAAAGTAATGCACACATGCTTTTAGAATGCGAACAAAAGCAAATTACAAGATCGGGCAGAAAGTACATTCAAGTACAATTCTTAAGTTTCAAAATCGTATGTTTTTCAACAGAGTCACCGTTACGGCTAACACATTTCTCCCAACGTGGAACAAGTTTTTTTATTCCGTTACCGAAAAACTCTTCCGACTTTTCTCAAATCCAGAACTTGACAGCTGCCTTCATCTCATCGTCTGAGGTGAAATTATTACCCTTGAGGTGTCTCTTCAGTTGAGAAAAAATAAAAATCGTAAGGCGCAAGGTCGGGGGAATAAGGAGGGAGTGGAATCGGTCCAAATTTTGCGAGTTTCGCAGAGCCTCTCCAGTTGCGTGTGAAATGTGTGGACGAGCGTTGTCATGTTGCAAGAGTATCGGAGTCAGACTGCCTTTAACACGACAAAATCGGCGTCGTAGGTGTTTTAGAGTCTGTATATACTGAGAAGAATTTACCGTTGGCCCTCGTTCCAGAAAATAGATCACATAAACTCAGTGAGAATCCCAAAACACAGTCAACAGAAGTTTTTTTTGCGGATGGTTGTCTTTTGAACTTATTCGCCTAAGGAGAAGAAGGGTGTCGATTTACAGTTGACCTATCAACAGAATCGTCATCATAAAGAGCCTTTAAACGACGATGAATCTCAGTAGAAGTCACTTTTTCAATAGCCTACATGTGTCTCACGACTCTCCTGATGACGAAGCAAAATTGCCCGTCTGATTCATCATCCATATTATTCCTTCCATAACTGGTTCTTTGATCTAGAGCAGCCTCAATTATTAAGGCTCAGTCTAAGGCACGCCTCAGCCTATTCGCTTTTCAACCACCTCATAAGCTAATTTGGAATCCATTTTTTCTGAGACATCCCATCACGACAAGCCTCTTCCTGCAGACAACCAATAGGCGGCCAGGAGAGAAAGGATTCAGCTGCGCTCCGTAAACTCCTGTGGCCGTCAGTGTATTATAGTGTATTATGCATATAAGATTTGTAAGCAGATCAATTTTCAAGACCGATAAAATTAATGAAATATTAAAATATGTATTTAAGAAATGAAAACTTAAAAATCTTCCGAGTATGCAACGACTGGATATATTATGTCACACAAGTTGCCAGGGATTTTCAGGCAATCTGCAGGAGATGTGGTAAAAATTGAAATTAGATTTATATCGTAAACACCTCATTTTAAAGAATTATTTTTAAAATGAAGAGTATTTTAATAAAATTTTCTAATATTTTGCGCATAATATAAAAAAATTTTACTAAGTTTCTAAAACTTGAAGCAGAAATCCCACTTCGCACTGCTTCGGCAAAAACAAGTTGGTAACAGAGGCCAGGCACAAAACCCTCGAAGTGTGGAATAGGACTGCCCCTGAGCAGCCAAAGTTTGTGCCTCTCCGATGCGGGGAGACCACCTCCGCTTATTTCCTCCACCAAGATCACGGCTGTTTTTCAGGAACCTTGGAGATAAACCCCCCTCAGGAACTGAAACCACTAACTTGATTGATGCTGTAATATAACCACCAAATCCGCGTCTGGACATGAATAAGCCAATCAGCGATAAAATATGGGTATAAAATTGGTGGGATACACACTTTAATAGAACCGCGTCCGTCACACCGGGAGACCCGGTGCTCTGGAGAAAATGTAATGATAAAAAAATATGGCTACTTTTATCGTTTGGTGTGAAGTTTCAAATACTGGGAGCGTTAAGTTTTCAGAGATGCTTGAATATTATTGTCGTTTAATGTCACCCAGCCCGGCGCAAGTGGAGATAATCTATTAGCCTAAAATAAAGTTGATCTTAACGGAAGTAAACATTTGTTTAAATTAATTTCGTTAACTAAAAGTAACATGGGGATGATTTTCAAAAAAATGAAAATTGAAAGTTAGTAACATTTTTTCCGGGTAAAAATACCTGGAATGTAAAGAACGATCATTATGAAATGAACTTGTAATTAACAACTCGCTACGGCTACCTATGATATAATATTGGGGCCAAATAAATGAACCTTCAACCTCATATACTTTACCCATTGAGCTGTTAATATAGATTTAAAGTATACGAGTACTTTTCTGAAATAAATTCTGCGAAAAAAAAGATTACCTCTGAAAAATATGAACTCTCCTTAGCTTGTTTTAATGATCTGATATTTGGTATTTTTGCTTTTAATCATACAGAAGACCATACATTTGCAATCGCAAGACTACCAATAAGTATTTCGATATTAAAACCAAATATTTAACCCAGACCATTGCGTTTATTGAATTCCTGCAAGGCAAATAACATTAAAACAAGACATTGATATCCAAAGAATATGAATCCTTGTGCATTCGATCAGCTAAGCATGTTGCCACAATGTATACTAAGTGAATTTCAGAGTGAGGAGTGGAAGAATTTAATCCACCTTTTTTAAGTTCAGCAAACAATGTTTTTCGATTTTATACAAAACAGTTGTCCAGTAAATATTAAAAAAATTTATTGTTATCAATTGAATTTTTAATGTTGTACTTTAATTATTTGATTTATACACATATTCAATCACGAAAATCTGCGACACGGCGAACACATTCATTCACATGGTTATAGATACAATGAGAATGGATAGGAATTTATATTAAAGACGAACACAGAAAAAGTGGGGAAGGCGGAATCGAGCAGATCACAAGCGTGTGTGCGATGTTCCTTTTATGTGTTCTCATGTTGTTTGTTGCTGTCTTAGTTTTTTATTGAACACTTCCGTGTTACTTCGAAGAAATCATATAAAAAATATATTATTTCGTGTATTGTATATATATATATATATATATATATATATATATATATATATATATGCTCGAGTCCGTCGAAATTATCAAGATATTATTGTGAGTGTTCTTTTTTTTTATTTTAAGTAATTTTATATAAGTTTTTTATTCAACACTTCCGTGTTACTTCGAAGAAATCATATATATATATATATATATATATATATATATATATATATATATATATATATATACATACACACACACACATACATACATACACATCAATACGTAAAACTACACAAAAGACCGTGGAAACTGATATCTCGGATGTCCAATAAGGGAGGGAAATGGGCTATTAAATTGAAAAGGAAAAGGCGAGATCACGGGATATTCACGAGGAAGAATAAGCATTCGGGGAATTCCTCCCAAATTAGCGTCTCCTTTCCCTGGCGAAAGACACTTTTCCGGAAGGAATGGATGCTGGAAGAACGAGAAAGGCCTTGAAAATTCAAAGATAATTAAAAAGACTTGGTAAGGCGACAGCAATCGATGATGATCCTGCCAGATTTCCCCTCCACTCAATATGAAGTGCGCCGGTGGGCAGAAGTAAAAAAGAGCATGGATAAAAACTTCGCCGGGGACTGTCATGGGGACATTTTTCAGAAAACCGCATCACACTTGAAGTGAGCTTTAGGTACACAATGAATGAATCATGATCCGTATACAGAACGACAGTGTGTGCACATGAAGGATTATAGTTAGTATTTTTTCTCTTTGACCAATTAATGCAACGACCAATCAGAAGAAAAACACAACGCCAAGACCTGAGTGCTGATAACAAGGAGGGCTGAAGGGCAAACAGTGGCTGATGGGCGAGAACACTGGAAGAACATAACACGCGGTGGCATTCAAGACGGGAGGAATATATTCATTACGAACATGTAAGAGGAAATAATTTAAAAACCGTCGCACAATAATCTCCTTCAGAAATCCTGTACGACCCCCGAAGTTATATCGTGATAAACGACAATACGGTTTAAATATCATTATCATTGTGGATTTCGCCACTGCCATCAAAATCTTATATTAAAAATGACAATTTATTTTTTTAAATTTTCTTGATATTTTATCTTGGTTCATTCAAATGGTGTCTCATGGTTCTGGACCATGCTCCAACCTTCCTCTCAACAAGATGACGCTGCAGTTTTCCCCCGCGGTCTTCCTCCGTTCATTCTTTCCTTGTTCTTCTCGTTTTCTGCAGCACCACTATTCTTCCTCCTTTTATAGTTTTTCTACTTCATCTCGTACTTTGTCAATGATCCATGGTTTTCTTTTCACAAGCTTTCTACGGCCTGCAATTTTCTTCGCGGCTATTTGAAATCCAGTCCATTTCTTGCCACCTTTCTTCGATAGATCATTTTCCTGTTACATTTCTCCATTTCTTTTTTCAACTTATGCCGCATTTAAACCTTTGCTCAGTTTTCACAATATATATAACTCCCATTTAGTCTTCGTTCTCCTCTCCTGCCTATTGAATTTCAGATGATTGGCACTGCATTGTGATTGCTGTCGATATTTTTCTCCCGATAGTTATCGAAATCCATTATTTTCCTGAATATCGGATCAACGGATATACATTTAGTCAATTTCATGTCTTCATACCGACATATCTCGACTTCCGTTTGCGTCGTCCTCATGGGTGGTGCGTGCGTGTTCGCAATCATTGATTTTTATTATTCGCATAGTTCAAAAAGCCATCCTTTTCTTTCGTTTTCCTAGACAATATATTCCGCTTATTTTTCCATCCTTGACATCTTCTACATCTAAATCTACATAAATACCTTGCGAGCCACCAAAAAAATGTGTGGCAGGGGGTGTAACACCAGGAGGAAAGGTTAGGGGATGAGAGGGTTGGGGTTTATTCAAATAGGTAGGGGAAGGGGGGAACCTGTAAGAAAAAAATGTGTACATGTATATATATATATATATATATATATATATATATATATATATATATATATATATATATATATATATATATATACACGCGCAGTCCCTATCCTGTACGTTAATACTTTTTGTAATGAGCTGACTCCTGGGGGATTTCAACTACAAGTATTCTGGTCTCTTATCGTTCTAGGAAAAAATGACATTTAAAAACTGTCAGTCTTGTAGTCTATCTCTCTAATCTTTCATCCGTGATCCCTCCGTTCGTAATACGTTGTGGTTCGTAATATATTCTTGATGTCATCTGAAAAGGGCCGTTATTTAAATGTTTTAGTAAGTTTAATCTATTTTGTAAACGCCGCTGCGTAAGAGAATCCCAACTTAAATTGTCTGGCCAAGTTGATGCGCTGCTGCGTTGGTCATAACAATGTTTGACAAATCTAGACCCCCTCCGCTGAACTCGATCTAATTCCGAAATCAAATGAATATTTTGAGGATCCCATATACTGGCGACATACTCTAGGTGGGGCCTGACCATGGCAAGGAAATATCGTTCCTTCACTTTTCGTCGCATTTACCTAGCACTCTTTTAACAAATCCCAATTTTTTATTAGCACGACCGCATATTTCTCGTATGTGTTTTCCCCAGGACAGATTGTGAGTAATTGTTACACCCAAGTGTTTAAAGGAATTTACCCTTGCGATTTTGGCTTGTTTCACTTTGTAACTATAAGGGAGGGAATTACTCTTTTCCCAAAAATGTATTACTACGCATTTTTTAAAATTTAATTCCAATTGCCATGTATCGCCCCAATTTTGAATTGCATCTAGGTAGTTGGCTAACACGACTATGTCTTCGTGAGTTAGAATGTCCCCATAAATTACTGCATCATCGGCGAAAAGACGGAGCTTGCTATTAACTACGGTACTGAGGTCATTTATATCTTCATACAACTATCGTGCTTGATCTTAATGTATCGTGTACATTCCAATGTCCATGTTTAAATAGATTTTATTTTGCATGTATATTTTTTATTTATTTACCGTCATCGTCTATTATCTTCTTAATTCGTCATCGGCGTAGTCTGTTTCTGGCAAGGAAACTTATATCTGCGGGTTTTGTAGCTTACTATACCATAATGATCATTTCGTTGTGTTGCAATAACCCCTTTACTCTCACTTGAGCACTTTTCCAAAATATAATCAAGCTCCCACATTTCCTTTCATGGATTCTGTGTGAATACCCCCGAAGCTACCGCTCCAATGGCCCCAAGAGTGGGGCCATTTGAATTCATAACGTGTCTAACCTGATTCTACGTATCCCTACCTTTGAAATCTCTTAACTCGCGCCCATCCCGATGACGCAAATACATCATATTATGAATGATGAGGTCCCAGGCGTGATGTGGTGGAAGCGTAACATATTAAAACCACAGGTATTGCAATTTTCCACTAGATATTTTATTTCGACACTACCGGTTTCGATGTTTTCACATCATCATCAGGTGCTCACCTGATGATGATGTGAAAACATCGAAACCGGTAGTGTCGAAATAAAATATCTAGTGGAAAATTGCAATACCTGTGGTTTTAACATCATATTATGATCCTGAGTCGGTTGACAGATTTGAATGAGGTGTTTTTAAGTGTAGTTCCCAAATGCAGATCCAGATGGAGGATTGGTTCACCTACGGAATATTTTACTCGAGAGCGTCACAGTACATTTGCTATTTAATTTAATTAAGGGGATGAGAAAATCTTAATGTGTTGATATTCTGCTTCTTCCCACAATCGCAGGGTCGTAGCCGTAAAAATAATTTTTACCGCGCCTTAATTAACTTGAGTATCGAGATACCTACCTTTACGGCCTCCAACCCCACTGACAAAGAGGAAGCCTGCATCCTCCAACTTTGTGCGACCAGTCGCCATACCACGTCATCTTCATAGGCTCTAGCAGATGTTTTGGTCAATGCAACCCAAGGATAGTCTTCTACATCCTCCGGATACTTCGTTAAATGTTCATGACTACTGTAATTTTAGCATATTTTCGTAGATAGGTCCAGTACCTATTGGAATAATTACAACTCACAAATCTGTGCTAGCATTTTATGGCTTCAAGCTTAGTCAACCTAATTCAACATAAAAATGGACTAAAAATATATACAAAACCTTATTATATTAGACTACAAAAGTACATTTTTTAAATTTTAATATTATTACCTGGCTGCAATAGGAATTCTATCTTGGAACCAAGAGAAAAATTTCATCAATTAATATTAAGAAAAGGAAAATACCCTATAGTTATATTTAGGCCTGAAGGAGTGTTGACTATATGTCTAATTAATTAAGGAAAGCCATTAGAATTCAGTGTTAGCACTTGGAATCAAATAGCTGTCAAATTTTACGCTTTCCCGACATAAATGTATTCTTCCACATTTCTGCAGATCCACCATGTCTGCCTATGCATAAACAGGAAACACTCCTTTTTATATATTTTAACACGTATCCTTTTAGGGTTACCATCTACCTTCGCATCGCATTTTCCAATTGCAATAGAGGAAAATGATCACATTGTTTTTCATCTCTTAGATCAATAATTTCAAATGCGTAGGTATCATACTACCTCTCCTTTGAAAATAATGATATCGGAAGCGTTACAGTACATTCAACGACACAAAGTACTTTCGCCCCTGCAGTGAAGCACAAGTAAATTTTTCATCCTAGTACTGGGTAAAAAACATAACGATACACAACGAAAAACTGGTGATTAACCTTTTTGACGAATGGGCGTAGGTGTACATGGATTTATGGATTTTGCTTGTGGTTTTGTTCTCTTTTACGGATATTGACTTAACACCCCCCGCCACACGCCCTTATGGCGACTTGCGGGGAATTATGTAGATGTGGATTTACGTTAATACGTAAAATCACGGTGTCGTAATCCATGAAAAGGTATTTCCACTGCCATTTTCCACTTCCCACTATCTGTTTTTATTTCCACTCCACCACTTCTCGCAAATTTGATAATTCCAGCAAACACTCTAAATTCCTTACCTCTGAAGACGCATTTTAATTTTGATGGTGATAAACTTGCTGAATATACCTTCATGTATTCCTTCAAGAGATATTGGCCCTAAAAGTATTAAATAAGCTGAAAGCTTAAGTTTAATCACTGCAACGCTGGCAACATGAATACTTCAAGTGGACCGCCACTCGCAAATAGGCAAAGTAATGGACAACCTGGTCTGGAAACTACACAAAATAAACGATTTCAGCCACATACGATATTGATGGATGCATTGATTTAAATAGCAGTTTTATTTTTTACAACTAATATACCCATGGTTTTCCAATAAAGTTGCAACTGATAATAGAAGCACATACCGAAAATCCTCACTACTCCATATTAAATATAAAGCTGATTAGAAAACCCTCTAGTTTATTGCAATGCAGAATTTCAAAATGCAAGAACCATTCTAATGGACCTGGATTTGAACCCGGATTCAGCACTCGGCCGAGCATTAAGGGATCCTGGTTCGATCCCGGTCAAAACAAATGAGTGTCAAATTTTCAAAGTTTCGTATTGTGATACGCGTCAGTGGATAACTCCGTTAAATCTTACTCTCGCAGCATCTCTCGCAGTTTTTTTTAAATTTATTATTTTTCCTGCGTTAATCTTGAAGACCAAATAATTAGTTTCTTTTGGCAGCATCTGTATTTTCATGAAAATGTACGGTTTTCTAAGAGAGCATAAACTATTTTCAGCCCTTAGGAAACTAAAACATATCGTCATGAGAGTTAATCGCGTCGGATATGTGACCGTTTATCTTAAGATTATCTCGCCATATGTAAAACGGTCTCCGATATAAATATGGCCCTGGAAGCTACTTGTTTTCATATTATTTTCCAGGGGAACTTGTTTTATTCTGTCAAAAATTGAAGGTCGTAATTTGTTTTTTTAAGGTTATATCAAAGGATGAATTACTTTTAATGACTGATGCCACCTGTGAACTTAAAATAAAGTTAAAAAAAAAGCTGATCGCAACTTTAATTACATTATTAATTTAAAACATGCTCAGGTAGAGAGTTCATTTGGTTATCATATGACTATAAATATCAGAGCACATTATTATCAGTAATATCATAATAATATGGTGTACAATCAATCTTAGGAACTATTAACGTTATCACAGTAGTAATTATCATAAAAAACCTGGAATAAAATTAAACCATGTACCTCCATTTGCGGGGGGTGTGGTAATTACAGCCGTTTGACTCTCTTGATAGTAGTAAGATACTAAGCGATAACCAGCATGGATCTAGGAAGAGTAGATCTTGCGAAACACAATTTAGTCATTTCATTCACATCTCATATATCGGGAGAAAACAACACAGAAGTTGACAAAGCATTCACAGATTTCAAAAGAGCCTTCTATAAAGTCCCACACAAAAAATTGTTACACAAATTTAAATTATATGGAATCAACGAGAAAATTATTAATTGGATTAGAGACTTCTTGTCAAATCGCAAACAAATAGTAGTCATCGATGGGTTGTGCTCAAAGGAAAGAGATATAACATCGGGCGTTCCCCAGAGAAGTGTAACATGGCCTCTTCTGTTCTTAATATACGTTAATGACTTAAGCGCACACGCTAGTAGCAATCTTAGATTATTTACTGACGACACGGTGGTATACAGGGAAATAAGGGGCCAACTAGATCGCGAGCTACTCTCTAGAGATTTAGATAAAGTCGGATTGGTGCAAGGAATGGGGATTAATGCTTAATATAGACAAATGGAGCAGTGTTAAAATTTTGGAACAAAGGAAGTGATGAACAGGATATAAACTACGAAATAGAGGGTTCTTCTAGGGAGGCTAACAACGGCCAATCAAGTTAAATATTTGGGTGTAGTTCTAACACCACGTCTTCCATGGGGAGCACATATCAGGACAATATGCGGATCCGATTTAAAGAAACTGGGCTTCATTAAACGGGTGGTGGGAAAATGTAATGAGAAAGTTAAAGAAATATGTTATTTTGCTCTAGTTAGATCTCATTTGGAATATACCGTATGCCGTAGATATTAGGTATATTTGTAGGTGCATATGTATGTTAGGAGATAATATTTGTATTTGCTTGTGTGCTTGTTATAAGATTTTAGTATGAATATCTACGATTGTGTGTGCGTAGTTTTTTTATGAATTTGTGGGTTTGCATGTGATTTTATTCTTAATTAGGGGTGATGACCTAAAATCCCGCTATACACCCTTGTATTGGATTTCGTGGTACTATGTAAATGTGGATATATAATACTGTATGATATTTATATATTGATGCACATTTATGACAGAAGTCAATGAATCAAATCAACTAGATGAAATTTAAAAATTGAGTAGACGAGTAGTAAATCCCAAAGCGTCCATTTAAATATTATTGAGAGCAAGTTAAAAAATATAATTTAGAGGCCACAGAAATTATGAGCTAACCGCGTACTTTAAGCGACAGAATTTTTACTGGCATTGGTAATGGCTACAGCATATGCATCAAGCCAATGCATGACTTATGCTATGGAATAGTGAGGACCAACTGATAAAATAAAAATAATCCCAAAACCTCTTTTAAAAGCAGAAAAACACTAGGATATAATGCCAACCCTTTAAAGTCATAGAAATTCTACTATAGGAAAAAACTAAGCACGCAGTTAATATATGGTTTCAATCATAATGATTTATCAGAAGCCAAGTGGCGCAGGCTTCCCTTCCTAGGACAGTTGTCTCTCTCGGTCTCTAAAGTGTTACCAAAAAAACGGATAAAGCCAGCCTTTTACAATAGACGCAACTTGCGAAACATCCTCGCAAATAATAAAGACCAAATCCCAAAATCTGAAAGGAGCGGAGTGTATAAGTTAACTTGTGAATGCTCCGCCGTCTACGTAGGCCAGACGGGAAGGAAGTTCCGAGAACGAGTGAAGAAGCACCAGGCCTGCCTGAAGAACGGGAATGAAAAATCTCAATTTGCCAAGAATTTAATTGACCAGAACCATAAAAGTGATTTTAGCGTGGAGTTTCTCCATTTCGAAAGAAAAAGCCCCCGGTTGGACATTCTGGAACATATGGAGATATCGGAAAGAGCAAATTCTAACTGTAATATAGTGAACGATGTGCTATGCAACTCCCGGTCACCCCTCCTCAACTTTAAACTCCCAAACTCATTGTCCTATCTCCACTAACCCAAGGCGGACCCCCGCCAGGCAACCCTTTCCCTACCATGCTTCCTTAACCTTTCCCTCCTCCCTCCCCCGGAGGTCCCGAGGAAAGAGGACCTAACTTTGACTCCTCCTTCACAGTAATACCCCAATCCCAGCTCTTTTCCCTCCCCCACCATCTCCTCTTCCTTTCTTACATCCATACACCTACCCCACCTCCCCATTTCTTCTAGTATATAAGGAAAGATTTTGGCCTGTAATTCACCTGATGATGACGCTGAGCGTCGAAACCTAGGTAGTGATTAAAACATTTTATGTGGAAAAACCAAGTGTTTCTTTTTCAAATATGTATCGTTTCCACAAAGTGACGCCAGAAGTTATCTCCTTTAAGAGCAAATTAATCCATCAAGTGTTATATAATATTATAAGTAAATCAGGAAGCAATATTGGTACAGCCCAACGGACAAAGTCTGTATTAGTTCAGTCCAAGTCCCTTAATTTAATTTTGAAACTTGAAGTTTAATCTTTAGATTTAATTAAAGTAAAATTACTTTTGGGAAATTGAAATATTCCTCTTTGGGGCATTATTTTAACTGTTATTTGAATTATAAAGTTTTATTCTTTTACTTCTCTCAAAGAATAATTAAGAGTGAATGTTTAAATGTATTACACGAATATAATTTTGTTTTAGTAAATTCTATATTACTCTGGGGTAGAGATAATGAATATGTAACGCTCAGTGCTGTATTTTTGTGAATGCACAATTTAAACTCCGAATACTAATGATACATTTGAAAATAAAAGGTCAATTTTTGCGTTATCACCACGTTTCTTCATTCATTCCCCGTCCAGTTTGACTCAGTTTAATAAGATCATTAAAACAAAATCACGGTTACGCCATTCGCAATAACGGTTTTTTTATAATATGTGACGCAAAAATGAGAATTTGGCTACGAATTCCGTTCTCATGAATACACCATAGTTTAATGTCGCACCCTTTGTAATCTGGTGTAAGGAAGTATATGTAGATGAAGAAGGGTATGTTGTCGAGCAGGATGTTGGATTCTGTTTTGTTAGCAGAGATCAGGTAATTATTTGGTAGTGGTGTTAATCCAAAATCCTACGTTAAACAGTTGATTACCTGTGATAATAACTCTGTAATCGATGTTATTTTCTTTCAATAGAGGAAATAATAATGGAGATTTTTACTGATATTTTTACTGCAGCCAGGTAAACAGTGATGAAGTAATGATGGCTCTCAAGGCAAAAAGTTTGGAAACCAATAACCTAATCTGATAACGTAATATTTGATACACCATGGCTCTCCTTATTCCTCCGCTACATTTGCGGTAAGGAATATTAAGGCACCAAGGCCGTGTACAAAGCTTTATGTGTGACTGTATGAGTAATGAAAAATTATCTCTCGAAATTCTCTCTACGTGTAAATGACATTGTAGAGTGAAACATTTCTATTTGTTGGTGCAACATGTTTATTTTAGAATATTCGTGCTTTTTTCTGAATTTTTTACATGCTTATTCCAGTGCACTAATAGCGCTTTTAAAAATAGATAATTACTCTTGCCTTCCAAATTATATAATTGGCACTAACAATCGGTTAACATAACTCAAACGTTTCCCTTGGATCGAATAATTTTATAATAAATATTACAATTGAAAATAGGTCAAGAATGAAATTGATAAATGTTACATGGTATAAATATTGTAATTTTAAATAATAAATAATATAATTTGTAATGTATTGCACAATTGTTTATTGAGACAATTTCGCGTCAAGGAATAAGTAAATATTCAAATGCATCATTTTTTGCTTTGACTCAGAAGTTCACTTTCTCTTGCCGTCAGGGTCAAACATTTTGCAAACGCAGAGGTTCAACCTAGACATTAAATTCTTACTATTAAAACGGCTATCTTCCAGAATCTGGGAGTAATGATAGAGAAGTAAGGAGTAGAAGCACTCGTCTCCGCAATTCGGATTTCTCTCCTGCGCGGTCTTCCGGCCCTTGCAGGGGGGAGAACGGTTGCTC
Source organism: Hetaerina titia (assembly GCA_037158775.1). NCBI lineage: Eukaryota > Metazoa > Arthropoda > Insecta > Odonata > Calopterygidae > Hetaerina > Hetaerina titia. The sequence continues at coordinate 100,657,473 of CM073770.1, read as the reverse complement.
CTCGTTCTTTGCCGGATATCATCCTTGATATTCCCCATTGGCTCCTAATTCGAACAAATTCCTCGCATTCCTCCAAGCTCCGTCTCGTTTCCAATCAGCATACATTTTGCCTTCACTCAATGGAAAAGAGAGGCCCAACTGAGTTCCCCATAGAATCGCACATATTCCCCGAGAGAAAATTATGCTCATCGGTTTCCTAGGGTTCGTTCTACGGCAGTGTCCCCAGGCATCTGAAGGGCAAGGAATACTAAGAGAATTCGGAAAGTGACCAACAGTATAAAGGATCGAAATATCTTTATTCTTGACCTGTTATAAGGCTATAAGATATGAGAAATTCCTGAAATAATTGATTCGTAAATGGCATCAGAACATCTGCCTCTATTTTGTGAGCGTGGTGCGACTTCAAAATAAAATCACCATGCCCTCCCTCCGTGACTGCTCGCCAAATGGGTGAATCTAACCCACCCTGAACTGATGATATGACCTCAAAGAAATGTTGGGTATTCTTTTCCGTTTTCACTTAAATGTCACTCCCTAAACCAGATGGGAAATCAATTCGATGAAACTTTGCAATTCAGCGGAAGACTTGTTAATGATGTGGCTGTGGTACGTTGAACTTGTCGCTGAAACTTTTCGCGGTCGTATCCAATATACTGGACACAAACTCAAAATTGAGTTTGGAATGGGTAAGATAACATCGGCTGTTTAACTTGAAGCCTCTGAGATGGTTTCTACATACAATACGGTTAACAAGAGTTATTTTAATTAGCACGTCCGCAAATGTGAGGCTTAACTATGATAATTCCCGCGAGACACCTAACCGAATTGACCACTTCCGTTGAATGATGCGTTTGAGGTACATGATTTGCATTTGTAACTGTAATAGCGATTCGAGTCGATATTCACGTCACATTTTGGAAGAGGTACGTACGCGAGTCGCATTAGGGCATGATAATAAGACGAATTTAGTCTTGCCAAACTGTATTCAGAGGAATCATTCAACCACAGTGTTTTCCTAGTTTAAGCTAGAAAAAACTCTTACTCAGATAATTTATGATACTTGGAAAATAGTTGAAAGAAGCATTACTTTAAATTAATGATAGGAATCTCAGAAATATAACCTCAAAGAATCCTTATCATGTCCTGATTATTTTTTTTAAGATGTTTAAAGGACTGCATTGATTAAAAAACTTATTTTATTTTAAATCGAAATATGATTTATATTCCGTTTTTAACTATTATTGAATTCAAATTGAACAGTTTCACTACCCTCTATAGATATTCAAGAAATGTTTCTTTTCATATCTCGGGCCGAACACATATCGTGGTGTTTCAATTATATGCTCATCCAGCCAAAACTAGGTATCTGGTACGCGAAATTTCAACTTAACAAAAGATTTAATTAAAAGTTTTCTGGTTCACGCACAAATTCACGTTTAAAAAAACTGTAAACAAAACCTTTCTCCGAGTTTTGTTGATGTTCAAAATATAAAAATTTAAATTTATATCTTGAAATAGTTACCAATATTTTATTTGAAAAAGCCATGAGTTAAACTCTTCAAATGAGAGATAAATATTTAGTTTTAAATTAGCTAAATCATTTTTAACCTAACCTTGCTAGATCCAACTCTCGGTCAACGTGATAGGATGTTACAATTTTTTGGTAAATAAAATAACGATCGGAAAGAAACTTGGAGCCGTAGTGATGATGCAATTCCCCTTGGTATTGAACCAGAGGAAAAGTAGTCGCCAAAGGCCTAGCTAAAGAAACAAGCTTCGGCAGAGGACATGCCATGGCATACATAGCGATGATGAGTATGAATGGTGCTAGGGTCAAAAATCTGAAAGTTATGCTCAAAGCAGTGTCGTTTAATTCTGATGTGAACATTCGTATTTCACATTCCATTTATAACTTCCTCACTACGTGCTTCCACTGAGTTCATGGGTAACTATTTGAAATGAGGAACCCGAGTGAAATATTTTCCAACGATGTCTCTTTAGCATAAAATCCGCATCAATTACATAGCTTTAATTGGCTGATTAACATAATATATGTTTCACTGATGCTGTTTCAATTGTGGAAATCAGAAATTTGATTGAACCTTCCGCGGTGGATATTTATTATACCACTTTCGTAAACCATATCCTCATTTAATTCCTCAGATATTATTGTCATCAAAGTAATCGATTAATATTGCTCCAAAATAGTTATGAAATTATCATCATTTAGATAGTTAAACATAAGACCGCTTACATTCTAAATACATTCCTGTAAACAGTTAATCCCGCGATCAGTTTTTTGTCTACAAAATTAGTTTAAAGAATCTCAAACTATTGAACATCCCGCAAGCGGCAGCTAAGATGTGTGGCTGGGGTATGTTTATAAATTATATATATAATTAGGTAATCTACCGATTAAGGTAGGTTTTTGGATGGACACAATCATCAAATAAACATTTTGTGACTCCCCACCTAGCAAACTAATCTATATCAGGTCCCTCTTCATCTCTCTCTCTCTCTCTCTCTCTCTCTCTCTCTCTCTCTCTCTCTCTCTATATATATATATATATATATATATATATATATATATATATATATATATATATATATATATATATATATATATATATATGTGTGTGTGTGTTTATAAATGTATGTATGGATAATCATTTACTCCAATACCTAAACACTCGCCTATTCACATTACATGACTATAAATACCACACAACAATGAGTGCTTGGCTAAATTACTCAATTATTTTTACTGAAAACATTCCAGGTTCATCGGATTTACCTTATGATTTTACATCATTTAAGATAAACAAGATACCTTGCTACATATTCCGAATCTGACATAACTAAAGCAGTGGCTTTGTGACTGACACCTATCTTTCACCTTTTCGTTGCACTTTTTCTATAACTCATCAGATGAAACCTAGTTCCTCAAACGATAATCCGCATATTCTTCCGATTTGTGCTCCTCATGAACCGTATGAGCATTGCGTCACATCTAAAAATGTGGGTAAATGAAGTTTTATGGACATAATCCAGCAACACATAATCATAACAGAAAAGCATAAAAAGGCACTTTTATTTCATAGAATTAAATACCACTCACGTATTCTCCCAATCTTACCGAACTCTGCTTCTGTCTAACTGTTCCCTAACCCTTCACGGATAACTGGCGTTAATCTATTCCGCATTTAATAAGTAATTTTTATGCTTCGTGGAGTCCAAACATTCCGTTTCCATAATATTTGGCTCACAGTTTTCATGCTTCTAGAATATTTATCTGGAATAATTAGTATTATCGCGTGCATCAACAGTAATTGTATAGGAACGGTGTCGCGGAGGTTGATGGACTCCAGGCCATCGCCTTAATTCCAGGCGACAGCAATGCGTTGTGTGTTTTGAGAAGAGAGAGAAAAGTAGAGTCTTCCTACAGATAACCTTCTCTTTCGCTCTTTTGTTCACCTGGGTGGGGACACATAAACACCCACTGGGAGCACGCGTGTAGAAACAAAGCAAGAGTAATTAGCTGACCCTTTAGAGGTCACGCTTCCAGCCCTCGTTAAATCTCACTTACGACCAACGAAGGTCTTTCTCGACGTCGGAATGTCCCCCCGGAAATCCCATTTGGCGATAAACAGCCGACGTCATCCGGACATAATTCCCTGCTCGCTTTTTTTTCATGCTCTCTCGAAAATAAACCACTCCACGGCGTCAGGATGGACGAAGGCTGCGCCTTAGTTGAATCTTAGTAATGGGGGAAATCGTGTAAGAGAGCAAGGTACTTTATTATGGAGGAGGATTATAAAAAAAAGATTCGCGCCAGAATTAACGCTCCTCCACCCAACGGGCGATTACATCCGTAAAGATTATTGCACCCTTGAGAAAAATAAAAAAAAGAGAAAGAAAATCAGGACAAGAGAGACGAGATGAAGGAAGCTGATACTTCAATTCATAAATGGATCGTGACAGAAGATTTCTCTAAACAGCCATAATCGCCTCCCGAAGAGCTCTTGGACGTAAAAGTTGCCAAAACCAGGAATCTCCCGAAAGAAACTTCACCATCTTCATTACTTTTCGCGTTCAAGACTTAAGAGACAAAAAAAATGAGATCTCACTCTCCCGGCCGGGCAGTCGACCCACGCGTTGTCGAATATTTTGGGATCTCCGCCGAAAGCGCTGGGCAAAATGTTCTCCGAGGCTTACGACTGTCGCCGCTCCCGCGATAATCCCTTTTATCGGCGAGGGGATCTCTTCGCCCAATCCCTGTCGGCACTTTCCATTAGCACCGTCATTCTTCGCCTTAGCGCGCAGACGGGGATGAGTGGCGGACCCCAACTCACAAAATATACGCACTTGGGCCTCGTACACTTAGGCCATGTGTGTTTCCAATTTTTTCCCTCACGTCCCGACCCTCGTCGCACAGTACCCAACGTATCGGATAAGGGGGCAATCTACCGTGGCCTCCGCAGCAGTGAAAACGTCTTGATAATCACGACACTGCAGCGGTCTTCCAAGTGTTCCAAGCCCATCGAGTTTCAAGAAATTTAAACCATTGTGCAATGCATTTGATTTCCGATCAAGCCACTACGCCCATCTTGCCCAAACATTTGAATTCTGTTCCATTTTAACAAAATTCAGCTAATTTTAAACGATATTTTCGAGATGCAGGTACAACGTAAAATTGAAGATGAGGTATTGTATTTCCCAGAATGGTGATATATTTGCACTGAAAGTAAATTTTACTGATTGAAAATTCAGTCGTAAGGTGAAATTTATTCTGTTTTTTTCGAACTTGATTCCTAATGCGTTTTTTTTTACTTTCCAAGACACTAAGCATAACAAATGATTGGATGGATGTAAAATTAAAAAGACAGATGATGGCTAATTTCGAATTTTTATCATTGGAAATTCTCAAAGAGTCAATACGAACTAAGTTTAGTATAAATTTGAGCCTGGAGTAGGTCAGTACTTCTATGAGGTCAGGATGCCTTAAAATTGAGTAGATAAAATTAGGATGTACATAATACTAATATTTCAAATAGTTTGCGATTAAGCAGGAGAAGTGCATATGGAGCCAAAAAAACGTTAGGAGAGAAGTATCCTGGATATCTTTACCGAGATCATTTCGTTTAAAATGTATCTGGTGGGAGGATTTTATGATCGTAAGGTCTATGTATTCACAGCAACGGAAGGATAACGATATGAAGCAACAGAAATCTAGGTTAAAGGGAGATAATTTCGAGTATTATTCAGATCACTGATTTCTTTCTCTTTCTTTCTCTCGCTTTCAAAAATGAAATCCGAAAATAAAGACTCCGAAAGTTATATGAGACACATTTTAAAATATGTTTGTTCGCTGAGTAAAAGGAAAGGTGACCGAGAAGATTAAAAGAGAAATAACAATGAACTGGGCACAATAAAAAAATGATCACAAATTGTTAGCCTCGTAAAAAAGAAAAAATATGAAGACTTTAGTGGTCAGCAAGAGAGAGAATTAAATGGAGAATTGAATCAAACGGATGCTAGGATTTTGGAACTGCGACAATGCTTTATGACGTCGATTTTCACGAAAACTAATCATTCCAAGATCAAGTGTGGCTGTTAAACGTGTATCTTTTCTTCGTAAATAGGCATTGCAAATTGCCCTCTAGAAGCATTATCAATCTAAAGCGAGGAAAAACGAAGAATAGACAAGCAGGGAACATATAAAACTAAAAATTTTAAATCAATATCTCAAAAATATTACATGAAATGATTCTAAATAACAGAAAATTTAAGTAAAGTGACTTTACTGGCACAAGAATGGGTCTGTGGTGGTGGAATTTCGCATTGCTACTTGCTAAAATCTACCTTGTACGTTCTTGGATAAATTTCTTGCTGCATCCTAAGGTACAATTATTTGTTGTAATAAATCATATGTACCTGCATGCTTGTGGAATAAAGGGAGGTAGATGTGTATTCGCATGCGTGTAAAATAATAGGATTTTTCTATGAATATATGCACTACTATGGATTTGGGTTTGCATGTATGTGTTAGTTTTAAATGTGGTTTTTCTTTATTCCTGTTTTTGGGTGGTGACCTAACACCCCCCGCCCCCCGCCCATGCGGCGGTTTGCGGGGTATTATGTAGATGTAGAAAAATAATTTCGCCCTTTGTAAACCTTTTTCAACAAAAATCGCCAGGACATTAAGTTAACTAAAACTTCCAGTGGTATCTAGCTCAACCCTGTGAACTTTCATCTTGAAGAATAAGATGAACTCAGTAAAATTAAAAAAAAAACTTAATGAATACGGTGCCGCAGGGTTTATCATATATTTACATAAAGATGTCACCTCTGCGATTAAACCGATGGCAACGTTTTAATAATTTTTGTGTATTTCACTAATTTAATCTTATTCCTTTCCTCTTTGTGCTATCCTCAACAGAAAAATACGATAGTACAGCTTCAACATAAATATTAAAAATAGATAATAAAATAATGGTTAATGGTGTATATAGGAATGAAATTTGGCAGACAATTCATCAAATCAATTATGTTAGCTGATGACCAAGCATTATTTAGCCAGTCACTCAAGGGATAGCAAACATTGATGAGCGCCATAAAAATAGAGTGCGAATGGTATTCGTTGAAATCAGTGACAAAAGCAAAGGTTATGCGAATTTAGAGAAAGTGAAAAGCTGAAAATAATAATGATGTTTTCATTTAGGCAAGATAAGCAGTTTACCTTAACTGTCCAAATAAGGATATAAATTTATTTTGTTAAAAAATATCAGCATTTTCTTCACTGGCAACACATTTATCGGTATTTTTTTTTAATTCTACCGTTTTGGCACATCCTTTATCGTACACCGGCAGCCTCAACTGTATTTTAAGTCTGATTTAGCGTTTCATTACAGGATAAATCAAAAATAATTTGCTGGCTAACACCGACGTGGCGAGTTATATTAACAGGCCCCGTAAAAAGTTAAAAATTATAGGTATACACCATTGACAGTTTTAACGCAACTTGTATCTTTTGCTTTTTGAAATACAGGAGTAACGTTGAACCATTTATTAAGCGTCGGCATCACAATGAGGATTCAATGATCGAACACTCTCAACGCTTCATAAAGGGCAGTGGGTCGATTCGGAATTTGAGTCGCGAAATAATAGCTTGTGTAACCATTTGTCACTGAGCGCAGCCCATTATTGAGCTTTCCATAGGCGACGCCCACCTCTCCCAGCATCAAGATAAGACAAAGTAAAGAATGACCCCCGCGGATGGCGTTCAAACGCAACGGCGGACAAGCCTCCTCGTGGGACCGTCGTGATATACTCGTATTTTTGGAATTTATTTTGTTGAAAGGGCAGCAAAGTTATACACACACCCACAAGCACTTATATCTAGGAGTGCGTGTGTGGAGAGTGTGTGTATGTATATATATTTATATTTACATAAAAATATAACTTATGTGGGTCGCGGTGGTCTAGTAGGTAGAGCGTTGGACTACTGACCGGAGGATCCCGGGTTCGATTCCCGGGCAAGGCACTTTGGGAACCTGCAGCTCCACCCAAGCTAGTTGATATATCGGGTACCATATCTTCCTGGGAAACCATAACCGGCACAGGGAAAGGAACTGGCCCCCCTACCCTGATGTGTGAATATTCACACGCCGTCGGGCTTGGTACATGGGTGAGCTCTACCATAACCTACTAAACCGACCTTCGGGTTGATTACTGTTTTTATGTTTTTTTTTATAACTTATGTGAATGTCTCACGTATTTTTTTGCCTTTTGTTGCCGTTCCTATCACTTTTCTATCACTATCACATTGAGTTAACCAACCAGTGTTTCCGTTCTAGCATCCCTTCCCCCATCCAATAACCCTGTAAAATTAAAAACGATGGAATTGGCATTTATATGGCTGTGCAAAGCCTATCAACATCCGGGCCTCAATGTCGTTCACTAATTAAAGAGGTTTGAAGTGGACAGTTGAAGATGTGTTTCATGCGGGATAGTAGGATATTTTATTTGTTCTCATACATTGTGTTATTCTTGGCCTGGGTTTTGACTTGTTGAGTCCTCATGATGACTTTGTAAGTTTACCCTGGGTCGTTGATGTTCCAATGTCTTTTGATTGACTGTTTTCTGTACCACTCGGGAATTTTTTCTGCATCCTCCCTCTCATGCCTATCCCATCTCCGATCCCCTCTGGTCGTCCACTCGTTCTCCCCTTCCCTCCTAAATACCTTTCAGTCCAAACTAATCTTCCGAGGTGGACGGAGTTCGATTACGTCGAAATATCAAGAAATAACGTGTGAGTGCACCTTTTATGTGTTCTCATGTTGTGTGTTGCTGTCTAAGTTTATCTATATTTTGAGCTAATAAGGAAACCTAATTTACAGCAATTGGAGCACTTGGGCGCTTTATAAGATCGCATATCTCACTGTAAACTAGGTTTCCTTGGAAGCTTAATTGGTAGAGCATCCGCCCGGCAACTGGAAGGACAGGTGTTCAAATCGTGGTGAGGCAAATATTTTTACATTTGTGATCTGTTCAAATCCGCCTTCCCCACCTTTCCTGTGTTCATCTTTTATGTGTTTTCCTGTCCCCTTTCCGTGTATTTATTTCAATGTGTGAAGTAATATTTGACGCCATATGGCGGGATTTCGTGATTGAAGGTGTATCTAACCAATGTGGCTGTTTTTTCTTCTGGCTATGCGTGCCATGAAACGTACCGTTCGGCTCCTATCCCCTTTGATGCTATATGTTTGCTAACCTACTGTCATTTCTTCATGTGTGTGTATTGTCCATTTCTCCTTTGGTGGGTGAAACAGCTCTCTAACGCCATCAATCAAGCACTTGGCCAAGCAATCGAAGCACTTGGGCTTTTTATGATATCGAATATCTCAGTGAAAATTATGTTTCCCTATTAGTTCAATTGATAGCGCATCCGCCCGGCAAGTGGAAGGTATTTATTGGTGATTATTATTTATTTATAGGTATAGGTATTTATATTAGGTGAATATATAAAACTGCTTAAAGTACTGAATGTGGGAATCGCTCAAGTTAGATGAAATATCAACATGCCGACGAAAATCATACCTTGTCGATGAATATTTGCTTTACATATTAATGCCAATTAAATAGTTCCTCAAATATTTTATTATAATTTTCCCGGCATTGCTTGTATTCGATTCGATAATGCATTCAATAAGTTTTGAAGATCAAAATCTTTCCCTGTTCTTCATCTTATTTTTTTCAATTGAACTCTTAATAATAACTAGGGCATAGTATATTTAAGCTGAACACAGATTGAATATTTGCCATAAAACCAATATCGGTTCACCTAAATTTTCATGTTGAATGGAAATGGTCTGATACAATCCAAACGACTCGCTCACAGTGGCAACGTGTATTGAGGTACGGCGGCGGTCTTGGATTGGTACAGTCTCCCAGGTCACGATTTTCCGGAGTAATGAAGAGTGAATTTCCGATAACCTAGATCCCAAAATGGAGTCACGTTAGCCTTTATAGATGGTGTGTAGATGGGTTTAAAGGTGAAGGAGGTCAAGGATTGTGAAATAAAACGCACTTAAACGGTATGCAATCCGCAGGAAGGACCCTCCGTTCGCCGTTTTGCAAATGGCAGCACGACCGATTGACACAAATCATAGAAGGAAACCCATTAGGCATGAATTTTCAAAGATAATTGTGGGAAAGAACTGGATCGCTGTCGGTATTTAAAGTGGATCTGCTATTTTGTTCCTAAAGTGCTCCATTACGCTACACCTCCTCACCCCCCCCCCCGCCACACGCCCTTGCGGCGGTTTGCGGGATATTGAGTAGATGTAGATGTTAAAACACTTGTTCCCCGTTTTTCACTACGAGAGAAGTTGCATCTAACTCGCCTCAACGATGACAATTGGACATTTCAATTTTAATTTTTGCATTTGATTGTCACACACTATGAAGGAAAACTAGCATGTTTTGCGATCACATGAAATCGCGTTTATTATCATATTTCACGACTCAATTAAAAGGTTGGAGCATGTTTAAACGACGAGATGACGGTTAAACCTTTTAAAGTGAAATATAGAACTAGATTGCCTGCAACGTAGAGCAGCTAGGTTTATGAAAAATTGTGATGAACGAGGTAGCAATGTCACGACACTGTTGGAAGAATTGGAATGGGAGCCTTTATTTGATTATAGGTTGGAATACATGTGGAATTTATACGGCGTATATTTGTGGAAGGTCTATTACCTATCTGAGGTTGTTAAAGACAAATTACTTGCTCCGAATTACTATGGTACATTAGATCACCAACATAAAATCAGGTAGATATACATGTATTGTAGAACGGATAGATTCAAAATGTCTTATTTCCCTCGTTCCATTATAAATCAAAAAATATATGACCACAGGCTCGAAATAAATAATACGAGATTGGGCCGCCGTATTCCTAATTTCAATTGAGATGTGATTATGTCTGAGTCGCGGCTAAGATCAACGCTAACCCTGCCGCCAGTGCCGAGTGACTGAGCCAAACATGAGATTTTTGGTAGAAGATTCCAGAAGACCAGGCAGGCTTTAACACGTGCCTCTCGGAGTGTAGGGGAGAGTGTCATTGTTTTAGCGCGGGAGAAAAAGACCTTTCGAGCGAAACGATCGCGTTTCATTCAACGAGACGCCAATCAATACAATCTCTGTACTCTCACGTTGAATTCCATTAACCACTGATTCATTGAGGGAATGCGCTTTAGCCATTTGACACATTCTAAGCTTCAGGAAGTGCACAATATTCTCGACAGCACCCGTTCACATGGATTAGCCTGGATGGACGTACAGCATCCATGCCCAAAGCTTCCCAATCTTTCCACGTGCTGCTCGTGAACCGTGCACCATGGTCACTCGACTCACATCTGCGCTTCAAGCTTAACTCAATTTATTTATCCCCGAGGCGCCTTAAACAACTGAAGAAAATTATTTTAATTTTCGGGTTTCCTTGTATGAACTCATGAAGACAAAAGCAATTTTGTTGCCCTACCGAGATATAGTTGTTTATGGTAGGTAGCTATACAAGATAGGTTTAATTTGAAAAATAGCATGGAGATCTCGCAGGTTTTTGGGAATAATGTTCATTAATTACCTTAAATAGGTTTTATCGGGATGTGTCACTCGTTGGCAAACACGACAAATAATCAAATTATTATTTATTTTTAACGATCAGTCTTTCCGGTATATAGTATTTTCTCCTGCGCTCTATTCTATCTCTTAAGCGAGACAAAACGCCCATTTTAGTTTAAATCAGCTGCACGTACAAGATAGGATTGTAACAGAATAGGAAGTAACACACTCAGTATATTACGTTCCTTTCCATTCGTAAGTAATGATTTACCAGTTTTGAGTTGAAAATAATCAGTTTACTTTTGAATTTTTTCGTTTAAAACTTGGATCAAACCACCAATTATTTCAAATATAAATACCCATGCCGGATTTCTGCATCTCTCTCTCTTGGTGGATTTCAAAATTCATCAATAATCCACACTAAAAATCTGGTGACTTAGGCGCCGCCAAAACCAAAGCGAGCATTAAATTTTATTCCATGCCTAATACTCTGCCAGTCTCTCCTTCAGGAAGTCATCTACCCTACCCGTCCTACACAAGGTTTTGCTTTCCTAGCCAGAATGAATACATTAAATCTGACTCTTTGGTCAATAAAACTCAACTTGCAAAAATATTTTTTTCCTAAATGGCATTTATTGAGAATAAACGAAGCCTGATGATCATTTAAATAGTTAACTTGATTCTAATGACGAAATATTTTACATTTTGAAGGAATCGAACTACCTCTAACGCCAAGGCTTCGTCTTCAGTGATCTCTAGCTCTGCTCCTTGAGTGTTCGGCTTAGACTCTAAATTACTCTTGCCATTTCAATCGCAACTTTTTTTAAGCAATACCGATTACAAAGCATATCCACTGCTATCGGTTTATAATAACACGGATTCATTAAAATCTGTGAGTTATTCGATGTTTTCAGGCTTAACCATGTTTGAAATCTATTATCACTGAAGTAAAAATACCCATGTATCTTTCCACTCAATTTTATTCAGTACACCTAGTTTCGACGCATCGGCGTCATCTGAAGATGCGGTTCGGTTTTTATTTCTAATCGTAATATTCTATCCGTTGCTTGATCTATGTTGACTACGCTTCTCCCTACTTCTTTATTTAATATTGCGGCAACCCCTCGTTGGCTCTTGTCCCCACCGCTGTATATTATTCTATAATTATCATTCAAGTAATCCCCGCTATCTGTCCATCTCACCTCGCATAGACCTAAAATATCTATATTTACTCTTTCCATTTCTCGCTTAATATTCTCTAAGTTCCCTGTCCGCAACATTCTCCTAACATTTCAAGTTCCTATTCCAACTAATTTGGTCTTCTTCTTCTGTATCTTCTGTCCTGCTGTTGTCGTTTTCCTTTTCAAGGTTTTCGTGCGATGACGACTGCGGAGGCCTTGCCTCCCCCGCTGCTGGGCACGACACACGGCCGATTGGGTCGATTCTCGTTGTTCCTGAGGCTTAATTCCAATAAACCTGCTGATCACATTTCAATGGAATAATAATTGAGGTGGTTTCCCGTTGCCTTCCTCATTAGTGTTTTTAACGTGACACCATCACTTAATGGCCGCCCCACTGGGGTCAGACGCCTCTGCAGCCGCCTCACTGAGGAACAGACGCTGCGTGGACTACCTTTTGTCTGGCTCCTAACCTTCGACCTATCTGGCATGGGTAACCCTACCAGGAGCGATTCTCCTCCTACACCACTCTTGGGGTCATCGAAACGCACAAGCCCTTCCACGACGTCAAGGTTGTAGTCCACGGGAGGGGCATGAATATAAAAGATATCACTAAAAAAATGAATATGTCTCCTGTATAAAAGAAGGTGTAGACATGTACTAGTAATAATGTCCAAAACTTTTCCCATTAGTTCTCTAAGACCAGAGAAGCTCAAAATTGACCCTCTGGTAGCATTTTCGTCAAATCCCACAGAAATTTAATAAAAATTGTCAATTTTTATTAATCATGATATTCCACCATATTCCGCCTGAAACGTCTCTTTTTACCCACAGAAATTTTTTGAAACCTCAATATTTGGTATCTTGTTCTTTATGTTGTGAGCCGAAATGTATCTCTATAAGAATACCTGGTACATAGCATTATACAACATTAACTTTCATCGCCGATTACTCATCTATATCGGCATAATACCCCGCACGCCACTGCAAGGGCGTGTGGGGTGAGGTAATAATAAATAATAAAAGTGAGGTAATGAGGTCATCACCTGTAAAAGCGAACAAAGCCACATGCAAAATCAATATATTTATTCATGCCTGCACCCATAGTGGCTTATTTATACATTCATGCAAAAACCTCTTTAACATATACACATGCAAATACATATACGATCAACTAACAAACACAAGCACCTTAGCGTGTAAAAAATATTTTTAACCAAAAATTTATGCTAGAATAAGAGTGTGTGCGGTTATTATTGACGGATCGTATAGTTGCGGGCCTAATTTAGTGAAACAGTTTCATTATTAGAAGAGGAAATGAGAAAAACACTCGTATTTTTCGGCTCAATTCATTTTTGCGATTTTGGTTACAACTGCTAACCTTCAATCATCTGAATTATAAAACTTTTGCACACATTGTAAGTTACTTGTCTTCTCTTTTTCCATTATGGATGAAAAACGTATTATATGAAAAACTAATGAATCTGAAGCTCTGTGGTGGACTATTAGAAATCAGGTAACTTTGAAAATAGCCTAACCATTCCATTATCGATTCCTATGAAACTTTTATTAATGTGCAGAACGAGCAATTTCCCTTGCAAAACAATAGGAACTAGAATGAAAACCGCTTTAAATGGTACCTTCGCCCACCGGAATAAAATAATGGAAAGAGGGAGCAGAGAAGTAGTCAAAAGACAGATTCAAGCCCTCGCTCTGTCACCGCACGAACGCTCTCACAATAAAATCGATCCCAAGGACCCAAAAAAACATATTAATAGTTAGACAGTACATTATAATCAACTATTCAAGCAAAAATTAGAAAATGTACAAGTATATATGTATACATGCGCTTATGTGGACGAGTGATTTAGTACATGGAGTAACAAATATTCAAATGGATATATAATCTAATATTTCTGCAGGTATGTTATCCTAGTACCGCGAGACCTTACGACGGCTTATGGAGTACTGCGTTGATATGAGATATAAGATCGCCGGGATTGGCATAGTCAAAATACTTTGGCATATATGCAACAAGGGCGGCAGTGAAACTTATCTCCAAGCATCGCCCCGTCATCTTTAAGTGAGGCTTTTTTTATAACACGGCAAAAAGAGGACATGGGAAGGTTGGAGGCTTTTGAGGAGGAGGAATGGAGAGCTATCGAAGAAATATGTTGGGCAGAGAGGATGAGAGAGTGTGTTTGCATATCATAAAGGACGGGAAGAAGTTTCAAGGAGAAATTCGAAGGTGGTAGCAAAATTGGGGGAGAAGATATTGAGGAGAAAAGTATGACGCGAAGGCTTTGATGGATGAGAAAATGTTTTGGTTGGGGGTGGAAAATGGGAGAGCACTCTTTGCGCACTTGGAGGAGAAAATAATGCGGGGAAAAAATAAAAGTATTTAGAGTAAGAGTTGTGCAAAACCCATAAAAGCGCTCGGTGAAACTTGATGGATTCTACCCGGTTCTTGCTCTGCGGCTTCACCTTCCGAAGAACAATATGCGTGCAGCAGAAAACAAATGCCATATTAAGTATTTTTTTCCGGGAGTACGACAATGTGTAAAAATTGTCGAAATAAGTTCGACGCCAAGAGATCGCTTTATAAAAAGTCAAATATAAACAGGTCATAGATTCGGAATATCGCCTTCTAAAATAAAATAGTGTAATAGAAAATTTTACAAAAATAATGAGAGCAAATAGGTCGCGGTGCCAAACGATAGACTATAAACAAATTGTAATGCTAGATGATGATAGTTGTAAATAGATCTTGGAGAAAAAATATCGATAGTAAATATAGTATGTCGAAATACCGAAAGCTCAACATTAAATATGTCTTCTTACAAATAGATCGACAGGAAATAGATCGATTTACCCAAAGTTCAGCATTAAATAGGTCACCGTGTAAAAATGTCGACAATAAATAGGTCACCATGCCAAAATATTGGCACTAAATAGCTCAACATAGTAAAATAGGCTTCCGAGACAAATGATCAACGGCAGAAAATAAATAGGTCAAATTAAAAGTTATTAATATCATCATATTAAATATTTACAGTAATGTGCCCATACTTCATTTTCACAAAGTGGAGCTATTTTGCAAAGGGAAAGGTGTTGGTATTTTGACTCTAGGTCTTTTTACATGGCCTATTTGCACTAGGCGACTTTTCAGGGTGGCCTATTTGCTGAAGATCTTTTTTTAATGCGACCTCATTTAATGTTGAACTTTAACAGGGTGACCTTATCGATTGTCGACTTTGATCCAAAAAGGCCTAATTACTATTGGCCTATTTCAGTGCGATAACAGTAAAAACTTGGCATTATTTTCCATCTATAATTGTACAGGAACATATATTCTTTGGAATAAAAGGTCACATTTTTCAAATTCCTCAATGAAGATCTTTTTTTAATCATCATTGGGTGCCCGTTGCATGGTCACCCTCGTTAAAAATTTTTAAATTAAATAAACGGATTTTTTTGGTACAATGTGAAAAAGAATCCATTTCTATATGAAATGGTTAACCACAAAACCAAAGAATGAAAATTTAACCCTTCCAAGTATCGAGAAACTGTGAATGATCGGACAAGCTGAGGTCGATCGATATATCGCATGTCCCACAGTATAAAGTGGATCTTTCCTCGACCTCATGCGTTCCATGGTCACCTGCTCGATTGCTCATCTAAAGAGCGTTTGTTGTCAAATCCCTTCCCGCGTGACCCTAGGGATCTGCCATTTAATGAATGTAGTGCTCGTTACAGTATTGCCTAACCTCCTTTGTTTGTTTCCAAGCTACTCCTTCCATCCCTCGTCTCTCCCTGTTGGGAGGGTGGGATGCTTAACGCCGTCCGCTGCCTACAGTAGTGTGGTACATGCCCTAGCCTTTTCCTTGGAGGTGGAGAACATAGCATGTTGTATGTCCATCTAGTATTTAGTATCAGCAATAGTAGAATCTCCCCGTCTTACCTCCCAGTCCTGCATGATGTCTTAGTATGTTGGAGGTCTGTCGTATATAAATCGGTGTTGTTCATTTTATTCCCTATTTTTCGTGTAACAAGGATTTAATTTCTTAGGTGTAATTAACGCTTGTTTTAAATAAAGTATTATTCCACCATGTACATAAATTTACGCATTATTTGAGGTTTATGGATGAATATTCTCTCGTCCTCTCCCATTTCCTCACTTGTTACTTGCCCTTCCCACCTGCTGCTTGCACCCCCTGCAACATACCTTTTTTGATGGATCGATCGGTAATTTTTATATCGATGCGTCACGCCTTCTTCCATCGCCTACGTTCAATCCGAGTTTCGAACATATTTCACTTTAAGCAACAAGCAAAAATAGTATAGGTACTTATTCCAATTCATAGTAGTAAAGTAATTAACCTTAATTTAGCAACTACTGGTGCATTCATGGATAGTATTCATTACTAGGGGATCCATAGATAGGTTATGGTATTTTGACGTGTTACGATATTTTTGAAGTGCAAACAAAAAGGGAATGAACTAGGAGACATCATGCAAAATTGGATTCGGACACTGGAGTTTACACTGAGTCCTGATTCGCGCTTTGAGCGCGTCAAACACTATTTGCTGCCGCTGCGCCATCTCCCGCGTCGGCATGCTTCGACGCACCCACAACGCGGCCGTTAATGGCGAGGGCGCAGCAGACCCTTGCAGCAGTCTCAATGAGCGTCACAGACGCGGTGAAGACGCGTGAAAACGTTTCGAAGCGATGATGCAGGACACGGGGGACGGGGAAGAGAGGGGAAATACGTGGTTGAAAGGAATCGAAACAAGATTTAGGACGAACCCTTGGATATATACATATAGTAATATTGCCTGTCCCTCATTTTAAAATGGGAACGGAATTACACTAAGGGCGCAACACTTCTTAAGTAAGTAATATTTTAGCAGTAAGAATAAAATATAATGACTCAGAGAAACAAATGGTTAGCAATGAGGCAATTTCAGAAAAAATTGCTGAAACATATCAGGCGTAAATAATAGTTCACAATTTGATATTTCTTAGGGCTTGACCAAAACACAAATTTGTTTTTCAAAATCCATTGAAGCAGTCATGATTGAGTATTTTATAAATTTAATAAATTTAAATAAATTTAAATAAAATAATTTGAATCGGAAGAGATAATCACGACGATGCCTTCAATATATAATATAGATTAATAAACCTAAAACATCTAAATTTCCATTGGAGAAAACGGCCTGCAGAGTATTTAAACGTCATCATATATGTACACCCCCCCCCCCCCGTGGACATTGATATGATGGAATACTTGAGCGTTCTGGTGATCCATATGGCTGTGATGGTGGGAGCAATGATATTTTTCTGGTAGGGTAATGCAATATGTCGTAGATCGAATGGTAGAAGCCAGATGAACGATACACCGCGCAGCGTCTGTTCCTTAATGAGGAGACCGCAAAGGCGTCTGACCCCAGTGGGGCGGCCATTGAGTGATGTTGTCACTCTAGAAACGCTGTTGAGGAAGGCAACAGGAAAACACCTTAATTATTATTCCATGGAACAATGATTAGCAGATTTATTGGAATTAAGTGTCAGGAACAACGGGACTTGGCACCATCGGTCGTGTGCCGTGCCCGGCAGTGGAAGAGACAAGGCTTCCGCGGAAGTCATCTCACGAAAGCCTTTCGAAGGAAAACCGGCTGCAACAGGACAGGAGATGCAGAAGAAGAAGACTTCATTAGTTATAATAGGAACTTCAAATGTTAGGAGAATGTTGAGGACAGGGAACTTAGAGAATATTAAGGGAGAGATGTAAAGAGGAAATGCAAATATTTTAAGTCTATTCAAGGTGAGATGGAAGCATAGCGGGAATTACTGGAGTGATGATTATAGACGGGAACCAACGAGAGGTTGTCATTACATTAAATGAAAATATAGGAAAAAGCGTAGCCAACATAGTAGTAAGCAACACAAGAGTAAGCAACAAATAAAATACTACTAGAAGAAATAAAAGCAGAACCGACGAATAGTGCGGTGGCTAACGTACAGGCTTCCCAACGAGAGGGCTTGGGTTCAAATCCAGGAGATAAGAATTATTTTTCAGCGGTAGCCTGATCCTTTGTTGAGATGCTCTAAGGTAAGCAACTTGAAGGAGTATGACGTCCGTCGGATGGAACGTTAAACTTCAGACCCTGGGGCGTCTTTCGACAAGAGCAGGCTAATGCCGACACCGGGTTTCTCTCCACCCTTCTTCCTTTCCCATCAATTTCTTATGGTGGTACTGAACTTAGCTTCTGGAAACATTTGATAGTGATGGGGGATTGGAATGGGATGGTAGGCGAAGGGAGAGATGGTGATGAGGTGGGGGGTGGGACACAACAGGCGTAGGTACACATGGAAAATGCCAGGTGACTCAGAAAGATATCATATTGATTATATTCTAGCTTGTCACAAGTTAATAATAATTTATTAATAATGGATTGCACCAATTTAAAAAGATAACTCAAGAAAATAAGGCATAGGAAATGGAATTTGGAAGTGTGTATAGGAAAGACAAGGAGTATCAGCAGGCTGTCGAGAAAATCTTGATTGAGAAAAAATTGTAGTTTACCAAAAAGAGATAACGAAAGCCACAAAAAAAAATAATATGATCTGTTGATAGGAAAAGGACAAGGAAGCCATGGGTCACGGATGATGACTAGAAAATTAGATGAGAGAAGGAAATAGAAGAATATAAACACAAAGTTCGGCAGAAGGAAAGAGTTGAAGAATGAATTGCGACGGATAATAAATAGCACGATTAAATAATGGTGAAAGACGCAGTGTGAAGGAATATACGAGATACTCGTTTCTATAGAAAGTTTGCAGGGGAAGAGTAAAATTGTTGTGCTATGCAAAGAGGTTAAAATACTATCGGGAAATGAACAGTGAAAATCATTGCACACAATCAAATATGACTGACGAAAAACGATAGCTGAATTATAAAATACCCAAGAGAAGTGGAAGAAATATAGAGAAAAATTACATGATAAAGGTATTAGGTCAGCAAGGTTGGACATAGGAAGAGCATAGGACGTAAATGAGGATGAGATTAGGTCAACGCTGACTCCATGGTGAATTCAGGAATTTAAATCATGTAAGTTCGTGGGGGTGGACAAAATTCCTGCGGAACTACTAAAAGGTTTAGAATAATATGGGAGGAAGGGTCTATTTGGACTTATTCGTAGCGTTTATGAGGTAGGAATATGGCCGGAAGGCTTTGTAAGATCAGTGTTAGTTCCTATTCCGAATAAGGTAAAGGCTACCACAAGTGAGGATTACAGAACAACAAGTTTGATATCCCACGCAGTTAAAGTTGTTCTCATGATCATAAACAAAAGATTGAGAGTAGGGAAAATTATTACTTAGGGGATGATCAGTTCGGGTTTAGGAACGGGAGAGGCACACGCGATGCAATGGCAGTAATGAGATTGCATCGGAAAATCAGTGCGATAGATATGGGATAAGAATAAGTGTAAATAAAAAAGTTATCTGGTTGCCCGAAAAGAGAAATCAGTGCGATAGAAATGGGATGAGAATAAATTTAAATGAAAAAAGTTATCCGGTGGTCCGAAAAGAGAAAGCCTACGTCAAATATCAAATTAGGTGCCCATAAACTTGAATAGGTGGAGCAGATTACCTATTTAGAAAGTATTCTGGAAAAATGTGGTCATAGCAGAAGGACGAAGAATTGCATAAGACAAAGACGTTTCCACAAGGAGGAGGGAGTTGATGACAGGGACGCTTTGCAAATATGTTAAGAAAAGGCTCGTTAAAACTTTGATATGGAGCGTAGGTACAGCTTTGTATACAGCGCCAAAACATCATCATTGAAGCAGGATAATCAACATGGATTGGAGGCTTTCGAAATGTGAGTGAGGAGAAGAATGTGGAAGGAGAAGTGGATTGAAAGAAAAACAACCGAGGAAATCCTCACACATGGTGAGACAGGACAGGGCTCTGTCGATAGAAGTCCGGATAAGGCAGGAAAGATGGATTCGGAGCATTTTGATTGGCGATTGGATGCTGAAGACTGAGATAGAGGAGATAATGTTAGGAAAACAAAGAAGGGGCAGCAACGGGAGAGGATGCTGAACGAAATGAAGGGAGGAAAGAAATATGCAGGCAGTAGAATAGCCCATTTACTCTAGTTTGAGGGGTATCAGGCTGTGTTCATCCCAAATCGACCTTAAACGTTAAGCTACCAGTAATAATTATAATCACAAAGGGTCAATAATTCAGTCAGCACAATTTCTATCTCTAGTACTCTAATAAAGTTCTTTAAATTGAATCTATTTCCTTCGTTTTAATCTCACCGTCATCTTAACACTCGCTCTTAGAAGGTGATGTATAATTTAGAAAGAATATGACAAACGAAGAAAGATCAAATAGTCAGTTAAATTGGCGAAGTAGAAATTTTACCGAGAGACATGACTGAAGAGGACCACTTGAGAATACAGAAAGGAAAATCCAGAAGACTTGGACTCAATAGATTAATTCGGAGCTCAAGAAATAAGAAAATTAAAAGAAACGTCCGACGAAGAAGAGCAAGGAACGAATATCCAAGCCAACAAAGAAAGGAATGAGAGAGAGAGAAGAGATAGCAGAGGACACAAGAGAGTTACCGTCGGATGTCGATAAAAATGAACGACGACAAATCTCCGGATAAAATCATCAATACATACAAATAAATACCCTGCGAGCCACCAAAAAGGTGTGTGGCAGGGGGTGTAGCACCATGAGGGAAGGGTAAGGGTTGAGGGGTTTGGGGGTTAGGTGAGAAAAGGTGGGGGAAACCTGTAAGAAAAAAATATATATAAACATATATACATATATATACACATACATATATATACATACATATATATACATACATACACACATGTATACATATCCTCGCGAAGTCCCTAACCTGCACCTTAATACTTACCAAATTTATGTTATGAGGATTCCATATACTGGCAGCATACTCTAGGTGGGGCCTGACCAAGGCAAGGAAACATAGTTCTTTCACTTTTTCATCGCATTTACCTAGCACTCTTTTCACAAATCCCAATTTTTTATTAGCACGACCGCATATAGTATTTCTCGTATGTGTTTTCCCCAGGATAGATCGTGAGTAATTGTTACACCCAAGTATTTAAAGGAATCTACCCTCGCGATTTTGGTTTGTTTCACTTTGTAACTATAAGGGAGGGAATTATTCTTTTCCCAAAAATGTATTACTACGCATTTTTAAAAATTTAATTCCAATTGCCATGTATCGCACCATATTTGAATTGCATCTAGGTCGTTGGCTAATACGACTCTGTCTTCGTGACTTCGGATATCCCCATAAATTACTGAATCATCGGCGAAAAGACGGAGCTTGCTATTAACTACGGTACTGGGGTCATTTATGTAAATAAGGAAAAGGAGGGGACCTATGACACTTCCTTGTGGTACACCCGACGTGACCTTAACAGTATCGGATGATACACCGTCCAGGACGACTGTTTGGACACGATCACTTAAGAATTGTTTAATCCAGTTAATAATACTTTCGTGTATTCCATAGGATTCCAATTTTGCCAGTAATTTGCAATGAGGGACTTTATCGAAAGCTTTCTTAAAATCTAGGAATATCGCATCAACTGAAATATTACTTTCACCGGAGTTCAATACATCGTGTACAAAAAGTGCGAGTTGAGTTTCGGAGGATCTACCCTTACGGAAGCCGTGTTGGTTATCATTTAATAAATCTTGGCTATCGAGGTGCCTCATCATGGAACTAACAATGATGTGTTCAAGAATCTTACAGGAAGTGGAAGTCAGCGATATTGGCCTATAATTACTGGGGTCCTCCCGGTCTCCGTTTTTAAATATGGGTGTTACCAAAGCTACCTTCCAGCCGTATGGCACGCTTTCTTCTGCTAATGATTTTTTAAATATTATATCTAGATATGGGGCAATTTCAGCCGACAGTTCTTTATACACGTGCGCCGGTATCTCATCAGGTCCCGGAGATTTGTTTGGGTCTAAGTTTTTATGGAGTAATTCTATTCCGCGGGTGGAAATATTGATTGCTTCCATTGACTGCTGAAATGTTTTCGGAAGGTTCTCGGGTGTATTTTGTGAGGATATGTTGAAAACATTCTGGAAGAATGAGTTTAATATGTTGGCTTTATCTAAACTACTTGTTACTTTATCCCCTTTTTGGTATTCAATGAGTTTACGATGGACTTTTTTCCCTGCACTTCCCTGACGTAGGACCAAAACATCTTTGGGTTATCGTTCAAATGTTCACCTATTTTTTTCCTTTTGAATTCCGCTAGCGCCTTCCGGAAGGCCTTCTTTATCAATAGTTGCAAGCATAGCCGCTAAGCCGCTATTCAAAACAGGCTAAGACTCTTAGATTCCAAAAATAAAAGAACAAATAAAAACATTTGTCTTAAAATGAAATATAACACACTTGGTGAATAGGCTGAGCCAAAGATAAAGGAAGTACATGTCGAGACGCGGATCAACATAATAATACTCAGTTGTCGTATAATTAAAAACAAAAAAGCCGAATTAAGAAAAAATTGCTATTTTTAATTAATTGTGGCATTCCGCCGTATCACTCCTGGAACGTCTCTTTTTAAAAGAGCCGAAGTCGATCATTTATTCCAAAATCTAGATGCGGACAGAGTTTTGGGAACGGAGATTTGGCTTACGGAGGATGTTAGTGACGATGAAGTTTTCCCTATAGGTTACAGCATACATGTATTCACACGAGACAGGGGTAACAGAAACAGAGGTGGAGTTAAAAAATACTCTAAAAGCTATTTGAACAAATTTGATGACCAGATTGAGAGCTTTGGTGCACAATAGAGAGAAATAACCAGAACAAATACATGTATGCTCATGATACAGGCTACATGATTCTACTTCAGACGCGATAGAAGCTTGTAACCAAATAACCTTAAAAACCAAATAACTCATTTTATCCGCAAGGATACGAAAAGCGATATTACCCATGGGGTGAATTCAATCATCTTTCAAAAGACTGGGACAAATACCGCCGCATTAATACCGCCATTCATGAGAGGCTACTCTTAATATGCTTACCGCCAAAAATATGAGCCAAATAATAACACCAATCAGGGGCAACAACATTCTAGATCTTTGATTAATGCCATCCTGAAATTGTCACACATTCATATCTAACGGAAGGAATAGGTGACCACAAAGCAATTGTAAAATAAGAGTCTGTTTCAGTGAACAAAAGTAAGCAACAGTAAGTAAAAAAATCGTTACACACAGACGAAATGCACTCGAATACCTATTCGAGAAAAGTAAATTTAAGGATTTTGCCGCGTGTCTTAGAAAAAGCCTACAATTACACATTACCAAGACGCACAACGCTAGGAATGAGGTCACATGAAAGCATTTTTTTGGAATTAACCAGACATGGTACAGAGAAATCTTAGGAATTTTTCAGGTCATTTGAAGAGATGAAAGATAACACTTAGCTTTTCCACATAGAGTTTTTTTTACGATGCAGCGTAACATCACCTGAAGAGGTTTCGTTGTAAAGAAAACTAGGTTATAATAAAATATTTTATGTGGAAAAGTGAAGTGTCTTCTTTCACCATGAAGGACTTCCACTATATTACACCTGAAGCTGTGTTATTTAAGGCCATTCCAAAATTACATGACGGATGAGCGTTTTGACAAGAATGATAATGGATCAATATATCTGATAACTTTGACCACATAATTGGCAATAAATCAAAATAATAGGGCACATTTGACCAATAAAATCATACATCAATTTTTCTGAAGAGAAAGTGTAAATATCATTTTGAATATATATATATATATATATATATATATATATATATATATATATATATATATATATATATATTCTTACACAAAGATAATGCGATTAATAAAAAAATGTCCAAAGAAATTCCATGCTGCGAGGATAATCAATGAGGTTCTTTGAGGTCAGGCTTTATACGAGGTCGTGGTTTTCTCTTTCCCGTTATCGTATCAAATGATATATGAATTAATAAATAATGAATGAACATACATATGCAAATATTATTTATTTATGTACGTATCTATATTATATGGGCAGTCTACTGAGATCTGATGCCTCCGCTGCCACCTCACTAATCGAAAAACGCCCGTGGAGTGGACAGCCTTACACCTGGCTTCTAAACTTTCATCTATTTGGGAAGAATATCCGAAACCATATCCAATTACTTTTTTTCCGCCAGCATAGATCTTAACACAGATTAATAGCGCTTAGAACACATAAGGCCTTACGCAAGTCAAAGTTTTAGTTCATGGATAGGAACAACTATTAAGCCGGGTTGATAACACTGATCACACTTAATAATAGTTGATAAATAAATACCACAGGTTCGCCTATTTTCCAAATTATCTGGAATTGTGAATAATCGAAAAATGAGCTGGTGTATGACATTTTTATTTGTTTAATTTCAGCGTACATAATTTTTCACTGAATCCATTGAATATTGAGCGGCTGGAATGCATAATTGTGATGAACGTTTTAACCACATTATTAATTTGTGTTATTAATTCCAAATTCCAAAAACGCTTCGCTCCCAACTTTTTATTTGTATTTTTATTTTCCCTTCTCCTTATATATTTCAGGATGAAC
Source organism: Hetaerina titia (assembly GCA_037158775.1). NCBI lineage: Eukaryota > Metazoa > Arthropoda > Insecta > Odonata > Calopterygidae > Hetaerina > Hetaerina titia. Next base: position 100,632,497 of record CM073770.1, on the reverse strand, counting down.
TCAACTATCAATCAATCATCAATGCAAACTCTAACAATTATTTATGAAGCGATGATAAAATTAGCGTGAAAAAGAGCCGTGTGATAAACTATCAAAACTTTAAACATAAGCCTCTGACTTTCCACGATGAATAATAATGTTTGTATCCGTAACCTTGCAAAGAATGAATTGTAAAAAGTGCTGCGTGCGGAGTGGAGCTTGCGATCGAAAATTTGCGGGCAGAGAGCGCTAGCACATTCAGTCAAACGGTACCAAGCTAACAATACTGGCGTTCTTCTCCTTCCAACGCCACCATCCACATACATTATCTGGTCACACCAGCGTTCACGCACAGCATCCGAATGTGAGCGTTTTGTACCTGTACATTGTCACTAAAATAATCACCTACGACAGATAATCCCTTGTCATACGACGAATAATACGAAACTAACATCATTTAATTAAATTACTACAGCAATGCAAATGCGCATTTACAATTTTGAAAAAGTCTCTCTTATTACTCTGATTTCTAGTTTAATTTTTACTGTCTGGAGATACTGTCACGTTTTAGCTTAGTGAGACTTTACAGGCAGTCAGTCGTTGACTTTGATCGCTGTCGCAGAAAAGTCCTATCTCTCTCTTTCTCGCCGTGTCTACATCTAGTACATATCAACGCAACAATTTCAGAGCGGAAAAATCATTCTCCTTGACCGGAATTCGAACCCAGATCCCTCGATATCCGGCGAGTGCTTTAGCCAGTTAAGCTATTGAGACATCCTGTTACACTCTGAAATTGTGGGGGGTTTAAAGGAACAGGATATAGTGACGAAATATCGTACATAAAATGTCAAAGGCGTTCGTAGTCGTGCGCGACGCGCCACAGTCCACGAGGTTAAAGCCAACTTTAAACACTTAGGCTGTTTATACTTTTGACAATTTCCAAGAAACTGCAGAAGATATTAATACGCGCTATTCCAAGAAAGTGTCTTGGAGTAGTACATATTAGTCACGACTGGTCGGTCCTGGTCAGTTCCAGGTCTTCTCGCTCTAATATGCACTTCCTTATATGCCTCAGACATACTTTACCTGCTTGCTGCACTTCACAACGTTCTCCGCGTTGAATTTCATGCTTTACCACCCTTATGATTTTTATTTAGTTTCCTTTGAATACATGAGGAATTTCAGGAGTTCATTGTACAGTGAATTTTCAGATTGTGACTTATTAGGCGAGACTAAGAGATGCATTGGTGTTTGGACTGATTCCTCCCATGGCCTAACTTAAACGGTATATTAACGAATAGCAATAATGATAAATTTAATGTTATGTGTTGCTGAAGTATGTTTTTGATTCAAGTATCAATCTTTAGCTGAGGATTTTGTTTTTCCATGTACTTAACTTATCAACTACTTTTCGGAATATTCGATATCAGTCGTTAAGAACGGAATTACGCTAGAAATTTTCCTTGCGCATAGGTTCCTTTTATGCGACTACCATAAATATCCACAATATATAATAAACACGAAAAACTCAGGACATAAAATTCAGTGATATGATAGCTAAAAAAAAAGTTTCTACATATTGCTCAGAAAAGACGAACCCTGTTACAATTAGAGGAACTCGGGTATACCACTGCGACTGAAATTGACGAATTAAATACGGGGATCTTAAAGAGCTTCACAAAAGAAGTCCCATCAGCTGACAAACGACATGATTATTGTAATTTAATGGGAATATTTATTGCTACGAACGAACACAGTACACAAGTTTAATCGCTATATGAACTGTGCCAATAATGAAATGAGAATATTTAAGCTAATACTCATCTTGTAAATGAGAAATCTTTGCTTGAAAATAATTTCATTCGATGCAATATTCGAGGAATTTTTGTGCCATATTCCCAATAATGTATGAAAATGTAATATCTATTTTAGAAATAATTTGCGGTATAGGTTAAATCAGTATTTTAGGTGAAATGGACCGAAAGGAAAATAAATGAGGAAGTACTGGAGATGGTGGGTGAGGAGAGAGGTTTGTTGAGAGAAATCCTCTGGAGGCAGGAAAAATGGATGAAAGGCATATTGAGCGGTAGTGGAATGTTGAAGAAGATAATAGAGGGGAGAATGTTGGGCAAGCAAGGAAAGGGCAGGAACAGGATAGGGATGTTGGACGGGATGAAGGGAGGAAAGAAGTACACAGAGATGAAGAGGGACCTGATGTAGAAGAGTAGGTTGCTAGATTGGGTTTTGTTTGGAGTTACAAAATGTTTATTTGATAGTTGTGTCCATCCAAAAACCTACCCTAACCGGTAGATTACCTAATAATAATAATACGTAATTCATCGCTCGTGTCTGTGCGAATTACTTAATTAATGTTTGAAAGCTTTATATGAACAGGAACTACCGATTCTAGTCCATTACACGAAGAGAAAGGAAGGAAGAATGAAAGGATGATTTAAACTTTATATTAGATTGATTATATTACTTTAGTCTCAATGAAAAATAGTTAACTCAATTCAATATAATAATGAGATACATATATATTCATACAGGAAAATAATGAAGAAGCAGTCTCCCGAGCTGAATTCAGAAAGTGCGAGTACGCAAGAATATAGACAGAAAAACTGAAAAAAAAATCAGAAGTTTGTGATTTCATGAAAAATAGAGGGTAAACGGGTGTTGAACTTGAGGGTAAACTCTTCAGCATGTGCGTGTGACATTCACGAATGAGTGAAAAGAGTTCGTTTTGTACTGTACGAGTAGTTTGGAGCCTACACAACAGAATGAAATGAAGAGATATGTGAAAGTTTTGAGTGAATATGGAATTAATGAGGAGTTAATGTTTGGGTTAAAAGTATGGGATGAAAATATTTCAGAAAATGCTAAAATAAATGTGATTTTAGTCGTTCCATTGAAATAAAGCTTTTTGGGAGAGATAATCATACTTTAAGTTCCCACGGTTCCTCAACATGTTCACTGACAAATGTGTCGAAGATTGATGGTGGATGGATCGCTAAGGCAAGTGAAACAATGGCGCATGCGAATGTGCTCGCTTTCCTCTTCGCCGACGCTGTCGAATTACTGGCGGAGAGCCCAGCGGAATTTCCGGCAGATCTGGACTCTTTTGGGGAGGAACGGAGAGAATGAGATTTCAGGGTAAATGTGCTTGCAATCAAATGGTTTGTGAATGCTAAGAAGAATGCAAAGAATGAGTGAGCTTCGAAGGTGATAAATTTGTACTGGTGTGTGATATTTTTTTAATCATGGCTGAATTGTTGTTAAATATGTTGACATTTAAGCGGGAATATGAAAATCGAGCGATTTCCGGGGGAAAGTTTGTTACCATGTGGAGTGTAGTAAAAAAACTTTGCGTTTGAGAATGGAAGAAAAAATGGGAACGTGGAAAAAATAAGCTCGTCTCCATATTTATGGTAGCAAATGAGACTTAGTTATTCCAAAACTTCAATGCTGCCATCCGCAGTTTTTTAATCATCACAATTAAACTTTTTAAGTTTTCTATATTCTATTTTTTGTTCAAAATAGGGAAAAGAGTTTTGAGGGCTTGAGTAAGGATTACTTATTGTTAATCAACTGTTAAGGTTTAGAGTCATATTAGAGAGTAAATGGTCAAATTGAGAGAATGGATGAGTCGAATCGCCGAAGTACTTATTAAGGAGATATTTTGAATGATGATTCCAAAGGAAAGAGGCATTCAGGGAGTGTTGGGCGAATGCCATTGATTGCACCCTCAAGGTAGTGATTATCACAATTCCTTGGAACAGAATGGCATGAATTTAGCAATATAATAAAATGATGTGATATGAAGACGTAGGCAAACTAAGGTAGATAAGGAATACGTACATTTGTGAAAGGGGTAAATTTCTGGATATTACATTGAATGAGTCATTTTCGTAAACAAAAAAGAACTCCGTGCAAGGTGCGCACCCCAGTGTTTTACGCAATGCTTACCCGTTATAGCGATTTTTGGTATTCATTCCGAATGCTACGGTCCCTTGGAACTTCATGGTGGCATTGGAGCGTACATTCATAGTTGAAATGCGAATCGGGAGCCGTCAAAATATTGGATTTCACAGAGATGTAGTCGATGGAAATGCTGCGCTCGGTTCAAATGGCATTTGCTGAATTGGCAGTCATACAAACTAATGCATGCATCCTTTCGAGGTGGGATCAGTCGGCTTCCGGGCGTTTGGGTGGTAGGGAATCCTCCGCTGTATTTCGCAAGCGAGAACACAAAACCCTCCTCCGATCCACGCCCCTCCCAATAGTCTCACCGTAGGAAAGTAATCATCTCACTACATCACCAAATGTGCAATGAAGATTGCCCGCATTCCGAGTATGCTGCCGCCCCATGATCCTCCCACTCTTTCCCCTCGGAGAGACGTGCCGCATTACATTACCCGTGACCTTAAAACAACCAGGGAAGACAAAAAAGAGGTGGGGCACTTACTTTGTGGATGGGAAAAATGAGGGGGAAATCCATTTTTCAGCCGTCACTTCGAGATCTCACCCCCCCCTCCCCGTATTTGACATGTGTAATGCCACATTACATTTTTGGAGCGCGTGCTCTTTTAATCAACACTTACATTTCCGTGACGCGGGGGTTTAAAATTTCACCGAACAGTTAGTTACTCGCGTCAGTTCCGCCCGTCTGCCCGAGTGTCTATGAAACGTTTTTTTACGAAGACGAGTGGCATTATTTAAAAGTGGAGCTAATGAAATGAACACAATTGAAACAAAATAATCGTTTTTATTTTCTGGAAAGATACATAAAAATTAATGTCCGACTTGACAAACGCTTCTTGTTTGTGTTTTCACTCACATTTATCTTATCAGGCGAACGTGATTGCCATGTATAGTCTTCCAAATTTCACTAACACCAAATTTATTTCACATTTGGGTATTACTGTGGAAAATATATACGTTTTTTGCATTACGTTCATTTCTAATTAACCATAAATGTTTCAGGCAAGTATGTAATCGTAAATACTTGCCTGAAACCTGCCTAGTTAATTATTTCAGGTAAGTATTTATATCGTAAATTTTTCACTTTATGATAATTTTTATTATGTTTTGCTTCTCAGGCATCGCGTCGAATTATAGAGAAACATTCCTGATTCACCACCAGGTTTTCCTTGAGGAAAATTAGGTTTCACACAACACGTATGTCCTAGGTGGACCTCGAATCCACGCATACATGGTTAGACTACGAGCACATCGCCTAATTGTGGAAAATAATTTTCTTTTTATATGAACGACTAAAAATTTATTTTAAAATTTTTATTCGTTACTGATTCACAAAACGTTTCCTGCTTTGCGAGGTACTACGAGGGACTTCTCTGCTATAACCAGTGCGGTGCATCATTTCAAAGCCAACGGCAAGCTCCCCGTTGACCGAGGTCAGATCATAAATTGGGAATTCATTTATGTTTATCAAACAATACCGAAAAAATAATACGAGGCCGTTAATCTTTTAAAAATTTCGGCGACAGTTAAAGTGGAATAATGAGTTTAAGTACGCTATATATACGGCATAATTTATCCAAATTCATCAAACTATTTTCATCGTTTCATTCATGGAACTGAATATTTCAAAGTACTAATTCATAAACTATTGAAATTGAATTCATTTGCTCGCAATTAACGAGGCATTGCGCACAAAGATTTTGAATTTATGGTGATGAAAAATGTGATTTAATGATAACTAGTTGAAAGTATCTCTCGCACATGTAAAAAATGGGGATATATCTGTGGTCATAAAGGTGAATTTTGTTAAGTTTCAGTTGACGAGTTTTGATCCCCATGCCAATTAGAATAGGGAGGTGTTATTTGAAAAATATACGAAAAACTATTAAACTAATAAATGGATCAAATATTTTTAATAATTTATAAAAGAATGCGATATAAAATTACGAGGAATTACCCTGGTGAATATTAACTAAAATTTAGAAAAGAGAGAAGAATACGTGACACTCGTAAAGTAATGAAACATTAATGGAAAGTTAAAGGAGTATGGCTATGTGTGTCATGGACGCCAGCAATACATCACATAAAGACTGGGCGAATACGATGGAAGTATTGCGGACAATAAAAAAAAACACTGCAGGGATAGATATAGTTTCAGAGAATTGTAAACATATAGCAAAGAGGGAGCCTAGGGAAGTTAGTGGCCGGCGAGGGAAGCAGTCGGTTGCCTGTTATCGCCAATGCTCTTCATGTTACATGATGAGGAAATGCTTGAGGAATGCATGGGAAGGAATTGAACTGGGAATAAAGTGGGAAGCGAGGTGGTAGAGAGTTGATTTTTGGGATAATTATGAAATAATTATTAAGATATTAAAGGGTTTGTAGCGAATGCTTTAAGTGATGATTAGACACAAAAAAACAGAAACAATGAAATTCTCTAGAAGTTGGAAGACTAAGTTAAACTTTAAATTCGTAGGGAATAAACAAAAGTAGATGGAGCATATCTCGCATATAGACAGTACTTTTTTTAAATAATCCTTGTGGACGTAACGACAAGCATTACTTAGGACAAATTGGATTTCGAAAAGGGAAAAGAATAGTTGAAGAAAGGAAAAAAAGGCAGCTGAGTAAATACGTGGAGCAAATATTACTATAAACTTTAATGATGAAAAAAGAAGATGGGTTTACGCAGTTCAAATATTGTGACATGTGGAAAAGAACTGAGAAAATAATTTGGGTGGAGATGAATACTAAAAAGACGAACATTGAAATCCGCTGGGAGAAGAGAGAGCTGGTGGGAGTGAGATCGAGGAACTCATGTGTAGATCCAGTGAATAGCGATGGGCGGCCGGAAGTAAAGAGCCCTCGAGAGAGAGGAGAATGTTAGGAAGGCAAAAAAGAAGGGAATCGGCTCTCTGAACAAATTTGAATCGGGTACGAGTTATAACGCAGTTATGAAAGACGGAAATTATAACCCTATCCCATCTTGCCGATGTAATAAAACGCAAATAAGTTTCCCCTGAACATGGTAATAATGCAGCCCGAATAAGAGGAAGCTCACGCAATTTTTAGCACATAATCGGTAGAGGGCGTCTGAAACCAACATTTTAATTACGAGATAAACTATTTGGTGTTCGAAATACATTGTAACCGTCGTAAATATTTAAATGTCCCATGATGCACATCCATTCACAAATGAATTGAATATGACCCCAGATTTGTTGATTCATTTTCATGATAATAATTATTGAAAAATTGGTGCATGTTAGTTAAAAATCAAAATTCTCCACATTGATTTATATATTTAATTTGTTTCGCTAAAGTTTAACACACAGGTTAAATATATTCTCCTTTTTCAATCAAATAGCTTTCATCTAACTGACTCCCATGTTTGTTTACCATGGCGCTTAATTTTATGATTTTTATACTCACAAGGTTGATTAAGTGAAAGTTGATTAACTTAACCAGGAAGCGTACTACACATATTGTGTCCAACAAATAAAGCTCTAATTAGGTCACGGAACGATTCCTGGAAGGCTTTAGCCAATTTACTCTAGAATGAACGAGAATATCAAAATACTTATTTTCAGCGTGGTATTGGTTACATTATACAAGCACGAGCGCATTCATTGAAAGTTTAAGGCTCTTAGCAAACTTGGGGATTTGAGAAATTGGGGCTATAATACAAAATTTTAGGGAAGCCAGCTATGCCTCCTTCTTTATTTATTCAATGAAAATTGTAGCCTATAATTTGGCTAAGATTTTAATTTTCTCTGTTTGCTTCACAAAACTATCGTGATGTAGTTTGGTTTTCTATGAAACTTTCACTTTTGATCATTTCTCGAGGAGTAGTACATCTAAGCAAACAAAACAATGTCAGCTGTCAAATTCCTCCCCTCTTGTTTGCTGCTTGTCATCCACACTCCCCCAGAAGGGCAATGACCACGTTATCTTTTACGTGTGTCACCTTTGACCCTCCAGGATACCTTATAAGGCGAGACAATCCCAGAGCAGGAGTCAAGTTTCCCTTCCCTGTCTTCCCTTGCTGCCTTTCCCCCCCAAAGTCCGCTGGTAAAACTTCCGACCGCACTCGCAGACGCCCAACTTTACCTCTCCCGTTCCGTGTCTTCCTCGGTTCACTGCCGGTTCTATAACCTTCCACCCTCGATGGAGCTCCGGGCCATGGATAATGAGCTGTCCTGAACTCCTCAGAGTCGCCGCACAGGGTGCGTTCCAAAAGTAATGCAATTAAATTTCGAGTTCTTGGTCAAACACCAGGTGCCAACGCTATCCTACCCCCCCTATAATTCTGACGCCACCCCAGCAGACTTCTTTTTGTTCCTTTGGATTTAAGCAGCCCTGAAAGGAATCCGTTTTTCCTCCATAGAAAGGATCCAATCAGCCGTGACGAAGACCTTGAGAGGGGTCCCCGAAGACGCCTTCCAGGGCTCGTACCGTTCATGGCAGAGTATCTGTAAAAAATGTGTAGAGGGCCAAGGACAGTTGTTTGAAGAATTTTTAGTGTTCGTGCAAATCTTTTCAACAAATTACTTTTAAACAAGAATTTCCTAACTTTCGGAAGGCCAACTGTAAGTGTTCGTTTGTCTCTACTCCCCGGTGCCTGATTCCCACTTGCTTTGGATCGAAAAGGGCTAAATAAAAACTTATTAACTATACCACTCATTCGTTCAGTGCTACGCTCCCACCAATGGTATCGCCGTAGCCAACCACGTGACAACTAAGGAAATTTTCTCTTTTAAAAGAGCTACATACGACTAATCCACATCGTTTGGAGAATAAAAAATGGGATTATTTTGTACATTTGTCATATAATTCACACACACGATATCTCTTATTTTACTCCAGCATGGACAATTTTAGCGATTAATGTAACCACAGAGATTTTGGGAAATAGTGATACTAATGGATAATTAAGCATGCGTTATACAATGAAATCGTGCTACAATAGACTTTGTAATGATACCGTATGAATAGTGAAATGAACTTCATTATTTCCATGTTAATGATTATGCTGCGAAAAATTTATATGGTATATTATAAATATATCATATACCATATGATCGAGGCAAACTTCAAAACTCTTAGAATTAGCAGGTTTAAATTTCTCAGTACTCACATACTGGTTCTTTATCCTTATTCTCGATTACAACAGAAAATATTCTGGGAAAGTTCCTCCCTCGTAAATTAGATACGAATCACCCTCGCGAATCTTTCCTCTTTCTCGACCTAAATACTACAGTCGGTTTGCTGGAGCATTATCTATTCTTAATGAGTCTTTCGCCTTTTCTTCCCAAGGGGATTTATCTCTCTTATCCCTACCTACCTCTGAGACCTAAATCACTCTATCCTCATCATTCTCAACTACGTTTCTATTGCAGTCTGTCTCGGGCAACTATGACCTCCAGACAGACTCCTCTTCAGTTCAAGATGTAATTATTAGTTATATTGCACGAAAATAAAACGAAAATTTGAACACCTACTTTCAAAATTGTGCATGTTTGTACTATGGTTCATGTGATGCATACACAGCCAAACATACACAGACATACTGGTATGCGTGTGAGTGACGACAGAGGTTGGATGTGTCTATATTTCCCTCTATTCACGCTCTAAATAAATTTAATGCAACGTATGACAGGAAGAAACATTTTTCCAGATATTCCATCTCTTTTAAATTATTTAATGAACGGTTTGAAGTAGCCTAAAGTTGAGATTTGGAAGTAGTTGTGCGTTCAGCGATAGATTTTCGATGACATTTTGGGGCTATCAAAAATTTCCGCGTTCTACTTCTAAGAACTGCTCCACTTCTCAGACGCAACTGAGCTCATTATAAATACTTCAGCCTCTGACGTAAAAAAAATTATATGATGTATTCGCTGATGTGAAAAAACTAATCCCGCCTAAATAATGCCAATGAAAACTCTTAAATTCGCGAAAAAAATAACCATTTGCTCTTTTGTATAACATGTAAATGGCTGTATTCATTCATTGAAAAATTAGTATTTTAGTTTCCTGGAAAACGCTTAAACGTTTATAAAACATAATGAGCTTAGACGGTGCCATAATATTATTGATAAATTTCAATTAAATAATAGAATTCCCTTAGGCAGAGATGAATAAGTATTCTGGGGAAGAATCGAAGAGATCTTTACCGCAACAAAGCTGAATTTGCGTATGAATTATTTCTTACGCACGCTTTATCCCACTTTAGCAACAATTTCTACTTTCATTACCGCTATAAAATGTTTTAAAAATCACTCTTAGAGAACATTTCCGATGTAAGTTTCCATTGAGAAGAGTTTGAACGATACTTGCCCTCTTTTTGATGCAGAACGACTAATTTCTTATAATCGTGCTATTTTCAATAAAAAGAGACGTTTCAGGCGTGATATGAAGGAATATCATGACGAATAAAATTTGCACCAGAAGATGATGTAGTTACATCGAAACCGGTCATTTTAAAATTTTATTTTGTGAAAAATTGCCAATTTTTATTAATAATTGCTATTTTCAAATTAAGGCCTTCTATTGCAAAAAAAGAGCATCCCCTTCTATCAAGTGAATATTAAAATGCATTCTTATGGAACCAAAATAAAAACCTCCAAATCTTTTGGGATCACAAAACCTTTTCAGGTGGATAATGTTGTAATGATGACCGCAAATAAGATAATCTGGTGTAGGAAAATCGAATAACCTTAGTCATCATCCTGCACAAATGTATCCATTACTTCAAAATTCCAATTTCCCCTTAAATTGACAGCAATAGATTAACAAACTCTTGTACGTATTGTCACAATGATGAAGGGCAGAACGGAAATTATCTATTAATTTGAACGTCACATTATGAAAAACTGTTATAATACATGCCACTCAGAAAGTCAAAAAAATATAATAAACTGACAAATACAGTATAACGGCCACTGCAAAAGACTGCACTGTGGAGGATAGGCGAGAATTACCCGATTGGTGCGGATGATCGGGAAACCGTGTTCCGAATTTCATCATTCGTTTGGTGCGGTGAAAGAACGAGAAGCTTCGCTTTAGGCTCATTAAAACACTATCATTGGCCCCAGGCCAGCTGATATTTTTGAAGATAATGGCCAGAGTAAAAGTTTCTCTTCCATCCATGGTCTATTTCCGGGCACCCTTATTCGATAATAGGGTAAGGATATGGGATGAGTCACGTCTTAAATCCAAGAACCAAAAACCAAACGTACAAGGCGGAATGATCCATGGAGCCTCGTATTATAACGGGTTAATCGCTCTTAGTTTCCGAATAATGAATGAAAAAGTTTTCTAAAACATAAGACTTCGTCAACTTTCATCCATTTCAATTATTTCTAAACGCGAGGGAATTTGTTTTGTGAAACTTGGAGCCATTGTATTATTTTTTTTAACGTTTTGATGCAAATACCCAAATCGATGAGGCCTAAAGAACGCGAGTCTAATTAAATCATCCAATGATATATAATTTGAGCTAAAATTCACTATATTTTTCTACGTGAATTCATTAAATGAGCACGTTAAATATATCTTTAAAACAAATATATTAAAAAATCATAATCAAACAGAAATACAGAGGATGGATAGCAATCAACGAAATGCCCGTTCTTTTCCTATGCTAGAGCAATTGGGATATGTTCATACTCCAGTTTTTCAATCGATTTGGTTCTTATGATATAAGAAACATCTGTGAAATACAAGTCAATCTATCTCTATTTAAAGTATAAATTTATCCCCAGAAGCAAAACTATTTTAAGGGTAGCCAACTAAATGTTTTACTCAAGTTACGCATTAAAATAAAAATATTTCAAAGCGGAAGAATTTTCAGACCTGATAAGCTCTAAACTTATGGCTTACTTCACCGTTGATACTTAGAAGTCATCAAATTTGATATACATGACTTACTCTTGATATCTTTTAATTAGACATTTTAGATGTTTGCTGTCTTCTGATGAGAAGGAGAGTGAAAGAACTGGATTAGATATCAATTGCATCCGCTGTTCTAAACATCGTAAGATGGCTATTTCCCAGGCACCCATTATTAAACGAAGTCAACGTGCAAGAGATGGAAGTACCGTACATTTTGTTATATCAAAAATTATAACTGATGCCATTTCGTAATTGAACTGGTAGAAAATAATACTTTCTAAGCATTAACTGCTTAATAAAGATTGCTCATACATTTTAAAATAATAATGCTGATTAAAAAAATGCCTGTCGTTTTTTCGAGAAACAATTGATTTAATTCAGCAATTTTAATCCGGATTCAATTTCTTCCACCCCATTCCATGCACCTTAAAAAACTTTTTTATCCTCCTCACTTCAAAATAAGAGTAAAAGAGAAATTTATTGTTTTCAGCATATGTTTTCCGTAAGTGGGACGATAATTCTATTTGTCTATGAAACGCAACAAAAACTTAAAATGCAAAAACTCAAAATATGAAACGCTTTCATGTTTAGAAATGAATCCGGTTTTTATTAGGAAACATAGGGGATGCCTATTGGCATTATATAGTATTATTATGTTTGATAAGGAAACCACGTGACTAATAGTTGAGCGGTGCAACGTAAATTTACGGCGAAAATTTGATGAAGGTCACTTATCTGAGAATGTAAGAACATATTACAGGTCCCGACTTACCATGGTAGATCAGATCACCAACGAAAAATCAAGGAGATTTATTGTAGAAAGAATAGATTTAAAATGTTTTTTTCCTCGAAGCATTAGAGGTCAAAAAGATATGACCGAAATCGCGTAGGAGTTCATTAAAATTAGTGTATATATGTTGTGTATATATACATTTATATATCATGATTTGAATGTCCGTATCCTGTTATTGAATATTATTGCACATGATCGCTTTCTTTCATGTGATTATAGTTGTTGAGTGCATGAACGAACTAATAATATTTGTATAGAGGATATATAATTTGTTTTTGCACGTGGTTTTATTCCTTTTCACGGGTGGTGACCACACCCCTCGCCACGCGCGCCCGGGGCTTCTTGCGGGATACTATGAAGATTCAGTTGAACCTGTGCCTTTATTCTTTGAAATGCCACAAAATAAAGATGGTCCATCATTAAATGACGACTAAGTCAGCGGTTCCCGATCGTCGAGCTCCATCACTTAATTTCCTACAAGCAACAGAGTTTTCCTCAATCGAGTAAGGCTGCCGAAGTCGACTCCCTCTTTCGGATTGAAAAGTGAATATAACGGAGAGCAAGCGGTCCGTGGATTCCTCTCGTTTAAAGGAAATCAAACCCCAAAACGACGAGGACCATCGACGAGGAGTGATGAAAAGGGGGCGAACCTACCCTTTACCCTCTCTCGACCATCTTTCAATCCCAAAACCTCTTTTATCCTTGGGAAATGGCCTTGAACAGGTTTTGAACTCATCTTCACGCCCGCCCCTGAGGATCCTAATCACTAAGGAGTGATTTGATTCCGTTGGGCAACTCATTTCGGCAGTTAGCCTCCACTCACACCAAGGTCTCTCATCTCCCTCTCTTTTCCCCAAAAGGCACTGATTACTGCTACTAATTGCTCCCCGCTATTGTTCCTGGCGTATTCTTTCAACCCCGATGCCGAATTTCTGTTAGACCCTAATTACGGAATTCATGAGTAAAGGTAATTAATTGATTTAACTCAACGGGGTTGCAAATTTCAGGAATGCATGTTCATATTTACCCTTGGAGAATAACCAACGCATTTCGTGCCGCATAAGATATGCACAAAATATGATATAACTTTGAAGACAACAGAGTTTAAAAGTTTAATTAATCCTTATTTGTGAGTTCTAATAGTGGGACATTCACTGCGGGATTTGGTAATCCTGAATTCAGATAACTAAATACCTCCTAATTCAATGAACTGCAAGGTCTGAAGGCATTGAATTACAAGAAAGTACTTCATATTAGCCCGAAAATTCGTGTTTTATTAGAAAATTACCATTAGGAGTCAAACACTTCAACAAAGTATAGTGAAATCACAATTAAAAATACACGTCTGAATTGAATATACCTTATGATATTTCAACGTAGCCCGATTTAAAATTGTCCGCGAGTGTGTTCTAATCAAAATATTGAATGATGCTTCAGTGCACTGAATATCTAGTTTGAAAAAATTCTCAGCACATGAGAAAGGTCCCTTTTCATTAATCTTCTTCTCTGCCACTGTCCCTTTTTCGCCAGACTTCTCTCCCCCGCCCTCTTCTCCTCTTGCCCTTCTACGAGCATATACCGACGAAAATGCCCACCTCATTAACCCTCTTACCCATCCAATCCCTCTGAAAAAGAGAAAAGTGGAGAAAATAGGGGGGGGAAGAGAGAGAGAGAGAAAGACAGGCAGGCAAGAAGGGGGGAGGGGACATTGAGAGTTGGAAATCACACCCTCTCTCAAGACTTTCCTCCTCCCCCACAAAGGCTTAGTAATTCATCCCTCCACGTCTCTCCCAATTTACCAAAAATCGATGCCGCCCACTCACTAAATATTTCCTGCGTGAAAGAGAGATAAAATGATAATATGAACATCATTTCCTTTCCCAAGATTTGAGCAGCCAAGCGGTTTACAATGGCTACCGAGGTAATTAGAGGATGGCAGTCCTGGGTCCCGTTGCACACACACACACGCACATAAACACACATTTTAATCACATGGGCATAGGGTAAGTATTAAGCTTTGAGTGTAGTGAAACATGAAATGTCAATTGTGACTACGATTTATTATCTTCAAATTTTGTACATAAATACATAATCTAATGAGCCTTAAGGAACGAAAAAAGCTGTAATTAGGTTAGCCAAGCCATTTACTGATTTGAATTGAAAGTCATAAAGTAAAAATATATCGTCTGTCCAATTGGGATATGATTTATTAACGCGAGTGGAAAAGCAAGTAAGAACTTTCATAATGACTACACCATATAGGATAAGGACATAATAGGAATTCGAGTTGTAATGATTTATTTGCCAAGCTTCTAACAAGATCATAGTTCCTGATGAATAAGAAAATCTCAACCACTAATTTAGTCACAAAATGAAAATTACTCAAAAATAAACACACAGTCTATCATAAAACACGCTAGAGGGCGGTTCACCCTGCACCTCCTTTCTCTTCATCGCCACACCCTCTCACACATCCACTCATATGATCCATTTCCCCAGCCAAAGCTTGGGAAATCACTTGACAGTGGAATGTGTCCCTACGTTGTTGTATACCCATACAAAGCCATCATCACATTCATCATTTTGATGAAAGAAAATTCCTATTTGTTGAAGGAACGAAGGTGAGAATTCCCATTTGATTGACGAAATATTTATGTAGATATTTTCCTTAATTTTCATAACCATAATAATTCAGAAAAAAAGACTTCCAAAAATTTTGAAAAGTGAAAGAGAGGCTGGAATAGGTGTTAAAAGCGAAAGCAATAAAGACATGTCGTCGGGCATTTATGGAATTTAAATATAAAAGATTAGGTGAATATTTGGACAACCCAAAATCCTTTTGGTCATATATACGGGAGGTTCAGGGAAACAAGTCAACTGTACCATCCCTGATTAACAACGGGCGAAAACTTAAAACCAGTTGAGGAAAGGTAAAACTTTAAACAACTATTTTCAAAGCGTTTTCAATAATCGTTCACAGGAACAATGAGAGTCACTACTCGATCGCTCCCATTAATCAAAATCTGAAATTGTAATATATACTCTTGGAATCGAAAGTCCACTTAGAGACATCAATCCAAACAAATCGCCAGGCCCTGATCAAACCTGCGTGTTTTTACAAAATGATGGCTGGAGAAAAAGCTCCTTTATTCGAAAAAATATTTTATAAATCACGAAATGATCACGCAGTACCCTAAGCCTGGAAAATAGCCAATTTTACACTCATATTTAAAAAAGTTGACAGATAAGATCCGAGTAATTACCAACCCATCTCTCAAATATCCATCCCATGCAAAATTTTAGAGCCGAAATTGTAATTTCAAGCATATAATATTTCGATTCTCGGAATTTACTCACAAGAAACTAAGGTTTTGCATGTGGTTTTATTATGTTATGCGGGTGGTGACCTATCACTCTCCGCCAAACACCTTTGCGGTGGCTTGCGGGGTATTGAGTTGATTATTATTATTATAAGGCTATATACCGGTTAAGGTAGGTTTATGGATGGATACAACTAACAAATAAATATTTTGTTGATATAGATATAGATTATTTTTATGGTGAAGCATGCGTTAATCGGGAGGTCATTCAGATTGATGTACACACCTGGCATTAAACGCAGTATCGGCGAGACGCTATTGAGGTGAATATTTGTCGTAGATTATGTTTTCCGCTTACATGAATTTATTGAAATGAATACCTTATCAGGATGGGATGACCTGTTTGCAGATTCAGGCAGGTGTTGCTTTCCGTACGGTGTTGAACTCCCTCGAATGACGGCTTGCCATCGATTTTCGAGTTATGCCGTTACCTAATCCATAACCTGCCTTATATTAAACTCTCAGAGGGATTTTGTAGAGGATGCGTCATAGGTGACAAAAAATTCTCCATAGGATCTTACTCCGCGGGGATAGAAGCATAGCTTTCAGCGAGGCTATTTATGACATCAGCTTTAATCTTTTCATCCTCCTTTAGTGCAATTCGTCAAGGTCTTGCTTTAACTCCACTGGTTATAATGACGGAAGTATCCGATGTCATATGCAGAAATGAATTGAGTGCTATCGGTAGGATCCACCGGCGCGCTCATGAATAGGGTACAGTGTGCTCACGAAATATGGAATCGGAAACGACTAAAGGCATGTCGGTGTTGCTTAATAAGAACCGCGCCACTTTGGACTAATGGCGGACGGAAACTATTCCGTTTTCCGTAAATCCCTAAATCAAAACACAACATCCACTCCCAACAGTCAAAAGAGAATTCAAAATTCTTTCCTTGATAAGTGGAATTCTTTCCAGATTTGAATGACAGGTTTAGGAAGAAGGGTAAACGATAATACTCTTAGATACCACCTATTCACGCTAAAAATTCCTAATTAATGAATTTTCAAAGCCAACCACATATACCACATTCAGATTCCACGCAGATTAAGAGTTGATGTGCATTGCGAAAATGTATTATAGCCGATGGTGTGGACGAAGTAAGAACTTTGTTTCGCATCGTGTATTTGAAACAGTTATCGATGTTGTAGATTTTAACATCTAGGTTCAAGTTTGCTAAAATAAAACATAAAAGACTGCAAATTTTATGTTACACCTGTTTGAATGAAATCTACGGACGAAATTTGCGAATGAGAACAAAAATTGTCGGAAAGGGATTTTAATTGAGGGGAGAAGTGAACTAGAACGTTCACTTTCAAAGCACTAATATGTGTGAAAGGCAACTGAATCGTAATGACCTGTTTGGGGTTGAAACCTAAATATAAATGAATTTTGATTTTAGTTTGACCGTTTTTTGGTTCAACGATTCGCACCTCATTTGAAACCTTCCACTTTAAGCTCGTTATTTATAGTCACTACACAGTCGTTCATCGATCGAGGTACATGACAGTAGCAGAATACTATGTGTTTCCAGACGTGGCTGTCAACTCGATTTAACAAAAGAGAAAAATTTAACACTCCCAACTCGCTACCTGTGTTGCGACGGATATTTCAGTTAGTACTTGGCGAAACGTCCCGAACGGCATTGAATTTATTGCAGTCCCTCCCACTCTTCTCCTCCACGTAAGATCTAAAACCCCCTCGCCGTAAATCTCTTCCGTCGATTTAACTTCACTTTATTTCCGTCCCTTATTGCCTTTCCCCTTTCACTGGACCCCCTTCATCCCCCTTCCCTTCCCTGGCCTATATTCCCCCAGCACTCCCCGTTCACCGTGCATCCCCTGATGATAAATTAAAATGTAAAGGTCGATCGTTTCCATCCCTTCGTTTGGGGGAGTAAATCGCCGCCTGGCTCAAAAGGGCCCGGTTTCGTTCTGACGCACGGAGTGTATGCACGTGGTGATTGTGATTTGATGATGCCGGAAAGGAAACAAGAGTAGTACGACTGAACAAAAATTATGGAACACCTGGCCTATATTTCGGATTCACCGGATCGCTGGAGTTTCCATTCCGTTCCCCCAAGCAAATGCATTTCAATGCGCTCACGGCCCCTTCCCAGAGGGCAGGATAGAGGGAGGGAGAGAGAGAGGCCATGCACGAGTTGCAATCGATGACGAAACGGAATCATCGTCCTCCGAAAGCGTCGATAAAAATATCAAACCTGAGGAAATGGCGGAGCCAATCGCCGGTTAATAGCGATAACAATTCACAACGGGCGCGAGTAGAAACTCGCGGTCTATTCTCAGGCAAGGGTTTGAAGTTTGCAAATACCGTATATTGCAAATTTAGCCGAAGGAAACCCATTTCTTTTTACACTAGCAACGAAACTAGGAGTGACGCCAAGAGTTACATTAAAATAATAATGTTGATTTTGCATAAATTTAAAATTACGTTGGTTTTGAAAATTCAACCAAACCCTTCATTATATCAGTTTGAATCGCGCTCACAGATTCCTCGTTTGCCCGTAACTGAATTACATAGCAATAATTATATACATTGCAATACATATACAAACGAATTGATAATAAAAAATGATATACATAATAAAAAAGAAACAATTATAACTAGATATTTCAGTGGTCCCAGCAACCTTCATCAAAGTGTAATCAGGTGTAGATTAGGGGAAGGAGAAGAAGGGTAAGGATCAACAGAGGGGCGCGCGTCAAAGATGTTTAGTGAGAGAATAATAGAGGGAATTGTTAGGTAATTGGAAAGGTTTATCTCTGGGAGATCGACAGAATTTAAAGAGCCAAATTGAAGTTAGTTCTATTATTATCCTAAGAGTAATGATAATAATAATTAAAACCTGAAAATCATTCAACTTATTGTTTGCTGTGGAACACATCACACCAAGACGGGGCGAAGTAACTACCTCTAGTTTTACCCCATAAATAAAAACATAAAAAACATATGGGCTGGGTCTTATTTAGATACGAGTTCACTCACCTGAGCAGTTTTAAAACGAAGAAATCTTGAAAAAATATTTTTTTCACACACACATGAGAGCATTTATTTAATTCACAGTTAAGTTTTTAATTCCTTCACATCGACGAGTCGTGAAATTTTCGCTTTATCTTCTAGTCATTATATCATCTACACAGCACGAGGTCTGTTAAAAAATTTCCCGAACTTTTTTGTTACAAAGAAATACTTCGCTAGCAAATTATTGGCCAGGATATCCTTCAAAATAGTCTCCTCCTAAACGTACACACTTATCCCAACGGTGTTTCCACTTTTGAAACAGTCCTGGAACGCTCATGAGTTCCTCCGTCGCATTTTTCTCATTTTGGTATGGTGGCAAATATTTTTCCTTTGAGCGAGGTTTTTAGTTTATGGATCAGGATAAAGTCAAATGGGGCCAGGTCTGGTGAGTAGTGAGGGTGGGGAAGCACAGTGGTTTTGTTTTTGGCTCAGTACTCACGAGTTCTGAGAGACAAATGCGCCGACGCCTTGTCGTGGCGGAAAAACCACTCGCCACTCCTCCAAAGTTTGGGCTGTTTTCGCCTGATTCTCTTTTTAAGGCGTTTTATAAAACCACGGTAATAATCAGTGTTGACTGTCTTGCCTTTAAATAGGTATTTATAACTAACAACTCCCTTTTCACGGAAAAAAAACAGTCAACATCAACTCGAAATTCGAGCTTTTTGGGGAGAGGGAATGTTTCACCGTCTATTAAGAAGATTGCACTTTTGTTTCGAACGTCGATTCGCTGGAACGTGATAGTTCAATTTCTCGATGCGGTGGTCATCAGTCGACGTTGACGGTCTTTCGGAGCGATCATCGTCTTTCACTGATTGCCGCCCCTTTTTGGGTCAAGTGAAGCAATCATAACACGCGGTATGTTTAACAGCATCCTCACCTAGTCAGCAGCCTTGGCAATCAACGCAAAAGTTCCCATTAAGAATTTTAAGCTTTATTTTAATTTTTTATATTTATATAAAATATATTTATATAAGCTATATTTAAATTTTTTAATTATTTAAGATTTATTTCGGCTATTAAGCCGAATTTCACAGAACAACGCTGTTCTATCAAAGAGCTCGTTTCTGCAAATCCCATTTTTCGCCACACTCGACGAACACCCCTTCACATAAACGGCCGTAACTAATCAACAAAACAAGATATCAACTAAGTGGTTTAAGGCGGTTATTTGGGAATTTCATTCGGGCATATAACTTTAAGCAGATCAAAAAATACAGGAGGCACGTTATTCAAAAAGTTCGGGAACTTTTTGAACAGACCTTGTACGTTATGAACTATACCGACAGCTGGAAAGACGTTGACATTGTAAACAGCTGCTGCAAATTTCGATTAAATTAAGCCTCGATCGGCTTCTATTCTCATGGGAATAATGAAAGGTATTTCAAGGATAAAAAAGAGTAAATTTAGTTAGCCATGGTATCTTTGAAGCTATCTATTCATCTATCATCAGCGAGGATAAGGTTTGAGCCCAACCGGGACTGCAGTGTCACCAAAACTTTGCAGTCTTTGGACCAGTAGCTGTGGGTGAAATTCGCTTAGACGGTACTCCAATTAATTTGAAACACCAACGAAGGCTAACGGTCCGGTTTCGTTACAATTAAACTAAATTTAAGTACATTAAACCTTTACATGTCCCAGACTACTCAGGTGCAAGTGGGGAACAGAGAGTCCGGATGGGCTCAGGGTGTAAGGCAGGGTTGCCCATTGTCACCGGTGCTGTTCAACGTATATGTAGAGGAAATGATTAAAGAGGCATGGGAAGAACTGGAGGTAGGAATGAAAGTCGGAGGGGAATTTGTAAAATCGGTTAGGTTTGCTGATGACCAAGCATTAGTTGCTCAGTCAGCCAATGGGTTGCAAGCATTGCTGAGTGAATTGGAGGTTCAGTGGGATAAATATGGGATGAGAATCAATATTAATAAAACAAAGGTTGTGTGATATTTCAGAAAATAAAAGGCTAAGCTAAACATTAAAATCTCCCACCCCACGCCCTTGCGGGGTATTATGTAGATGTAAAATAGGAGAGCAAAAACTAGAGCAGGTAGAACAGTTTGGGATCGTAGATTTTCGCGACGTTCAGATGAATGACTCCATTCTCGGGATGTCACCGCGTAGGTTGTTTTTCTGACAACAGTTTCGCCCGTGTTCTGTGTTTTAACGAGCGTCTTCAAGTGGAAGGTCTTAGACTTTTGAGATTTGGGTATGGCGTAGAATGGAGGAAGTAAATAGGGCAGCAAGGAAGGAAAACGCTGAAGTAATAAATGCGGTTAGCGAAGAGAGGAAGTCGCTGGAGGAAATACGAATTAGGCAGAAAATTTGGGGGAGGAAATATTGAAAGTTAATGGGATGCTGAAAACCGTGATAGAAGAGAGAAAGTTGGGTAAGATGGGAAGAGGAAAGGGGAGTAGAGGCTAAATGTTCCTTCCGGACTAACCCCTTGTTCAGATAATTGAAAATATCTGCCGGAATTATATTTTTGAAAATGTATGAATGACATTCTAAGGGTAGTTTCCTTGAAGTATCCCAATTAAAAAAACCCTCATTCCTTCATAAGTGCAACAATGGAAACGGAACCATTGCTATCAATAGCTCAGGACCATACTAGGGGTAGTACTCTAGGGGACCAGGGGTACCATTAGGATTTTTTTCGGCCCATTATCTCGATCGCTAGCCATTACGCGACTTCCCCTCTGCAATGTAATTTGCGATCAAATGGGCATTGGGACCAAGATTCTATGATAAGCGATTTTGCCAGGAATCACGTAATATTCAGCCCTGCGACGGGAAACATTCGAATGGCGATGATAGCACTTTCAATACTCCTAGCGTTAACAGCTTTAAAGATAATGGGCGCCCTTTATGAAGGACTGTGGTCACGCTCTAGGCTATTGGTATCATGAAACGCGATACACAAGGTTTTGAAAAGACTCTCTGCATCAGCGAGAGGGTTGCGTCGTCAATATTTCGGGCCCTTTGGGACCCATCACTCATCGCGATCAGCGTTGGACCGCTATACCCGAACGTTTAACTCTTAATGCCCATGAAAATAAAACCCCTGGGTCGAAACGATTCACAATCATCGACGACGTGGACGCAATGCCAGTAGACGCCATTTGAATTGGATAGTCTCCTCGTCGTATATCTCACTTGCAGGATAATTGAACTGCTTAAGCCTCTAGACACCAAATGTAGGGGGTCCTAACATCAGTAAATTTAATAAAAATTGGCAATTTTTATTAATCATGATATTCCACCATATCACGCCTGAAACGTATCTTTTTATCAGTAAATGTGTTGCGCGTAGAGAAATTATAAACCATGACAAAAGGCAGATAATATTATTTTGCAGTAAACAATAATGAATGCGTATTTAAATGGAGTGGCAGTTTCATCAACTGTTGAAACACTATTTTTTCTCTATTTGCTTTGACTGTTCCCAACAAGGATTGATTGAACTGAATATCAATATATGCAATCACCTTATCTCTTTTCAACTGGAGGAATTTTTCAGGAGAAACAAGAAAATCATCATGGTATTTGTAAAAATGTATACCAAATGACGAAAGTATTAAACTTCAAAGCATAAAACTTTGCAAATTTCTATGAATTATTCCCTCAAAAGCAAATCTAAATTCGTGGTTTGTCATCTTCAGGCCTGATCATTTAAAATTGTTAAGACGTCCATTCGCCAACCTATAGTAACGGAGATCGAGTCCCGCTTTGGGAATGGGTGTTGTGTCATCTCCCGTGGTTTGGTCTCAGGGAAAGCTGATGACAAGTTAAGAGTGGATGATATTGATTCCGGGGGCGTTCAAGTGGAACATACGGTGGTGAAAGAATATCCAAATGGAATCCCAGAGAGAACACAAATAATTAAAAGGTTTATATGAAAGTCAATTAGCAACGCTGAAATATAATAATCTTATGATAAATCTGCAGTAATTATTATGGATACAACAGTATTTAACCATCCGACAACCAAAATATATTCTAAGCAGCACCACGAATCTGTTGTCTCCGTAACCTCGTATAACAAAATAAATTGCGTAATGACAGAAGTAAATGAATGGCAGTCGCTCAGCCCTCCCGCAAATTTGTTCATGTCTACAATGGCAATCGGGTAGTTAACTGCGTTTTATGCCTGTAACTATTAAATTGATTTCTCGGAAATATTATAAAAAGAAAAAATGTAACTGTTTCCTAATCCTGTTATTGATTTAACCCTAAGATAATGATGTACAATAATTCTACTTCAACAACCCACATACCTCTATTTTTCAGTTAAAAATGTTATTAAAATGTTCCCTAGACCGTATAACTATTAACTTTTTCCATTCATATCCCTATGGAGGTCAGCCAATGAAAATAAGAGCAGGGTATTTTTTCAAGAAACAAAACAAAAGCTTCGGCGTAGCTCTATTTTAGAACGTTAGTAAAAAACAGTATTCCTGCCTGTATAATGTATCCCCGACTTACTTTTAGGGAATGCGGAGATAGTTATGGATCATACATACTTCTAGTACAATAAAATTCCGACGCAAGGAAGCGCTATTTTAATATTTTTATGTAGTAATATATTTTTCTCGGAGATCAATAACGGTCGAGTTTGACTATGATTCGCTTTGACTATGAAGTGTACTCAGTATTTCCTATTTAAAATTTTTCTCAAAGTTGTTATCAATTCTGAAGTAATATTCACATTTTTAATAATTGATGTAAATTTTCCAATCTCTTTCTATTCGCATTTTTTGCGGCCACAGATGTACCACAATTTGAATATTTAAAATCAAAACTAACCTCCGGCAGTTTGGCTTAATCCAGACAAATTGAAAATTAGGATCATCTTTCCAGAATTATTAGAGGCTCGATAATATGTTAAATCTCTTTTTTCGTTAATATAAAATTTTATTTTTATATTTAATTCATTACAAGCTCCAATAGGAAATCGCAGGACTTAAGTCCCATTTTAACTTTGATTTTCTGTACCCTTACGAGCTAATTTAAGCTTTCAATGACTCCTGAACGCCATGTATAAGAATGGACCATGATCAATACTTGTATGCTAGTTGCAATAAAGTCTCCCTCCGCACAGTGATTGCCATATTTACATCCGAATCCGAGTCATATAACTTTGCTTACCCTCATTGCAGAGATTACCTTCAACACTGAACCCAGCTCAGGAAAGGGATCTGTTTAAAGGTTCTTCTCATTTTAATTTCTCCCATAAGAGCAGAATGTCTGCCAAATGCTCAATTTTCCTCCATGAATGGGAATAATTATTTATTTAGAAAACTGATTTTCTATAGCCCAGTATAGAAATAATGTAAAATTAGAATGCATTTGGAGAACAACAAGGACGAGGTAATAATGAAAGAGAAATGGAAGAGGGCAATACTTATTTTCGTAGAGGTTGACACCTGGTCTGGTGAGTGTTCTTGCGCAAATTGGCGAGTCGTACAGTTAATTCAGTATAGGGATAATCGAGATGGTGTGGAGGATAGAGGGTTTGCTTCCCACCCGTAGGGAGAGAGGGAGGAAGGAGGATTCAATTGTGGACCCCTTGGAGAGATTCATTAGAGTAGGCTAATGCTGACGTATAGTTACTCCTCTCCAACCCATCTCCATTCGATGCATATCCTACCCCTACAGAATTATTCATCCATCCGTAATGGTGTGATTGACCTTGTGATAGCTGTTGCTTGCCTTTCCTGATAATTACTGCTGCGATTCAGAAGAGAAGTGAGACGGAAATTTGATAAGTGACGACATTTAAACGGTTAAATGCCCACATAAAGCGTTGTCGTGATGACACTCCGAGCATGAGAGGAAACACTATGTCAGGGTAGTTAGTTAATAAACATCTAAATACCACTACAAATGAATTAAAATCGCTTTTGAGAAAGTATGAAAAAAGAGTACCAAATTGAAATGAATGATCTCAAATTATATTCACAATTCCTTTCTGTCGACAGAGGTCTGTTTGTTCCATATTTTCCTTACAGAAATACGGCCATTAAAGTTCGCTTCCTTGGCATTTTTAAATAATCGACGTTGACGTGCTGTAACTAAAAGGAAATTATATAAAACATGTTTTCCACCAAAAGAATATAGAAATAACATCATCCGACAAAATATTTTAGCATTATCGCCCTTGGTCCTTAATTTCCATTTAATGCGTCAAACCTTCGGTGGAGTTCCGATATAAAATACTAAATAATATCGTAGAATACGATGATGTTTTGGGTCGATTTCCCAATATTTTATTGAAATATAAAACGCAGTTTGTCTGCTATCGTAATTTCGAATTGATACATTTTACACAAAAAGAGGATAATATTTCTTCCAATATTCACTTATATCAGTCTGTTGCGCAAGAACACTGCCTGAAACCAGGAGGAGAAGTTTTTCTTCTGTCCCGGTAGGACAATAAATTACTTTTTTAAAGATAATCTCAAGAACGGCAGAATGAGATGGGAGTGGACAGGAAGAGTACGAGGTCATAGCAGTGGGTGATCCCATCCCAAAATACGAGTATACTTTCGGCCAGGAATGGCCTCCGAGCGTTGCGTGGAACGCAACGGCTCTCCCGCTCACCTAATCCGGCGACTTACGGTCCGAACCGAAGAAAATTCGCCAGCAAGTGATCGCTTCGGGGTAGCATGCGAAATGGGGAAACGCGGCGTTGTGGAGAGGAAGAGAGTCTTTCGGAGATTGTGCTGAGATAGGCGAAGTGCTAGGACAAAATTCTCAACGGAAAAAGTCCACGGACTTGCGAAGCGTTCGCGTTGAGGGAGCACAGTGAGCACAGCAGTACCTTGGAGA
Organism: Hetaerina titia; assembly: GCA_037158775.1. Classification (NCBI taxonomy): domain Eukaryota; kingdom Metazoa; phylum Arthropoda; class Insecta; order Odonata; family Calopterygidae; genus Hetaerina; species Hetaerina titia. The sequence goes on along the minus strand of CM073770.1, from coordinate 100,606,609 downwards.
GACTGAGAGGATGGACAAATTGAATTTACCGTCGGGATGAACAACAGGTCTACGGTTAATAACTCTCATGATTCACGACCATATTCACTCACTTTTTTAGTTTTCTTTCTATTTATTTTCACGTAACGAGAAATATTAGGTTGGTGATAAAGAAATCCATTATTTTTGCGTGAAATTCAGAACTTTATTTTAGATGGATCGGATTGTCCGATTTGGGTTACATATGCACCGTTTTGCTGTATGATTTGTTTCAATTCTAAAAATAGCTTCATAATGCCACTCTCATAGAAGTCTTGATCCTCTTTGGCGAAAAACTCTAGTATATAATTTTCACAATCTTCTCTTGATCACCATTTCTTAACACTCAGGAAGTTTATATATATATATATATATATATATATATATATATATATATATATATATATATATATATATATATAATTTTTTATAAGGTAAACTATGGGTTAAGTGAGAATTTTTGATGGACACAACCAACAAATAAACATTTTGTGACTCCTAATAAAACACAATCCAGTAAACCACTCTACATCAGGTCCTTCTCCGTGCATTTCCTTCCTCCATTCATCCCTTCCAGCATCCCTATCCTGTTCCAACCCTTATCTCGTTCGCCTAACATTCTCCCCTCTATTGCAGTCTTCAAAATCCTACTGCCGATCAATACGCCTTTCCTTCCCTTCATCTGTTTTTCTTGCCTCCAAAGGATTTCTCCCAACAAACCCCTCTCCTCGCCCAAGATCCCTAGTACTTCCTCATTTGTTTTCCCGTCGGTCCATTTCACCTCCTCCATTCTTCTCCACACCCAAATTTCAAAAGCATCCAATCTATGTCTACGGTACTGGTTCAATGAACACGTTTCCGCGCCGTTCATTGCTACGCTCCATATCAAAGTTTTTACGAGCCTTTTCTTTAACTCTATACTCAAATTCCCTGTCACCAACTCCCTCCTTCTCGTGGAAGTCTCTGCCTAGCGCATTTCTACTGGGTGGACTCTGCGGCGGCAGATCTAGTCATCGTCTCCAACTGGTATCAGGTGCCCGTCGGATGACAGCACCACCGCATCTGCACCCCTTCCTCTGCTCTGCTAGGGTAAGACGTAGCGGACGAGAAGAGAAGGATTTATTTTGATAGGAAGTTCCAATGTCCGCCGCATAATGCCTCTCTTACGACGTAAGGTCCAACGGGAGGGAGAATTTGGTTCATTGCCTTCGTAGTGTACACCAGGAGGCGAGGTCCTCAGGAGACTCGGGCGGTGAATGCGGTTGCACGTGACATAGTGTTCAACGTAGAAGTACGTAAAGCATTAAAACACCAAAGAGGTATTAAAAAATGAGATCACATAAGGACGAGTGTAACAATTAACAATATAAAACAATACATAACTAGAAAACGAGTAAAGCGTCAGCAATAAAAACATGTCGCAAGAGGTTAAGATAATTTAAAAATAAAAGAGTATGTCAATGTTTGGACGAATACCCACAAGCGTATGTACGGGAAGTTCAGGTAAATAAGTCGACTGTGCCATTCCTACATAACAATGGGCAAAAACTTACCACCAGTTTAGGAAAAGCCAAAACATTAAATCACTGTTGTGAAAGCTTTTTTAATAACCGCTTACAGGAACAATGCGAGTATCTACCCGATCGCTCCCATTAATCCAAATCTGAAATTGTAACATACTCGTTTACCCTCTTGGAATCGAACGTCAACTTAAAGACATCAATCCAAACAAATAGCAAGCCCTGATCAAATCTCTGTTCGTTTAAAAAACGTTGGCCTCAGAAAATCTCCTTTCTTCGAAATAATATTTAATGAATTCCTAAATAATCGCTCATTATCTAAAGCCTGAAAAATAGCCAATGTCAATACCATATTTAAAAGAGGTGACAGAGAAGATCGGAGTAATTTCCGACCCATCTCTCACATATCCATCCCATGCAATATTTTTAGAGCGAATAATTTAAGTTCAATCATGAAATATTCCGATTCTCAGGATCAGGATTGAAAGAATCCAAAACGGTTTCCGAAAGGGTAGATCTTGTGAGACCCAACCGGTATCTTTCGTTCATGATATTTTGGTGTTAGAGAAATTATTAAATTTGAAAAAGACATTCGAAGTCCCTTATAAAAAGTTTCTCCAAAAGTTAAGTATCTACGGGATTTATAAACGTGTCATAGATAGGAGAAATAACTTTTTAAGAGACCTCGAGCAAAGTGTCCTAATAGACGGGGTACCATTGGGCACAGTAAGCGTAACATTGAGTGTCCTAGAAGTAAGTGTTATCGGTCCTAAATGGTTTCCTCGATGTATCAAGGAAATTTGGTGTCAGGTTTCCAGTAAACTTCTTATATTTTCTGACGATGCCAAGACGATGGGGAAATATCTAGACGTTAAGGTAGAGTATCATTAGCTAACGACCTAAATGCAATCCAAAGTGGCTCAAGACATGAGAGCTAGAAATAAATTGGAATAAATGTGTTTTGATAAATTTTGGAGGAAAAGTATTTCATCAGAAAACACATTATGCAGGGAACCATCATTATATATGTGGAATCGGCCAAATACTTGATTTTAACGATAACTACACACACACGGCTGAAATTTGCGAAAGAGCTAATAATAAGTTAGGATTTATAAAATGATTTTTTGGGAATTGTAATGAAAGGATCAAGAGCCTTTGTTAGTTCACGTTAGTTTGGAATTTGAGTATGCTTAGAGTGTATGGGATCCTCATGAAGTATGCTTAATTTTGGAAATAGATCGAGTTCAACTAAAAGCAGCTAGGTTTGTTAAAAGTAAGAGTTCATGAAGAAGGTAGCAGTACCACGACACCATTGAAAGAATCAGGATTAGAGTCACTAGTTGACCGCAGGATTAAATACAGGTTTTAAATACTACATAAATTTGAAGTAGGTTACTTATAGTAGTAGTATTGTTGGGGAGGTGACCATTCATTTGCGCCATTAGGGATGGATGGGAAAGGATGAAGGGTGGAGAGAAACCCGGCGTCGGTATTAGCCTGCTCTTAACGAAAGTTCCCCGGCGTCCCCCGGCGTACTCACTCAAAGTGCCCTCCACAAAGCACTGAAAAATATCTGTCGCCGCCGGGATTCGGGCCCTCTCGGTGGGAAGCCCGGACGTTAGCCACCGCACCATCGCGATCCCCCTAGTACTTACTTATCTGTTGTAGTTACTTATCTGTGGGTATAAAAGACATTACCGGCCACGACGAACTATGGTAAATCAGATCACCATCGTAAAATCAGGGAGATTTATGGTAGAACAGAAAGATTTAAAATATTTTTTCCTCATACCATCATGCATCAAATTATATCTGTCACCAATCGCGTAGGAGATACGTAAATCGTAAATGTATATATTGTTCCATATCCTGCATGTTATTTCTTTTAATCAATAGACGTATCTTTTTAACAGTACCACAGCATGGTTTAAAAATACATGTAACAATATACAATTACAGCACACGTAAGTACTTCTTTCGTGTGACTAAAATTTATCGAGTATATGAGTCAACTAAAATTCGTGTAGAGGTAATATGATTTAGTTTTGTGTGTTGTTTTGTTCTGTTTTACGGATGGTAACCTGGTACCCCCGCCACACGCCCCTGCGTCGGTTTGTATTTTGTAGACATAAATATTAAATATGTTTGAGTGGATGATCGTACAGATTTTAAGGTAGAGGTATAATGATTGTGATTATGACACATAGCTGGTCATCTAACACCCACCGCCACATACTATATGATATGTAGATATTCAGGGTAAGGTATTTAAATTGCTCTCAAAGGGTGCAAAAGTGAAAATGTGTAGATGAGCATGTACATGCACATATTAGAGTCAACAATGAATTTTTGGCAACCCAAGAAAAGCAATAAATGTCTCTTTTTTAAATTGAGGCGGGTGAAGGGCGATAGAGAGGGTTTGGTCTAAGAATACGAAAAAAGTATGAAGAATGAATGTGAAATTGTTAATGCAAGTATGCGGACTGAATTAAGTGACAGACAAATATGAATGAAGTGTGTTACGTAGGTATGGTAAATTTTTAAACGATGATAAGTTTCTTCTTATCACTCAGAATAAGACTTTCTTTTGTTTGCCTACTCCGTAAGAGAAGAGCGCCCACGACATCTAAACAGGTAGACAAACAGTTCTGAGATGAAAAACTAAGCGCTCAGAAATCGGATGACTCTTAAGCGACCGACTGTTTTTCAATCAATCAGGTGAAGGAAGATTTTGGGAATTCGAATGAAAAGCCAGTTCCTAACGTCTGAGATGCTCGGTACCCTTCGGAAAATAGAAAACAGCGTCATCATGGAGGACGGGAACATTCCACACTGAAAACGCCGTTGGGAGGAGACGGCGATGGCAGAATAGGATTTTGACCGATCGTCAGGGAGAAGAGAGGGCACGGGATGCTAGGAAAGCTGGAGGAGATTAAGGAGAGCTTGAAAATCGGAAATTGGGCATGAAAAAATGGAAGTAAAATCCAATAGCGAAACAGCTTGCCAGGTCAAACCGAAGCCTGGGCTCCATCGTTCAAGAGCAAGATGAACTTGGTGGAAAGCAGGAAAATATTGAAGAAATTTCCGAGCCATTACAAAAGGGAAGCCGCCGTTATGCAGCGGCTCCTCGAAAATGGATTATTCCTGATTCTTTTACTGCTACTTCCCTCCATGCCTCGTTTATTCCTAAAAATATATTTCCGAAAAAAAGGGGTTATCAAAGGTTCCGTCGGCTCGGTAAGAATTCCTTTTTTTTATTAGAAAAGTCCAGGTCAATTTGGGTCCATTTACCCATCCCGTCGCCATAAAGATATTAGTCACTACGGAGCTAGAAGGATCGGCTCGTATCTGGGGACATGCACTGTGCATTTTTCTGTATGGACAAATAGAAAATAAGTAATAATGATAGAGAATATATTTCAGCGCAAAAGATTAATCATAGTGCTGAGATTCAAAATATCAAAATTTGTATAAATATCGTAAACATTTTGTTGCTACAGGTCTTTTGACGGGAAAAGTAAATTACTTTAAATACGTTGCTTATAATATTTCCTCTTGACGTTAAGTTAACCATTCCTTCGAGAAGAATGAAAACAAATTAATTGTCTCAAAGTGATGCCCTGTTTACTATTTGAAATACATTATAAATTTTAAGAAAAGGTAAAAAATTTCCTATTCATCTGCGCGAAAAATATAAACTACCGTTCAAAAAAACACTTCCGTGTAAAAATATTCCACTTTCATCTCAGTTTTGTTATTAAAGGTAAATCCCTTGACTTACGCCCGACAATTAGTTCTCCTGTTTTCCTCGAAGGTCGATTTATACCAGACCGTTTTAATTTCTCCTAAACTGGACGAGTAGATGGAAAACACTATAGAGTTACCTACAGATTATCACTTGAAGTTAAAATATATTAACGGTAAAATAGGCAAGTATTATCATAATCACATGCACTAAATGTGTATGTAAACAGAATTGCTTGAAAACTATCTCCTGCAGAAAGAAGAAACAACATTTTTTTCAATTCTCCAAGGAGGGCATAGGAACTGTGTTCACTATTGTTTTTTGGCAATGCAGGCTTTTAAAAACCTTGTTTCAAGGATCGTCGAACAAATTCTTACAAACGCTTAATACTACAATGAACAAAGGAACTCACAATGCTTCCATTTACAATACTCCATTCAATTTGCCTAAGCTTTTCCTTGCACGAACTTGCTCGCCCATCATTCTCCCACTCATTGCTCTCCAACATTCAGTCGCCGCTCAATGCGTCTTTAATCAGCCTCCGTACCTTAAGTTTTCCCCAACAACCATCCCCCCACAGCTACTATGGAAACAAAATTCACCTGTTGCCATGAGGTTTTCCACATTCACTTGGTCATCTTATAGTTTCGGTAAAACAATGTTACAGAAAACACTGTGTATTTATTTAAAACTTTACATATATTTATATAAATACATTGTAATATTGTTTTATATTGTATTTTATTGTATTACAAGTTCGTATCGTAACATCGTCTACATCCATTCAGCTGAGATTTTATTTGGGTGTGAACTATTCCCATTTCGAGAATATAATCTTTGACGCATGAAATCCTTAATGCTTGATATTTTAATTGGTGACCGTTCCTCCTTTATTAGAAGCCTGAGAAAGGTTTCGCACTGTTTATACGGACTTTAACCAGACGCAGGCGGAAAGAGATCTTTAGAAGGGGGGTTGTAAATCGGGGAGGGTTGGAGAAAAGACAAGATGAGTAAAGGCAAGAAAGAGAGAAATTGTGTGTGAATCAAGACGCAAAATTGACGGTTAACCTAAGAAACTGTGTCGTTTAACGCATTTCCTGTTTTTTTACTCCATAGATTTTTAAAGCGTAAAAATCATTCGCTTTGACCGGAATTCAAACCCGAATTCCGCGATGTCCAGCGAGGGTTCCAATCCCTGTCAAGTTGAATGATTTTTACATCTTGAAATTGTTGCAATGTAATGCGCATGAGAGATTTAATAGGCTCATTTTTTTAAACAGTTTCTCAGCATTTAAGTTTATCTATCCTGTTATTGAATATTGTTGGATGCAAGTGGTTTCTTTCGCGAGATTAAAACTTATCTCGTGCATGATCAAACTAATACTTGTGTAGGGGTAACGTGATTCGGTTTTGCATGTGGTGTGATTATATTTTACGGGTCGTGATCTAACGCCTCCTGCCTGGAGGTTTTCGGAGAATTATGTGGATGTAAATGTAGATAGGTTCGTGTGAAAACTGTAACAGCATTCTTTTTTCCCCGGAGTAGCATCCCCTCTCCACACTTGCGTTATTCTCCTCTCTCAGAAGGCGCTTCCCACCGACGTCGTCTCCCTACTTCCCTCCTTCCCGAACCCTTCTTCGGTTCAAAGCTTCGCTCTATCTCCATCAAACGCCGTCGACGCATAAGGAGCCGTCATCATTCGATTCCCACCATTACTCTCGGCAATAATGGCTTCCAAAAGCACTTACTCCTTATTCTCCCTGGCTCCACCCTGCCTATTCAAATATATATCCACCCTGCGGCATTTCGAATGTGGAAGGTCCTCGACAGATGGCGAGCGAATTTGGCTTTTGTGTTACTCGTGATGATGCTCAATTGACTGCGAAGTGTGTGTTCCGATCGTCTACGATTCGGCGCAGTGAGTCGGTTCATTGTATTTCCTCTTTCAAAATTGTAGAGCACTTCTGGAAAAAAATTAAGAATATACATTCAGCTCCAAAGCAAAAGAACAGTCACTTGCGGTGAAGCATTTGAGTGGTTTCTACACAACCATTTGGATGTTTAGAAAAGGAAATGATCGAAAAACTGCAAAAATAACTAACACAAACTCTGTGGAAACGATATGAAGTAGATTTGGGGCCAATACAGTTTGTCGGTACAGGGATTTTAACAGCGAAAAATTTTACAACACAACATCGTATGTAAACTTAAGGATAAGCCCTAGGATGTAGATGATGAAGATGGCGAGGGATGACAATAATTATCTGATTCCTTATGAGTTTAAAGTCAAAAAGAAGAATGCATTTAAAATAATTATCTTTTTCTAATTTGAGTTAATCAAGCTATATTGTTTTACTTAGTTAAGAAGTAAGTCATTACTTTTCAAACATGTATCTGCAGAGTTGATAAAAATCGCACACCTATTCCATTCGAACATTTTGAATTTCATCTTATACCATATCACCAGTCCGAGCCAGTAACACAAATCTTCAAAAATATTAAAAAATTATACCCTCTGATAAATAATTGTAATATATTTTCAATCTAGTTGAAGACTTTTAGTAAATTAGATCAAATTAAAATTTGAATGATCTTCCCATTAAGACAAAACAATGCATTTCAAACATCAATTGATATTCTTTTATGGTAATAATCTATAACTTAATATACTTTTGCAAGACCGAGGATTTCTGTAGCGTTAACATACATTGAGTTATATAAAGCCTAAAAGAGAAATATTATCCATAGTTTACCAAAAGAAAGCAAATTTTTAATAATACATTCCAGAAAATTCTAACATATTAAAAATTACAGTGGTCTTAAAGTTCTGAGACATATATACATTGGAGCTGTAGGGGATATTTCCGAGCCTACCGTATTCAAATTTTTTCTAAAAAAATGAAATATTAATAACCAAAAACGGGAGCATCTTGGACAGAATAGACCCTAGAGGGCATTCCGAGGGCACAACTGATTCACTATTAAGGCCGAGAGATCAGATGAAGACTTGGACGGAGGTCCACATTCGCCCCCGTGAAAACAGATATTCGCCCCGTGGGTATTTTTAAAGAAGCCAGTGCCGTGAAGCCCTATTTCCTGGAATTTACTGAGCGGATCGGTAGTTTCATGTTTCACATGATTTATAAGCTAGGTTATTTCATGCTGCATAAATTACTCATGGGCCTTGCACCGGGTCGAGATGTCCATTCCGACCAGGCCTCACTCGGATATCCTGTTCAAGAATAAGCGAGGCCATAAGGGATCCCTTGACCTAATTAATGGTGCGAGATGAATCAAAACACCTTATGTATTATTAGTATGTAATGTACGGGTTAAGGTAGGTTTTGGATTGGAAAAACTACCAAATAAATATTTGGTTACTCCTAACAAACACAACCCAACATTCTACTCTACAAAAGCCCCCTCTTCATTTCTGTACACTTCCTTCCTCCCTGTGTTTATTTATATATATATATATATATATATATATATATATATACACACACACAAACATAATCACGTGTGTTCCTGCAGGGAAAGATTTAATAGTGATGGGGGATTGGAATGCGACGGTAGGCAAAGGAAGAGTTAGTGATGAGGTGGGACTACGGTTTGGGCACGAGGAATGACCGCGGGGAGGATGCAATTGAGTTCTGTAGGAGACAGGGGTTATTCATCACCAACAGTTGGTTTAGATACCACAAAAGGTGAAGATAGACATGGAAAATGCCAAGGGACTCGGATTATACCCTGGTTAGGCACAGTTTTAGGAACAGTTTGACCAATTCGCACAGCTCCCCGGAAGCGGATGCGGACTCTGACCACAATTTAGTTGTTATGAAATGTAGAGACTGTTTCAAAAAGATAATGTAGGTGTGGCGAGTTAGGAAATGGAATATAGAAGCATTGTACGGCTGGTCCCTCCTGTGTGTTGTCTATTTCTTCTTTGGTGGGTGAAACCTCCATAACGCTATCTCTTGGCCAAATAATTGTGGCACTTGGTTACTTAAAAGATCACAGATCTCAGTGCAAATTACGTTTCCTAGATAACTCAAGTGGTTAGAGAATTGGCCCGACAAGTTGAAAGATCCAATGTTCAAGTCCCGGTCAAGGAAATATTTTAGCGCTTGTGATCTGCTCGATTCCGCCTTTCCCACCTTTCCTCTGTTCGTCATTTATATGTGTTCCTATCCCTTTTCCTTGTATCTATTTCCATGTGAATGAATATATATATATATATATATATATATATATATATATATATATATATATATATATATTCATTCAAACAGAAATAGGTATAAGGAAAGGGGATAGGAAAACACATAAAAGGCGAACACAGGACATGTGGGGAAGGCAGTTTTTGAGCAGATCACGAAAGTAAAAATATAGTATTTCCTTATCCGGGATTTTGGTCAAAGGCCAAACATTGGTCAAAGGCAGTGTTGTGTTCGGAGGCATGTTTGGGGATTGGGAGCATACCAATAAGGGAGGAATTGTGTTTTAAAGTATCCGTCTTAGCATCCCTCCCACACTCAGACCCTCCACTGAAACTCAAAACATTAGAGCTAGCTTTCATCTGGCTCTTGGATTCCTGGAATCGCCCAGGTATTAATATTAGACATTAATTGCCCCCTTTATGCATATAATTTCATCCCCCTCCGCCCCCAACAACTTCCATATCATCCCCACCTTTTTTAAAATTCCCGCGCCATACACTACCCCTCCAAACTCCTCACCTCGAATGCCTTCCCCCCCCCTTTTTCCCCCCTTTTCCCCTCTTTTCCCCCATTTTCCCCTTCTCCTTCCTACCACTGCTTTCGGGCCCTCCTCTGCCTCAGTTCTGTTCCTAATTCCTCTTGAGAAAGGTGGTTGGACCACCGAAAATTCGAGATCCAGTGAGTCTCTCTTTTGTGTGTTTTGGTTTCTGTGTTTGTTATGACTATTAGTGAATTTACATTATATATATATGCCAAATGTGATATAAATAACGAATACTGCGAGTAAGAGCGGATACACCTGGTTAGAATTATTGTAACGAACAACAGCCAATAGACAATATTTTCGCAAAACACGTTAATGTTTTCCATTAAAACTGCTGATACTTATTCCAATTCGACCAAATTAAAAAATAAAAGTGACAAGGTAGCTTTACCATGCGAATACGATCTTTAACATAACATATCCTCAGGGAGAGGCGATTGAGAAAGAACTTTGCTTTCCTTTTATTTTACTTTCATCTACTTTGCTTTACTTTTTCAACAGCTAATGAGCAACAATATAGTCATCGAAAATGCTATGAAAATGACTTCAAACTTTTCGGTCGTCAATTTCTTAGTCTAAGTTGGAAGCAAAACGATGACTTTATGCCAAAGAACAACTCCAATTATAAAAAAGCTCTGATGAATCTCAAAAGCTTAGCTTAGTCAATAGCTAGCTACTAGCTTACATGAGTTGTCAAAGATTAAACACACGATGAATAAAACCCATTTCTGTGGATGCACGGGTGATTTGAAATAAAATAATCCATAAGTGACTCTCTTAAAGCTCGAGAATTGTTCACAGGATGTAATTTGCAAACTTACGATGGCGAAGAGCAAACCAGTGGTGGAAACTACGGATGGTAACATACGCGTATAGTTCCCTAACTCGTTCTTCATTTGCCGATCAAGAGAAATGGTTTTTATGGTAGCAAAGCCATGTTACGTATAAATAGGTATGACTTATATAATTAATCTGATGGCAGAATTAAGATACATAAAAAATATCACTCTGTTCCATGGATTTTCTCCCTCAGAGCGAGCTTTTCTCCTTTCAAGAATAATGTAGAGTACCCTCGAGCATAAGGGTTATAAATGTGCCTATCATCCACCGTAATGGCATATTAGTCAAGATAATGGCCGCCGCGGATAAAAATTTCACCATAAGCCGTTTTATATTCTTGAAACGCATCTGAAAATAAGGGATTGTGGACATAACTACTATCATTACAACTATATTAACTAGTAGTGCCATTCATAAAAGATATTTGCCAGCGTAAACCCAACAATTTGAATGAACCACTTCCGTCTTAAAATATTAAATAAAGTGTACATCTATTTAAATATACAAGGAACGGTCGTGAATCAATGTAAACAAAAAAATACCGGGACCGTAAACTTGATTGGCACTATGTGATAAGAAATAAAAAAGTGGAAAAAAGGAGGAAAAAAACAAATGCACACAAGAGTCAAAATAAATAATAAAAATAATAAATAATAAAACAAACTTACAACCACTCGATCACTAGGGTGTGTTACGAAATAACTTTCACTCTCGTGAATCACATTCACACACACACACACTCAGGGTTTGCAAGGAGCCCTCCAATGGCAGTGACCCGTCAATCACACAAATAAATGAAAATTATAAAAGGTTGTAATGAAACAGAAACAACTTACTTGAATACACAGTCACTCAATCACTCAGGTGTGCTCGAAAACAAGGACCTTTTTGATTAACAAATACTCACATGTTCAGGGTTTACCAGGATTCCTCCTAGGCCAGGGACCCGCCAATCACACAGAAGCAACAAAACGGAAAATAAAGGACATCGGTAAAAACGCAATCACTCAGGTGTATCGGACCTTTGCGAAACGCACGCACTCACTCATTCAGGGTTTACAAGGATTCCTCCTATGTCAGGGAACCATCAATCACACAAACAAAATTAAAGAACTAAAATTGCGCGTAGGTAAGTGCCTAATAAAACCTGAAAACAGGTGTTTCGCCTGCTAAGCTGGCCTCTTCAGAGAAGAATGATAATTTCGTTGGGGAGGTTTGAAAGAATGGCTCATTGGGAGGGAAAGGGGGAAACATCGTGATTGGACAACAGAGAGGGAGAATAGATGGTCCAATGGGTATTGTGGGTTCAGTGGAGGTGGGGGAGGAAGAGTACAGCGAAGTATAACAGTGGATAAGGAAGAGGGGAAGTTTTGGCGGTTGGTTTGCTAATAAGAGGGGGGAAGAAGAAGGGGGGCTTTTCGAAAAAGGAAAGAAACGCTTAGTCATGCCACACTCCCCACCAAACCCGATAAAGGCATCGACCTACAAAGTCATTATTAGGTGATGGTTGTTTTTATGGAGTGGAGTTCTTTTTGAAAGTTTGCTTTTTTTCAACATGCATTAGGAAGGCAGTGTATGAGAGAATGGAATGCTGCGTGTTTGTGGGTGTGGTGGTCAAAGGAGGACTGGTGGATGTAGTTATTAGTGTGTGTTAGTCTGCGGTATACTATATATTAAATGAAAGCTGATTATTTTTTCTTGTGACAAGAAGGTCCAAAAAGGGGAATGACCTATGAGAGTGAAAGTTATTTCGTGACATACCCTAGTGATCGAGTGTTTGTAAGTTTGTTTTATTATTTATTTTGACTTTTGTGCGTGTTTTTTCCCACCTTTTTTCCCTTTTTTCCTTTCTTTTCACTTAGTGCCAATCAAGTTTACGGTCCCGGTATTTTTTTTACTGTGTACATTTATTCTTTGAGTGAACAACTTCAGACGGACAAATTTGTTCCCCTTTGGTAACTACTTCATTAAAATGTTATCTGATTTTCATGGCCGGCTTAGAACCGATTCCATCTAGGCTAACGATGGGACGAAAATTATTCCTAGGAAATGGGGCGCCTATTCCATTCTTATCAACTCGTCTTGAGTAAATATATAGTAATTTGTATTCTTCTCCAAATTCAATCGAAGTCTTTACCGACTTATTAAGCTGTCAAATTTTGAAATTTGAGATCAGGCCGACGCCTGCGGTGGCAGGTATGGTCGTAGGCCACCAGTTCCCGGATGGCTTTATATGCCAGGCTGTTTTGCAAGCATAAGTCCTGTTCAGTCGCATCAATGTCCGATCCCAGGCAATTGACTCACACAATTAGCACCAGCCACTTCGCATCGCACACGAAAATCTTCCCAGATACTACATCTACTCAATACCCTGCAAGCCGCGGCAAGTGTATCTGGCGGGGGGTGATAGGTCACCACCGGGAAACTGGAATAAAAGCACATGCAAAACCAAATTATATTACCTAAACAGAAATATTAGATTCAATACAGATAGATTCAAATACTAATTCTTTCCCAGAACAATCAGTAATCATAATAGTAAGAAACCGAAGTCCCTTTAGAAATATTAAAAACAGTTAAGTTTCAAGTCGGCACAAAATTCAAAAGATATTAGGGTTAAGTGTATTTGCATGTGTATGTTTGTCGGTAGTTCGTGGGTTTGCAGGTGTGGGGTGAAAGGGTTCTTGCATGAATGTTTAGGACTATAAATTTGTGACTTCATCGGTTCATGGCGTCTAAATGCGGTTTTTTTTCTTTATAAATTACGGGTAGTGCCCTAAACCCCCCCCCACACGCCAATTGCGGTGAATTGTGAAGTATTGAGTGGATGTAGATTAGTTTTTTCATGCATTCGGGAGTTCAATTCTGTCCTCAGAATTGAGCGAACGCTCGCGATTAGCTATTTAATAACAGTGATTGTGGCTGAAGTTTACATCTTATCCAGACTGAATTTTTTGCGATTGTTTAAATAGGGTTTTTTGTCTTTTTTGCGAGTTTGAAGTTTACCGCTTGATTTCCGGAGCTTCAAAAAACAGTGAAAACATTCCGGTTTTCCGGTATTTTCTCGCGAATCGGTCATTGAATCTTACTTCTCCGTCACCTCTGCAGCGATTTTTTTTATGGATTCAGTGTTTGCTCTTTTTCATAACGTATTCCCTGTGTGTAATTTTGGTGCAGTTTCAAATTCTTTAATTTTTGAAAATCTATACTGCTTTTGTGCTTCGACATCACCTGTGTTCTAAGGCTCAATACAAAGGCCTATAATGTCAAGGTAGTTCATCTGATTGCCGTGCAAGTTTTTGAAGGTGTTTTTGTCTGTGTCTCTCATCAAATCTGTGAGTATAATGTTTTTAGATGCAATTACTGAGGAGCTATTAAGTTTTATAAAGTGTGTGACATTACTGGTTTTCCGGCCTTTTCCCGAAAATCGGCAATACATAAAAAATGAAACTTAAGAAAGTTTTTTTTGCCATTTATGGTAATAATCTGAGCTAATCAGGTACACATCGGTTGAGTATTACAGCAAACCAGAGTTTTTGCGCTATGCTCGAAATCAATTTGAATTAAATGTTGACATTAGCGATAATTAACTATGCTTAGCTACCGGTGAACGCTATTTTGCCCTATATTGTACGATGTTAAACCTCATCCTACGCCTGCCAAATAAGCGGTGAACATGTCACGGTACAATGTGCACGCTAAGAGGAGCTTGGAGAGAGAATCAAATGACTCTCCCTACACTGACGAGAACTGCGGCCTAATGAAGGTTAAAGATTCATTTGAGAACGACCACCGCATCATCTCCATGGAAATCGCCAACGAGAAAAAGGCAGTAGCAAAGACACCAGAATTAGCAAAAGGACTAGCAAAAATGACTCATGCATTTGATGAAATGACTAACATCATGATTTAACACATGACTAACCACTGAACTGAAGGCTAGAGAAAAGTAGGGCAATAAACGAGGATGGTTTGTGTTTTCCCCAGGATATATCAGTAGTTATCGTTAAACCCAAGCATTTGAATGATTCCACGTGTGTAGAATGATGGCTTGTAATGTTGGTTTCCTGTAAATGTGTTTTCTGGTTAAGTACTTTTCCTCCAAAAATGTATCGAAATACATTTATTCAAATTTATTTCTGGTTCTCATGTCTCACACAACTTTTGAATTCCATTCAAATCATCAGCCCTCAATGATACTTTACCTTCACGAATAGATATTTTCCTATATATTACGGCAACGTCAGCAAATAGGCGAATTTCACTGGAAACTTGAGACCCGATGTCATTAATGTATAAAAGGCACTATTAGTCAGACACGTGCTAGTACTTTCTCAAATATGCTTGAATCTTACACGGTAGTTGAAGGACAGCTTCTAAAGTTCGTGTAATCTAACGCTGAGGAGCATTTTAAATATTTATTCCCTAATGCCTTTAACGATGAAGCAAGCACGTAGAAGGAAGCGATGTAAATTTAGTGTCCCTTATAGCCGGAGGCTAAAGATCACTCTTTTGCCCAACATGGCTGACCTCTGACATTGTATAGAACTGCTAATTGAACTGGGCACAATACTTGGGTTAATACTAGAGTGAGGGCATAGGGATGAAGCTCATTTAGGGCAATAGTGCGCCCATCCACTTGGAAAAGTAAGATTAACAGAAAAAGAATAAGATGGAAATGTCATTCACCATCTTGGGGAGACGAGTTGACGTAAGAATTTCTGAGAGGACATAAAATTTGAATGCAGATTAAATGAAACTTGTTAATCAAATGATAGAAAGTTAACCGCAAAGTAAACTAAGTATCATAGGCGTTTAATGAATTCTGGGATATCAGGTAGAAGCAAATTTCTAGCTGCGAACATGAAATGTAACTTTGGTTGTGGCAACTTAAGTGAGATTCAAATTTAATTTGTAATCCATTGCATAATTCATGAGCAAATTCCTTCGGTTTTAACGAAACTAAAGTTTCTTATGAAATGGCACAAAGATTTTTATTTTAGATTAGTCATAGAATAAGAAAATGTTAAGAAACTGTAATAGTAACTTTAACGGAGTCGCCCGTTATGTGTGCATTATAATGCAACCATTTCAGAGAGTAAAAATCATTCGCCTTGACCGGGATTCGAACCCGGATCCCTCGATATCCGGCCGAGTGCTTTAACCATTTAAGCTACCGAGACGTCCTCTTACACTCTGAAATTTTGGGGGCTTTAAAGGAACAAGATGTTATGACGAAATACCGTACATACAATGTCACAGGCATTCGTAGTCGTGCGGATCCCTCGATATCCGGCCGAGTGCTTTAACCATTTAAGCTACCGAGACGTCCTCTTACACTCTGAAATTTTGGGGGCTTTAAAGGAACAAGATGTTATGACGAAATACCGTACATACAATGTCACAGGCATTCGTAGTCGTGCGCGACGCGCCACAGTCCACGATGTTAATAAAGCCAATTTCAAACAGGCTGTTCATACCTTAGACAAATTTCAAGAAACTGTAATAGTAACTTTAACGGAGTCATCCGTTATGTGTACACATAACGGGTGACTCGCCAAACGGGTGACGGGCGCCCGTCCAAAAATAGTGCATTTTTTTCAATATTTTTCCAATTTTTTTCATATTTTTTCTCCAAGAAAGATCCGATACAATGTTGACCCCCAAGTATTTTAAATCATCATCCAATCACCTGCGAGTGTGTAACTTGGTAAAGTTTGGTTGCGTTTCCTATTGTTTAAAACAATGCATGGCGGCACATTTTTTTCGTATTCAATTCCAGCCCCCATTCTTCACACCATTTCTTTAATGTTCCAAATGCCAGTTGATTGACATAGTTAAACCCGAATCACCTCAACGGAGCTCGGGGGCATACTATAAATTGATATTTACCACGAGTCAAAGAGCAACACTCCTCTGGCAGTGCAAACGGCAACCTAGCTGTTGAAATGCGGACGCGACCCACCTCGCTGAGTTGAAAATTCTCAGCTTACTGACAAACCGAGATGAGGAAACGAGTGGATCACGCTTTCGCCTAGAGGCAGAGTTAAAGGCAAACTTTTCTTTGGTGAATGAAATGACTGAGAAGAAATTCTATAGAAAAAACTGCCTTCGTAAGATTTCCGTGCACGCTCTAAAAAAAGAAAAGTTTGTGTGAACAGAGACTCGAATGACAAGTGTGTCGAAAGAAGTGGAAACCTCAGCACGTAAATTTGCAGCGAGTACGTTTCCCGACAACATCTTAAGGCAATATTCCGCTGCGTGAGGTGATTGGGAGTGTTTGAGAAATGTTGTTTTTCTTGTAAGGACTGAATAAAACACCGGATATTTGGACAAGTGTGGATGAAATCAAAGAAATTCTGTTCTTACTTTTCTGAGAACGTAATTTCAAGGTTTATGGTAAAAGTCATTACAAATACACTCTCCAAAGTGGTCCATGGATTCGCCTTCACGCAGTCGTAATTAATGGAATTACATTTATTAAAACATTTATAGAGTCACTTCCTACATTTTTAATTGGAAATTGACATTTTACGCCAAAAAATGTCTGATTTTCAAATGAAAACACGTCACACTCTCATTGAAATAATAATCTCAATCTCGAAACATTACAAACCTAACATAGAATTGAAAATATTCATGTAGTATTCCATCTACAATTTTATGTAGGTATCAGTCACCTAGAAACGTGTTATCCAACAGGTGGATAGGCGTTGAGTGCCCTCCACATCAAATAATTGATTAATCATGATTTCCTTTCGACATCGAGGGTACAGAGTTAATCAGTAAGAAGTGTTCATACGGGATCATTCGTCCCTCAAAAATGTCCCTCCCACGCCTTAAGAAAGAGCTTCATCGCTTGTCATTGTAGGAAGTTTTATTGCTGCATGTAGGTACTTTTTTTGCGTTATTAAAACTTTTCGAGTGCAATATCAAACTTTTATTCGTGTAGAAGTAACATGATTACGTTGCACATGCATGGCTGGTGACCTAACACCACACGCCCTCGCGGCGGCTCGCGGGGCATTGTGTAGAGGCAGATTAAGTGGACCCGCATAAGTGGTCGTCGTCGATTATGTTTCAAATGGGATACAGCGGGAGAAGGAACGAGTTTGATTCTGTGCCTTTTGACTTCCGTGATGA
Organism: Hetaerina titia; assembly: GCA_037158775.1. Taxonomy (NCBI): domain Eukaryota; kingdom Metazoa; phylum Arthropoda; class Insecta; order Odonata; family Calopterygidae; genus Hetaerina; species Hetaerina titia. The sequence goes on along the minus strand of CM073770.1, from coordinate 100,588,575 downwards.
TTAAATTGTTAATTGGACATCATTTCGAAGGCCTGTCTGCGCCATTTGGAAGCAAGGAACTGGAAATGTCCCCATTTTTAAATTTCTTTGTGGAATTCCGCTTGTTCAGAGGATTCATGCCAGGCGTTCTTTAATACGCAAACATGTTCTTTCCATATCCCTTCTTTCTTGAGAATCCGCAGAGCTAGTTTGGAAAAAATTACACTAGGATTTACGCTCACATCTTGGATATCTAGACCTGTCCATTCCGGCGGCCTCCCAATGAACCCTTTTCAAAAAATCGATTTCACATAATTGTGTTAGGGGACTTGATTATCTCGGCCTTAACCCTTTTCCTCAAGGCACCTACGTGCGCTGAGTACCAGACCTTAGGTAATATGATTTAGTTTATCAATGTAGCCTTAGTTGTCGACGGGGTGGTGAGCATCGTAAGCCTTTTCAATCTAATTTCTTGCTCGACTTAATGCCAATTCTTTTCCATTGACAAAGGAATGTTTTCTCCAACCGGATTCCGAGGAATTTTTCCCGAATAATCGGGAACCAGTGCATATCGGGTGACGCGGTTTTTCCAAATAAAAATCAAATATTGAGGGTTTTTCCATTGACAAAAATGCCGCCAACGATGAATTTTTAGCACTACCCTCTGAAAATTCTTTTTGGTCTTTTATAAGTAGTGTCACGTCATCCGTGCGCGCCGCGTCCATGTAATGGCAATCCCCCCGCCAGACTTCTCACATTGAGGTTGCTGACATTTCCCGCGAAGTAACGGGTCGAATGGCGGAGAGGATGGGGGTAGCCTTGTATGACGGCCCGCTGATAGCATCATATCTCTTAATAGCAGATTGGGATCTAAATATACATATTACGCAATAGAAACACGGAGTATTGGAAACTTAACGAAATTTCCGTGACGAACCTAAGCCTATCTAAGTAGCTCCTATTAAAGATGGCAATGAACCTAAATTCGCTTAAGCCTTTGGTCTTGACATTTTTTCGGTTTTTTTTTTACAGTTGGTCAGACGATTAATATGATTGAATCTGTTTTCGTTAATATGAGTAAATATGAGAGCGAAAACTAGTCCCGGAATCCCCGTACGTGGAAATGAAATTCGTATGGAAGGCTGTCCATTCAAGATGATTTTCCCTTGTTACTGATTTTAGGATCTATTCAAGTTCATCGTCATCTACATCTCCATAATACTCCGCAAGCCGCCGTAAGGGCGTGTGGCGGGGGGTGTTAGGTCACCACCCAAAAAATGGAAAAAAGAATCTTATTTCACGGCTTGCTCCAGTGCCTCAATATCCGATTCAAGATCTTTTCATGGGTCCTGTTCGTAATAAACTGAGAATATAGTTTTATTTTTGGCTTGTATATATTTGTGACTTTTGCATGTGATGTGTTTTTCTTTATTACGGGTGGTGCCCGAAAACCCTCCTACCCGCCACACGCCCTTGCGGCGGCTTGCAGGGTATTAAGTAGATGAAGATAAAAGTATGTATGAACCTTACAAGGTGTTACCGGGATTATCATTCTCCCCTGTGCAGTTGTACTGCGTATTTTCTGACTATTTCTTGATTTATTTCCTGCTCCGAGGTAATCACGTGACCCCACCAATCTGTAAATAATTCTTTGTGGTTGTCCAAAGGTTCATAATTATCTACTTTCACTTTAAATATCACTCGTATTAAGTACTTATATATTTCCTTAACCTTAGGATGGTAGTTATTAGTAGAAATGAGTTTCTCCTGTGTATGCCGAGTCTGAGGTACTTTTCAGATCGATTCTTTTGTTTCTTTTTTCATAAATCGTCATACTTTCTTAATAAACCTGAACTCCCACCATGTCGATATGCCATCTTCAGGAGAATTCTATTAAAATGTTGAATCTTAAATTTGATGCGTTTACAGCTCTCACTCTTGCGTAAGATCCAATTCAACCATGTGCTATTCAATGCGACTCTCCCCCACGATCTTCGAGAACAGCGAATGTGTGCGGAAGTTCGTAAAAACGACGATGTTATCACTAAATCGAACCGGATTTGCAGCGAAGTTAGATGCATTTTGGGAAGCACCTTTGAGGAAAAAAGGCAATCCAGCCGAAGTTACAGTCTTTCTTGGATATGAGGTGAATGAGACTAGTTGAAAAAACGTTACGCCATGATCTCTCAGCAGTAATTCACTTTCCCGGTGATGAACGTGCGGTGTGAAACCATCGTCGCGTTTATAAACGTCTCTCTCATGATACGATTCTCTTCTCCGAACCCAGGTGGAGTATACACGTTCACGAGGCAGGTCTCGCTAATTTTTATAGACCCAATCCAAAGAATCCCGAAACAAGTTTGTAGCATGCAAAACTTTGCGGACAAGGACTCCAGTGCCCTCTATTGTTTTGGCTTGAGGTAACAAAAGGCGTTACCCTCACTCACAATCTCTCCTTGATGAAACATATACAAGGAATATGTGGAAAAGCTAACAAAAAATTAGGATTAATTAGAAGAGTACTGGTTAAATATGATGAGAAGGTCCTAGGGCGATGTTATGTTTCTCTGGTCAGGCCTCGTCTAGAATATGCTGCAAGTACATGAGATCCTCACGAATTTGGATTAATTTTCGAATTGAATCGCGTAGAGGAGCTAGATTTGAAAAACGTTGCTATGAGAAATTTAGTAGCTCATCCAAAATATTAGAGCAGCTAAGCTGGGAATCACTCACGAAGCGAAGGTTAAATTACAGATTGAAGCTCTTGCATAAATTGGAAGGTCTCTTTAGCAGTGAAAATGTAAAAAAAAATTGAACATGTATTCCTACCCCCGTTTTAATACGGTAGGCGAGATCCTGCTAATAAAATTAAAGATTAAGTGTAAAACAGATAGATTTAAGATATCTTTTTTCTGCGAACGATAAGGGTTCATAATAACATTGTCCGGCCGCAGTAGGTACGTACATTAGGGTAAAATTGTTCTGGTGTATATTAACTTCCTGCCACGCACCCTGGTGGTTGCTTGCAAGTTGTATATATATATATATATATATATATATATATATATATATATATATATATATATATATATATATATATATATATATATATACATATATATATATACATATATACATATACATATATATATATACATATATATATACATATATATATATATATATACATATATATATATATATATAATACAAGAATAATTGCCTCAATAGCATTCGCGTCCCAAGGGTGCTCGCTTTTTAACTCCGGCAGAAAGCAAATATTGACTCAATCGTCATAAATGTATCACTCTAATACGAGTATTGGAAGCCTTAGGACACTCCATGAATAGGCAGTATTAAGGAAGCCAACTCTTATGACGAGATAGAGGCGTAAAAAAGGTCAATGGCATCTGCAGAAAAATCTAGCACCAGGAATCATTCACCCGTCATCTTGTGGCGCCATTGTCCAACGTCTGCTAGATTGCTTCGTCAATAACCTCGTCTCTCCAGTTTGTAGCGTCTTCTTGCACAAAACTAGCGTCGTTTCTGACGTTACTCCAATAGACGGATAGCATTTATTGACCCTCAAACCCGCTACGAAGGCAGCCCATTGTAGAAAAATAGCTCGGTGCCATTTATCTGTCTGCATGAAGGAATAATCCTTTCTCTCGTCATTCGGATGACTCTACTCCACATTCTCCAGGAAAACAAGTTACCATTGCCCCACTTATTCATCAACATGAGATGCATTTTTCCATAGCACTTAGTTCTTTTCCAAAGACGACTAGGCGGGTCTCCATCGGGAGTCGGAACAGCTTTGGGTTCATCAAATCACCCGTGGTCTAGTCCGATGTAGTTTTCTGCTGCTGCAGCTAAGGGAACGGCATCCTTCTCGGGAAATTTCACAAAACTCGTACAGAATGACCTCGCTGGCCAGTTTCAGAATACTGTTCGTCTTGTGAAAGGAAACTGCATCTATGGCCGCCCTCGGCGGTGAGATCTAGGGTTTCAATTAAAGGGAGGTGGAACCAACACGGGGTCGGAGGCTTTGGCTTTTCATCGACCGATAGAATAAACTGGTCTTTCGAAGTTTTTCCGTAGGATTGACAAAAAGAAAAAACAAAGCGAGCTCCTGAATGTAGAGCACTTCCACCTCGCTGATTGCAACCGCGGCGGCGGACAAGGACAACGAAATCTGCGCCCAAATGGCGTTTGAGACTACAAATCAACCAAAAAGAACACATAATTTGATCAGAATACATAATGCGCTCCCTTGTATGCTGTATTAGCGGCCACTATAGTCTTACATTTGTCACCAGAATTGGATTGATAATGCGTTTTATAAAATTTTTCACATCTACCCAGTTCAATTTTCTGATATCAATCCAATAATGCGCTTTTTAATATTTTTTTATCTTGCAAAGAGCATAAAATAGTGGCATCATAAATGATTAAAAGCCAAAATATTCATTTTAAGTTCGAAGCTTCAACTGAAAAATATGTAAAATATTTCCCAGCCTCTAACTATGAAAGCGTAATGTGATTATGCCCAAGCTTTATAGAGTGAATACCTGATAATTATAACTGTGATATATTTTCAGTAGGAAAAGCAAAAAAAGTAAATTTCATAAATTCTATCAAATACTGAATGAATAAACTTTTCTCATTTTACAATGCAATTCTCGTGAAAGTGACTCACTTTAAAATAAGTAAATGAGGAAAATGAGTGAAGCATTGCCATTATCACGCATGCTTTTTATATTCAAAATGTTGCTAGTTATGAAACAATTTTAACGTTCACAATAAACAGTTCGTGGCAATTATAATCACCGAATGTATTCCAATGTTCTATGTTAATAACGATCATGAATTCGAGGCACGTCTACGAACTGAGAGTTTTCGACTTTCATACGGAAATTTGATGGATATTTTCCCCGGAACATGTCCATAATTCTCTTAACACCAAATTATTTTATCGTTGCGGTGTTTTTAAAATTTGTTTCCTTTTTTTATAAACATTTTAGAATCGGAGCAAATGGATGACCGTAGATTTAAACACAGGTCTATTTTGCTGTAAAAAAATTAGGTAGGTCACTTCTTTAAGGGTGCTCAAGACATACTGCAGGCCTCAACTTACTATTGTATACAGGTACCTGTATTAAATCGTGCACGTGAATCATCAATCAAATCAGAGATAGATAGTGAAACGGATAGATTTAAAATGTCGTTTTTTCTCCGTACCAATAGAGATCAAAACAGTTTTGACTACAGGCTCGAAAGAGATTATTAACATTAGTACCCAATAATTTTACTACCGATGTACTGCATCAATGTTAAATAGACCTATCTTTGTAACATTTTTTCCGCTTTATTTAAGTATATCCGGTTAATTAATGTTCTTGAATTGTGTACATACATTCTTTCGCGTTATTTACTTTCTTATAGTACATGACCAACCTGATATTTGTGTAGAGGTGTCATGATTGTGACTGTGAATTCATAACTGGTGACCAAACGTGCCCCCCGCACATTTTTGTGGTGGCTTGCGGGGTACTATGTACATGTAAATAAATGCTTTCGGGTGAAATACTTTTCCTCGACAAATTCATCGAAACACATTTTCAAATGAATCATTGATCTAAGTAAATCACAAATAGAATTTGCTTATAAAATTTCACTTTTATTTAACCATACCTTTTGCATACTCAGGATGTAGCAGTATCTTTGATATACAGTATTGACCTTCATATCAACGCGACATCATGTTTAATTAAAATTGGCAATTTACCACAAAATAAAATTTATTAATTCGACCGGTTGCGATGTAACTACATCATCAACCAGAAGGTGATATAGTTACATCGAAAGCGGTCGTATTAATACATTTTATTGAATGGAAAATTGCCAATTTTAATTAATCATGATATTCCACCATATCACACCTGAAACGTCTCTTTTTATGCGATATAATGAATCAACAACAACAAGATTACAGATGGTTGAAGATGGACTCGGTCTTCGAGGAAGCTAAAAATCGTATTACTACGACAAGGCTGGTTATTGAGACAAAATATTTGAGTGTGACATTCAACCTCGTTGTCAAGTCAATTGATAGATTGATAAAGGTGTTTATTAAGTGTAAGTTGAGACTATTAGGTCCCCTCTCCCATTTAACCCATCATCATATACATTATATGATGCAATAAAATCTATAAGTACATCCATACATAGCACCTACTGTATACTATATTTCTGCATACACCTATAAACAGACAGGCATACATTACGCAAGGATTTTCATATCTTAACAATTTATACTTCCATTTATATATTCATATACATATGTAAATTAATTATACACCTACATATATACTCAAAGTAAATAACATGCAGAAAGAGGACGATGGAATAGGGAAAGTCTAAGCAAAGAGTGAGGTTTGTGTGAAAAGCCAGGGAGAGCGTGGCGCTTCTCACCTAGTAAAAACCCACGCAGGAAAACACCCACGAAGAGAAGGGGGGTGTGAATAACCTGCGAAAACTACATGAACTAGAAGAGAAATGCATATAAATTGTGACAATCATTGTTCACATAGTATACGTACATATTATTAAGTAACTTTGAAATTCAGAAATTAATAAAAATAATCACACCTGGAAAGTAATGAGAAGGATAACATTGACTAAAAATAATTATGCAAACTCCTACTGATTGAGATGAAAAAATAAAAAGTAAAAACCGTGATCTGTATAGGAGCCGAGTTAAATGAGGGAAGCTATACTGGTTAAGTTTTGTACCTGAGGAAATTGAGCTTGTTAAGTGCTCCTTTAAATGTTGTCGTGAATGAAAAGTTTTTTTAAGTCATCTGGGAGAGAGTTCCACAGACGGCATGCTGTAGCATGAAAAGATTTGTGATAGATTTTTGTGCGATGGTGTAGAATAAGAAGTTTATTGTTACACCTAGTGTTCCTGGTTTGGATTGAGCCGATGGGGAGGAAATTGTTGCATAAATATATAGGAGTGTGATTTGAAAATATCCTGTAGAAAATTGAAATAATATGGAGATGCCTGCGATCTACTAGCTTTAACCAGGATAATCTTGTAAATGGGTCATAAATATGATCTCTTTTTCTAAGATATCATATGAACCGAACACAGGAATGAGAACGTGGAGATAAATTAGTGCCATTAACCTTAAAGAAAATAAATTAATTCAAAATATTGGAAGATTACACCAATTGATATATCGACAAAGGGTGAACATTTACTTATAAATATTTATCATTTGTCCTTCATGAAAGCATTATATTAGTACGATTTATGACCTATTACACTTAATTTGTGGCCATTTTTTGTTAGCTCCATTAATTGTCAGAGATAATTAGTGAACATTCGATACCTGGCTCGAGAACGAACGTGGAGATCAACTGTTAAATAAATAATTGGGTATTACCGAGCACTTCTTTAACAAGTGAACTTCAATTAATATTACAGTTGCCAAAATGAATGTGAAGATTAACTGGACAGAATCTACTCTACGTAGCAGCTATGATATTTATTAAACCGTGACACCAAAATTACGGAACTCTTGCACTCATAGTGGATTCAAGGGAAAAGTACGAGTATGTCTCTTCGAGCAAAACCCCTCGAGAAAAAGTATTGGAGGGGATGTGACGGAGTTAGGCACCAATTCAATCGATATCTATCGACCGAAAATCTCTTCCATTAGTGTGTGTTTCTGAAGAGGATGGGTATTGGGAACTTTTAGTAGTTTCTAGTCGAAAAGGGTCGAAAACTAGTGTCAATTAAACCAATGAGGAAAATCCGAAGGCAAAACCTAAAACACGGTTTGGGAGGGAATAGGAGAATCGGCTCGATACCGGGGAAGGAAGGAGTGGATGAAGGTGGGGGGGGGGGGGAGATTGCGGGCGAGGTGAGTTGCCTCGCCCCCACCGGATGGATGCCTGAGTCAGGAGGCCAAGGGAGAGGGGGGGGAAGTGAGCGGTGGATTGGGGATGTCCACTAATCCCATTTAGGGAGAGCTGTGATCTCGAACACGAAATCTCGGGGACGGGAGGCCCCGTCGCCTTCATTTATTTACGGTAATGCTGTGGACGTGTTTGCGGACTACCTGCGCGAAATCTCATTTCACGCGCTCGAAGACGAGGAAAGAAAGGAAATCGAAAAAAAAAATTTAGTCGTGAAAAATGGAAGAATATTTCGTTTAGTTCCACCGTAAGTTCGAAGCTCGACCAAAAAGGTCAATTGTCAAATGTTAAACCTTGCCTAACTTGTTAAAGATTAAAGCTTCACACATTTAACACCAAATCTGAGGTGGGAACGTTTAGATATGCGAAGACTCAGTTCTAGATTAAACTCATTGCCAAGATATAAAGCGGGTAGCTTTGCTCCGACATTGAAGATATAATTAGGCCCTGAACTGGAACTAAAAGATTCAAGTATTCATTTTTCTCCGGAATATTCGCGACTACAATAAAACGGGGAGCATCTGAGAAAATAATAAGTATACCTTGTCGAAAATAGGGGTTTACAAGATTAAATTCCGAAAAAACAAAATATCTATAAATCCACTATATAAATTCAAATCTGGCGCCCTAATTCCCCACCCCCCCAACGTGTGCCCTTGTGACAGGTGGGGTAGAGGTGAATGTATACAAAGCCAATGGTATTTATGACTTGTCCGTTCGGAATTCGTAGAATACTAACCGGTAATAAGTGTCTGAATTACATGTGTACCTGCCCTCTTTTAATGTATTTCCATTTTCTCTTTGTGTATAGCCATAGGAATAGTTGCTAAACACTCGTAATATATGTAGGCATGTTGCATGATTGGTGTTCGGTCGCCCATTTTCCACGCGGTTGAAGCCTTTAAAATAAAACTATGGATTTTTTTAGAATTTTAAGATAAAAACAAATTGCAATGGTGAATGACCAAAGTGGTGTGAAAGAAATTCTAAACTTTAAGGCACAAAAATAGCATTATAGGATTAAATATATAATAAATTTTCGATATATTCATATATATATAAAACATGATTTCTTCGAAGTACCACGGAAGAGTTGAATAAAAAACTTAGACAGCAACAGACAGCACGAGAACACAAAAAAGGAACACTCACACGTAATATCTTGATAATTTCGACGGACTCGATCTCCGTCTTCTTCGGAAGATAAGTTAGGACTGAGGAAAAGGGTACGTGGTGCAGAGAGAGAAGGGGACGAGGGAGAGGGGAAAAAACAGGTAGTGGAGGAGGGGTATGTGGAGGGGGAGAAAGCGGAGCGGAGAACAGGTGGTGGTGGAGGGGTGAAGGAGGAGGTTATGGAGGGGGAAAGGGAGGCCAGAGGGGAGCGGAGATGGAATAAGGAGGATGCGGAAATAGTAACAAGCGACACAGAAAACTAACAATTCATCCACAGATACCACAACACCCATGACCAAAGCATCAACTCACAAAGTCATCATAAGGGCTCGACAAGTCAAAATTCAGGACAAGGATGACAAAATGTATGCGGATGAATAAATTGTCCCACGACCTCGCAAGAAACAAATCCACTTCAATCCACCCCAGCCCCCCCCCACCCATTTAGTGAACGACACTGAGACCCGGATGTTGATAGGCTTTACACAGCCATATAAATGTGGGTGTGGAGAAGAATGGAGAAGGTGAAATGGACCGAAAGGAAAACAAATGAGGAAGTACTAGAGATGGTGGGTGAGGAGAGGGGTTTGTTGAGAGAAGTCCTATGGAGGCAGGAAAAATGGATGAAAGGCGTATTCAGCGGTAGTGGAATGTTGAAGGGGGTAATAGAGGGGAGAATGTTGGGCAAGCGAGGTAAGGGTAGGAACAGGATAGGGATGTTGGACGGGATGAAGGGAGGAAAGAAGTACACCGAGATGAAGAGGGACCTGATATAGATTAGTTTGCTAGGTGGGGAGCCACAAAATGTTTACTTGATAGTTGTGTTCATCCAAAAACCTACCTAAAACGGGAGATTACCTAGTAATAATATATATATATATATGTCTGACCTGAAGAAGGCCTCGGAGTGGGCCGAAAGCTTAAATCATCTACAGTGTGAGTGTCCTTTTACGTGTTATCTGTTTTATTCTGTGTTCTATTGTGCCGTCCAAAAGTAATATATATATATATATATATATATATATATATATATATATATATATCTGCTCAATACCCCGCAAGCCGCCGCAAAGCTGTGTGGCGGGGGGTGTTAGGGCACCACCCGTAAATCGATACACCTCGTCAGTTGATACACTACTAGAGCGTTCAGGTGTGTTCGTAAGAAATAAGTCCAACATGTTCTTTCCACGAGTGGGAGTGCGTACTACTTGATGAAGCAAGTCTCTTTAAACCAATTTTAACAAGAAATTACAAGATTCACGATCATGGGTCCGAGATTTAACGCTATTGCTGTCCCAATCGATACCACGGAGGTTAAAGTCACCACCAATTATGTTAATGCATTAATTATTTTTTCGTGTAAATTTATTTATTTGTTCATTGAGAGCATTAATTGTATGAAAATCTGAATCAGGAAGTCTAAAAAAAGAGCATAAATTAATGTTGGGTTGATTAGATCGCAGTATGGTGCACCAAAAACTTTCTTTGTTATTATTTTCAGATGCAAATTGTCTGCTTTCAAGATTACTTTTCACAGCCACGAAAACTTCTCCTCCGGGTCTTGTACCTCTGTCGTGTCGGTAAGCTGTAAAATTTATGGGTAAATTCATTGTCATTGGTGTCATTACACAGCCAACTTCTAAATTTAAATCTTTTATACCCATATTTTCGACAGCACGTACCTATTACTCTTTTATGTGCTCCCGCTTTTATTGCTGTCGCGAATATAGTAGTTCACGGGTAAAAGGAGTCCTTGAGTCTGTCCGTTCGACAGTCTCTAAAAATTTTGTGGCAATTGTCGGCCCTGCCAATGTAATTAGGGAAAATAGTTGTATCTCAAGCGTCGGATGCGACATGTTACTGTTTCGCATTAAAATAAATAACATATTTTTTCATTTTATTTTTATGCATCCATTTATTTATGTTGCTGTAAGCTTAACAATGGGAAACAAGGAGATATTCGCTACAATTCTGGCAACAACATATGTGTAGTTACCGATACTCAAAAAGCTATAAGTGGTGAAGTTATGAAGAGCATTAACTTTTTGGTTCGCTTTATCTCTTGATACAATCTATAGTACGTTACAAGTGCAATCGCTATGATGTCATCATATAACATAAGTGATGCTCTGTATGAAAATTGTGATAAAGAGAAGAAAGTGCTGGAGGAATATTTCTATTTTTTGTCGTACGCCCTACGGTGTCTCCAGAAGCTTCCCAACCACTTGCGAAAGCAAGCGAGGGCATGGGTCAGCTTTTTTACCAGATCAAAACCCCGCAGCCTAACGGAGATGAGGATAAGAAACGTGCACTTCCTCAGCTACTACTGGATATGTCTCTAAGGACTCTGAGGAGATTATACATTAGTGATCCCCCAAGTGCAAACTAGTCGCTGCCCTCACCGCCGACCGATGCATGCTTCAACTGGGAGGAGCAGCCGGGTTCAGACAGTGGAACCACAGATGAATGCGTCCTCTGGATCTCTGACTGGGTTAAGAGATTCATCGAAGGACGCGAGCCTGAAGACCATCGAAAGGACCCCCAACTGAGTCACACCTCTAAAGCAGGGCGACTCAAGGTTGCCACCAGAGCTCTCTCTCAGCGACCGGGTGCTCCCGGCTTCGTCGGGAGAAGGTGACGTCTGCCAGCAATTCACGAAGCAGCAGAAGAGGACGAGGAGATGAATGCGACCCGACGAAAGCCATGCCGTGGCGAACGTTGCTCTTATAAAATGGCAATGTGGGCACGTGAGCAGGCAATTGAAGAGAAGGAGAGCGTATTGGCAAGTAATGTCAATGCGCTTTTGGATAAGCTGGAATTACTAGAACGCCGAAATGTGTTCCTATTAGATTTCATTGAGAAGGGAATGATGAAATTGTATGACGCTAGAAGAATTAAGAGGGTCAATAAGGATTCGCGCGCCAGAGAATTGGAAGATCTGGAAGATGAACTAAGCATGAAGCAGTTGTATGTGGCTTTCATGATAACATACTATGAAGAGAAGTATCGGAGTCCCCCAGAGTTCACTGGCGATTGTGCATATAACATCCATACTAATTATTGATCAATCCTGTAAATAATATATTACAGGGTTCGTCCGGAAGATAAGTGTACTGATTTTTTCCCGCACCCATAGCCCCGCACCATAGCCCAACACCGCTCTGACGGGCTGCGATTGGAGGGGGGTATGTTGGCAAGCGACGCTGAAAAAGGCAGTCCGCTCTGAGCTGTGGTGTAGTGAGGAGCTCTGTTAACGCGAACCTCCACGCTCGACCCACGTCACGGAACGCGATGCCAAAGTTTTTGGAGCAGCGTTATTCCATCAAATTTGCGGTAAAGCTTGGGAAATCGTCTGCCGAAACTGTCGGTATGATTAACCAGGCTTACGGGGAGTCAGCTATGTCCAGAAACATGATCTTTCGGTGGCACAAGATGTTCGTGGAGGGCAGAGAAGAGGTCGACGACGAACCACGGCCTGGACGCCCATCAACGACACTCACCGACGAAAATGTGCGAAACGTTCGCAATATACTGAACTCTGATCGTCGTCTTAGTGTTCGGATGATAGCAGAGCAGTGTAATGTGCCAAAAACAATCGTACACGAGATTATTAGGGACCAATTACAGATGCGAAAAATTTGTGCAAAGTTGGTGCCGAAAGTGCTCAGTGATGATCAAAAACTCAATCGTTTGGAAATCGCGACACAACTTGCGGATTACTGCAAAAATGATCCACACACCACCGGATCTTATTCTGTTCCCGAAGATAAAGAGGAGTTTGAAAGGAACGCGATACGGGACTTTGGACGCCGTCAAAGAGGCCGTGACGACGTGTCTTCGAGAGGTTCCCGATGATGCCTTCGCGGGAGAGTTCCAGGAATGGTAACGCCGCTGGAACAAGTGTATCGACTCACAAGGGTCCTATTTTGAGGAATATTAGCTTAAGATATGTAAAAGTGTAATATTTTTTTTTCCTGAGCTCAGTACACTTATTTTCCGGACGAACCCTGTATGTTATGTTTATCAAAATGTATGTATTGTTATCATAAAATGTAAGTAATAATATATCTTAATGCGTTGAATAAATAAATGTTTCAAAATAAAGCCATTTGCATTTCTACATCTACATCTCTTCAATACCCCGTTAGTCGCCGCAAGGGCGTGCGGCGGGGGGTGTTATGGCACCACCCGTAAATTAGGAACAAAAAAACCGCATGCAGAAGCCACAAATTTATAGCCCACAAACCAAACATGGTAAACATTCATGCAAGAACCCTTTCACCCCACACACATGCAAACACACAAACCAACCAACACCAACCAACAAAGCATACATGCACAATCTTTGAATTTTTAATTTTGTTCCGACGTGTAGCTTAAATGTTTTCAATACTTCTAAATGGACTTCGGATTCTTACTATTATGATTTCTGATTGTTCTCGGGGAAGAATGAGCATTTGAATATATCTGTATTGGAATCCATCTCCCTTATTTTATCTTTGTGGTCTGATCTACCTAAGTAGTGTGGGGCCATTATTATTCCTTTTGTGCCATTGTTAAATTCGCTGGTTCTGAATCTTTCTAAAAGTCTAAGTCTCGCTTGTTCTCTTCGTATTTGAAGGGGCTCCCAGCCTAAATCCCCTAAGAGACCTGTTACACTTGTGTTATTGTCATAAATATTTTTACCGAATCTGGCGGATTTTCTCTGGAATTTATCTAGTTCTTTTTGCCATATTTTCTCCCAATGATCCCAAATACTTGCGGCATATTCTAAATGTGGTCTAACTAGAGCAAAAAAACGCCTCTCTTTTACTTTCTCATAACATTTCCCCACCACCCGTTTAATGAAGCCCAGTTTCTTTCAAGTGGATCCACATATTGTCCTGATATGTGCTCCCCATGAAAGGCGTGAGGTTAGAAATACCCCCAGATTTCACTTGTTTAGCCGTAGTTAGTACTGAACCCTTTGTTTCGTAGTTTATGTCCTGTTCGCCACTTTCTTTGTTTCAAAATTTCAAAACTGCGTATTTGTCAAAATTTAGCGTTAATCCCCATTTCGTGCACCAATACTTTCTATCCTATCCTATAATATAAATATATATATTTAAAAAAAATATATATATATATATATATATCCTATAATGCTATTTTTGTGCCTTAAAGTTTGGAATTTAGAGTCTCTTGTGTTGCGAAAATAGAAAACCGACTGAAAATTTGGAAAGAACGAACACTATTTTGAATTCATGATTGTGAAAGGAAATTTAATTCGGTTATCACTTTGTTCCCTTCATGTTTTCGTGTTTTTTTAAGGCAGATGATTAAATGGAGGATTTAGGAATTCTTGTGGCACGTTCTTCAGAAGATTAACCGACTTGCTTTTTCGAGAGCATAGACAGGACTGACACCGTGAGAAATCGCACCATTTATCACTTCAAAAATGTTTCCATACGGATTCTTTCCAGAATAAAAGGATACTTTGTCCACTAATGGGGAATTTTAATGCTAAATGGCTTTAAAAATTGCGTTTACTTCAGCAGGAATATATTCCAAATATATCTCTAGCAATCACTGACTGACTAGCTTATATAGCACAATATATACATGAATGCATCAGAAGGCCTGCTTTCAGAAAATCTCGTATCGAAAACTCAAAATATTTATTTTTTGTTGTCTCAGACGTAACTTTATGGAATTTGCATAGCTTATTGAAATTAAATAGTTGACTTTGTCATTCCACACACTTTCACTTTCACACAAAAGAGTGTGGAACTACAAAGTAAATTATTTCATTTCAAAAGTTATAATTAGTAAATATCTTTGAATATGCAGAGGACTCAGTGACATTCCGGTTTATGTGGTCATCTGGAACTCCTGTAATTTAAATTTACTTGCGCGGACAAGAATTTCGTTTATTCATGATATCTCAGAAATAATACACCAGTGAAAAATGAGGTCAACCCTACAGAAGTTAGACTGACGTTAATTAAAATATAAAATCTTTTCATCACGTACATACTTTTCAAGTTTCTAGTTTCCACGTTATTGGATACATTTTTACTACATTCTAAGGTGCATGTGTATGTTAATTGGCAGTATGTGAAATTGCATGCGTGAAAGTAAGAAAAGTTTTTGGATGAATGTATACGCTTCTGTGTGTGAAGGTTTACATGAATATATAGGTTGTGAATGTGTTTTTTTTCCTTTTATGGGTGGTGACCTAACACTCCTCACCACACCAACTTGCAGGGTATACTATAGATGTTATGTAGATGGATCTTTTTTGTAGGTGGATAGGCAATGAATGTATTTTTCATATATGAATACATATGTGTGAATACCTCCAGTGAGAAGAAATAGATTTTTTATGCAAGCACATAATATCAAATCAGAAGGATAATAGTTTAACATTCAATGCCTATCAAAATAGTACATAAACCATAAACACAGTAATCAACCCGAAGGTCGGTTTAGTAGGTGATGGTAGAGTTCACCCAGTACTAAGCCCGACGGCATGTGAATATTCACACATCAGGGTAGGGGGGCCAGTTCCTTTCCCTGTGCCGGTTATGGTTTCCCAAGAAGATCTGGTACCCGAAAAATCAACAAGCTTGGGTGGAGCTGCAGGTGCCCAAAGTGCCTTGCCCGGGAATCGAACCCGGGACCCTCCGGTCAGCAGTCCAACGCTCTACCCGCTAGACCACCGCGACCCGTACAGTACATAAATAGCCTAAATTCATTCGCGGAATTATTAGATGAATTTCATGAGAATTCCTTCGACGATGAATAAATAATTCTTACCCACATTTTTTAACATTCTCTTTAATTCATGATCTTTGATTCTTGTAATTTTTGCCAGGGGGATTTATAATTATTAAGTTATTTCTCAAGAACAAAGACTCTGGGTTTCAATTCCATGCCATCTTGTGACGGCTTTCCTTAATGACGTTCAACATTAAGATCTAGGAATGTTAAATTTGACAAAAGTGAAAAAAATCGCACGTACAGGGTTTGAATGCAAAATATTAGGGACAATTTTCCTGACGTGATTGTAGGTCGTAGCGCCCTCTCACCGCGCAAGCTCGGTGGTGTGGGGGTCTGATCTTTAACACACCCCAAACGTCAATTGCCTGTAAGCGTTCATTCAGACTAGATCGTGTTTAAGTACATTGTCGAGTGACTCGGTACAAGCGCAAAATGCAGCGGACGATTGAAGAGTGATACGCCATCAAATTTTGCGTTGGACTGGATAAATTGGGTGCAAAGATGTTGGGCATGAGAGAAGCGAAACCATCCTCCACTCAAAATACTATAATAAAAGAGAAATCCAAGCGATCTTCGTGGAGAATCATGCGACTAACTACCTACCTACCTCTAACTAGCTAAACTAACTGACCTACCACTATGATACTCCTTGGTCTTGGAGCATTCCTTGATTTTTCTTAAAATGCATATTTCCCTTTGCGGCCTTCTCATCATTTTTTCAGGACATGGGTACCATATGCTAGTCCCATTTCCGGTTCTATGTCTTCCCCTATATGTAACTCTAAATCTCTACCTATTTTATAGCACACCTTAAGAACAAATATTCTTTTGATTAGCTATATAAAGATTTATAAAGGAATATTTCATTTTTCTTTTTCTCAAAACAGAAATTTACGGCAATCTTAATGAATGGTCGAATGCGATCATAACTCACTTCTGAACCCAATACCCACACTAGTCTGAATCCGCCGGGTATTTCCTTGCATCGCCATGACGTCTCCATTTTAAAATCAAATATTGTAAGTACGTAAGAGACTTATTGATCCAAAGTGCAACAAACCTCGGAGAGAGAATGAGCATTACCAGACAAAAGTGCTAAGTGCAAACCCTCTGACTCTTCTACTTGCCATAGAATAACCATTACCATCTATGCGCGACATTCTCACGTAGTACCTTCGTTCATAAGGATCGGGTACTTATTCGCACGTGCTCGTGGTGATTTCTTTTTGTGGTTTCTTCACGGGTTTAAATGCTGCATTACTTCCCAGTAGATTTCAACCCGATGGAGGTCATGTGAAGATTTCAACATTCATAGCACTTTCAGCACTTAACTGGAACGCAATGCCATTCTAACAACTTCAAGAATTTTTTTAATGCATGTACTGAATATTCTACATCTACTCAATACCCCGCAAGCCGTGTATGAATGAGCATTTGAATCTGTCTGTATTGGAATCCAATTGGAATGTTTGGAAATATTTCATTCTCAACGGTATTGCTCATCTGTTTTCCCAAACTAAACAGTGGAGATAGTTATGTAATTAGTGCGTTTGTCAGGGAATGTTTTTGTGGCATAACATTGGCAAATTATTCTAAGTGCAAATGGAGACGACTTCAACAACATAAATACAATTTGGGGTTCATGACTCAGTACTTTGGCTTTCGAGAACCATCGGGAGGCAGATACGACACTTACAGCTGACAAATGATTGAAGTTTAAAATTTGAAAGCACCAAAGTGTCCACGATAAACAATTTATAACGGGTTATCTACAGATTTTGTTAAGATCGTCCGTGTCCTTATGCTTCTCATTCGTCGCCACTCCAGGATTGTAATTTTTTCGCTCAATAAAAAATTTTTGCTGAACAGTATGCCAAAAGTGAGGAATAAATACGGTATTTTGGACAGGACCAAGTGCTATATAAATGGCAATATGTAAACTAGAGTTATACAATTGCAAGCGAGAAGATAGGCAGGCGCCTTACATATATGGTTAGGTAAGTGAATACATACATGTATGCATAACTTCAAGGGGCATTATTCCCAGCGACGGAAGGAACAAGTGTGAGAGAGTTAGCTGAAGAGAAGCGATGAAGAAGAATTATATTACAATAGGAAACAACTAAACGGAAGCAGGTAAGAAAAATTCATCCACACTCCTTTTCTACTTATATTTCCACATCTGCGAAGGAATAGTGAAAGGTGCGACAAAAGAGCAGAGTGGCAGCTGTTTGAGGATTTAGAGGGATTATAGGAAGAATGGTTGATGACCTACCACCCCCTGCCATACGTCCTTTCGTCAACTTGCGAGTCGCTATGTAGATGAAGGGGAAGAGCGATGAAAATGAAACGGAAAGACAAGATTGACATACGATGAAGCCATTTGAATAATGGAAGAATGAGCGAATATTATGGGAACACTTGAAGGAAGAAGAAGGAAAAGATGGCCAACCTCTTGAAGACAACATTTCACTGAAACCCATGACTGAAATGTATAAGTAACTGTGGAAAACAGAGAAGAAAATGATTTGAGATGAAAGTGCAACCAACTATGAAGGAATAAAGAACATCTTAGAGGCTAGTATAGTATTTAAAAACGGAAGGAAATATATAATTACGTTCCAATGACTTCGGGACTGATATCCGTGTAAATGAGAGAAGTTGATAGTGAAAAGACTCGTATGGCCTTGTGCAATGGCTACCTTCTATGTTAGAAGACAGATGTTAATAGAAGTACGGGTTGGGCATTGAAAATAGACACATTTGTATACTTGAATGCCCAGCTAGCATTGAATATGACACCAAAATAGAACGTATGAAATGTAACAGAATTTGGGGTCGAAGGAGACGAAGAATATTCAGAAAATGTTCGAATTAAAAACTTGAGGAGATTTTTTATTTCGCATTAATTCAGTCTCATCCCGTATATTCCTCAAGCATTTTGGCGCCCTAGGCAGACAATTTAATTTTTTAATTAAAGCAAATTCAAAGAATAGTAGTTGGATTCGTTAAATTATTTTCTGAGAAAAACGGTAACTTAATTGAGCCCACGTAATTTTTTTTCATACATTAAAATTTTATTCCACTCATTTGCTAATTAGAATTTTAAATTTTTTGCGGAGGTGGTTATCGGGTTTGACTGCGTGAGAGACATTTTTGACTGCGTGAGAGAGAAACGTTGAGCCAAAAATGTCTCTCACACAGTCAAACCCGAAAACCACCTCTGCATCTCTCAACAGCTGCGAAAGCTTCCGATCTTTAATTTTTTTGTTCAGGAATTTCCGTTGAGGGAAATTCGGATCGACGAAAGTTGGTTCTCGGATAGATTGTCTTGCTTTGAGCTTTTCAAACGAGTACAAAGGATTGATATGGCAATAGCGTCCATAGATACGCATTATTAAGCAATTATATCCATAAGGAATAAATTAGCGTGAGTTTAAGAAATGAATAGAAAATTTCGCTCCAGGAACAGAATTTCGAAATAAAAAGGTCTTAATGAGCTTACTGGGGCATAGGCGGATATGATAATTCTGTCTCCCACGCCAACATTCCCGTAACAATGTTAAACTGAAAAATGGCCCGGATATAATCACCATAAAATCCTAAAGTGATACCTTTTTTCACTTTTTGCTTTCATTGGCACTCCATCAAGTCTTTTTACATCCATGATTTCTTTTTGAGGAAAAATTCATGCAGTTTTATTTGAAATGTTATCAGACCCGATCGTGAATACTAGTCAATGGATTTCAAACTTGGTCATATATATATATATATATATATATATATATATATATATATATATATATATATATATATATATATATATATATATATCTTTGAAGTGGAACGCTCTCTGGCGACGCACAAACACATAAACACACAGAAAGAGAATATTTAAATTATAGAGACACAAAGAAAGGACACTCACATGTGTAGTTTACGTTTCGATGACACGACCATCGTCATCAGAATGGCGTTCTCGGGGAAGAGCGGAGAGGACATGTCCAGGGGAAGGATGAGGGGAGGAGAGGCAAGGGACCAATAGGAAACGGACAAGGGAGGAGGGGAAATGTAGGCAGATATTGGATGCATAAAGTGGGATGGTTCACCCCTGGGGGTTTCAATGACTGGAGCACCCAGATATGTGCCATCCATTTGCCAGACATAAGGAAAATAAATAGGAACACATGTAAAGGACGACCACGGAATATGCCGTTAGTATTTGGGATCCTTGAGAGAAAATCTGGCAAAAAGAATTAAAGAAGTTCCATAAAAAATCCGCCAGATTCGTTCAAAACTGTTATAATAAGAACAAAACTGTGACAGGTCTCTTGGGGGGATATAGGCTGGGAGCCACTTGAAATACCAAGAGAACAAGCAAGAATTCTTTTAGAAAGACTCCGCACCAAATTTAACGATGACAATGGAGGAATTATAATGGCCCCACACTACTTAGGTGATAAGACCACAAAGATAAAATAAAGTAGATAGATTCAAATCGTCATTCTTTCCCAGAACAAAAAGAAATCATAATAGTGAGAAAACAAAGTCACTTTAGAAATATAAAAACCATTTAATTTACAATTCGAAACAAAATAAACATTGCGAAGTTATTAGGTGTATCTGTAGGTACATTTGGGTATTAGTTGGTAGTTTGTGTGTTTGCATGCGTTTTTTCTTAATTATGGCTGGTACCCTAACACCTCCCGCCATACGCCCTTTCGGCAGCTTGCGGGGTATTAAGTAGATGTAAATTTAGAACAAAGGAGAAGTGGGGAAGGCGGTATCGAGCAGATCAAAAGCGCAAAAATATTTCCTTAACCGGGACATGAACACTGGATCTTTCGACTTGCAGGGTCGATGCTCTTTAATCCTTCAAATGTGTCACTATCTCATTTCCTTATATCTAGTATTTCCATGTGAATGAATATTTGTTCGCTATTTAGTGGGATTTTCTGTTTAAATGTAGATCATCCGCCCGGCAAGTGGAGAGATACGGTGTTCAAGTCCCGGTCGAGGAAAATATTTTAACATTAGTGATCTGCTTGATTCCGCCTTCCCCACCTCTCCTTTATGCGTGTTCCTTTCCTCTTTCCTTATATCTATTTCTATGTGAATGAATATATATACATATATATATTTATGTATGTATGCATATATATATATATATATATATATATATATATATATATATATATATATATATATATATATATATATATATATATCCATAAATAAGCATTGCTAAGTGAATTGGAGGTTCAGTGGGATAAATATGGGATGAGAGTCAATATTAATAAAACAAAGGTTATGCGATTTTCCAGGAAGAAAAAGGCTGAGCTAAATATTAAAATAGGCGGGGAAAAAATAGAGCAGGTAGAACAGTTTACATATCTCGGAAGTGTTTTGGACCAATACGGTCAAAGTGGTAGGGACGTAAGGAGAAGATTTGCCCTAGGCAAGGAGGCTTTCTCAAGGAGGAGGCAGTTGATGACGGGGACGTTGAATAGGGAGGTTAAGACAAGACTCGTAAAAACTCTGATATGGAGCGTAGCCATGTACGGAGCGGAAACGTGTTCACTGAAGCAGGAGGATAGACGTGGATTGGAGGCTTTTGAAATGTGGGTGTGGAGAAGAATGGAGAAGGTGAAATGGACCGAAAGGAAAACAAATGAGGAAGTACTAGAGATGGTAGGTGAGGAGAGGGGTTTGTTGAGAGAAATCCTATGGAGGCAGGAAAAATGGATGAAAGCGTATTGAGCGGTAGTGGAATGTTGAAGAAGGTAATAGAGGGGAGGATGTTGGGCAAGCGAGGAAAGGGCAGGAACAGGATAGGGATGTTGGACGGGATGAAGAGAGGAAAGAAGTACACAGAGATGAAGAGGGACCTGATGTAGAATAGGTTGCTGGATTGGGTTTATTTGAAAGTTGTGTCCATCCAAAAACCTACCTTAACCGGTAGATTACCTAATAAATAAATATGTAAATAATGGGTCGTGGTAGTTCAGTGGGTAGAGCGTTGAACTAGAGACCGGAGGGGCCCGGGTTCGATTCCCGTGCAAGACACTCTGGGCACCTGCAGCTCCACTCAAGCTTTGTGATTTTTTGGGTACCAGATTTTCCTGGGGAAACATAACCGGCACAGGGAAAGGAACTGGCCCCCCTACCCTAATGTGTGAGTTTCACGCACGTCGGGCTTAGTACTGGGTGATCTCTACTATCACCAACCAAACCGACCTTTAGGTTGAATACAGTGTTTATGGTTTATATATATAAATAAATAAATAAATATATATATATATATATATATATATATATATATATATGCATGCATGAATGTGTTATATCCGATATAAGAAAACAAAATAAAAAAACCCTCCAGGTTTGTTAAAAATACAATTGACGAACGGACAAAAGCATCTAAAGGACAGAAATAAATATCGTATGAGTACGATAGACTAATTCTAACTCAAAAATATGGAATTTTTGGTGAACACTTAAATCAGAAGTTCAAGCTAAGACAATTTCATTCATAACTAATTAAAGATTACTTTTCGTCACACACAATTCACGATCGCAGCTAATAGAAACATTTGCGCATTCGTTCTTCTTTGTTCACAAACGGCATTTCCCTCACAACTACTTATTATTATATACAAAATACCTGTATGTTAATCCCTAAAAGATAGTGGAAATATTTTCTATATTGCGGTCCTCTACATAGAATTTTTTCTATTTCGAATGAAAACCAGCGACGTAATTAATCGACTACCATTATGTTAAAATTAAGTTTATTAGAAGTAGGACTTATGACGGAAAATAACGATGTATAATACTTAACAAAGCTAACTACTACATCAATAAGCAAATGTTTTCGTGGACGCATGCTGAGACAAAGTATGCCTTTAGTTAGCATATACATACAGATATCAAGAAGAAACATATCATATATATGATAATTTAAACGTACACCGCAAAAAAACTTTATTTGATATTATTTCTCTGCTAATGGCCAAATAATTAAGTTCCATTTTTACTTTTTTAGCCAAACTTTTATTTATTAAGGAAATACGTTTGCTTCCTCAGACTTCATCTTATCTGTGGATCAAAATGAAATCTAATACGCTAGTGTTTTTCCCTTCAGCTATCAAATTATAAAGAGCTTTATGACAAATTTTGCATCCAGTGATTATAACGTTCTTCTCTGGGAAGAGATGTCTTCAGGTGCGTAAATATGTACAAAAGTCTCTTTACTGATTATCCTTGGTGCACAGTATAATTTTACAACTCTGCCACTCGTCATTCAACACGCGCGTCAACGTTCCATAAACAATTAAAACTAATGGTTATATGGAAGTAATATTGAAAATAATCCATTGTCGCTTTTTTATGTGATCAGCAAAGGAAAGTAAAGCTTCACTCCCGACAATGAATTTTATTTGGTCAGTCGCGGAAGTACACTGTCTTTTCAAGTCAGCTTTCACATGCCACTTTTTTGGCTACAGGACGTTCAATCGGCGCGCTCTCCACATGACCTCATTAGAGAAGACTGGAATTAGACGTCACAGCAGAAACCCTTAATCTCCGTTGCAATGGACGTGATCAGGGGACGGGAGAGAGGCGCAAGGACAATGAATCGCTCGGCAAAGTGGCAGTGCTCTGGAATGAAAGCCGAGAGGAAGGACGCACCGGGAATATACGCTGCACGTACTTGCGCAGATTGAATGACGACGCCGGAAAGAGAACCGGGGGGGGGGGAATTCTACTTCTCTACATCTACATACACATAGTATTCCGCAAGGACATGTGGCGGGGGGTGTTAGGTCACCACCCGTAATTAAGAATAAAACCTAATACAAAACCCACAAATTCACACCAGTCTATGCACATAAAATTGTATATAGTATGTTCATGCAAAAACCTTTACGTAAATGCAGATGCATATTAATATCAACTAACACACACATACACCAACGAATATACTTTATGTTCAATCAACGTTTAATCTTGTCCTGGCTTGTAAATGAAATGTCTTTAATTATATATAATAAATATTTAATAAATATTTAATTATATAGTGACTTTGGTTTCTTAATACTATGATACCTGTTTGTCCGGGGTAAGAATGAGTATTTCTATCTACATCTACATAATACCCCGGAAGCCGCAGCGAGGACGTGTGGCGGGGAGAGTTAACTCAAATACCATGTGTTCACGATCGCAATTATGTTACCTCTACATAAATATTAGTTTAATCATACACTCCAAAAACTTTTTAATCACACGAAAGAATTTACTTACATGCAACACTTTTTTTAATTACAGCATACGTCTATTCAAATTATGCCGTTGAACTGTTAAAATTGGTTCTATTGCATAAAAAGAATAACATGCAGGAAGATATGTGCAAGATATCGAAGAATATATACAGTGTCAATTCTCTTTACCTGTTACAGGATTGCCGTGATGTCAACTATGATTTCTAATGGTGCGAGTAATAAACGACATTTTAAATCTATCCGATATATAGTTATCTCCCTGATTTTATGTTGGTGATATGATCTAACTGGTAACTGGGGGCCTGTAATAAGCGTATGCCCTAAATATCTTCAGATAAGTAACCTAGCACAAATAAGCGCAAAAAATTAGATCTGTATTTAAGCTTACGGTCAAATAATAGCTCCCGTCCTAATTATTCCAATAGGGCCGTAGCACTGCTTCATCTTTCATAAAATATTTCACTAACCTAGTGCTCTACGTTGCACTCGATTTAGTTACAAAATTAAGCCTACTTCACGAGGATTCCCTACACTTACAGCATACTCAAAGTGGGGCCTAACTAATGTAAAATAACAAAACTCCTGCATCTAAATCTATATAATACTCCGTAAGCCGCCGCAAGGGCGTTTGGCGGTTGGTGTTCGGTCAACACCCGTAAAAAGGAACAATATCACATGCACAATCAACACATCCATACAAACCTACACCCGCAGTGGCGTATACGTTAATGCAAAAACCCCTTCAACTTATACGGATGCAAATACATATACTATCAATTAACAAACACATGCACCTTACAATTTAGCAAAAAATTCCACCACCTTATGGGCGCGTAACATTCGCGCAACAGTCTCTTCCCCCAAGGACCTGACCCCTTCATTACAATTCCTAAGTAATCTTTCCATAAAACTTAACTTTTTATTTGCTATTTCGCCTATTTCACGAATATTTTACCCCAGGACATATCCGTAGTTATCGTTGAAACCAAGTGTTTTACCGATTCCACGTTTGTGATGATGGTTTCCTGTATAAAGTGTTTTCTGGTGAAATACTCCTCCAAAATTTATCGGAACGCATTAATTCAAATTTATTTCTAGCTCCCATGTCTCGTGCCACTTTTGAATTGCATTTTCACGACTGGATACTTTCCTATGTATCTCAGCATCGTCAGCAAATAGACGATGCCTACTGTAAATATGAGACCCGATGTCATTAATGTATAACAGGAAAAATAGCGGACTAATAACATAGTGTGGCGGAGTGTGTTAGGTCACCACCCATGAAAGAGAATAAAACCACATGCCAAACCAACATATTCATATAAATACACACACACACATAGGCGTATATCTTCATGAAAAATTCTATCTCGCATGTAGATACATAAAACTATCAACTAACATACGCATGCATCTTAGGATGTAGCAAAAATGTATCCAATAACAACAGGATTCTCTTCACTAGACCGACATACATGATCTGACTTTCCCTCAAATGAATATGGGGGTAATAAAAATGGGAGCTAAACTCCATGGGGTTAAAACAGGGAAAATGAAAATTCACACGCTCGCGTAATTGGTTGGCATCTGGAAGTGGCGGGCAGCCGCGTCGTGTTTGCAAGCCGATTAGACACTCCGATCAGTCAAAGGTTATGGTCGACAGGACGTCGAAAGGACGTCCGTGAGAGACGGGACGGGACACTCCGAGAATGGTGGTTTTTCCTCCACGCCCCCGAATGTAAAATGGCAGCAAGCGGTTGGGTAGGGGGGGGTAGGAATTTAATGGCCATTTAATTAATCTCAAAGGATAAAAATTCCTGTCTGCAACCACAAACTTGGTATATATAGGCCTCAATGTTTCCTCCTCTCAATGGTGTTGACACGTGGCAGCAAAAACACAATACACTCAACATTTAGGATCATTATTTGATTTTGCTTGCATGGTGAAGAACTTAAATTGACGTGGCACAACTCACATAATGACTAAAGGTTTTCTATGAAACGAAGTTATATCCACCACACACACTGTGATTACTGGAATGATATTTTCCATTCCTTTCCCGTCAAGTCTCATACCTGTCAACACCGACATGAATTGGGGTGTTGTTTAAGTGTAATATATTCTGGAAATATTTTATCCCCATAAGTTCCATTCAATTGCAAATCTTTAAGGAAGTATGAGCTCGGAACATTATGCATGCATACTGATAATATGTAAAACATAGAAATATCTGCAATCATTTATGAATTATCATTGATGACTCAATTCCTGGTTACCGGAAATTTAAACGAGTTGAAAAGATGCTTTAATCAACGTTTTCTTGATTTTCGACTAATTGAGTGTAAATATGTTAAATCAAAGACTTTTACAAATGTTATTAACTTATCATACTCTATTGGAAAACTAATCTAAACTTTGAAAAGCTGTTGATTACCCCGAATAGGGAAGTGCAATTCTCCAGAGGAATACACCTGTCATTTTAATTTACATTTAGGTAGAGAACTTATACATCCTAGCCAACTTTTATACTACAGTAGTTGTGTTGAGTTAGTTCGTGTACTTTTTCGATGGGTCATAGCAGAAGCTTCCATTCATATAACTTCGGTTCCTATTTGATGAACATGCAGAGAGCACTTCTACGCTGTTTTTCCGAGAGTAAAAATTTCTATCACTCAGGCATCTTTATTTGAAAGGAATAAGAGGCACACGTCAAGCTTATGACAACTCTTTCTCCTCGCTGTTTACTACTAAATCGGATCTGAGTGCGTATACAGAATGAAAATTCCGCTTTCAAAACATGCAATTGCGTTTAATCAGGATTCTGTAAATAGTCGTTATCGTCACCATGGCTACAACCGGGAGAAACTATAACCATATCAACAAAGGTTGAATGAATGGAGAAACAGATCCGATGGAATTAATATCACAGAAATGAAAAAAAGAGAATATTTGATAGTTGAACAGGAAATAATTTATATTTTTTTTATAAGTATATCTCTGAAAATCTCGTTCAAACTTAAGCTAATTTGGAAACTGAAATAATATCATGCTGTATATAATTTTATGCTCCAAGACAAAAGATATGAAAAATCAGTTTTACGTATATGCATATATAAATATAAAATATTATATATATATATATATATATATATATATATATATATATATATATATATATATATAACATACATATGTCCATACATATATAAATATATATATATATATATATTTATTTTCTATATATACATAAAATATATATAATATGCATATAATATGAGTGTGTTTGAGTGAGAGAGAGAAGGAGAAACCAGGAAATGAGTGAAAGTATCTATCTACATAATACTCCGCAAGCCACCGCAAGGGCGTGTGGCGGGGGCAATTAGGTCACCACCTGTAAAAGAGAGCCAAAACACATGCAAAATCAATACATACATGCAAATCTATACCCACAGTGTTGTTAACATTCAGGCAAACATCCTTTTACTTTACATGCATGTAAATACATATACTATCATCTAACAAGGATAGGATAAAGGGTGGGTTTGGAGGAGGGGTGTTGGGGCGAGGAGTGTTGGGCCGAGGGGTGTTGTGGGAAACTTGTTGGAGATGAGGCTGTATGGGAAGAGACAAAAATGGCTGCCTAGTTTAAGATGTGAATAATTTTTACATAAAGCCAACAGTTTCAGGCTTTCCGAGACCAAGAAAACTATGGTTAACATGATCATGACAAATATATTATGCAAAACCCAAGTAAATTGAATTCAATTTCTATAAATTCAATGGAACCCAATTATTAATCATACCACCATCATTGTTGCAGTTATAACCGACGCCTTAAACGGTAAATGAATAACAAAAAGCGTTCATTTTATTAATTCCATAATACGATGTAGTAATTTACACAATGTATCTTTCATTTTTCTTCTTTTAAGGCACCTTATCATCACCGGCCCCGTTAGAATCGGGGTATACTTCTCGTCTGCCAACGCAGATGTCGCGGGTTCGATTTCCGCCTAGGTGGGTAATCCTCCATCATAGAGATTTGGTGTTAATAGTTATCTTCAATTGATTATTCAGAGGTCGTTGGAAGAGGAATATGAAGTCTCCGTCCCGCCCCAATAAAGTCCTTAAATAAATAAATCAAACCCACTTTACCTAAAACTATAACACGCTACCCTCATGCCACTCAAAAAACTATCCAAAAATAAGTATTTAGAAGACCCTACAAGCAATTATCTTGTGCGTATCACGAAAATATCTTTTTCGTGATACGCATCTCTGATCGCCTCATTATTTCCTTTTATATTTTATCAAACCATATAGGATTGCTGAGTTAATTGGAAAAACATTGTGATAGATACGGGATGAGAATCAATATAAATAAAACAAAGATTACGCGATTTTCCAGAAAGAAAAAGGCTTAGCTAAGCATTAAAATATGAGAGCAAACACTAGAGCATTTAGAACAGTGTACGTATTTCGGAAGTGTTTTGGACCACATGGTCCAAATATTAGGGACGTAAGGAAAAGAATTTCGCTGGGCAAAGAGGCTATCACATTGAGGAGGGAGTTGATGGCACGGACGTTGAGTAAGGATGTTAAGAAAAGATTCGTCAAAACTTGTATATGGAACGGAGTTACAGATATATGCAAATACTTATTCTTTCCCCGCACAATCAGGAAGCATAATAGTAGGAAACCAAAGTCACTTTAGAAATATTAAAAACATTTAATTTACAAGTCGGAACAAAATAAAACATTGCAAATATATCAGGTTTATTTGTAAGTGCATGTGTATGTAAATTCGCAGTTTGAGTGTTTGCATGTGTGAGGGGTGTAAGAATTTTTTCATGCCTACTTGCTTTATTTATGGATTGTATACATTTGTGGCTTTTGCATGCGGTTTATTTTCTTAATTACGGTTGGTGCCCTAACAGCCCCCGCCATACGCCCTTGCGGTGGATTGCGGGGTATTAAGTAGATGTACGAGGATGAAGGGCGTATCCATCGACAATAGGATGTAAAGGGTGTAATAGAGGGAAGAATGTTAGACAAACGAGGCAAGGGCACGAAGAGGGTAGGGATGTCGGACGGGATGAAGGGAGGAAGGAAACACAGAGATGAAGAAGGACTTATTGGATGTACAGTAGGTTTCTGGATTGTTTTTTTAGGAGTCACAAAATAATTTTTCATCGTTGTGTCCATCCAAAACCTTTCTTAACCAGTAGACTACGAAAAATGATAATTTAATCGTATGACTAGGATAAAATTTCTTGGTTATTCTTTTAGTCTTGATGGGATACTGAACATCACAACGATATTTATCGTGCAGAGGTCCTCCGGACCAACGAGGATAATAAGAACAAAGCGAAAAAATCATGAGCGGGGAGAGACGAAATGAACGATTCAGAGAACAAAATAGTAAATCCCGGCCTGTCGGGAGACAGAGCGGGACGAGAGACAGATCATTCGTCGAAACTGAGCACCCCTCCCACTCGGCATGGATATTGCGCGTGACACTGCACCGTGCGTTTCAGCAGGAGGAGGTTGGTCAAGCCGCCAATCCGCCCCCACCCCCACCTTCCTTCCTCCTACCCCCTGCGTGACCATCCATCTATCATCATCCCTTTGTTCTCAATGAGAGGAGCTCAGGGAACTGCCGGGTAATACACTTTTCCGTCGATCACACCTGAACCCTTCCTCGTCCCCTCCTTCCCCCACACACACACCCGAATAAGGGCTATGAGGTCCTTACCCCTTTCCTTCTCTCCCTATGCCTTCCCCAGCAACCACTAAAGCACACTAAATTCTGCCCACCCCCGCCCTCCTCTTTGGACATGCCTCTCGGCGGATTTCGAGTACGGGGATACATGATTCGATCGTCAGAAAATGGCGCAGTACGAAGCCGCCAAAGGAGAGGATCGCAAGGGCAGCTTCTCGCATCCCGCCCCCTCCCTTCTGCGAGGGAACATGCCCCACATATGAACGTACGAACGCCGGTGACATTCCAGGAGGATTAGCTCCCATTTGAGAGAGCGGAAAGAATATTTCGCTGGAACATTAAATGGAAGAAAACATAATTAAAAAAACAATCACACAAAATGCAAACAAAGTCAGGGAATTTAAGAAAGAGCTGAAATTATCATCCCTATCCAAAATCATTCTCGAAGATAAATTTGAGAACCTACCCAGAGGTGACCTCATATGTGTACTACCAAGAGTCTATTCTTACTTATTTTAAAACACAGGAGGAGACTCTTTGGACGAGGGAAATTGTAAATTAAATTGTGACGCCATTATTTTAAAAATTATCTTGACTCAAGGATTTAATTTTAAATGTCAAGCATACGTTATGTATTCATTTAACTAATCAAAGGTTTTGGTACTGAACCGGCAAGACGGCTCCAAAAATAACCAAGTTTTGGCAATCAACACTGCTCTACTGATAAAGATTTAAGCAACTAGTGTTCCTTGCTAACCATTTGATTTCACTGCGAATCAGAATGAAGGTATTCTTTTATATTTGTATTTCTTAAAAACATGACATTTACCAGCCTTTCCCAGTCAGTATTTTCACCTTAAATATAATATAGAAACTGCCTGGAGTACTTTCCTTTGGGGTTACATTAGCTCGCAAAACTCTATTAGTAGTAGTTTTTGTGGGAGGCGAACGACAGCTGGGGTAATTTGTGCCATTCGGGATGGATGAGAAAGAAGGAAGAGTGGAGAGTAACCAGGCGTCGACATTAGCCTACTCTTAACGAACGCCGCCAAGGGGTCCGCAGCTTAACGTCCCATCCGACGGACGTCGTACTCACTCAAAGTGTTCTCCAGGAAGCACCTCAAGCAAAAGCAAAGAAGGGATCGGGATACCACTGAAAATATCCCGATCGCCCCCGTAAAACTCGGATGTCATATCTTCATTTCACCCCGGAAATACTCAAAGCCTTTGCAGTTTTTCTATACCCACGCTCATTAACGTTTGTTGCGAAAAACCTCGTATAGAAACACTACTATTACATCCGTTGACATTAATAGTTTCACATCATTTATTTATTTCTCATTAGTCCGAAAACACTACTTCGACCTTTACATCGAACTTTGAACATTGGTATACGATATTGACAATTACGTACACCCAAGCCTCCTGCCAAGGTGGAGGAAAAATCACCTAGGCGGGTATTGAACCCGCGACCTCTAGCTTGGCAGCCGAGGGCGTTAACCCGCCGCCACCGGGGCCGGCAAAGGCATTTCTTGATCTAAGGCAATTATGCTGATGTAAAAGAAGTAATTAAAACAATGTTTGCTCTTATGAGCACGAAACTGTCAGATCAATCAAACAGCTCCATCCACCATGCGTGTAAATAGCGTGCGCATATATTGATACATGG
The DNA here is from genome assembly GCA_037158775.1 of Hetaerina titia. Lineage (NCBI taxonomy): Eukaryota > Metazoa > Arthropoda > Insecta > Odonata > Calopterygidae > Hetaerina > Hetaerina titia. The sequence continues at coordinate 100,557,004 of CM073770.1, read as the reverse complement.
TAAACATTGCTCCTGTGCTTGAAGATGAACTCTTTCCCATGTTTATCAGACATTTCCGAACTTAGAACTTTAAGTGCACGCATTGATTCATCTGTTCTCCTGTTAAGGACATATTTCATAAAATGGCCGACTGTAAATACATAAAACATCAAAGAAGTGGTCCAATACTTCAAGAAAAAATCTGAACAAATTTCACATCACGTTCTAATTCCAACAAAGAGAGTCATACTTTTTCTGATCGCTTCTTTTCTAGATTCAAGTAGTCATATATAATTTAGTATTAACAACTAATCATTACCCATCATTGTACCTCATTATGTCGCCTGGATCTTAAATTTATTTCTACATCTACATTAAACCCCGCAAGCCGCCGTATGGGCGTGTGGCGTAGGGTGTTAGGTCACCACCCCAACAAAATTTATTGGGCATATGAGTGTTTCCTCAACCAAATTAATAATACCATATGTTACCAAATAATTTCTGATATTCGTCGTTTGAATGGAAACGGTGACCAAATGAATGAAAAAATACAGGAAATATACCACACTAATGCTTTCGGTGAATGTGACCATCTGCATGCAGAAACTTGGAGAGTTTTCCTTTCAATTTAAACCTGTAATAACAAAAATTAAATGTCTTTAAATTCGCACATCTCACATAATAACAAGCACAAATACTTGAATTATGAGTTATTGTTACTACAACATAACTGTAAATCGTTTCCTTCATGAAGAATAGTAAATATCATCATGTCTGATAACCTACCATTATGCTTTTTGCTTAAAAATATGTAAATTAACTGCGTCATTTCTACATCTACATAATACCCTGCAAGCCGTCGCAAGGGCTTGTAGCGGGGGGTGTTAGGTCACCACCCAAAAAATGGAAAAAAGAAAAACCGCATTCAAAACTAACACATACATGCAAACCCAAATCCACAGTATTGCATACATTCATGGAAACATCCTATCATTTTACACGCATGCAAATACACATCTACCTCCCTTCACTCCACAAGCATGCCAATGCATATGCTTAAAAAACAAAAAATTGTACCTTAGGATGCAGCAAGAAATTTATCCAACAACGTGCACGCTAGATTTTAATAAGTAGCAAGGCGAAATACCACCACCACAAGAACGTGCAACATAAAACGCTCTCCTACCCAAGGTGAGGAATTTGGCCCAACGCTGCAGGTAGGAGGAGGACTCCCCCACGGAGAGGGACAAGGGATGGAAGGGGAAATTTAGGGTACCAAAAGCAGAGCAAACAATGCTGTAAAGAGCAATACATTACTTAATGGCATTCCAATACGGTCATGCGGGAAGGGTTTAGACACAATTTGACATTTTGAGGCGGGCTACTTATCTGTGGATGTTAAAGACATATTACCGGGCCCAACTTACACAACTTAGATCAGATCACCAGTGAAAATTTGGGAGATTTATTTTGGTACGGATAAATTTAAAATGTCTATTTTTCCTCGTACCATTAGAGATCAAAATAAATATGACAGCAAACACGCAGGGGATTATCAGAATTGGTATTGTATTTATTTTGCGATATCCTACATGTTATTCTTTTTATTAAATAAACCCATCTTTCTAAAGTTCCCCATCATTATTGGAACATACGCATAATAATATTGAATATTGCTGCATTTAAATGCTTTCTTTGGTGTAATTAAAATTATTCGAGTGTATGAACAATCTAATATTTTTGTAGAGGTAACATGACTTGGTTTTGCATGTGGCTTTATTCTGTTTTACGGTTGGTGACCTAACTCACCCCGCCACACGCCCACGCGGCGGCTTGCGGAGTACGAGTATTTTAAAGATGTAGGTACCATAATATTTGTATTTTGGGTTAACAGTAGTCCGGTGTATAACCGCCCCCTGCCACACACCATAGAGTTGGATTGCAAGGTAACATGTAATAGAAAAAATACCAAAACATAAACCGGCGCATCGAAACCTGCGCGAAATCGTCAAAACCAGAGATTATGTTTGAGAAATGGAAATATTATATGATGCTAAAGTTGATGGACGAAGATAGAATGGAAGGAGTAAAACGTTGGCGAAGATATTCCTGGAAAGCTAATGACATCATGACGTCTGGGAATATATACTGAGGAGTGAGCACATGCCAACCCCGCGTCTTATTTTCTTGGTCTCTTTTATTCATGGGGAACAAATGAATAAAAGGAAAAAACTTATAATGCTTGGGTCTCGGAAATATTTTACATATTTCGTTTAATACCGTTTTCATTCGGAAAACGTGAAATTTATGACAGGGGTAATATAGAAAATGAAAACATTAAAGGAGTCACAAGACATCAAATGAAGTCGGTACAAATAAGAATTTTAGCACAGATTATTAATATTAAACGCTCTGGAATATTGCAAACTGTGCTGTGCTACGCAGCGCTAACGTTATACGAGGTACGTCGTTCATTTTTATTTCCATACCGTGAAATTTTCAAATTAGCCTCTTAAAATGGTACTCTCTCCTCCCCACCACCTCTACCCTCATTAGATGATCTCTCGGAAAATATTTAATTAAACCAAGATTAACGCCGCTCATACCTTTCGCGATGCTTTTTTATGGATCCATTAGATCCGTAGACATTTTAGACATAATTTTTGTAATTTTACTTCCTACCAACCAAAGGATCAAGGAGTTTTTTTTTTCACGTTAGTTAGTCCCAACCTTGAGTATGCTGCAAGTGTGTGGTGTCCTCATGAAGTAGGTTTAATTTTGGAGCTAGATCGAGTGCAACGAGGAGCAGCTAGGTTTGTGAAAAGTTTTTATGGACAAGGTAGTAGTGTCACGATACTATTGAAAGAATTAGGATGGGAGTCATTGAATAAATGACGGAGTATTTCCGCGATAAGTCTCAAAGGTATGGAGATGTCTGAAATTACCTGAACAGTCAATGACGCACTTAACATTAATGTGTGCAAATATTACTATTTCTAAAACCAATGAAACTGAAAAAAAATTAATTCACAGAAACTTAATGTCCATTAGGTGTGTTCATTTGATCGAATATAACCTCGAAAAAAACATTGATACCAGGCTTAACGTTCTTGCCACTTTGAAAGGTATTAATAACACCGCTAAGACCGAAAATTCGTTTATTCTTCAATATTGGTCAAGTTTTCCCTTCCACTCAGATTCCCCCGCGAATCATTCAAATGAGGAAAAAGTGTCAATTTTCCTTCCCTTTATTGTTCATATTTTGCGACTCTAGGGTTCATTTTTCGGTGCAATATTAATATGAGACATCTATTCAATTCAAACCCGCAAGTTCCCGCAAGGACGTGTGGCGGGGGGTGTTAGGGCACCACCCGTAATTTAGAAAGAAAAAAACCGCATGCTGAAGCCACAAATCCCGATTCAAATCCGTAAGAACAAACCTTCAACTTATGATTCCTTTAGTCGTTATAAAGAAATCGAACAATTTTTTTTGTCGACGATGTCTAAATCCTAAATGTTCCAATCCTTAATATTTCAAAAGAGAAGGTAAGATCATTGAGGAACGAACATTACCGTCCTGCATCGTGTGTGGCCAAACACGGGATTTAAGCAAGTGGAAGTTAATTCCACTTCGTCATTTCGTGACCATTTGGAACACCCACATGTTCTCGTGAATAATCTGTCGTTTCATGAACTAATAGGAGCTCGTCTCGAAATGCCTAACCGTCCGTATAATACCAGTAACCAAAGCTGATGCTTCAATTTCTGAAATGGACACATTGGTTCATATTTTTCTCGCAAATCTCTCTCTCCCCTCACCCCCCCCATGGCGTCCTCTCTCCTTTGATATCTCCCACTCTTGATCTCTCTGCTCCATTCGGCTCGCCCCTCTTCCTCAGCGTGGCTCTTCCTCACTTACCCTTCGACACTGCTCTTCTCTCCACCGCCGTCCCCATCCCAACCGTCTCCATTGGCTCTCAGAATCCTTTCCCTCAACTCCGCTCTAAATACAACCGTCGGACGACTGACCTGTGCTCTCCGCTGATGCGAGATTCTAGCGTGGAGCGGCGTGAATGCAGGCGCGCGATTGATTGGTACCCTTTCGGCTTGCGGCCGCTTCGGTTCGGGTTGAGTGTCCGGTCGGGATTCTTGGGAAAGGTAGGATTAAAAGGATCCTCGTTTCTGGGGGCTAACCACCTCAAAACAAGGTGTTTCATTTCGGTAAAATGCCGGTTTACATTTGTGCGCGGGAGGCGTTTATATTTTAAGATTTTTTCAAGCTTGGAGAAGTGGCTTTCGGAAAATAATGAATTTTTCAACTAGCGTGGAGAAGATTTCTATGAGATGAGTATCTTTATTGATGACGAATTTTATTAATCAAAGTAAGTCCCCCAATATTAGAAATAATATGGATATTTGAACAATATAAATATTAAAATAAGTTACCTCAGTATCCACAAAAAAACCTATGAAGACATTAATAGGTTTTTTATATGGATATTCTTAGCATACTTGTATTTTATGCAAAACCAATTCATCGGAATATTTACCAGAAAGTGATGCCATCTATATCTAATTGATACCCCGCAAGCCGCCGCAAGGGCGTGTGGAGGGGGGTGTTAGGGCACCACCCCTAATTAAGAAAGAAAAAAAACCGCATCCAAAAGCCACAAACAAAACATTGTATGCATTCATGCAAAAACCATTGTAAACCATGGAAACTCACAATGGAAACACACAATCTACCAACTAACATACATATGCTCCTACAGATACACCTAGCATCCTTAGGAATCTTTAGGCCATGTACGTAGTCAAGAGCTGACAAAAATTTGAAAGATTATAATTGATAATTTGGTAATACAAATCTCACAAAGTAATTGTACACACCGTTTAGCGCCACTTCATGACGAGCCTGAAAAGTGCTCAGGCGTTTACGACATGATTTATATCAGCTGCTCTTAAGGTTTGTTAATTTTTTTTTCACTGTTGCTTTTTATTTATTCATACATCTGATATATTTTATTTATTCCTATACACATATGGCTGTTATGAAATATATTACTAATACTTAAATATTTTAAAATATGAATTTGATCATTTTTCTGCAATTTAATTGATATATCTAGAGATTAAGGAATCAACGACCATATGTTTTCAAAACATATGTCACAGCAAAATTGCATCTGACTATAAATTTCAGGAAAAGAATACGGATAATGTCGGGGGGTTTCACCAAAATGATTATGTGCAAAAATTACAGGTTTTATTGAAAATTTTAAAACATTAAATTTTTTCACCTATTTTTAACCTGCGAACCACCACTATGGTGTGCGGCAGGGGGTGATTACACATGAGAGAACTCAAAATACCTTACCCTCGTAACGCGGTCGGGCAAATGCCATTTTATTCTTTTCACTTATCGTTCGTTGAGAAAATAACATCTAAAACTTATGTGTTCTACCCTTAATCTCTCTAAAGTTAATGATGGGATCTCGCCCACCGTGGGAAAATGGAGGAAATAGTGCATAATCAACATCATGGCTATTATTATTGTTTTAAGGCATCAATTAATTTGCTGTTGCTAGGTAACTTAACTTTTTGGAATATTTCTTCAATGTCTTTGTGATAAGGCAATCTTTGAAAGACAAACTTCGTGGCAGGGAGAAGTTTAAATAGATGTCGTGTGCGTAGACGCTGACTGGAGGAGCGTACCGAAGGACGGAGGAAGCCCGTAGGTGCCTCTGAAGTCAGCGATTAAACTATGGGGTCTCTGAACGCCGGCTTTGCTATCGGTTCAACATATAAAAGGAAGATGTAACTCTATTTGATATGTTTTATCGATTGCATTCAAAATGTTTAGTTTTTTATTTTATCATTAATTTAAATCAGGTTAAGACTAAAATTACGATTGGGAAATTCTACCAAAATTTTCATTTTGTGAAGAGTTGCCTGACGGAGAGTGGAATAACTCGGAAGGAATTAGTCTGCAAGGCTACTGATTTTGCGTGGGCCTATTTTGAATTCACAAAATGTTCCGTAAACCGCCGCGAGGACGTGTAGTGGGAGTAGCACTAGACATTCATGAGCAAATATGAGTTGAATATGATCCCGGGCATAGAAAAAGACACACATACATACGTGTATACTTTCTAAAGTATTCCTCTTTTGTATAGTAATTAAGAAAATAACTGTGTATTCAGCCTGAAATATTAGAGAGGAAAGTAGCGACGTACCGCCATTTCCTTAATTACGAATAAAAGAGTGCTTCTTGTATCCTAGGGATATTAAGCAGGAATTTCCTTGGACGTATGGAGATAATAAATTGGTTAATAATCTCCGATGTAATACCTGCAAACTAACCGTCTTGTTCTGATTGAAGGATGATTGTTGAAGCTATATTTTTACTGTGAAATTGACCTCAAGAATGAGGTGAAATTTAATATATTTTATCTTTTTATTGTGATGAGATTTAGACTTGACGTCCCTTCTTACATCTAACCCCAATATACGAGTATATTATACATAGTAGTATATTCATACAGTACACCTACATCTACGAGAATGTATTCTTAAAGTAAGTACCGTTTGCTTATATTTAAATATTGGCGCTTCAGAACACACTTGTTCTCCTGCAGCGCCATCTACTGATTCATTGAGAAGCTGTAGCAGCATTTGTTTTGTTTCAGAAGTCGTTTGCTTGTCCGTGCATGCAAACAACAATGTCCGCGACAATCGTTGATCCCGCCAGCTGTGAAGTGCGTTCTGTCATACGTTTCTTGTATGCAAAAGGATTGTCGGCTGCTGAAATTCATCGGGAATTATGCCTAGTTTATAAACCTACAGTTATGAGTGAAGGAAAGGTTAGACAATGGTGCCGTGATTTTAAAAATGGACGAACAAATGTCCATGACGAAGAGCGAAGTGGTAGGCCCAGTATTCTGACCGATGAAATTGTTTCGCAAGTGGAACAAAAACTGCATTGTGATCGTCGATTGACAATTAATGGCCTGGCTGAACAATTTCCTCAACTTGGACGCACTACTCTCTACAATATTGTTACGGAAAACCTCGGATACCACACATTGCGTGCAAGGTGGGTACCGAAAATGCTCACCGACCACCACAAAGAGCAAAGAATGTCCAGTGGACGAGAGTTTTTGGGTCGTTGGGAACTCTTTAAACCACCCGCCGTACAGTCCTCGCCTTACACCCAGCGACTACTTCCTCTTCTTGCACTTGAAACAGTGGTTTGGTGTACAACGTTTCGAGGAAGAGGAACTCAAGAATGGCGTTGTCGATTGGTTCAACCCTCAGGCGGCGAGTTTCTATGCAGAGGGGTTAAAGAAGCTGGTGCAGCGGTACAAAAAATGCTTAGAAGTGAACGGCGATAATGTAGATAAGTGAAGTAGGTTTGAAGCTAACTTAAAGTGCCAATAAAATGTGTTTCATATGAGTATATTTTTCCTGTGACCAATCGGGCCTTACTTTATGAACACGCCTCGTACTTTATACCACGCAAGCTGCTGCAAGAGCGTGTGGCGAGGGCTTTCAGGGCACCACCCGAATTTAAGAAAATAAATCGCATGCCAAAGCCACAAATTTATACAGTCCACAAACAAAACATGGTATGCAATCATACAAAATCTCTTACAACCCACAATAGTAAGGTGTAAGGTTGAACCATTTATTAAGTGTCGGCATCACAATGAGATTCGACGATCGAACACTCTCAACGCTTCATAAAGGGCAGTGGGTCGATTCGGAATTTGAGTCGCGAAATAAATGCTTGTGTAACCATTTGTCACTGAGCGCAGCCCATTATTGAGCTTTCCATAGGCGACGCCCACCTCTCCCAGTATCAAGATAAGACAAAGTAAAGAATGACCCCCGCGGATGGCGTTCAAACGCAACGGCGGACAAGCCTCCTCGTGGGACCGTCGTGGTATACTCGGATTTTTGGAATTTATTTTGTTGAAAGGGTTGAATGAGGAAAAGTTATGCACACACCCACAAAAATTTATGTATATATATATGTACGTGTATATATATATATATATATATATATATATATATATATATATATATATATATACACGTATACACTCAAAAACCGCCTTCCCCACATGTCCTGTGTTCGCCTTTCATGTGTTTTCCTATCCCCTTTCCTCAAACCTATTTCTATGTTTGAATAAATAAATAAATATATATATATATATATATATATATTCTGTTTGTGTCGACTAGTTAGTGAATTTACATAATATATATTAATATATACATATATATATATACATATATTATGTAAATTCACTAACTAGTCGACACAAACACAGAAAATTAAACATATAAAAGAGGGACTCACTGGTTCTCGAATTTTTGGTGGTGCAACCACCTTTCTCAAGAGGAAAAAGGAACACAACGTTCGTGGGTTTTTTCAAGAAAGTGACTATATATATATATATATATATATATATATATATATATATATATATATATATATATATATATATATATATGTGTGTGTGTGTGTGTGTGTGTGTGTGTGTGTGTGTGTATGTGTATGTGTGTGTGTGTGTGTGAATGTCTCACGTATTTTTTGCCTTTTTTAAGCGTTTCTATCACTTTACTATCACTATGACATTGAGTTAACCAACCAGTGTTACAATGTTTCCATTCTAGCATCCCTTCCCCCATCCAATAACCCTGTAAAATTAAAAACGATGGAATTGGCATTTATATGGTTGTGCAAAGCCTAAAAACATCCGGGCCTCAAAGTCGTTCACTAATTAAAGAGGGTTGAAGTGGACAGTTGCAAATTTGTTTCATGCGGGACAGTAGGATATTTTATTTTTGCGCATACGTTGTGTTATTCTTGGCCTGGGTTTTTACTTGTTGAGTCGTAATGAAGACTTTGTAAGGTGACATCTGGGTCGTAGATGTTGCTATGTCTGCGGATTGACTGTTTTCGGTGCCTATTGGGAATTTTTTCAGCATCTTCCTCCTCATGTCTATCCCATCCCCGCTCCCCTCTGGCCTCCCACTCGTTCTACCCTTCCCCCGTCAACTTCTCTCTCTCTCTCTCTCTCTCCCACAAACCTTTCACCATTCAGTCCTAACTAATCTTCCGAGGAAGACAGATTTCGATTCCGTAGAAATTATCAAGAAATAACGTCCGAGTGTTCCTTTGATGTGTTCCCATGTTGTGCGTTGCTGCCTAAGTTTATGTGTATATATATATATATATATATATATATATATATATATATATATATATATATATATATATATATATATATGTACGTAAAACTTAGACAGTAACACACAACACGAGAACACATAAAAAGAACACAAAATAATATCTTGATAATTTCGACGGACTCGAACTCCGTCTTCTTCGGAAGATAAGATATGACTGAGGAAAAGGGTACGTGGTGCAGAGAGAGTAGGGGACGAGGGAGAGGGGAAAACAGGTAGTGGGGGAGGGGTGAAGGAGGGTTATGTGGTGGAGGAGAAAGCGGAGCGGAGAACAGGTGGTGGGAGAGGGGTGAAGGAGGAGGTTATGGAGGGGGAAAGGGAGGCCAGAGGGGAGCGGAGATGGAATAAGGAGGATGCGGAAATAGTAAAAAGCGACACAAAAAACTAACAATTCATCCACAGATACCACAACACCCATGACCTAGGCATATATATATATATATATATATATATATATATATATATATATATATATATATAGGTATATATTCTGTTTTTTCATATAAATATATATTGTTTTTATCATCATCAAGAATATTTCAATTTTAATCAAATATATATATTTATTTATTTAAATATAAATAATAAAAACATAAACACAGTGATTGACCTGAAGTTCACTTTAGTAGTGTGAGACAACTTTTGGAAAGATTCAGAACCAGCGATTTTAACGATGACACAAAAGGAATTATGATGGCCCCACACTACTTAAGTAGGTCAGACCACAAAGATAAAATAAGGGAGATAGATTCCAATACAGATATATTCAAATACTCATTCTTCCCCATAGCAATCAGAAATCATAATAGTAAGAATCCGAAGACCATTTAGAAATATTAAAAACATTTAAGTTACACTTCGGAAGAAAATTAAAAATTCAAAGATATTAAGTTTAAATGTAGGTGCATGTGTATGTTTGTTGGTAGTTTGTGTGTTTGCATGTGTGTGGGGTGAAAGGGTTTTTGCATGAATGCTTACCATGTTTGGTTTGTGGACTACAATTTTGTGGCTTCTGCATGCGGTTTTTTTTCTTTCCAAATAACGTGTGGTGCTCTAACACCCCCCGCCACACGCCCTTGCGTCGGATTGCGGGGTATTGAGTAGATGTAGATGTAGACTTGGATAGCATTTTGTGGGAATTTAATCTTGTCTACCTCTATTTTCGACAGCCAATTATTTTCTTAGGGGATCCCCCTTTTATTGTTGTCGCGAACAGTGCGTGGGAAAAACGAATACTTGCATCTATCAATTCGACAATCTAACTCTCTAATTTTGTAGTAATTGTACGCCCTTACAATGTAATTAGGGGGCCTAATTACGCCTCCAGTGTCGCATGCGAAACCACACGGTTTAAATCTTTGTGATAAGTTTAATCTCGCCCTGAGTCTTCCCATATCTAAAGGTTCCCACCCAGATTATGTATCAAATGGTTGAAGCTTTGTGTCCTATAGTACGAGTCTTTCACGAACCAAGCGGCCTTTTTCTGTACCTCATCCAGTTCTGTAATTAATTTTTTTTAAATGAATCCCAAACGCTCGTCGCATACTCAATATGAGGTCTTACTAAAGATAAACAGCACGTTTCGTTCACTTTTTCGTCAGTACATCTCCTGACTATACGTTTTACGAATAACAACTTTTTAAGCGCCCCTCCACAAATCGTACGTTTATGTATTCCCAAAGAAAGATCCGATGCAATGCTAACCCCCAAGTATTTTACGTCATCCACGACGCTCACCCGAACACCTCCGAGCGTGTAAGTGGATAAAGTCTGGTTGGTAATATTCCCTTCTATCAGATTTGATGGCACAAATAAAATATGAATAATGGAATATGCATTATGATGTCTTTAATTTTTGAGTTTTGTATCACGTAGCTCATATTGCAATTAAAACTCGATCCTCGCTGCATGTTATCCATGAATACGACAGCCAGTCTAAAAAATCATAAGAATCAGGCCGCAAGCTAAGGCTATGCTGTAGCAAGTTTGAAAACTAACCCCTGTGCATTTCAATCTATTTATATATTTTATTACTTGTGAAAGGCATATAATTATCGAGGAAAGAGATATTTTTATGTCGCTCTAGCAAGGGAGCATCGGGCTAAAAATGAAGCGAATTGGATTGCGTCCAAAACGGATATTCATGAGGGCCTCTTTAACAGATGGAGTCCTTAAGCGGCTTAAATTTTGCTCTTAACCCGTCTGGTTCAAATTTTCACCAAACAACCACAGCATTCAAAAAGGGAGGGATACTTCTCCGTGAACTCCTAGAAGGATGCCACTTCGTTAAAGAGCATACGTCACCGATTATTCTCCTTTTGGTAGTTTATACAAGTATCATTTGCTCATTCTTGCTTTTTTGTGCTGTTCTGCCGGGGACTGGTCGGTGTGCCACTCAGAGATTGGGCGTCTTGTTTCTGGGTCGTATTCAAAATCCCAGGTTTCAGCACCAGCGATGACGTCCAAATAATCAGGTTCATTTTCAATGCGTTACAGAAGTTCACTTGAAATTTCCGCTCGGTTGGTCTTTCATGACAAGGTGGGCGCGTCAAGGATTACAATAACTGACGTACTGTCGCTTCCACAGGTTGGAGAGCACTAAGACCGGTTTTGCGGTAAAGCTGAGCGCCACCCTATCTTATTCCAATTCGTTTGATTCGCGCGGACAATTTAATTGCATTAATGTTTGAACGCACCCTATAGAGTGATAATTTGGTATGAATTTTAGCCAACTTCCACCAAGGAAGACAAATTCTAAAATAAGTGCACACTTCAGCAGCCTTCGTCAGGAGTATGCATCATTAATTCGAAATATTTTCCTAAGATGTGACGCAAATATTAAAGCACATTATGAACTAATTTTTATCTAAATAATATTATTTGAAACTTAGGGAGAATTGTATTAAGATATCCACAAGTCCTCACCACAAGCAGCCGACTTTTAAGCACAGAGAACTGCATAAAATTATCTACTCCCATGCCTCGTGGTGTAAATTAGCTCATGTAAAATAATGCCATTCAAATTTTTAAGCTTTTGGGCGTACGGGAGAAGCTGAAAGGGGCAGTTGCGTGAATACTAACGAGTCTCGACTCAGTCGTTCTTATTTGGCTCAACCTTCTCTCGACCACCGTATGAATGACTAATGTCTCAACAAGCAGAACGTTAATGTCGTGGAGTGCGTTCTCTACATGGAACTCGTCGTTGGAGAGTATTCATTGGGCAAATTCAGCCCACATCCTTAACTGGATGCCATTTCATTTTTTAGTTGTATCTAAAACTAGTTAGGTCACTAAATTGTCGCACATTAACCTCAGAATGCAACCACAGCTACAGTAATCTCCTTTCGAATGTGCGCGTAATGCAATTTCTATCCCTACAATTTGGAATGCCACTCAAATCAGTTATTATGGTCAAGGGACATTTCAACCTTACGCTAACACGAATTTTCGTCCCCGGACCTTGCAAACCCTTTGGTATTCCAATCATCAAATCTCCGATGCTATAATTATCTATTACGGCAAAGTATCAATAAATTCTATTTTGCAAAGAATATTAGCAAGACTTTTGTCCAAATTGTAGAAATCTATTGCAAATTACGAGCTGTAACGAGTAGCATAAGGATGAAGACATTGTACACTTGATAAATAAATAACTTGACTTATTATTTGAATCATTTAAAGTTTTTCTACTTAACTGGATTAAGTTGCTCTTTCTTAAACTAAAACTTACCGAAAGCGAAAAAATGATCATTACTTGGAAACGACTGAAAGTGTGCCTCGTCGCAAAAAAATTAAAATTTACCGCTAGAATATTTGCGTAAAACATTGTGCAAAGACAAAATTACCATTTCCGATATTAAATCGTTTAAAAAGTATACATGGACAGAAAATGGAATATAAACCGTAGCATGTATACTGAAAATGATATAGAGTTATAATAGATGGACTTAATATTTTTTAATATCTTGAAGTTTTGTTTATGTTAATATTTCAGCCAAATTACCGCAATATTGTAGTTATATAATTAGGTAGTATGGCGAACATTGGATTCAATAGGTGTACTTTAAGCCAATGAATGGAATCTCTGGGTTACATTTGATTGTGTGTCGACTCCTAGATGTAGCAGTTAGTTGGGAAACTGTGCGAAAGCGCAATTGTGCACACACATCCCTCTTGCACAAAAAGCGCCGAAGTCCCAATTATTCTATGAAGTGCCATGAGTGGCTTGGCGAGTGGCTGCAGCCAAACAATAAGCCGCCAAATTCCCCGATGAGGGAGCAAAATCCCTCCCTAATGGGAGTACAGTCGGAGATAAGACTCATTTCACCGCCGTTGTGGTTGCAATAATCACGCAAAATTTGGATTTCAAATACAAGGGACACTACTGTAATTACCCCAAAAATCAACATCTCATCAATACTTCTTTATCATCATTTTTATTTTTAGGTTTTGGCGATGATTATTAGGTTTAAAAGTTTTAGAACGACTAAGTATTATTTCATGTGTTGGTTATTTTTCATTTCTTTTAGCTTCAGTTGCATGATATCTTAAAAAATATAACTGCACTGTGTACGAAAGAATAAACAATTTGAAAATTTTCCGATACAGATAGATTCAAACACTCATTATTTTCCAGAACAATCAGGAATCATAATAGGAAGTAACCAAAGTCACTTTAGAAATATTAATACATTTAATTTACAAGTCGGAACAAAGTTAACCATTGTCATTGCCAAAGTTAACCATTAGTTATTAGGTGTGTCTGCAGGTACATGTGTATGTTAGTTAGTTTGCATGTGTGGGGTGTAAGGGTTTTTGCATAAATGTTTACCATACTTTGTTTTTGGACTGTATGAATTTGAGACTTATGCATACGTTCTCTTACGGGTTCCCTGGCACCCCCGCCACACACCCTTTGCGGCGGCTTGCGGGGTATTAAGTAGATTTAGATGTAGATGAACTGACTTATGATGTGGAATGATAACCATAAGTGCTGGTGTGGAATGAAAATAATGAAGGTGTCCTAGAACATTTGGAACTTACAAGTTAACAACGTCACAAGCGGGGCTTCAAGTAAACTTTGCATCTTTGAATGCCTAGCTATCACACAATTGTTGCCATTAGAAGTATCCACGTCAGATCAGGATGGTGTAGTGGCTAACGTTCAGGCTTCCCATCGAAAGGGCCCGGATTCAAATCCTGGAGGCAACAAATTTTTTTCAGTGATACCCCGATCCCTATTTGAGGTGCTTTGCGGAGAGAAACTTGAGTGAGTACGACGTCCGTCGAATGGAACGTTAAACTGTTTGACCCCTTGGCGCCTTTCCAAAACAGAAGGCTAATGCCGACGTAGGGTTTCTCTACTTCCTTTCCTATCCGTCCCTAATGGCGCAAATGACCTCAGGTGTCGGTCGCTTCCCATAAAAACTACTACGAGAAATAGCAACACCATTTCTAGGGTAAAAGCATATGTGTACGATTAATGACTTGATTTAAACCTTAATGTTATTTAATTCAAAATTCAGAAAACTAACCCAATAAGTCCATGGTAAACGAACGATCTCTCTTTTACCCCTCATTAATCCACGTAAAGTCAACAGCAGAACGGAATTATTTTCTTCACGGGAACAACTCACCTCATATTACAAGTACGCATGTCTCATGGCTTCAAAATTAAATCGTAATATTTTCTTTTGAGATAAATAGCGAAGTATTAAGAATATCCAGCCAAAAAAATAAGTAAAAAGTATTTTGCAAGGAGTTTACTCTTCTTAAAATCAAAATCCCATAAGGAGAAAAAGTTATGCTGATTGACGGAATAAGTTACTTGGGAGAACATATTCTTTTTAAATCACTTCTCTTTGTGGAAGAAATTTTAATGATCAAATGCCTTTCCTGAAAGACGAAATCAGACAGTTTGTTTCCTCCGGCGTCGCTACATAGGAGAAATAAATGGAAGAGCATTTCCAGATCAGTAATAATTCGCAAAAAAAGAAAGAGGTCGCCCTTCGCATTTTCAAAGAGGAGTAATTTCTAAGGAGTTTAAGAGTTCTAGTGATACTATTTAACTTCCTTTGCGATCATACGGTATTCGTACAAGGTCCCCTTCCACTCTTCCTTCTCCTACTTCCTCTCTCACTCTTTACCTCCTTCTTCCTTCTCTATGCGAAGTTTCAGCAATAGCTTCACATTTCCCCATCAAACGTGTCGCGGGAGACACCACACTTCCTCTTGAAAAAGACTGCCTCTCACAGAGTGTTCGTGAACGAATTTCGCTCGAACTACTTTGACCTGCGACTGAGTGGCACCCTTGATGCTTTTGACAAGATTTTCCCCTAGGGTGTGGCCTTTGGTCTTTATCGAGGAATTTGAATGAAGTTTTCACTGAGAATTTCATTTCATAGCGGGCCAAAAGGTAAAGCAATTTTAATCACGAGGCGCGTCACGGCAATATCATTCCCTCGCGAGAGCATTGGAGTCCCGTTGAGTGTTATGCTGGCAGACAAAATACGAAGAGGCAAGCAAATGGAAGAGGACGGCGTGATCCTTGGCGAGACCTTGAACCGAATACTAGTATCGGGTCACATCCCTCGAAGCAAACTATTCCGACGCAAGGGCGTTGGAGCGTTACCAATTTCACCGTTCAATTTGGCGGGATCCAACGAAGCAACCCATGTGGGGGAGATCCCTTCCAGGAAAACACTCCAGTAGAAGTAACAAACGGGGTCACCTCTGGGATTTTAGGCCATGATGAAGCCTGAGGCCTTCAAAATGAGGCATTCTGAGAGTTCTGCCGTTACGGCAAGGTGATTATCTCAAGAAAACCTGCTTCAATCTTCGGTGTTTTGATTCATTTTATTTTCCTCGAAACGAAAAAAACAAACAAAGATTTTGTAAATAAATGCCCTGTAGCCCTTATAAATATCGTGTTCCATTTTGTGACGCTTCAAATTCAATTCGCTCAGAGCAAATGGCATCACGGCCTAATTAAATTTGCTGCTCTATCAGCATAAACCTTCGATTCCTTGCGGGCCCTACACCGCAAACCATACTCACGGCCCTCCCTTGCCCCTTGTCCTGTCGAGCGCCCGTAAACCCATCCCATTCATTTGACCTCGCAGTCGGTCGGCCTAAAAGTTTTGCCTCGGCAAACAGAAAATGACCGACGGCTTATGGCTTAAACGACCTGGTGGAGTGAGATTAAACCATTGCGAAGATCCTTGGGAAAGGTTAATTATGACGCCACGCTAATACTAGGTGAGTCAATACAGGTTGAAGTTTTGGGAGTGGGATGAACAAAATTCCTCTCTCCGTTAATGAAGGTTTAAATACCACTTTTCTTGGAGGAAAACAGCCCTCAGGGAGATTAAAGAGCGAAGCAGTGAAAGCACATAGAAGCCTTAGAATTAATGAGGAAAATTTTAAAAATGCATCATTTCACAGAAATATATCATAATTGCATCGGATGTAATAAGTGTTTTATGAATATCCATGATATACGTGGTATTTCGCCTTGCTACTTACTAAAATCTACCTTCTACGTTCTTGGGATAAATTTCTTGCTGCATCCTAAGATACAATTATTTGTTATAATTAAGCATATGCACTTGCATGCTTGTGGAGTGAAGGGAGGTAGATGTGTATTTGCATGCGTGTAAAATGATAGGATGTTTCTATGAATGTATGCACAACTGTGGATTTGGGTTTGCATGTATGTGTTAGTTTTGAATGCTTGAATCCTTGGTATTGTTAGCGCCACCGCCGCAAGGGCGGTGGCGCTAACAATGCCAAGGAAACATTTATTGGGCGTTTGGCATCGTTATTGCAATTCAGTCTTCAATGGACAATGCCATAAAATTAGAACTCAAATAACAAAGGTTTTACATTCAAGTCATCCAATGCATGAATAAAACACCATGTATGAATACCAAGAGTTCAAGTGCTTGGACCTAGTGCTTCCCCTGATACTTCTTATGGAGCTATAGGGCTAAAAAGTGGAAAAATGGCTCTTTTATATGAATGTTTGATTTTATTATTTTTACTTCCACCCTGATGTCCCATAAGGTCATCATTTAAGCTCATATGATGCCGATAGCCTAGAGTTACAAAGGAGACTAGGCTTTCTTTGTTATTTATAATAACATTAGACGTCAAGTTGATTAAAACTTGGTTAGGAGTGCCTAGAAACGTTAATTCCAATAATTCTGGTAATTTCTTTTTGCAACATGAGCAACCCTATAGGTTCTGAAGGAATGGCTTCGAGGTTTTCAGTGCAACAATTAAAATGTTAATGGAAAGAGGCAAACAAAATAAATCTCTAATGGTCCAAGGAGATTTATGTTCATAGTTTGCGTAGCATAAATATTATCCAATACGTGTGGGTTCGATTGTTTTTCACTCCCCAGTTCAAATCTATGAATATTATATATCCCGAGTGATTTCTTGGTACGTGATTTGACAGTGAGTAGGCCGTTGGACTACTGACCGGAGCGTTCGATTCCCAAGCACGTCTCTCTGGGCACCCTCAGCGTCACCCCAGCTCTGTTATATTTTCGAGTTCCAGCACTCTCCCGCAAACATAAGAAGGAAGCACCGCAAAGGAAAAGGAAGAAACTTTGCCCACACCTTACCCTGCGTGAATTTATCACTCCACTGGGCTTATTATTGGATGAAATCTATAACCTCACCAATCAAAGCAATCTTTCGGTTGATACCTTAACTACGCTTGATGAAATGATTCAATGACGGTCAGGGATAGGGGAAAACCGTCCGCTCAAAAATAATATTCACGCAATTAATTCATTTACTGCACCATACAAATAAAACGGACAAAGGAAGCTTCCTGTGAAAAATACAAGAAAATGAAACCAGTTTTGAGTGAATAAGAATCGTGGATTTGGATATAAATACATTTTGTGGCTGGAAATAAATGGGACTTCAATGTTGGAGAGCAAATGTTTCCTGTCCGATTCCTTTTTTCGTTCAATTCATACAAAATGTAACACAGACACCTCATCAAGGCACTCTCATAAATGTGCTAAAAGGGTTTCAACACGATAATGCAAATATTTAGCATGCACTAAGAAGATTATTCAAAATCCATTTATACTCACTTCAAAATTAAATGTCATCATCAAAACACAAAAAATATTTTACTACCACCATAAATCTGCATGATTGACCATATTTCCACAAAACTAATTAAAATATTATCCTAAAAATATTTTTAAAAACTAGGGGAAAAAGTTACTGCAGTGAACTCGGCGTTTGTAAGGCAAATCACTTAATCATCCGCAATTATAAAAAGAGACGTTTCAGGCGTGATATGGTGGAATATCATGATTATTAAAAATTGGCAATTTTCCACGAAATAAAATTTTAATACGACCGGTTTCGATGTAACTACATCATATACACCAGAAGATGAAGTAGTTACATCTAAACCGGTCGTATTAAAATTTTATTTTGTGGAAAATTGCCAATTTTTTTAATAACTCAGCGATTATGATGCCACACATCCAATCAGGAGTTGGTTTCGAAATAGTGTGGATCCTGCGTTTTCCAAAAAGTTACCTGCAAGCGGCGACCAGATATAAAGGTATCACAGCCACGCCTCAGTTTCTTCGAGACACGCCAACAATTCTGAAACCAGAGACCACAGTGGTTCTAGTGAACAATATACTTGTATTTCTCTAACCAATGTTCTATCACTTATTCTCATTTTACTCTTTACCTACGGGGAATAAAGGAAAATATTCCTGAAAAATAATCACATTTCGACTAAAAAACCATAATGACCGCACACGTTTTAAGAAAAATATACCGGTCCGTAGCTCCACCCATGAGTGTGTGTGATTGGAAAGTTGTAAGCAAATTATATTAAAAGAAAAGTAACTTATTACATTTCATCCAAAATCGATAGGAAGTGGGGATTTTTCCGAGACTAGGATTCGTAATGTTACCATGGATGTTAAATATTTCTACATTCATAAAAGCGTTGAGATGCGTGAGTACATATGGAAATATAAAGGGTGTGCAAATGAAACTGTCCTCCACGTCAAAGAATTAATTTACTGGCTGGGCGCCCGGTAGATCTCAACTCATGTCAACTCCGGATAGCAGACACATTGAAGCCTCGGAGAAAGAGCAATTGATAGTGAATCCGTCCAAAACAAAAGTAATGTCATTTGGGAAGGGGAATGGGAAGAACATCAAACCATAGTGAGCGTCATCGGCGAAGTAATTGGAAAAGTGAATGATTGCCTAAAATGTTTCAGAATGTTGGGCGAAAGATGTGAGAGGAGGATGGAGGGATAACTTGACATAACATGATATAAAATGTTGTTTTAGCGGAAAACGCGAAAATCGCTCTATCCACTGAACTATCCCTGGATATATTTTTACTGAAAAGAAAATGGACCATTCAAAATATTTACTGCTGCTGGCAAAAAATCAAATTTGGTTAAAAATATTAACTCATATCGCCGTGAAGTCTTAAATATTAATGCCCAAAAAAGATTAAATCTGATTATCCATTATGTTTGCTTTTTCCCAAGTGTTTGCTCACTGTATAATGTAAAAGAAGATGCTACCCCATACATGATGCATCTAAACATGAGGATGAATATAGAGGAAGGATTTTGATTCCATTTCAATGACGGTTGAGTCTTAACCCTTAACGGCCACATCGCGGCCAGCCAAGCCACATCGCGGCCACACGGGGTAACTCATTACCAAACGCTGAAAAACCTAGTTGTACAAGACATATGGGTGTTTTAAGACTTCTAAACGATTAATTCATGTTTGATGAAGAGTTTTTTTTTAAATTTCGAATAATTTATATTGGTCATTTTATAGATGGCGTTCTAAAAGCTGGTCATGTATGTGAAAATTCAGCAAAAATGGCCTTTTTTCAGAAAAAAATCATTATTCCGCTATTTTTCAATATTAAACACGTAAACTTCAATGACTCTACGTACCGAAGGAAATTTCTCTTGCGCCACATCCCTTTCTTGAATGCGATAAGACATTTGGCCGTCTTGGCCCTCGAGAACGTTGAGAAGCGTGGCAATCGAATCTAGTATGGGATCTTTCCGCAGGATCCGCTTGCACGACACATCGAAATACGCGTCAAATCACAGGCATCTGTTTGAATATTAATTAACTTCTCGTTATTTCAACGGCCGGACTGTTCGTCTCGCTTCGTTATAGCAGTCACCTCGCTTGCAGTCGAGTGCGCACGTCCATCCTATTAGGCTGGATTTCCAGAACTTTGACTTCTTTAAACCCCCAGTTAAATTTAAAATAAACAGAGCGTGTAAAGAAAACGTTGATTCTAACATAAATTAGCATTTATCTAGTGAAGAAACTATATGGTAGTCGCACATGGATATCCATCCATGTTCTGTGAATTTTCCAAATTAAGTACACGTAATAATATAAAAAAAGAATGTATCCGCTGTCTATGGAAGGGGAGATAGACGAGGGAATGTTTATGTTAACAACGAAACAAAAGCAATAAGATGCAAAAACTAGCTCCAAGGTAAGCCCGAAAGGAGTATAAATTTCATAAATAAACATCCTTGTTATCGTATTTTAAATAAGCGTTTTCTGATTCGACGCGCAATTAAACAATTTATGAATGTTATTCTGATTTTACAGCAAATATAACGTAATTGAAATTTTTCGCAATGTTAGCACAAAATATCTGCATTATTATAGCTTTAGGTATAAATTGAAATAAGCATGGTGTTTTAGTCTTCCTTTATTCAAATAAAATTCATACCCTTACACAAAGAGTTACGGATAATTTCAACGCAAAAATTACTCTTTTTTAATATGTCAGTAAGCGCTTGAAATATTTTGCTTCTTTTCAAGCCTTTGATGTCCAATTGGAATAGTTATGAACACGAATTTCATCTGAAACGTTGATACCATTGCCACTGGCATTGATTTTTATGATTAAACGTAATGAAGAATGTCTGTAGATAACATGTTGTCAATTTTTCGACTGTTCATGAAATAGGTACGATGCGAGATATTTGTACATTATAAAAATATATGTCTGATGAAGTAGCTTGTAGATATAAGTTGTTAGAATATTACTACTGCCATGAAATCAATGATTGAGACGCCATATTCTTTGAGTCAGAGGTCAATAATCATCCCAATAATTAGCTTTTGGTTTGGAATAGTGTCTACGTACGTTTACAAAAAAGTAGGCAACCTGCATTTTTACATATACAACACTCCATGCTTCCCAAAATCATTTCAGCTAACAGAAAACTGGAAGAAGAAACTTCTGCGAAAAAACATAACTCATCTAGAGTTTTTACATTTGACATTTAATTGAGAATTATTCTCGCCATTTTATGGGAATTATTGAATTGTGTTGCATTTTATGCAGGCACTCAAAGTTTTTCGAAACATTTTTCATATCTAAAAATGCATCTGGTCAAAGGTGTGACCAGATACATTTTTAACAGAAACAGAAAAAAACACTAATTCAATGAATATGGATATTTCTACGGACGAACCATCTTTTTTACGGCAAGATTCTCCTTTGAATGCGCAAAACGTCTGTCCCTATACATTCTAACATACCGTAGTTTTATATGTAGCCTTCAAAAATGAAGGACTACAATGAGAAATGGGGGGAATTGAAGGATACGCAAATGTAAATACATATATTATCAACTAACATACACCTGCACCTACGAATATATCTTATGTCTAAGTAACGTTTAACCTTGTCCTGAATTGTAAATGTCTTTAATAATTTTAAAGTGACTTTGGTTTCTTACTATTTGATTCTTGATTTTTCGGAGAAAGAATGAGTATTTGTATTTATCTGTGTACTGGAGTCTCTTTCCCTTATTTTATTTTTGTGTTCTGATCTACCTAAGTATTGTTAGGCCATAATAATTCCTTAAGTTTCATTTTTAAACTCATTCTTTCTGAGCCTTTCTAAAAGTCTAAGTCTCGGTTGTTATCTTCGCATCTTAAGTGGCTCCCAGCCTATCTCCCTTAAATAGGCTTGTCACTCTTGTATTCTTATTATAACAATTTTTAACGAATATGGCGGATTTTCTCTGGACCTTATCTAATTCTTTCTGCCAAATTTTCTCCCAAAGATCACAAATACTTGCGGTATACTATATTCCAAATTGGTCTAACTAGAGTGAAATGACACCTCTGTTTTACTTTTTTTAACATTTTCCCAACTCTTGTTTAATGAAGCCGAGATTCTTCAAAGCAGATCCGCATTTTGTCCTGATATGTGCTCCCCATGAAAAGCGTGGTGTTACATTGAGCTACCCCCAAATATTTAACTAGATCGGTTGTAGTCGTAGACTCAATCATATTTTAATAATTTAAAACATGTATGCCTCATCGTTTGTTCTATTGGAAGAAAGAGTGGTTTGAGTCATTTTTGATGTTTCAGACCTTGCATGCCTCCAAACTATAGAATTAATGTAACAATTTTTATATTTATCTCAGAATACGACATTATAAGGAGCTATTTGTCAACTGTTTTTTATTAGGAAATGTTATCGGGCATCGCTCTGGAACAACACCTAAAGACATTGTTGCATTGTCAATGTAAAAATAAATTTTTGGTTTTCGATAATGATTGTCCAGATAACCTGTGCTCAGTATTAATCTTATTTTCAAATGAAATCCTATCATTTAATTGTATTCTCCATTTTGAAAATAGGATTATTCACCTGCCAACAACTCGAAGGGGTGATTGACTGATTGGTGATTTAGGCTGGGAGTCAATTGAAATACGAAAAGAACAAGCGAGACTTAGACTTTTAGAAAGGTTCAGAACAATCGAGTTTAAGGAATTATAAAAGGCCCCACACTAGTTAGTTAGATCAGACCACAAAGATAAAATGAGGGAGATAGATTCCAATAGAGATAGATTCAAATACTCATTCTTCCCCAGAACTATCAGAAATCATGATAGTAAGAATCCGAAGTCCATTTAGAAATATTAAAAACATTTAATCTACAAGCAGGTGCATGCGTAGGTTAGTTGGTAGTTTGTTTGTGGCTTGTAAGGGTTTTTGAATAAATTTATAATGAGTTTCGTTTGTGGGCTGTATAAATTTGTGGCTTTTGCATGCGTTTTTTCTTTCTTAATTACTGGTGGTGCCCTAACACTCCCCGCCACACGCCCTTGCGGCGGCTTGCGGGGTATTAATTATATGTAAATGTTGAGTTGAGTTTTTAAGAATATGGACCGCTCTTGTACTGTTATTTTTCAGTCTTGTTGGTACAAATGGCTCTCCTCGTCCCCCCTCTGAGCTGCAGTATGAAACTTCTCGGCAGACAAGACGGGCGTGGCGGAAGCGAGAGCCAGATCGGTCCACAGCCATTTCCTGACTTCCACCACGACATAGCCCCCCTGCCGCTCTGGGCCCGACCATAGGACACCACCTGCTGCTTGTGGTGCTTACCAGACGTCTCATAGTGTACGAGTGAAAGGCAGCAAATTGGGTTTCCTTCAGTCGCGCTCCACTGTAAGAGCTCACTGTTATTCAGGTAGAGGAAGGACGGGAATGGGGAGAGGTTTCTTACTCCCGGATTAGCAATTTAACAGCAGGAATGCTTTGGAGACCACCTCGCCTTTTCAAATTGATGACACCGACCGAGAGGGGGCGGGAAGGGAGGGAAAATCCTCATTGTTATCCTCAGGCATTGAAACAAGACGGGGATCTGAGACTACAGACTCCTGCTGTGTTCTCTGAAGGCGTTTCTGGGAAGAGTATCGACTGTGCGTCGTGTTCCGCTGACTGTTCCTTCCAAAGGGCGTCGCCGGGCAACTTCAAGGGCGAAAATTTATTCCCCGAGCAATTTATCCCCGAGTGATGCTGAGCAGAGGGTGGAGGAGTAAGAGACCAACGTGGAAATGCCTTGTGGAGGCGTTGCTCTCCCGAACACCTGATTGGCAATCATGCGGTTCCAAAGACTCCTGAACGACCTCGCGTTGATATTTTCTTCTTTCTCCACTGTCAAAGAATCTCCGCCACCAATTCTGACAGCAATTTCCCTCTTTGCGTCCCACGAAGTCCGTCTAAAGAGTTAATTCCACCATTCTCCCCTACGGCTCTGCGACATGCATTTGCATTTCACAAGGGCTCGACGGAAAACGTTCGTTAGTGAGCATTTACATTCCTTGACATTTTCAAACTGCTTCGCCTCGACCTCGTTCACGTATCGTTATCGAGGTTTCAAAACGTTTTTATCATTGTGTTTGATGTGTATTTTACCGTGAGTTCTCCAAGGAATAGCAGGCCTGTTATAAAATACTCGAAACTATGAACAAAGGTGTTCATTAAATAGACATTCTTTAAGCACCCTGAATAACTGAAAATCACACTTATCTTAGCCCATATTCCTACTGAATAGCATAGCCTATATCATAATAACTTTATATGTGTTGCAATTTAAACTTTATATGTTAAACTCAAACATAGAGAAAATTTTTCCTTTGCAAGATTTTAAGAAGAAGACAATTTCAAGTGCTCCCATATATTTTATTGATATATTAAAATCTTTAAACAGGTTAATCAGACCTGAATGTGCCGTTTACAACGTCAGCTGGCGTTTTACTGTCTTTATTTGACAGAGTGGTGGTCTAGTAGCTAGTGGAGAGGTGAGATAGTGACCGTTAACTCTGGGTGATAGCTGACCACTCGAGTCCTTGCCATATGATTCAATGCTATTCTCTTCCTTGCTGAAATTGCCAATCGTATTATTGAAGTGCACCAAGCTGATCGCATTTATGATTTTAATGTTTCACTTGTTTACATGATACATTTTTCTTTGAAACTATTAAATTCATTGGTGACAAATCAAATATTAGTCACACATTATTCTTCTCTCTTTTATTAAGCACCGAGGAAACGTTGCATTATTTTCAAATTTTTCTTCGCCCGGGCTGAAACTTCTCATTTGCGTTTCTATGTTGGTGATAATTTTTTTTCGCACGGTTATCAAACTATTCCACCTAATTGGCAAATTTCTTTTTTTAAGCTTTCAGAATACAAGAAAATCAGTTGTTTTTGGCATTTTTTTCCTGAACAAATATTTTATCGTTTCCGTAGCTCACATCTGATCGTTTTTTTTCAGGCGAACTAATTTTCGTCTAGAAAATCTACAGTTATTTATTTAATACATCTAGATATACAGGACATGTATATTATATTTCGGGCAGGAACAGGATAGGGATGTTGGACGGGATGAAGGGAGGAACTGAGATAAAGAGAGACCTGATGGGAGTTACAAAATATTAATCTGATAGTTGTGTCCATCCAAAATCTACCGTAACCGGTAGATTACCTAATAATAATGTATACATATATATATATATATATATATATATATATATATATATATATATATATATATATATATATATAGTTTTTTGAGTATAGCAGCAAATATATAATATTTTTATATCTTATATATATACAATATTATATGAAAAAAAATATATATATATTATATATACGTCCTCAAAATCTGGTAGTTAACGATAGAAATAAGAATAAAGTAAGGTAACCTTAAACTTGAACCGAAAAGGGATGTTTGAGTCTGGAAAACCTTTCGTAGATATATTTCAATTCCAGAGCCTTAGGGTTCGCTGAACGAGGGCGGAGCTGCTTCCTTTTTTTAAGCTGTACTAAAATCTGGCTCACAGTTGACCCAAAAAGGGGTTACGATCAGTTCCCCCTACATACAAGTCATTTGCTTAAGCCCTCCTCAATCACATGCTAATGAATGTCCGCATTAGACGAGGGTATGCTAATCTTATTGTAAATCTGGGACGGTGGCTTTAATTTGTTCGTTTTCTAACCGATCTTTCAAAGAGATAAATGTCGCCATCCTCGAGATAATTATTTTATAAGCAAAAATAAGTAGGATAAGCCTAATAAATTATAGAGAACATATTGGTACTGACTTTTCCACTTTTTATAGACCTACAGATAATTAAATTTCATTTAAGGAGAGAAAAACTATCCAAATGTAGGAGGAAAATACTAAATAATTAGTACCGCGTAGAGGAAATTTGCAACGGATGAGAACCCTCCATTCGTGTTTAAAGTACGTTGTATTTTTGGTCAAAAATATTCATTTATCTGATAATTAGATTTTTCCACTATAAAATAGATTTAATAGAAATATTTCAAAAAAAATTTCAACTTTTTAACCATGAATAACAAAAAATATCTGATAACTTCATCAAGTTTAAATTTTTCAGTTCAACCATTTTACGTTTCATTACATAGAGATGAGAATGCAAGTTTTACTTTCTCTATGTGAAGCAAATCTCGAATATAGTCATAGAAGTCGGTAAACACGTTTATGGCAAACCATAATCTGAAACTTCTACCAAAATTTATTATAGCAGCAACGATAAATAATATTATTGCGTGAAAAACATAACTTAGACACACACTTGGCAATATTTTAATACTCTATGTCTCATAAAATTTTGCTCAGAAAGTTGAGAAGCTAGGAGATTCATAAATGGGTAATAAGCTGGATTAATTACTTTTTAACAGGCTGAGAGCAAAGGTTTGTAATAGACGGGCTATCATGGGGCACAGTAACCGTAAAATCAGTTGTCCTCCAATAAATTAAAATTTAATTTACTTACTCAAATATTAGCTTGAAAGCCCCTAGAGTGTTTGATAGGGAGTGACACCAGGCACCCAAATCTTTCCCCTCAATCGTCCTCAACATTATTCTGACCTTTTTCGTTCGTAGGAAAAATTACATCTTAAATCTATCTCTTTTGCACTTAAATTTATCGAACTTTATTTACGTGATCTCTTCTACCGTCCCCATCGGTGCTAAGGATAGAATTATCGGTGCGCTATTGTTCCTTTTATACATTAATGGCATAGCATCTCAGGTTTCCAGTGACTTTGTCTATTTGCTGACGATGCCGTGATAATATCTAGTCGTGAAGATAATGTAACATTAGCAACGACCTAAATCCAATAAAAAAGTGGTGCGAAACACGTGTTTCAAATATACATCTGGAGGAAAAGTATTTCACCCGAAAGCACTTACACTATGCAGGGAACCAATATAACACACGTGGAATCGGTAAAATATTTGGGTTTCACGATAACTACAGATACAGGGTTCGTCCGGAAAATAAGTGTACTGAGCTCAGAAAAAAAAAATTATTACACTTTTACATATCTTAAGCTAATATTCCTCAAAATAGGACCCTTGTGAGTCGATACACTTGTTCCAGCGGCGTTCCCATTCCTGAAACGCTCCCGCGAAGGCATCATCGGGAACCTCTCGAAGACACGTCGTCACGGCCTCTTTGACGGCGTCCAAAGTCCCGTATCGCGTTCCTTTCAAACTCCTCTTTATCTTCGGGAACAGAAAGAAGTCCGGTGGTGTCAAGTGCGGGCTGTAGGGCGGGTGCGGCAGCGTTGCCACGCCGTGCATGGCCAAGAAGTCCGACACGACAAGCGCGGTGTGAGACGGCGCATTGTCGTGATGCAGCCGCCAGATGTTTTTTATCGCTGGCCGGACGCAAGCGACTCGTTTTCGAAGCCTGTCCAGCACCTGGACGTAAAATGCAGCATTTACAGTTTGTCGTTCAGGTACAAATTCGTAGTGGACGACTCCCCTTTTGTCAAAAAAGACAATGAGCATCATAAACTTATTTTCCGGACGAACCCTGTATATCCAGGGGAAAACACATTCGTGAAATTATCGAAATAGTTAATAAAAATTTAGGATTCCTAAAAAGAATACTTGGGAGTTTTAATGAGTGTTTTAAGGAGCTTTTGTTGCATCACGCTAGTTAGCCTCCATCTTCATTATGCTGCAAGTGTATAATATCTTCATGAAGTAGACTTAGTTTTGGAACTAGATCGAGAGTAGCGTAGAGCAGCTAGGTTTGTGAAAAGTTATTATGAACAAGATAGCAGTGTCACAACAATATTGGAAGAAATAGGATGGGAGCCACTAGCTGACCGTAGGCTTAAATAGAGGTTAATTTTACTGCATAAATTTGAGGCTAGTTACCTATCTGAGGTTTTTAAGGAAGTATTACAAGCCTCGAATTACCATGGTATATCAAATCACGAACGTAAAATCAAGGAGATTTATTGTAGAGCGGACAAATTTAAAATGTAATTTTTTCCCCGTATCATTACAGATCAATATACATATGACAGCAATGGCGCAGGAGATAATTAGAAATGGTAGTATATATATTTGTGGAAATCCTGCATGTCATTCTTTATAATTATTAGACACACTTTTAACAGTTCCACATCATGATTTGAATAGGTCGTAGGCAGATAACAGGGTTGATTGTGACTAATGAAAACCGAGGTCGTTTCTATTTTATATCTACGTATTGTACATGCGGTACAGCACATGGTTGCCAATCGGGCGTCACACAGGATGCAGAGATACACTTCTAGCCTAAAGCGAGGCTCTAGTTTGGTCCTGCCTATTCCGGTTTGACGGTGAGCCGTCCCCTCGAAAATACGACCCCGAACGGGCAATTCTGTCTGACGCGGGGTTGCAGTCACTTGGGCTCCGGTCCTACTGGTAGTCCCATCGGTTTATGAGGAGTGATGGGTGATCCGAACTCACCTAAACTCCCTGGATTTCACTCCTTAGGGATGGCTAGCACCACTTTATATAATGTCACATCATGCGATGGCCTCCACCCCCAAGGAGTAGCTACGTTTGGTAAACTCCCTGCGATCAATGACCCCGAAGGGTATGACTCGCCCGTGGGAGGCGGGGTAATATATAAGGGTAAGACTTACCCGCGGATGAAACATAAACTTTGATCCGGGTGGCGGGGGTCCTTGCGACTAACATGCATCACCTGATCTTGATTATTGAAGAATATAAGTACTTTCTTTCGTGTGATTAAAACATATCGGGGGCATGATCATAACTAATATTTGTGTAAAGGTAACGTGATTGAGAACATAGATGTGGTTTTATTCTATTTAACTGGTGGCGACGTTACACCCGCCACGCGCCCCCGTGGCGGCTTGGGGATGTAGTATGTTTAAAAATCCCCCTCTGGAAGGAGAAGGTGGGGAAAGGTATGCGAGGGAAGAGTTAGGAGGGGGATTTTTAAAAGGGTAGGGATGATTTGGAAAGTGTTGGGGGCGAAGGGGGAATAAGGGGACACAGAATTTACAATGACCCCGACTCCCTTGATAATTTCCTCTCAAAATTATGCTATTCACTCCTCAAACGAGGCTATCCTGAACCACTCCGCAACAAGAGGATCCGAAGACATGCTTACAATCCCAAACCTTCCACCACCACGAAAACCCACCCTCTTTCAATTTATCCACATATCTCCTGGCCTAGAATCTCTGCGATTAATCCTAAAAGACCTCTACCATATCTTCAAAAACCATAATTCCACCGTCAACCTTTTTCCCAAATGGCCCTCGGTTACTTTCAAACGCCCCGCCAAATTATCGGATCTTCTCGAGTCAACCAATCCACTCATTGAGTCCCCGCCTCGTCACAAAACCACTCCCAGGCCCTGCAATAAACCTAAATGCAAAAAATGTCCTATTTTCAAAACCCGAATCCCATCCCTCTCCCACCCGCTCTTTAACTCTCTCCCACCAATTCCCTACTCCTCATGTATCTCCAGCAACGTAGTTTACCTTCTGAAGTGCCAACTTTACCCTGCCTTTTGCATTGGACAGGGCGCAACACCCCTTGATATTAGAATCAATAACCATCGAGCCTCATGCAAAAACCCTTACCTGATTGGTATGCTCCCAATCCCCAAACATGCCTCCGAACACAACACTCCCTTTGATAAATGCTATAGTGTACCCATCTTAGAATCCTTCCCACCCTCAGACCATTCACTGAAACTCAAAACAATAAAGTAAGCTTTCACCTGGCCCCTGGATTCCTGGAATCAACATAATATTAGAAATAGGTCAGGCATAACATTAGAAACCCATTAATTACCCATTTCATCATTTCATCCCCCTCCGCCCCCAAATCTCTCCATATCATACCCACCCTTTTAAAAATCCCCCTACCATACCTTTCCCCACCTTCTCCTTCCATCCATTGCTTCCTGGCCCTCGGTTCTTTGCCTCGGCTCCGTTCCTTCCTTCTCTTGAGAAAGGTGGTTAGAATATAAATATAAAAAAATATATATATATAATGTAAATTCACTAATAGTCATAACAAACACAGAAACCAAAACACACAAAAGAGAGACTCACTGGTTCTCGAATTTTCGGTGGTCCAACCACCTTTCTCAAGAGGAATTAGGAACAGAACACTATATATACATTTATATATATATATTGAATATATATATATATATATACATACATCCAATGTAGTATATGTAATAATGCATACATATAAAAATATATATATATATGTATATATGTATATACGAGGGTCATCCAGAAAGTAGTACCCGTTCGGGAAATAAAGACACAAAAGTAAATATTAACAAACATAAAAAATTTTATTTGAAAGAGGATACTTTAAACTACTTCTCAACATAATCTCCAAGCAAATTAAGGCATTTGTCATAACGTGTGACAAGTTTCTGTATTCCTGCTGCATAGTCCTTCGCCGCCAGCTCATTGAGATACAGGGTCACTCCTTCTTTAAGTTCTTCATCGCTGTCAAATCTTTTTCCTGCCAAAAAGTCTTTAAGCTTTGTAAAGAGATGAAATTCGAATTGAATTCACGAATTCGTCAACTGAGCTCACCAGTTGGTCTGTAATGACAGACGGTCTCCCCGAACGCTCATCGTCGTGTGTGTTCCCCCTCCCCATGTTGAAGTTGCGACACCACCGCCGAACAGACGACTCGTCCATTACATTGTCTCCATACACCTCCTTTAATTGGCGATGAATATCACATGGGCGAACGTTTCTTGCATTGAGGAATTTAATCACTGCCCTCACTTCACAACTGGCGGCGTTCTCAATTTTTTTAAACATTGTAAACAATCACAGAAACAACACAGGCAATGCTAGCGTCACGCAACTTGGCTCAGAGAAGGCAGACAAGCCACTGAAGTTATCTGACCTCGTCCAGCGGCTACTCGCGTCGTCAGCACTTCATGCGGCACGAACGGGTACTACTTTCCGGATGACCCTCGTATATATGTATATATGTATGTATGTATGTATATATTATTATTAGGTAATCTACCGGTTAAGGTAGGTTTTTGGATGGACACAACTATCAAGTAAACATTTTGTGACTCCCCACCTAGCAAACTAATCTATATCAGGTCCCTCTTCATCTCGGTGTACTTCTTTCCTCCCTTCATCCCGTCCAACATCCCTATCCTGTTCCTACCCTTACCACGCTTGCCCAACATTCTCCCCTCTATTACCCTCTTCAACATTCCACTACCGCTCAATACGCCTTTCATCCATTTTTCCTGCCTCCATAGGATTTCTCTCAACAAACCCCTCTCCTCACCCACCATTTCTAGTACTTCCTCATTTGTTTTCCTTTCGGTCCATTTCACCTTCTCCATTCTTCTCCACACCCACATTTCAAAAGCCTCCAATCTACGTCTATCCTCCTGCTTCAGCGACCACGTTTCCGCGCCGTAGATAGCTACGCTCCATATCAGAGTTTTTACGAGTCTTTTCTTAACATCCCTACTCAACGTCCCCGTCATCAACTCCCTCCTCCTTGAGAAAGCCTCCTTGCCTAGCGCAATTCTTCTCCTTACGTCCCTACCACTTTGACCGTATTGGTCCAAAACACTTCCGAGATATATTAACTGCTCTACCTGCTCTATTCTTTCCCCGCCTATTTTAATATTTAGCTTAGCCTTTTTCTTTCTGGAAAATCGCATAACCTTTGTTTTATTAATATTGATTCTCATCCCATATTTATCGCACTGAACCTCCAATTCACTCAGCAATGCTTGCAACCCCTTGGCTGACTGAGCAACTAATGCTTGGTCATCAGCAAACCTAACCGATTTTACCAATTCCCCTCCGACTTTCATTCCTACCTCCAGTTCTTCCCATGCCTCTTTAATCATTTCCTCTACATATACGTTGAACAGTACCGGTGACAATGGGCAACCCTGCCTTACCCCTCTTCCTAACACTGCCCACCCCGACTCTCCGTTCCCCACTCGCACCTGAGCAGTCTGAGAAATGTACAGGTTGCGGATCAGTCTCCTGTCCCTCCAATCCATTCCTATTTTCTGCAATACACGCATTAATTTTTCCCAATTCACTCTATCAAACGCTTTTTCGAAATCTACAAAACAGTCAAAAACGTCCTGATTGTATTCTATATTCCTCTCGATTTAAGCTCCTCTCATTACTGCAATGGCATCACGCGTACCTCTTCCTTTCCTAAACCCAAACTGATCATCCCCTAAGTAATCATTTGCCTTACTCTCTATCCTTTTGTTGATGATCCTGAGAATAACTTTAGCTGCGTGGGATATCAAACTTATTGTTCTGTAATCCTCACATGACGAAGCCTTTGCCTTTTTTGGAATAGGAACTAACACCGATCTCACAAAATCTTCCGGCCAGATTCCTTCCTCATAGATACTACGAATCAGTCCATATAGGGCCTTCTTCCCGCATTTTCCTAAACATTTCAACATTTCTACAGGAATATTGTCCACCCCCACAGCCTTATTCGCTTTCATCTCCTTTAATGCCCTTTCTATTTCATCGTCGAGTATGCCTAGACCTAAGTTATCTTCTTCTACGTCATGTTCCTTTTCTATATCTAACCTTGTCGGCCTAAGTTCTTTACCATACAGTGTTTCTATATATTCCTTCCATCTCTCTTGGATTTTTCCTGGTTCAACTATTATCTTACCCCATTTATCTTTAACTGTTAGCACAGATCTTGCCTTCTTACTTCCCGATAATAACTTAACCTTGCTGTATAGAGCACCAATTTCACCCTTCTTCTGTAAACTTGTATGTATATATATATATATATATATATATATAATAGGCGAAGACAGGACATGTGGGGAAGGCGGTTTTTGAGCAGATCACGAAAGTAAAAATATTTCCAAATATTTTTACTTTCGTGATCTGCTCAAAAACCGCCTTCCCCACATGTCCTGTCTTCGCCTATTATGTGTTTTCCTATCCCCTTTCCTTATACCTATTTCTGTTTGAATGAATATTTGTGCGCCATATGGCGGGATTTTCAAGTTTGAATATGTATATATATATATATATATATATATATATATTATTTTTTAGTATTTCAATCCTAGGATTGGTTTTCTCCAGCAAATATCTTTCCATTCTACCGCATGTAAATGCAAGGCAAGTCTGCATTTTCCAGGGAGAATAATGTGGTAGTTTCTCGTTGCCTTCCACATCGCAGTACTGCAGCCGATACCGTGCATCTTACTCTCGCCCGCAGCTGTGACAGCTGATGCCGGGCCGCGCCTAATTTTGAAACTGCTGTCTTTCACCATGGGCAGCTTTTTAGCATGGGTAGGAGTATATTTTGGTCGTTGCCTTGGTGTCTCGTTCCGAAAAACATTAACTTAGTTTAATTAATTGAAAAGTTCTTCTAAGCCAAGCCTTCTTCCTGCCAGTCCCGGACTCGAACCGGGAAGCGACCTCCCCCGGTCGGAAGTGACCTTCGGTTCCACAGGCAGACACGCTACCCCTGGTCTACCCCCACCCCCCGGGGGGTAGGGTAATGTAAATTCACTGATAGTCATAACAAACACAGAAACCAAAACACACAAAAGAGGGACTCACTGGTTCTCGAATTTTCGGTAGTCCAACCACCTTTCTCAAGAGGAATTGGGAACAGAACTCTCTCTCTCTCTCTCTCTCTCTCTATATATATATATATATATATATATATATATATATACATATAGAGAGAGAGAATATATATATATATATATATATATATATCACGTATGCGTCACAACATTCAAGAAGTGAGCGTCGTCAAATCTTGGTGCTGTCATTTGGTGTGAAAATGAATTCATATTTGTTTTTTAAAGCGATTGGAAATAGTTACAGAAATTTCAGAGAGAAATAATAATCCATCAGTTTAATATGGAGCATGGAATTCCTTGTTTTCAAATCTTAGTATCTACTTTGGGAAATGTATGAGCACGCATTTCATAAATGTAATTTATCATCTGAGGATCTCGAGGAAGGAACTGGAAAAGAAGGAGATTCGTCAATATTGTGGAAACGATGACGGGAAAGGAAAATTAGGCATCTCCAAACAAGTGGATAGACAATATTGCAAGAAATAATACTCGCAACACGTTGAAGACTGCTATTGACAAATGGAGAGTATAAGAAGACGCCAAAAAATGGAGGGTAACAGTTCTAGTAATATTAAGAGGAGCTATTGATGGCGCTCTATTCTATAAAGCTTGTTTACCTAGCTAAATGTGTGTGTACATAACGAAGATGTCTCATCGTGAGTCAAATTAACTTGCTTTTGGTAGACTAAACGAATATTTACTGAACCAATATTTACTATTCCTAAGTTCTTACCTGTATGTGAAACAAAATATCAACAATCCGCAGAAATACGGGCTACCCTCTATCTTTAATCACAATATTTCTAAAATAAATATATTTAGCGTTGCCCGGATACACCAAAAAGAATGCCATAAAAAGCAGCGATCACATGGATTGAACTATTTCTAAACAAAGAACCACAATTAATACATATTCTTACTCTAAACAAGATTGAATCATAGTTTTTCCATACTTCTTCCTCCTCATGTTTTACATGCTCAGAGGCTTTTCTGAAAGGAAAATGTTAATTGGAATTTTTAGGCGACAGAAAAGGTATTTTTCTCAATGTCTGTGGAAGGTTCTTTGAGGAAATCTGTATTTTGACGCACAGTATAGAAACGACATTCAAATCTCAGAAGACAAACATTATTGGAAAAGCGAAGTCTGGAAAGATGTTTTAGAAAAATAAGAACAAACTTACAGCAGCACCAATTGTTTATTTTCTTTACGTCGCACAAAAGACATCTACATCTATATCTACCTGTAATACCCCGCAAGCCGCTGCAAGGGCGTGTGGCGGGGGGTGTTAGGTCACCACCCAAAAAAAGGAAAAAAGAAAATCCGCATTCAAAACTAACACATACATGCAAACCCAAATCCACGACTCGTAAACATATGTAATGGAAAAACGAAAGTCTCTATTGATTAAGGAATATTCATTTTAAGTGCTACATTTGAGTAAATGTAGAGTATTCTCAAATTTTGGTAATGCCTACGGTGTTCCCCGCCATCTAAAATTAATTTTCTGTGCAAATACATTACCAGTGAGTGTAGTAAGGATCTAGTAAACAAAATCAAAACAGCGTTTCAGTTGCCTATGGTCAAATTCAACAGAACGACTATGCTATCGAATCAATGTCGAAGTGAATATTCGTGTTCAGCAATTGCAAAGGTCAGGAAGTTCGCCTCGCATCCGGCTGATCGTCCTGCTCAATTTGGAGGGCGTTTCCCCTTGGCTGTAGAAATACGGTGATTCCCATTCGATGATGGGCACAATCTAGGTTTTATAACCGTAAACTACAGATCGAAATTATAAAGAAAAGAATCGCTATCAGCAATAATTATCGTCCTTTTTGGAAACTGATGGAAAAGAAATGCAACTGGACATAGATTAAAGATGTGCACGTAGATAACGTTTTCAATCGCAAGAGGACGTAAATAAATAAGCTCAATCTAATATGTAAATATAGTATTTACATTATAGCACTCTACTTCACCGGGTTTTTCCCTAGATAATGATGTAAAGACTTCAAAATTGATATAAGACTTAATTAATATTGTGCATAATAATACCAATTTAATTTGTTTAATCAAATCTGTATGTGTGTCCACCAACAAAAATATAAAAATTACACGAAAAAAATCTCACATCCTGTGTAAGGTTATTGAAGGTTCGCTGAAGATTTGGAACTATTCTTCAATTGATTAATTGGTCATCTTCATAGTTGTAATGCATTACCGAACCGAAGATTAGTTCGTAGAAGCTCCTCTTCCCCACCAATCTCTTCACTCCCTCGTAGTTCCTTGCGCCGACAATTTCCACCACCTGCTCATTGTAGCTCTTCTACGTTCCTCCTCATTAATTCTTACCATACGTGTTTCTTTTAACTATGATGTTTAGTATACTATCGTGTCTAACGATGTATCCAAATATTATATTTCTCCACTTGTAAGTTTCCACCATAGGATCCTCTTTTCTCCAAATTAATTCTTCATTTATTACTTTTAACTATTTTCTTTTCAGTATTCTACTTTAGTTTAGATTTTTGCCTTCCATTTTGTTTTCCCTGCCGCTCTTTTTATCAAATTATCATATCTATAAAAAATATACTCCTTTTCTATAACTTCAAAAAACCGTTCCCTTTACGTCTATACTAGTGTGTACTATTTTCCGTTGGTAGTTGTTTCTCTTGTTCTCTTCATCACCATTCCTAATCTGTTAACTCTACATCTATTGTTACTTCGATTACAAGTAATCCTAACGGCCTAAATTGCAAAACGTTCTCACTTGTTCCAGTGTGTTTTCCCTTTTCTTAATTGCACATTTAACTTTGATGTGGTGGAATATTTTTAACTAATGAAAATGCTATTGTGATGGTTTTCTGTTTCCTACCACATCACAATGTCTTCAATAATTAATTCATTAAATAATTTCTAGCTCTCCTCAATTGAGATATACCATTGGTCGATGTACCAAACTAATTTAAACGTGAGCTGCTGTCCATTCTTCTGAGTAAATTTTCTCAGTTACTGAGTAGGTCACAGCATCCTCGTAAGCTTTCACAGAATTTTCAGCCTTCTTACCAAAAATGGTGTTCTATGTACTCCATGTGCTGATGGTTGACCACGGCTACTTGTTCGTTCGAGTTCGATTCGCTTATTTCGCTGATAACTGGACGTCGACCACAACCAGGTAAATCAACTAGGTGACTTAAGAAGCTCAGCTACGATAATATATTATTATAATTTACATTTAGTTACAATTAGGCAAACGGTCCGAAGGCAACGTACCAGTGATGCACCCTTATAATTCACGAGAAAAACAAATGAAACAAAATGCGCTTGAAAACAATGGCACTCGAAGATTCTCGGAATTCCCAACTTTATGGTAAAAATAAAATATATTGTCATTGAATATCAGTAGGTTAATTGTGCGTTTGTTTCTTTCTATCCTGGACCCACGGATTCAATTACTTTAGCTACGATTTACTATGAAGTTATATACTTATATGTTATACTTATGGCAAAATTTTAAAAAGTCATAATTGACCTTAATTGGAAGAAATAACACGCGTATGTACACAATGATTACTTCAAAATTAATGTGTTATACCTTCTTTCGTGCATTCAATAATAAGAATTACTTTTGACTTTGAAGGCAATTGTATTTGATTCCAATTTAAATAAACAAGTAGCATAAAAAGTTGAAATACAACTAATGTCTAATATTTTGAAAATTTAACAAAAGGTCTGGAAAAATATCTTGTTACTTATTACGATTTAATTTTGGTGAAGAAGTAAATTAAGTCCTTAATAAATCACGGACTATATTCCCATACATCATAGAATATCTACAAATATAAGAACAGCTACAGAAGTTAATACTTGGGCTTACCGTTGCGCAACATACTTCTGTTTTTGAAAGCAGTAAATAGACCATCATTATTATTATTTGGTAGTCTACCTTTGGAATTCGGTTTTCGATGAGCAAAGAATAAATCTTGCTTCATTTCGTTATCTCTCTCTATATATATAGTAAAATGGCCTGAGGTACGACACTACGATTAAACCTTCATTTTCACATGATGTTTACCTCACTACATTCCATCCATCATTCCATATCCCATTTCACGCTTGCTTAACGCTCTTCCCTCTATCACAGTCTTCAACACTCTCTCTCCTATTAAAATGCTCTGCATCCATCTTTCCTGACTCTTTTTGATTTCTCCCAACAATCTTCCCTCCTACCCTCTCACCAAGAGTACTACTTCCTCATTTGTTTTCCTTTCTGTGCATATCGCCTTTTCCATCCTTTTCCACGCCCACTCCATTTCACTTTTCGGGTATCCTACAGGGGAGTGTAATAAGGTCGCTTCTATTCTTAATACACATTAATGAATTAAATTCACAAGATCGTAGCATTCTCATATTATTTGCTGAAGACCCGGTGATATGGGTAAATACACAATATCGGATTGGTGCAGGGAATAGGGATTAATACTTAACATAGGCAATTGCACATCTTTAGAATTTTGTAAAAAAGAAAGTGGCGAGCAGGGCAAAAATGATGATTGACCCAATGCTGCTATCTACAGCGTTGGGTCAAATTCCCTACCTGTGTCCTTGGGGAGATGAGAGTTGTATGGGTCTTCACTACACCGGTAGAGGGTAGAAATCAAGAGAAAAATGTCCACATTTGGCAGGGATAAAAATTCTCTTCCATGAAGGCAATGCACGAGTGTACTCCTGAGTGGTTTCCTCATCAATTGCTAAGATAAGAAGACGAGTATGACAGGTCATTTAGAGGAATGAAGCTGAGAGCAACTTGAGATGTGATGAGAGTAAACAAGGTTTAGACTTGGAGCATGATTCAGAACACACGAGTTTAACTATGACACAGAGCCATTTTTTATGGTCGTATACTATTTTGGCAGTTTAGGTGACAAGAACAATACAAGAGAGATATCCTCGAACACAGATAGACGTAAATATTGGTGCTTTCCTAGAAAAAGAGGAATAGGTGAAAGTAGACACTAGTACATTCGTTGGTGTATTTGATTGTACACATTAATTGCTTGTTTATGTATGTGCGCAAGTTTAAATAAGTTCCACATGAATATATTCGTCTAAGTGTGTGTGTATCAGTATGCTTTTGTTTGGGTCTCACATAGCTGCTATGTATTTTACGGGTGGTGTCCAAACACCCCCTCCCACACACCCTTCTGGGATATTACACGGGTGTGGAAAAAAACTCTTGGAAAGCACAGATCGAAGAAGCGGAATTCGAAGGAAAAGGCTGAACGAAGACCTTGGGCAAATTTTATTATAAGAAACGAATGTGAATCGGTGATTTATGAACATCACCCTCTTACTCTGCAACATCATTTAAATTGGGAAAAGGATTATGATAAGCATTCCATATCATTTCCCTTTTGTTCGAGTTGTCGTTCGTGATGTTGCTATTGCTATGATTACGGATTATGCGAAGGAATAATGATTCTTTCAAGTGCTCGGCTCTTACATCTAATTTCCCTTAACTTCACATTGTGATCTCCCCCTCCGGTTCACTACATAGCTGAAATTGTACCCTTTAATTATATGTGTATTTGCTCTAAGTCGAGCATGACACCCTCGTGTTCCCGGTATCTGCGATTTGTAATAATTGCAGGACGTTTTTTGATAGCCCTGAACTTTTTTCTCGAAATTTGCAGCTTTAATACGTCTCTCGTGTAATTTAGATATCGGATTCTCCTGAAAAAATGTCACGAATGCTCGACGGATGTCAAAAGTGATGTTAAGTCAAATCAAGATAACACACTACCTTAAATTTTGACTCAAGGAGCAAAATTCTCACTTTGGGTGGATTGTACAAGTGTCAGGATACTTGTATAATTGAAATTTTATTAATCATTAAAAAAATGCGAAACCTTGGATACATTAAACCAAAGCAATTCATGGGTCTGGGCTTTACTTTTAACGCAGTGATAAAAAACTACGAAAAGTAATGAAAAATTGACACTAAATTGAAGCAAAATTTAAAAAGAAAATTAAACGAGACTTGGTTTATACAGGAAATAATAAGAGGATTTAGAGGAACTTTAAAATTAAAGATTTGGAGAAGAATGTTTGCCAAAGATGGCGTGCGAGCCAGGAGGGCCATGCAGTTAACGAATCGGTCAACTGGAAGCCCTTCAGCACAGAAGAATGCAGTGGAAGGAAACAGCGGATTATGGAATGGAATGGAGGAGTGCTGCAACTTGCGGACTCAGGATACAAAACTTTGGCTTTCAAGGATTAGACAGGAATCTGTTAGTAAAATCAAGAAAAGCCAATCAAGAAAGAGTTTTGGATGAAGCTGTAACAGGAATAGCACAACAAGGTTCTTTTACAGTCAGAGTTGGAAGAGGTAAAACGGGATATTAGAGAACTTCAGGTGATGAAACCCTGTAAGGATCACAGTGCATTAAGCAATAAAATTCGAAGCAGGAACGATAAAATTCAAAATCAAGATGATGATAAAACCTAGAAGGAAACATAGAAATTCGAAATAGTTCTATGATGGAGAAGTGTTCAGAAAAAATAAGTGAAGGAGTAACTAGGTTAATGAAGCCCACAACCATGATTTTACCCTGTAGTTAGGATACGAAGTAGCAGCACTTGAGAAAGTCCATCTGGTTTTCAAGAGTTTGCTTAACAGTCCATTAATAATGCTGGAGAGGGTCCTTGTATCAAAGAAGGCAAAACCTTGAGAGAATCCTTGAACAAAGCCGTATTAATTAGCCTTGTGCTTCTTCTCAATTAAATTCAACAAAGAAAATCATTTGCTACATAAAAGGCAAATAGAAAAAATGCGCTGAGCATTCATAAAAAAATTAATTCACAGTGGCAAACTCGAAGTTTGGATAATTTTAAAGTATAGTTGAACCTAAAATATTTGCATATGAATGGTTTTAAAATATAGTAAAACTTATTCAAAAAATATTGGCAGATAATTATTAAAAGCTAGGTTTAAAATCTGTCGAAAATCTTCACAGAAATTATATCCGAAATTATATCGAAAAAATAAAACAAAGACATTTGACTACGAGTTTGACTTTGAGAAACCTTATGCTTTTGTGCAATTTGACTATGTCCACGTTAAAAGAGAACTGCACGAAGACCACAAATCACGCACAAAATGTTCTGGCTTGGAACAATAAATCGATGACGCTGAGAGGAAGAAAATACTTCATTTTATATAAAACGTATAAATTCCTTACATGAAAAGAAAAGTGGCACACACAGACACAAAGACTGCATAATGACCAGGTGGCATTAATTAAATCTAGATCCGCCAGTGAAAAAATATGAAGAAAGTAATGAGGAAGCCAGGGAGGTACACTCTTATCGATTATTTTTAGTAACTACACCGAGAAAGCAATAAATTAAACCAATGTCCACTGGAGCGTATATCCATGGATAAGTCCGCATATTTTTTCTTTTGACGATGGCATAGCTTTTGCGGAGGAGTTACAAGATGGCTTGCATTATACGCTGGCCAACGTAGAGAAGAACAGAAAACTGTAATAAAGAAACTGTTTTACTAATGGAGAGCGAAGATGACCATTGATGGAAGAATGAAGAACGGCGCAGCGGGAAAGCCCGAGTGAAGAAGTTATTCTAGCGAGCGAAAATGTACGGTAAAAGAAATGTAACACATGCCAAATAGTAAGGAAAAGGTTATTGGTAAAAAAAAGGCGAAGAAACTAACAACATCAAGGAAGAGTTTTTGAAGTAATAGAAATAATAGCAGTGAAGAAGGGACAGCCTTATCAGATATTTGGATACAGGACGGCTTAAGGAAATATGAATGAAATGAACTACGGATGAAACATATGAATGAGATACTGGATGACAAAAATGGAAGTAAAGCAAGAAAAATGATTTAAAAAAGGCGCTAGTCGCTGGTGAACTATTTCCGTCCATGCAGTGATTTTGTCCATTTTTACAAAATTCCTGTATGCCATGAGATGCTTGGTAATTATTTAAATAATAATATTTTATCTTCAATGGACCAAAGAAATTACAAACAATCTGGAAAAATAAAAGATGGTATCAACTCTACGTCTATATTTCAGATTTCATGATTTGTTTAGGTCAATTAAGCAAATAAAAGAAGTAGTAACGTCGATATCATATTATCCTATAGTTTCGATGCAGATTAAGTGATCAATATCATCCTTCTTTTGGAAAGAGTTTCTGCAAACGTTTGATCACAAAATATCTTCAAGGAGAGAGTTAAAAAGTTTTGAAATTTGAATGGATAAATATTGCTTAGTAAGATTTAATTAGCGGATATTTAACACGATCACTACTTTCCGAGGGAAAAAATTAGTGCTTCAAAATCATCGAAGACAAATTCGAGTGAATACAATTCATGCTATTGGTAAAAGGCAGAT
This sequence comes from Hetaerina titia, assembly GCA_037158775.1. Classification (NCBI taxonomy): domain Eukaryota; kingdom Metazoa; phylum Arthropoda; class Insecta; order Odonata; family Calopterygidae; genus Hetaerina; species Hetaerina titia. The sequence continues at coordinate 100,514,526 of CM073770.1, read as the reverse complement.
ATTAGCGTGAAACTTTTGACGCGAAATTACAAAGGCCATAGCCTTATGGAAATTTTAAATGGTAAATTGACTATTCCCAACTTGGATGTTTATTAACCAAAACCGCCTCTAACTATTTCATAGTTAAAACATATTTCAAGAAAAATACTTTTTTAATACTGCCCAAATGGCTTTCGTCAACATGCGAAATACAATATATCTTAAATAAATTAAGAACATTACAGTAATGAATCGGCCTAAAGCGATTATTCGGATAGTGAAAGTTCAATCCATATTAAATCCAATATTGCCAAGAAAATGATTGAAATTAATCATTTTCCAATCAAGTCAAAATGAGTACCTCCTACTATATCATTAAAATTCGTTAAAATTTATTTTCTTCAAGTTTTTATGAAATAAATTCATACCTCAGTGTAATATTTGATTTAAATGTCTATTTAGATTATATAACACTGGGTAAAGGCAATACGCTAATTAATTTAAGAAAATTACCTTACATTAAATTAGATAATCATATAATTAATATGACACCTTTTTAAGCTTAACTATGTGTAACGCACGGCCAAAATGTTCAACAACGTTGTGTTGTGCACGAGTACAACACTTGAATTGACGAAAACAGCTGAAAACAAAAAAATTAAAAACGCCTTGCCGACATAATTCTCCTTTGCGAGAGTCTCGTAACTAAACCTTACACAACAAACAATGAAACGATCTGGAATTTACGCCGGAATTACTGTTTACATTACTTTATTAATGTGTACATATGTTCATCTATCTACAGAATCTAATATCTAATATTTACTGAAGCTCTGCAACTAACTCCAAAATCACCGTCAAAATAAGACGGCTTGGCGTAACTGGACAAACTTCAATCGAGAGATCCGATCCCATATGAATCAACTCTATCGAAACTAATTACTTAGACGTCGAGGATCAATGAACTTGAAGGCGAGATTACAATGCATCAACTTCAGAGTGGAAAAATCATACGTCTTGACCGGGATTCGAACCCGGATTCCTTGATGTATGGCAAAGTCGAATGACTTTTACCCTCTGAAATTGATGCATTGTAATGAGTATTAACGGATGACTCCGTCAAAAGTTACTGTCGCGGCATCTCCCGCAGTTTCTTAGAATTTGTTCGAAGTGGGAGTTCATGATCTTTCCGAATATGAAAGAAAAGTTCAATCTTTTCCAATCTTTTTATTTTTGTGGAAGTGTTGGATTAGATGTGGCATGGTTGATGGCCTAACCCTGACCCCTCCACACATCTGACACCTGGGTCGAAGATGTTGTAGTGTCTGCGGATTAACTATTTGTTTTCTGTGCTACTTGGGAATTATTTCCACATCCTCCCTCTCATTCCTATCCCGTCTCCGCTCCCTCTGGCCTCCCTTCTCCCTTTCCCCTTCACAACCCTTTCTTTCATCCCTCCCCCACAACCCGTCCTCCTCTTCCCCCGTCCCCTTCTCTCTCTCTCCCACATACCTTTCATCAGTCAGTCCTAACTAATCTTCCGAGGAAGACAGAGCACAATTCCGTGGAAATTATCAAGAAATAAAGTGTGAGTGTTCCTTTTATGTGTCCTCATATTGTGTGTTGCTGTCTAATTTATATATTCACATAATATACATATATATATATATATACATATATATATATATATGCGGGTCACGGTGGTCTAGTGGGTAGAGCGTTGGACTACTGACCGGAGGGTCCCGGGTTCGATTCCCGGGCAAGGCACTCTGGGTACCTGCAGCTCCACCCAAGCTAGTTGATTTTTCGGGTACCAGATCTTTCTGGGAAACCATAACCGGCACAGGGAAAGGAACTGGCCCCTCTACCCTGATGTGTGATTATTCACACGCCGTCGGGCTTGGATGAGCTCTACCATCACCTACTAAACCGACCTTCGGGTTGATTACTGTGTTTATGGTTTTATAGATATATGTATATAATATAGATATACTAAGTTAAAAGAAATATCAAATGTGTCTAATTACAACTTTGTACTGGATGATACCGTATTACGGTGAAACCCGTAAAATTTCTTGTTCCCAACCTAATATTTATTAATCTCGATTATTAAAGAGAATTTAAAGGTGTTATACTCCGTTAGGGAATGAGGGACCGCTTTATTTTCAATTAAGTATCTTAATACGTCTGTCTTCTTGCGCGAGGGATTTTTCAATTAACAAGCCTACGAACTCAGTCGTATAAAGATACTAGAATTTGTTGCCAGACCCATTTTGTGAGAATTCATGCTGAAATATAAAAGAAGTTATATATTACCGCTCTACTTTTCTTGATAACAAAAAAACCTGATTCCTTCTAAAGATGTGGGAATAGATAAGAACAGAAAATATAAGTAATTTTGATACTCAGGACAAATAGCGATGGAGTTTATCAGGGCAGAAGAGGAAGTTGCTGAGTGAAATTGGAATAAGGTTGAAAAAAATGGTGGAGTAAATATGATGAGCTAGATGAAGGGTGTTAGGGAAGGAAATTTGTTGGTGAGTCGTGTTTTCGAAGGAAGAATAAAAACTATTGTATAAGTGGAGCCATGTAGAATGTTCGAAGAAAGGAAAATATGGCATGAGACGGAAAAAAGTAAGTTGTCTTTATTTTAAAAAAATTATGCTCCTAAGAGGCTGTTATTATTTTTATTAATTACGTATAACACTCTTGAGCGTCTTGAATCTGTTACCCTTGGTGTTATTAAAAATAATAATGGAAAAAAACCAAAAACGCAGTTATCAACCCAAATATCGGTTTGGTTGGTAAAAATATCGTTCACTCAATACATCTAAATCTAAATAACACCCCGCAAGCCGCCGCAAGGGCGTGTGGCGGGGGGTCCTAGGTCACCACCCAAAAAAAGAAAACCGCATTCAAAACTAACACATGCATGCAAACCAAAATCCACAGTAGTGCATACATTCATGGAAACATCCTATCATTTTACACGCATGCAAACACACATCTACCTTCCTTCACTCCACAAGCATGCAAATGCATATTCTTAAAAAACGAAAAATTGTACCTTAGGATGCAGCAAGAAATTTATCCAAGAACGTGCAAGCTAGATTTTAATAAGTAGCAAGACGAAATAGCACCACCACCACAAGAACGTGCAACATAAAACGCTCTCCTACCCAAGGTGAGGAATTTGACCCAAAGCTGCAGGTAGAAGGATCGAGTCAACATCGCACCATCCACCCGTCAGTTTGTCGTGCCACGAATTCGATTGACGGGATATTTCACCCTTTGCGAAAACAATTTTTGATCTGTGTCACCAACATAATTGTCCGCCAAGATTTGTTTATTTCGGTCCTCTTTGTAATTGAAGCGATTGTTCTGATATAACCTTCATCGCGAGTACACCCGCGGGTCGAGAGAGGTCACCTTAAGAACGCAGAATTCTTCGTATAAATATGCCATGGCTTTTCAATCTACCATTAGTCCATCCTTTCGTTGATTGAATGGGCAGATTGTCCTTTAAAGATGACTTAACATCTCCCTATCGTATCTTATTGCTTTTGCTCGAAACTGTGGGTTGATCACCCATTTACATAAGGTATATCCGTAGGTGCATGTGTGCGTGTATGTTAGTAGATAGCAAAATTTACATTCATGCGTGTTATTAAAATTTTTGCATGAATATATGCGTCCTTGTGGCCGTAGATTGGCAAAAATTTGTTTGGTTTTGCATGTGATTTTAATCACATTTATGGGTGGTGACCTAACACCCTCCGCCACACGCCCTTGAGGTGGCTTCTACATCTACATCTGCACAATGCCTCTCAAGAATGTGTGGCAAGGGGTGGTAGGTCACCAGTCATCCTACGTGTATTACTCTACTTCCTCATGCACATGGCACCATGCGATCCATCCTAAATGCGCGTGGAAAAGGGGGTGACCGAACAACAATCATGCAGCATGCCTACACACGTATCACGAGTATAAAATGGTTAGCAGTTATTATATTTCCATGCCTGCACAAAGAGGACAAGAAAATATGTAAAAAGAGGGCAGGCAATAATTACCGGTTAGTATTCAACGTATTCCGGACGGACAATTCACAAATACGTACAATAGACTTGGCATACATTCATCTACATAATACCCCGCAAGCCGCCGCAAGGGCGTGTGGCGGGGGGTGTTAGGTCACCACCCAAAAAAAGGACAAAAGAAAAACCGCATTCAAAACTAACACACACATTCACCTACATCCCACCCGGCACAAGGGCGCGGGGGTCGGTAGACAGACGACAGACTTGGAGAGTGTATTTTAGTGGGAATTAAAATGTTTTATACCCATATTTTCGACAGAACGTACCTATTACTCACTTGTGTGCTCCCGCTTTTATTGCTGTCGCGAATAGTTCGCGCAAAAAACGAATGCTTGAGTCTGTCCGTTCGACAGTCTCTAAAAATTTTGTGGCAATTGTCGGCCCTGCCAATATAATTAGGGGACATTGTTATATCTCAAGTGTCGGATGCAACATGTTAATGATTCGTATTAAAATAAATTACATAAACTTTATTTATTTATTTCTACGCATCCATTTATTTATGTTTATGGGAAATACAACAATGGGAACCAAGGAGCTAATCGCAACAATGGTGCCGACAACATATGTGTAGTTACCGATACTCAAAAAGCTATTAGTGGTAAAGTTGTGAAGAGCATTAACTTTTCGGTTCGCTTTATCTCTTGATACAATCCATAGTACGTTAAAAGTGCAATCGCTATGATGGCGTCGACATATAGAACTGATGCTGTCCACGAGAATTGTGATAAAGAGAAGAAAGTGCTGGAGGAATATTTCTATTGTTTGTCGCACGCCCTACGGTGTCTCCAGAAGCTTCCCAACCACTTGCGCAAGCAAGCGAGGGCATGGGTCAGGTTTTTGATCAGATCAAAACCCCGCAGCCTAACGGAGATGAAGATAAGAAACGTGCACTTCCTCAGCCTACTACTGGATATGTCTCTAAGGACTCTGAGGAGATTATACATCAGGGATCCCCCAAATGCAAACCAGCCGCTGCCCACACCGCCGACCGATGCATGCTTCAACTGGGAGGAGCAGCCGGGTTCAGACAGTGGAACCACAGAGGAATATGCTCTCAGGATCCCTGACTGGGTGAAGAGATTCATCGAAGGACGCGAGCCCGAAGACCATCCAAAGGACCCCCAACTGAGTCACACCTCTAAAGCTGGGCGACTCAAGGTTGCCACCAGAGCTCCCTTTCAGCGGCCGGGTGCTCCCGGCTTCGTCGGGAGAAGGCGACGTCTCCCAACAATTCACGAAGCAGCAGAAGAGGACGAGGAGATGAATGCGACCGGACGAAAGCCATGCCGTGGCGAACGTTGGTCTAATAAAATGGCAATGTGGGCACATGAGCAGGCAATTGAAGAGAAGGAGAGCGTATTGGCAAGAAATGTCAATACGATTTTGAATAAGCTGGATTTACTAGAACGCCGAAATGTGTTCCTATTAGATTTCATTGAGAAGGGAATGATGGAATTGTATTACACTAGAAAAATTATGAGGGTCATTATGGATTCGCGCGCCAGAGAATTGGAAGATCTGAAAGATGAACTAAGCATGAAGCAGTTGTATGTGGCTTTCATGATGACAAACGACGAAGAGAAGTATCGGAGTCCCCCCAGAGTTCACTGGCGATTGTGCATATAAACATCCATACTAATTACTGATCAACCCTATAAATAATATATTATGTTTATGATTATCAATATGTATTTAGTGTTATAATTAAATGTTAGTAATACTATATCTTAATGAGTTGAATAAAGAAATGTTTCAAAATTAAGCCATTTGCATTTGAATTTCTTATTTGGAATTATGCTTCTTATATTTTATAATTAGATATTTACTGTTTTTTTTGTACCCTCTAAGAGACCACTAGGGTGTGTGGGAGGGGTTGAATACACACCAGACTAGTGTTGACCCAAATATGACTCTACCGTGGTTGGAAAATGTTATTCTGGTAACCTAGGCCGTAATAAAAATACTCTTTGAGGAAAAGCGATGTGTCTTCCTTCACTAAGGAAAGAGTAGGTCAGGGAAACGCGTAATTTCGCAAGAAGACATTTCGAACACTGTCCACGACCGTCCTTTCCATCCAGGGAAAGCGATATTTTAAAATTTATTGCGTCGCGTTCAAAGAAGATGATCCCGACACGACTCGACACGGAAAAAAGATCACAGAAGAAAATGGAAGAATGTAAGCATTGCTATCTATACACAACACAAGGGCGCACGGCGGGGGGCATTAGGGCGTAAGACTTCGAGAGTGTTTTGTGGACATCTACGTCATCTTGTGTACCCCTATTTTTTATAGCGAGAAACTACTACTCTCTTATGTGCTCCCCCATCTATTGTTGTCGAAAATGGTGCGCAGGAAAAACTAATGCTTGAGTCTATCAGTTCGACAGTAGAACTCACTAATTTTGTGACAACTGTCGGCTCTGCCACTGTAATTTAGGGAGGCTACTTATATTTACAATGTCGGATGTAAAACCACACGCTTTATATCTTTACAATAAGTTTAATCAGGCCCTCAGTCTTTGCATATCTAAAGGCTCCAACCGCGGATTATGTATTAAATGTGAATGACGCTTTGTGTCCTCTGGTACGAGTTTTTTACGCAACTAGAAGCATTTCTCTGTACCCTATTCAATTCTGTAATTATTGTTTTTTGAAAAGGAGAGCTCAAATGCTAACCGTACACTCAATGTGAGGCCTTACTAGAGATAAATAGTACTTTACCTTCACTCTTTCGTCTCTACATCTTCCGATTCTACGTTTGGCGACGAATGCCAGCCTTTTTAGCGCCCGTCCACAAATCGTGCGTATATGCTTTCCCCATGAAAGATCCGAAGCAATGGTGACCCCCAGGAATTTTATTTCATACACTAACTGGTGGTGATATGTGACATCAATCAAGTGTTTTAAACTTTTTCTTTGAGACTCTGCCAAGTGAAATGAAGAAATAGCCTCGAAATATTCTCCTCCAAATGTTAATTCTCAAATATGCAGTTTTTTTAGAAATCTATTTTCTGTTGGGGTAAAATGGATTCCATATTTTGGGGGAATCGACCGCTTTGGAAAAATGGGGATCTGCCTTAACCGCACTCGCTGATGTCAAAACACACCGCAAAAGGCATATCGACGACCTTTTATACATTTATCCATGCAAAATATGGAAAATGGTGAGAATGGTAAGCAAAATTAATTCGTCGGGATAGTGTTTCAAGACCCAAGTGAACTACTCCATTAATTCATATTTGGATAGGAAAATGAAAGAACGCCTATATGGGTTTCATTAAAATGGTTCTCAGTTCACTCCAGCTCCTTGTGTCGTAAATCATTTGTTTGGGTCGGTGACCTGGTCACACAACCCCCGGGGACGGGGGTATACCATAGGTAGCGTGTCTGCCTGAGGAGCTGAAGGTCGTTGGTTCGAGTCCCGTGACCGGCGGATATTTTTTGACAAATATCTACCCTGAACCCATGGTGAAACAACGTCCTGGAGGAGTCACAACGTCCTAGAGGAGTTTCTTAGACTATTGCTCGTATTTCCTTTTCTGAAAGACAACTTACGGACACCCGCATAGACGTTGCGTGTTTTGCTTCAACCCTGAGGCAAGGACAATGTGTTTGGGAGGTTAAATGTATTCATGGTCACGTCAACAGCTCCAAAGCAGTTGAATAATGGGAATCGTGACCGGGAAAGCCCAGACACGTGCAGTGAGGGTGTGGGTTGGAGGCAGATCTGCTGATGATAAGGCACTCCGGGCCGTGGGACGGACTACGGCAGGGAAAGGCATCCGCGTTAAAAAGTGTACTCGAAGGATAACTAGACCACAGCGGTGCGCGACGTGAGTAAGCATCACCCCAGCACTGGTTCGATAGAGGATCTACCTTAGCCAACAATCTGTAACGAGTGTTTGAACTATTCTCGCGACTGAGGTTTCCGCATCCCATCATACGAGACAGGATCCGTGACCCACTGCAATTCTATGGGAAGGCACTCGTGGCATTTACACAATATAATTACGTCTGTTGAAGCCTCCAGGTTTGCTGTTCTTGTCTTTTACTAGAAATTAGTTTCGAAATGATACTGTTTACATTTATAAATAAGGCCTTTAAAAATCTTCTTCCCACAGAACGCCATGAATACATGGGCCTTTTATTATTCAGTAAAAGGCTATTGAAAACTACAATAACGGAGTATGGTGCTCATCTACATGTACGTGGTGGACAAATGATAACTTGAGCTCCTTACGGTCTTTTCAAAAATGTCTATATTAAATAATTTTTCCTTACGCCGTAAAAGGTTTTTTTACACCATTGTAATCGGAAAAGAATAGGGGAATAACAAGGTTAGTGTGTTTCAAGAAACTGTAACAGTAACTTTAACGGAGTCACCCGCTATATGTGCATTATAATGCAACCATTTTAGAGAGTAAAAATCATTCGCCTTGACCGGGATTAGAACCCGGATCTGATTATCCTGAAATTATCTGAACCCGAATCCGATCGGATTAAAGCCCCCAAAATTTCAGAGTATAAGAAGATGTTTCGGTAGCTTAAGTGGTTAAAGCACTCGGCCGGATATCGAGGGATCCGGGTTCGAATCCCGGTCAAGGCGAATGATTTTTACCCTCTGAAATGGTTGCATTATAAGGTTAGTGTGGTTATTTACAGCCATATTTACGCAAAATTTTTACAGAATTGACATTTAACCAATAGCTTACATTTGATTATTAATTTTTATTATATCAAATACTCTACAATTGCATTTTGGGAAGGAATTGCAAAGAAAACTGGAAAACTTTCAATAATTCAGAATGTCATTCAATTTTTTCAAATAAAAATAATTCTCTTCCTTTTTATGTTTCAGAATGATTTTTAAATCTTCAGTTTTCATAATGCTTTGGAATAATTTCTAATATTGTTCGAACGGTCAAAACATATAACATCTCTCCATTTGATGACACATTTTACACCAATGGTATAATTGCACATTTAAGTTTTTAAAATTCTTAGAATAATTTAGACAACAGTAGTTGTTTTTGGACTATAACTAAACAAGAACCGATTTACATAACAAAATAAAGCCTGATATCGGAATCTAACATAAGCCCAAATTCGCGTACATACCTCCGTCCAACAGGCTTATCCTATTCCTACTCCTTCCCCGCATTTTCTAAAGATCACCCCTCTGTCAGATTCCTGAAAGTAACCCATCGCCAATGAGAACGCTCTGCATCTACATTACTGCCCCTTTGAATTTCTCCCATCAATGCCCTATCCTCTCACAACATAACCAGCGCACCCTCGTAGATGTACCCTAGTAGACGGCCACGTTTCCGAACCGTCAAAACCTGATTTTATATATGAATGAATTCATGTCTCCTTTCTTGTTTTCTTATTTTCTCTCCCTAAATTTTTATCTGCAGTTTCTCATCTCTTTTTGAAATGCTCCCTTTTTTCTTTCGTTCTTCCCGTGTCTTGCTTAGGAAGTCATCGGTATGAAGCTAAAGGCATTACTTATACGTAACAATGCCAAATTATGTTTCATAACTTTTAAGTAAAATTCAGTTCAAAAGCCTACAGTTGAAATGGTTCGCATAAAATATTAATTTCAAATCTATTGTACGAACTGATAGGTTCAATTATTCGTTTTACCCGCACATTATACGTGAAAACAATAAAAGGAGGAACACATAAGAAAATAATAGGTACGCGTCGTTTATTTTCCGACGATTACCACGACGGATTACCATGATATTCGTCATCCTGAAGACACAGCAGCTTTGTCAGGTGACCTTAATCCTTTTTAACGCTGGTGCAAATTTGGCGATTAGAATTAAACTTCAACACGCGCGTGGTGACGAATTTCTGAAAAAGAGCAATTCCCTCCCGGACACCTATTGCAAAGGGAACACCGAAACGGAATGTGTATACTCAATCAAATACTTGGGCGTTACATTCACTCACGATCTCTTCTGGGCGAAACAAATACGGAGATATATACGTGGGCAGTGGGTCGCGGTGGTCCAGTGGGTAGAGCGTTGGACTACTGGCCGGAGGGTCACGGGTTCGATTCCCGGGCAAGGCACTCTGGGCACCTGCAGCTCCACCCAAGCTAGTTGATTTTTCGGGTACCAGATCTTCCTGGGAAACCATAACCGGCACAGGGAAAGGAACTGGCCCCCCTACCCTGATGTGTGAATATTCACACGCCGTCGGGCTTGGTACATGGGTGAGCTCTACCATCACCTACTAAACCGACCTTCGGGTTGATTACTGTGTTTATGGTTTTATACGTGGGCAAGCCAACAAAAGATTAGGATTTACTAGAAGAGTACTGAGTAAATGTGATAAAAAAGTCAAAGAGAAATGTTATCTGTCATTGGTTAGGCCTCATTTAGAATATGCTGCAAGCACATGGGATCCTCACAAAGTTGGATTGATTGCCGAATTGAATCGCGCGCAGCGTAGAGGAGGTAGATTTGTTAAACGTAGAAATGATAATCTTAGTGGCGTATCCAAAATATTAGAGCAGATAGCATGGGACTCACTCATAGAACGACGGTGAAATTACAGATCTCTTGCTTAAATTACAGATCTCTTGCTCGCCGGCCCCGGTGGCGGCGGGGTAACGTCCTCGTCTACCAACTGAGAGGTCACGGGTTCGATTCCCGTCTGGGTGGATTTTTCTCCATCCAGGGCTTGGCTGTATGTAATTGTCTTCAATGTAATGTATGTAAGGGTTAGGTGGAAGAAGGGACTATTAAGTCTCAACCTCGCCCAATTAAGTCGATAATGAATAAATTGGAAGGGAGTCTCTTTAGCGGTCATGTAAAAATTGTATTATTACCCCCACCGTACTACGGGAGACAAGATCATATTAGTAAAATTTGAGGGTTCAAGTGTTGAACGGATAGATTCAAGATGTAATTTTTTCCACAAACAATAAGGGATCAGAATAATATTTTCCGACCGCCGTAGGGGTCATATTCGCGTCAAAAAAAGTCTGGTGTGTATTTACACCCTATCGGTGGCTTCCAGGGTACATAAATGAATAAAAAATTTTAGAAAAAAATGATCAAAAAATAATAAGAGCTAAGCCTGTCAGAAATGTCCTAGCGTGTATTGCTCACTGAAGAACAAACATGGAAACAAATATGGGAAATATACCCTTGAGGTAAATTCATTGGATATATTCTGAACCACGACAGCTGAGTAAGCACCATAATCATAAAGACAGGGCTAGAATGAATGTCAATGTAAGGAGCCATATTTTAGTAAAAATTTAGCATGCAACAGGAAAAATCGGAGAGCTGTTACAAACCAAGATTAGGATCGATAACTCCTGATAATGATGGCAAAATCTTACCAAGAAAAAAGGCCCTCATATGCAGGCGAACCGGCACGTATTTGTTGGAGATGGACACGGCTGCATTAAGACACGGGAAAATCTTCCCTCCATATTCGAACTTCGATGGAAGGGATCTCAGTGGACTTATGGTACGCCGTTTCATCGCGCACTCTTTAGAGATAGCATTGTTCCTTCGGAAGGATTGGATAACACACAAAGGTCTAAAATGGTTATTACTGAAAGCGTGAAGAGAACGCGATGTAAAAATAAAAAGCTAGCTAATTCTAAAAATGTATTAACTGCAACACCATAATGAATTCCACCCTAAAACTCTTCTTCATAATCGTATTAAGGGAGTCTCGTTACACACAGGGAAAAATTAGGACACACGACGCCATTTTACTTGTACCACTAAAACGATATTTAAGGATTAGCGCACACCCACTAAATTTAATACCCTTAAAACTCCCCTCGAATGATTGCATGTGAAAACATAGACCTTTAAAAAAACACGAGCTAAGCGGAAGGGTAAAAATGTTATTGGGTAGCAAATTAGAGCAACTCACGGAAAATAATTTTCTACAGACACTGAACAGCGGAAGAGAGTATTACCCTATGAATAGGGGAAAAAAGTATATTGCGTAATATTCTCAAAACATTTAATACATAACTCTGCGAACTATATAGAAATATATGTGTGTGTGTGTGGGTCCCGGTAGTGGAGGTGGTAAAGCGTTGGACTACTGACGGGTTCGTTTCTCGGGCAAGGCATTCTGGGCATCTGCAGCCCAACTCAAGCTATGTGATTTTTCGGGTACCAGATCTTCCTGGGAAACCATAACCGGCACAGGGAAAGGAACTGGCCCCACTACCCTGATGTGTGAATATTCACATGCCGTCGGGCTTAGTACTGGGTGAACTCTGTCATCACCTACTAAACCGACCTTCGGGTTGATTACTATGTTTATGGTTTACATATAAACATATATACATATTAACACATGTACATACATATATACATATAAACACAAAAACATACATACTCGTATATACATATTAACACATGTACATACATATATATACGAGTATACGCGTATGGCTGCAGCACTGACGTTTTTGGGACGTTATTCTGATGAAGGAGACTCTTTCTTGACTCGCATAATTACTGGTGACGAAACATGGGTTTGTTATGCATGACCTGAGAGTAAACGACAGTCAATTGAGTGGCATCATGCTCATTCACTGAACAAACCAAAAAAATTCAAGACAGTTCTGTCCACCAGGAAACTCATGGCAACCATTTTCTGGGATCGACGAGGTGTATTGCTTATTGATTTTATGGCCCGTGGAGACACTATTAATGCCGATGCGTATTGTGAAACATTAAAGAAATTACGGCGGGCAATACAAAATCGGCGGCGAGGTCTATTGTCTACTGGTGTCATTCTCGTTCATGACAATGCCAGGCCTCATGCAGCTGGGATAACACAAAAACTTTTGCAGCAATTCAAATGGGAAACTTTCGACCATCCACCGTATAGCCCGGACTTGGCCCCTTCAGATTTTCATCTCTTTACAAAGCTTAAAGACTTTTTGGCAGGAAAAAGATTTGACAGCGATGAAGAACTTAAAGAAGGAGTGACCCTGTATCTCAATGAGCTGGCGGCGAAGGACTATGCAGCAGGAATACAGAAACTTGTCACACGTTATGACAAATGCCTTAATTTGCTTGGAGATTATGTTGAGAAGTAGTTTAAAGTATCCTCTTTCAAATAAAATTTTTTATGTTTGTTAATATTTACTTTTGTGTCTTTATTTCACGAACGGGTACTACTTTCCGGATGACCCTCGTACATATAAACACAAAAACATACATACTCGTATATACATATAAACACATACACATACATACTCATATAAACATATAAACACATATATATACATATATACATATAAACACACAGCTATAGAATTTTTAAGACATAGAAACACAAGGAAAGGACACTCACATATGTTCTCGAGGAAAAGCGGAGAGGACATGTGCCGGGGGAAGAGTGAACTGAGGAGAGGTAAGGGACCAATAGGAAACGGATAAGGGGGTGGAAGGGGATATGTAGGCAGCTATCGGATGCATTCAGTGTGCTTGGTTCTGCCTGGGGAGTTTAAATGACTGGAGCATCCGGATATGAGCTCTCGAGAAAGTGAGAACCCGCGAGATGGCGGAATGGAGGAGATAATAAGCGCAAAAATATTTCCTCGAAACGCATTATTCCTATCCTTTATGACGTTGTATGATTGCTTTCCAACTGTCCTTTCCTATTGTGAGTCGTCTAGTTATCGGGTGAAACAGCTCCCTAACGCCATCTCTTGGCCAAAGAATCGGGATATTTGGTTGCATGAACGCCTAGCTGATTTCAGTGCAAATTACGTTTCCTGGATAGCTTGGACGTGCTTGTCTCCTCCGAGAGTCTGTTTGCGCCGGCGACCGAGGCATCGGTGGCCGGGATTTGGAGAGCGGCACTGCCGGACTCTCTCGGTGATCGAGGTTCCGATCGTGTTTTTTTACGAGCGGCGATTGACCACCTAGTTCTTCCAGGGGGGTTAGGTTTGACTGTCGACTTTCTTCCACCCGGAAGGCCTTGCTTCCGTCTTGTTTACTGGCTCAAGACTGGCCTCATCTCCTGTTATAGATCTTAGGCTCTGTTTTGTTTGCCACCTCCCCGCCGCGCCTGGTGGGTGTATCGGGGAAAGATTGTACGTGAACGAGTGTTTTTTCTCTTTGGAATGTTTGATTCTTTTGGTACGCTCTCCTTTTTTTCGCGTAGACGTACTCAGTTTGATTTTTCAAAATGGTCGTACGTCGCGTAAACACGCTCACCTTGGAAGTTGACTAGAAGGCGAAGCCCCCCACTCCGTTGGAGGTCCACCCCTTCATGCTGGAGTCCCTGGGCCTCACACCCGAAGAGATAGTGGCAATCCAACTTGGATACAATCGAAATTTGGTATTCTTGTTGTTGGCAACTGAAGATGCAACGAATAGGGTTCTAGATAATATTCCGCGTAAACTACCATTTCCATTCTTAATTGATCAGAGGACGACAAAATTATTGACGAGACTTCTGGCAGCCCTTGTTATTTCAGGGCTCAGGAGACCCCGTTGGAAGACGCAAAAGTCGAGGACCAATATTTTGAAAACATACATCGCTCCTTGGGGAACCGGTGGAAGGGCGACAAATGGCGCACGAGCTGACAGGTACGAGGATGGTGCGAATGACGATCGAGAGGAATATGCCCTCGTACGTACACATCGGCGGCAACCGGGCCATCATACTCTACGAGGGTCAGCGCCGCACTTGTACCCACTGAAACCAAGAAGGCAACGAGCGCAAGATCTGCCCTTGGAAACAGGGAGGGAAGAGCTATGTGGACGCAAGTGTTATGGCCTCCAACCCGAACACCGCCGAGGAGACGGAAGAGCACAAGGTGGCTGTGGAGGAGAGGACGCGGTCGCTGCTACTAATCGAGGGTGCGCATCCAGCTGCTCCCGCCGCCCCCCCGCATCTCCTTTCAGTTGGGTAAAATTTTAGAGGGAGTGAAAGTGGTCAGCGGAAGAAAGGGATCCAAAATAGAAGAGAACAGAAGTCATTGAACTCCTGATTTTGAACATCGATCTAGCTGCAGTCCCTAACAGGTCGCCTATTCTCTCTCGACCACCGGCCCCTGTCTACGTGACCCCGTCAAAGGAGAACGGATCATCCTTCGTCCTTCTTTTCCTCGGCCACACCACCTCTGCTGGACTGTCTCTCCCCGCAATCCTTGCATCATGGGCTTCCAATCCCCCGAGAACCACTGGTGACAGCGGGGAAGGATGCATATGATTGCAAATGTATCCATCCCCAAAGGATGGCCCCTTGAACCCAGTATCATGGAAACTCAAGAAAGTGTCATCGGTCCAGGATGTTGACACATGTACGAGTAAAAGTTTGTCGACAACAAAAATCCCAGATATCCCATCGTCCTTCTCCAATTAGGCCAGCCAAGTTGTTAGCGATCTTCCTAGAGCTCCTTTGGAGGCGGACCAAATCGACCTATCTCCCCTGATTTCTCCTGACAGCGCCCCTTCGGCAATTGACCTCCTGTCCGCTACACCACCCGTTCCCCCTTGAGGCCATCTTCTGGACTGGGACGGGCCCCAGCTGTGCTCGCTCGAAGAAGGCCCCCCGTGGAACGCTGCAGAATTACCCGCTCTTCGTGGAGACCACGGCCGGCTCTTTCTCTTCGTACGAGGTCGGAGGGTAGGGATGCGGCGACAACTCGCGACCTCGATCGTCCCGAGAAGCGGCCAAGCACTCATCGCCCGGGTTCGAGCCGCGACTGGAGCCACGTAAGCCACGACCAAAACTCTGGTAAGTGATGTCCGGCGCCCAAGGCTGTCCAATCATTTTTCCAATGAATATTATTTCGCTTAATATTGCCGGCGTTCATAGCGCCTTAAAATTTCGGTCCTCCAACGTTTTATCTGCGATCTCAGGGTTGATGTATTCCCCCTTCAAGGGGTAACGGAGGGCATAGCCTCTGATGCGAATACAATTCAGGCTATCGGCATTTCGCCGACTGTCATTCTGGCACCGCCATCCTAGTCCGAAATGGCATTCCGTTCTATCATGTTCGCCGCCACGAAGCGGGCCGAATAACGTCCGTTATCGTGAATGGCATCCACATCACAAATTTTTACGCTCCCTCCGGTGAGCGCGCGAGGGCAGAGCATGAAGCTTACTATATTTTAATGAACTTCTCCTCCCCTACCTGTACTCCTTCTCGGGGAAGGCCATCTAGGGTGGATATTTTAACTCCATCTACCACCTAGAGGATAGCGCCTCGAACAGGGATAGGATGACATACTATCCAAGCAGGGCATTCTCACTGAAGCTGGACTCCATTGAAGCGAATGACGCAGTGCGTTTTTTCTGCGCCGGTCCCGCCCCCTTCACGCGATAAGGGAACAACACTCGGACTCGGATTGAGAATCTCTTCCTCTCGGTATCGCTAAAGAATAATATCCAGACACAGTGGACACCCTCCCGGTGTCCTTCTCTGATCACTTCGCGTTGATCATGAGTGTTACGAGCCCGGTCACAACCCCGGCCGCGCGAGCCCACCGCTGCGACAGCGTGTGGCGCATGGACCTCCGCGTCCTGGAGGACGTGACTCCAACCTCACCCGGGTGTGCGAACTGATCGCAGCCCTCAGTCCCGGTGCAGACCTCGCTATGTGGAGGGACGACGTTTTCTAGCCCCGCATTGTCACCAACACCAAAAGACAAACTTTAGAGTGGCACAGAGAAAAAAATTCAACATCTTCTTCTATCGCCGGGCGCTGGAAGAGCTGCAACGCGCCCGAGGATTTCCACACTCAAGTATCGTCCTTAAAAAACTATACTCGGCCACGAGCTCCAAAACAGCGCTCCCTTATTTATGTGTATTAAGAACAGAAGAGGCCCTATTACACTTCCCTTGGGGACGCCCAAAGTTACATCTCTTTCCGTTGAGCACGTCGCAAGATCTGTCATTGTTATTATTATCAAACTAATCAATCATCAATTCAACAAATCAAATATCAATTATTAGCAAACTAATAAACTTGTTTGCTATTTGGCAAGAAGTGTCAAATCCAATTAATAATTTTCTCATTTATTCCATTGCATTTAAGTTGGTGTAACAATTTATTGTGTGGGACTTTATCGAAGGCTTTTTTGAAATTTAGGAATACTGCGTGGAGTTGTGTGTAGTTTTCTCCCGATCAAAGTATATCCTGAATGAAAAGACCTAATTTTGTTTCGGAAGATCTGCTCTCCTTAAATCCGTGTTGGTTGTTGCTTAGTATTTTCCTACTAATAAGTTATCTCATCATGTTACTGACAATAATGTGTTCCAACATTTTAAATGAGATCGTTGTTAAGGAAATGGGTCGGTAATTGGTTAGTTTATCCCTATTTCGCCTTTATAATGGCAGTTATATGGGCTAGTTTTCAGTCGCGAGGTACTGAGCCATCTTCTATCGATTTTAGGAAAACAATTTCTAAAAACGGGGCAACGAGGAGGGCGATCTCTTCCTCAACAACCGAAAATCCAAGTTCCTACGGAACCGGCCCCCGTCCTCCATCGGTTAGTTAGAAGCGCCCTCCCTCAAAATCTTATGGTTCTGGTAGGGAGAAGGAGTTGGTTCCCGCGATTGAACGAAACTGCAGAATATTAGACCACTGCGTAAAACTGAGTGTTGGAAAATGTTTTACTACCTTCCCTCCCAATCGTGGCCAGCTTCCGCCAACTCAACCGGATTGTCTTCCAAGGCTATGGAATGTGACCCTTAACCGCGAAATTTAAGGAATAATTTATTAGAACGGCTAACCGAATAATATGGAATGACTACGTGATGAATGTGTTCCGCAACCAGCTCTATGGCCCGTTTGAGCTGGGTGGTCTCAATTTAACGGATTCAGCTCTAAAGGCAAAGGTGGTCTACCCGAAGCTCAGTGTGCGCATCCTCGGGGGTGACGACGCGTGGCGCAAGGCACTCCTCAAGGGCGCGTGGCAGGAACTTGCGCGCGATGAATGCCACCGGAGGACATTTGAAGAGACGAAAAAGGTCGCCTTTCTCCTGCGAGATGGAGAAGCAATTAGGGTCAAGACCCTGTATCTCAGAGATCTTGCTGGGCAGAGTGATATGGTATATCTCCCTCGAGGGACGTAGTCTTGGATAAACTGGGCGACCTTCAGGGCGAACGATGAGGCATGTTGGGGAATTTTCGACGTAATCGCGAACACGACCATGACGAGGGAAGTGAGAAACTGATTCGCCCCTTTTTCCATTATGTGGTCTAATAGATGACGTCGTACATTTGATTCTTGGTTGCGACGATAAACTCAGAGAATAGGGAGCCCAGAAAAAGATATATAAAAACCCGGGTGATTGGCGGCCGGGGTGGTAAAATCCTGTTTTTCTTTATCATGCATATGGATTTTCACGTCTTTTTGGGGATTTTTTTGTGAATATTTTTCACTTTCCCTAACCCTTGAAACGCTTTTCATTTCCCTTATCCCTTACGCATCCCACCCACTGCTTGCACCCCCTGCCACACACCTTCGTTGTGGATCGCACAGTGTTTATTTCAGTGCAGAAGTCCAAATGGTAGTGAGGACGTCCCGATACGTCCGGGCCCCGGTGGCGGTGGGGTAACGTCCTCGTCCACCAATCCAAAGGTTCAATCCTGGGCGAGTTGTTCTCCATCTAGGGCTTGGATGTTCGTATTGATCTCAATGTTATCACTGTTAATAGTCCGATGGCCAAAAAGTGCCGTTTTTGGACCAAGGATGAGAAAATAGAAGAATAAATATAAATGCAGGAATACAAATCAGCAAGGGTATCTTTTGCCCATGTAATTCCATGAATCCGTCAAGGCGGGCCCTTTAAATTGAATATTTATGTCGCAAATAATACAATATTTTTCAAACCATTTTTTCAAGGCAGCACTTGAATATAGGACCTTGCAACAATACATTAAATTTGGAAGAACCAAAAAATTAAGAGAATGAGTAATTGAACGTTTAACGAAATTTAATTCCAAGGCGACAAAAAATGGAATTCTGAAACGGCGTAGGATCAGTTAACCACAGACTAATTAATTCTAAATCCCCTTGCGGTAAGTTCCTCTGAAGCAAGCCATTATCCCAGTGAAACTAATTGTGAGTCATAGGGCGAGACACGAGAGCTGCCGTTTCACAAATTGTGTGTGCCTCGACAAAAAAAGTACATACGCATAAATCCGCGACGGAGCGTACGTAGCGCTCTGTGGTAGGCTTAAGCGTGTTGGGAAGGAGAACAGCCCTCGAAGTTGGAAGGGAGGATACCGGGGGTTTGCTTCGGGGGTGGGAGTCGTCGAAGGGTTGAGAGAAAGTGTTGAGGGAGAGAAGAGAGACGGGAAAGGAAAGGCGAAAGGAAGAGAATTGAATCCTGGAATCCGCTTTTGTGCCCTCGCACAGATGGAGAGAGGGAGAGACGAATCCGTCGCCTGGTAACGCGAGGGTGGGGATTGGGGGCGAAGAGGGGCGTGGAGTAATGCAAAAATCGAACCGGGGGGGGGAGGGGGAAGGAGGCGGAGGGAAGGTGAGAGGTTGGGTAGGGAGCAGAAATGCGAAGTCTGAGAGAGATTAATTGGTCCCGTAAGGTAAGAGGACGGAATCGGAAGGGGATTCGCGACGGACATGGGAGTGAGTGGCAGGGGGTGGTAGTGGGGAGGGGAGAGGTATGAGGGAGGGCCGCAAGAGAGCGTGGGTGAGGGCGGGCTGGGATCCAGGGTTCGGCGACGGCGGAGGAGTGGGTGAGGGGAGTGCGGGGAGGAGTGGGCGGGCGGGGGAGGCGGAGGTTTGAGTCACCCCGAGTATCAGGCGAGGGGGAATGAGAAGAATGACGAGGAAGGGAAAGACGGAAAAAAGGGCGATCGGTGGCTTGAAGAACTCGTGGTAGTGGACACTTTATTCAAAAAGTCTTGCTTCGCCCTCCTGAATTTTGAGTCGCGCCTCGGATGGTCGCTCATTGCTGGGTCACGGAATGTGGATGTGTCCTGAGTCCTTTCTTTTATTACCAATAGGAGTTTCGACTCCTATGACATGCACCTTTCGAGCACTGGAAAACCTTAAATCCTTTTTGTTGGCCTTTTTTTCACTCACTCACAACCTGACGTGTCGGAACGTTTTAAATCAATCAAGAAAATTAGATTGTTTTGAATATTCAATTGGGTCTGGAACAATTTTTTACTTGATTTCGTTGCTAGGTAGATGTATCTCAGAAATAAATGCTTAGTCGACCGCGGAAACAACAAAATAGCATACTCTCGAATTCGCAAGAAATAACTATTGAAATTATTAAGACTTTTAATAAAGAGAGCGCACCTAATTACCCAAACATAGTCATGGAAATTTGCGACAGAACGTTCAATGTCACAAGATGAGAAACGAAAGCGAAAAATTCACGCTCTTAGAGACATCCGAGTTGCCATTTCGGAGTTTCATTAGTCTCGCCATTTTTGAAAACATTTTACAGTAAATATTGTTGAGGACAATGTTTTTCTTATGCAAGAAATATATTTAACGGGATCTCACACTGATCTCGAAAACTTAGAACATGTGTATTGCGATAATATCTTATCCAGATCACGGCATATCATGTACAATTAAGGAAAATGTTAGTCAAGTGGGTGCAGCATTCTTGTATTTAAATAAAATTATTCTTTTAAAAAGACTATAAATAAACTTAATTTTCGCGGTCAAATGAGAACGTGATTTTCTGGAATAGTGGATTCTTAAATAACCGATTTTAAGGAGTAGCCATTGATGATATGGGTTTAAAATTCCCATAGGTAATATTCCTTGTGTTCAATTAGATTTATGCTACATAAGATGGCTAACTACTCTCACGCGATTTAAGATGTTTCGCATCGCTATTATTAGCTTCCGTTTATTCCATTGTGAAATAAATACTTGGTGAATAAAACCGCCATACTTGCATCAGCAGGTTATGGCTGCCAACTCTGGCCTTCGACAGCCATTCAGATGGAAGTATAAAACTTGGAAATTATTATTAAGCCATTGTATTTTTTTTATCCGTTCCATTTTTGACTAAACCATCGGTAGTTGCCCAAAGGAAATTTTTCGCAGTAAATTTAAGCCGAATAGGCATGCCTGCATCAATAAAGAATTCTTATTATGGCATACAAGGATATAATGCGTGTTAACATTTTTCAATCCTACGAAATCTCAATTATAAAGCACTATAAGATGAATTTGCAGAAGTAAAACCGAAAGGAGTCGTTTTAACCACTGTCTCCTTAGCTCATTACCGCCTTCAACTTACCCTTGATGCATTTTGAGATCATTCATATCCCTGTAATAATACGAGTGATCTGAATACTAAAATACATAGAATGAAATCTATCTGCTCGAGTCTAACTTTTCCAATTCAAATTCATATTGAAAAGGCAATAGAGTTTTCACTACTCCAGCGTTAAAAGAAGTTTCTTTCCTGAGCATCTCATTGGAAAAAAATGCAAGATGGAAAAATTTAGCTGAGTAGATAAGGTTCTGATGATTAGGGAGATGGTAAAAGAGGTGCTGTAAGTTCAAATCCCAATGATAAATTTCTTTTTTAATAACGCCAGTCGCTAATGAAATGAAGACATTTTTGTCTCTCAACTTCTGGAATGCCTCACTTTATAATTAAAGAGGCGGAGCCTATCGATAATCCATATTGACCGGGCCTCCTAATTTCCCCTCTGTCAAGTTTCTGCGCTGATCCAAGGGTTCTATCGCCCAAGGGGGAATTTCATTTTGGTCTTCACCTCATTTCGTTCAAATTACGCCCAAGAATAACATAGAGCTTGATTCGGAGGTGTTTATCAGCAAAAACAACAAAGAGAGGGAAACATCGAGGTGTGTATGCGTGCGTTTAAAAGAAGGAGAGATTCAAGTGACAGATGGATTCCGACGATAAAAAAGAAACTTCGGGTTGCCCATTGATTCCTTTAAAGCCTCTGGTAACTCAACAAAACAAATCAAATCGGATGCAGTGAAATTTCGCAGGAATCAATTTATTTCAAAATTCGCTTATTTGTTTTTCAGAATAGTTTGAAATACAAGGAAAAGAAAGACGAAATTGATTGAATCATTTTCATGTATAAAATATAAAGGTTTGACACTGTTTCAGCATATGCCTAAGGTTCTTAGGAAATTAATTCAAAATTTACAATTTTCCACAAATTAAAATTTAATAAGACCGGTTCTCCTGATGATGATGTAGTTACAGTGAAACCGGTCGTATAACATTTTATTTTGTGGAAAATTGCATATTTTTTATTTAATCATGATACTTCACCATATCACGCCTGGATTGTCTCTTTTTATTCTTAGGAAAATTGTAATACAAAGAGCATTGCCGTAAAAATCGATAAGATTATGGAACTCACCCTGAACTACGCCACCTAAAAACTTCAATAAAATCCGTCGTGGCATTGATCAATATTATTAAATTGAAAATAGTATGTGAATTGCAATGATTATTTTTCATGCAAAAAAGTTGAAAAACAAATTTATTCACGGGACGTCAAAATCCGGGAAGAGCAACTGGAGCAAGTGCAATAAACCATCTGGGCAGCAATAAAACTTGGAATGGAAGAAGTTCGAGGGACATTAAGCAAAATAGAGCTCATGATGGGAAGACGTTCATGAAGGAGAGGACTACGTGTATGTTCAAAGAATTTCAGGTTACAATCAAAGAAGTGCTTCTACCAAACGTTCGTATGAAGCATGGCACTGACTATGGGCGAGAGACATGGAGCATTGGGAAAGTAAACCAGGGAAGAATAGCAGCCTTTGAAACGAGGTACTAAAGACGAAAATGCAGAAGATTAAATGAACATACAACGTAATAAAAGGGTAAGAATTCTTGGCAGAGGAGTAGAATAAAGGATATTATGTAGAACTCAATGGAAAAGAAGAAATAGATGGATTGGGCACACCTTGAGGCACAATAACTCATTTAGAAACATAATGGTAGTGAAAATTGACGGGAACATCTCGTAAGGAGGGTCAAGAGACAAGTACCTAGGACAAATGAGGAAGGAAGTAAAGCAGAATGGGTATCCGGGGGTGAGGGAATTAACACTGATTATAGAGGAATAGAGGGCTGCAGTGAGCCGATCTTAGTAGTGAAAAACTCTAAATGATTAGTATTTAATATTGAATTGACTGAAAAGTTGTGCAGCTCAAATTATAAATAAAACATTTATTCTTTTTTACGATATTTTTAAACAAAGAAAAGCGAAGGACAAAAGGAAGCTATGAGCTGGTCAAAAAATATTAATTTTCACAAGTGATTCCTCTTTTACAACGCTACAGCAAAATCTCCATAGCAATCAAGGGAGACTCTACGTTTCCTTCTCTGCCATTGAAAATGTTAACGAGCCAAGGGAAAATTTAAATTCAGAAATATATCCACAGTTGTTCATCTCACTCCAAAATATTCTCGTTTTATCTTTTAATGAATGAAATACAAAATGAATATGTCCTTGTATAAATCCTAAGTACTCGTGAAAGTTGGTTAATTTCAATGACCTTCTACGTTTTAATCATATTTTAGAGAAGATCATTTAAAAATTTTCAAAATACGAGAGAAAATGCCTCACAGAAAAAAATATTCCAATGCGCAAAGGAAGAACACCGAAACAAGTCAGTCAAGTGAGGCATTTTTTTCGGTATTTGAAGATCAAGCATGGCAAAGAGCCGGAAGAGGGCCTTTCTCAGCTCAGTCCTTTCCAAGCGACGGCAGAGTGTGAGAGGGATCCGTAAACGCCAGGGTAATCCCCAGACCCTGTTGCAGATACCGTCTCCGAGAGGCGAGTGGCATTTTCCCCCAGAAGAGAGCAACCCGCACACCCACCCCTTCTCACTCCTCCCATTTCGCTGCCCCTCCCCGTCAGCCCACCCCCTGCCCTTAACCCTCGTCCGTCCTTGCAGACCCCGGTCGCGGTATGAGGATTGGGCAAGGGACCTTATCTTACCCTTTAACTCCGTCGACTTTTTTATGAAAGCAAAAATCAAGGACGGCTCGGAAGTTGGTGGGAACTTTGAGACCAGGTCGGTTATCGCGGGGCCCCTTTAAAACTTCGTGAGGGCGTTGAATATTTAACCGTAGTATTTTATTTAGTCCTTCATATCCCTTACACTGCAAATAAAATGTTAAACCTGGAAAAGACACTACTCCGGAAGGATATAAATTCTTAATAGATACATATATATCAGTTTGCATTTTTGTTAGCCTAGATAATTCCCACTATTTTTCGGGGAAACATCGTCACCTTGAACTTCCTTTTATTAATGTAGAATCAGAGCAAATTAATGTAAAGAGAGGTCTGCATTTCCCCCTCTAAACACCAGTAATTCTAGTTACTCTATGTAGTGAAACATCGTTAATTCCCACTCTTCAGAAGAATAATGCATAGTTGATGCAATTGATGCCCCGCGGAGTTAATACCGTACAGTTATATAAAGAAAGCCCTGTAACTCGCATACATGTATATTTTGACCTGAAATGGCTGCCTATGGCCACCGGGAATGGAAGTGCCCTCGGAAAAAGAAAATCAGTCCACTCATTTAGAAAGATGATAACACTAAAACCCTGTAAGGAAGGCAACGACCAAAAAGTTAATAACTGAATGAATTTATGAATATACTTCATTATCATAATCATTTTGGTAGTGGTGTTTTTGACTACGGATTCGGATGTTTGACGGTGTAAATATTTAAATAAATTGATTAAACCAAATATTAGTGAACCTAATTATCCATGGCATATAAAAAGTGCCTATCCCAAATGCTCCAAGATGCCAGATGAGTTTTTCTGTGCACTCTTCAAGTGGAACAACATATGTGCACTCCTCAATTGGAACAAAATTTTAATCCTATGAGGAAGAAGATGACTACAAGTGACATAATTCACAAATTAGTGAATTGAAGGGAAATATTTAGACATGAAATCAAATAAGAAGTGAAAAACACATGAATGACTCCATTGACGGATGAATATGACAAAAAATTTATATTTTTCATGGTCTAAATCCTATTACTCTGTAATAACGTACTATATTACGCTATTCACTATCCTGTAGTAAAAGGATTAAGCACACTCGATGGTATCAGGATTGACTACGTGGAAATTAATATTTGAAAGAAATAAGAATACTATTTCCAAAAAAAATATCTTTATTTAGTTCAACTAGCTGCAACGCAGACTTCATCCTCAGATACCATGAGGATGACGCTTATGTGTTGAAATTAGCGGTAACAAATGAAAAGCTTGCGGAAAATACCTAGTGTTCTTCGTTAAAAATGTAATCCCACTATGTGGGATTAAATTTTTAACGTTTAAGCCAACGCTACGTTTAAGTAACAACTATGCCAGCAATTATTCATGCTTGATTTTTAGTGCAGTCAAAATTCATTTGAAATTCCATGGAACTTAAGGAAATTTCTCTGACAATTTACTTCATAAAAACGCTTTAATTTAAAAACACCCATAAGAAACGTGAAGGGGAAGGCTGTTCAGGAGATATTGCGCCATGTTTATTATTGAATTATAGAAGGCATCGTATAACTTGGATCAAATATTATTGTTTTTTGGTGCACGCATTTACCTACCGACACATTTGAAAAATAATTTGGCTTAATATCAGTTTAGGTAAATGCGTATTTTTAAGGGCCTACTCGTAATTTTACTAATCAGTATTCGTGGCGAAAAACGTTTCGTCAAATATAAATACTCATCTTTTCTTAAACAAAAATTTCTCTTTGGCTTTAATATCTGTAATACTGTAAGGAAGCAGGAGAGTCACTCCATCCTGTATTAGGAAAATCAACAAAAGAGCGTGAGGCCTAAAACAAGCCGAAAAAAGCAGCTTAGTATCTTTGCAGAGAGGAAGAGCGCCGTCAGAGAAAAGGTCTCATTTAGTGAAGCATCCATGGACGAGCAGAGTGAACGCGCGTCATAGTCAACGCTCTCGACCGCCGCTGAGCATCACGCTCTTCACAAGACTGAATATGTGCACGCACGCATAATACTGCACGAAAACACGTGTTCAAGAAACGTTTACCCCTATAATCTCTCGTCACTTGGATTGAATGTAAACGCACGATATCGTGTTTGAATGTATATATGTATATATTATTATTAGGTAATCTACCGGTTAAGGTAGGTTTTTGGATGGACACAACGATCAAATAAACATTTTGTAACTCCAAACAAAACCCAATCCAGCAACCTAATCTACATCAAGTTCCTCTTCATCTATGTGTACTTCTTTCCTCCCTTCATCCCGTCCAACATCCCTATCCTGTTCCTGCTCTTTCCTCGCTTGCCCAACATTCTCCCCTCTATTACCTTCTTCAACATTCCTCTACCGCTCAATCTGCATTTCATCCATTTTTCCTGCCTCCAGAGGATTTCTCTCAATAACCCCTCTCCTCACCCACCATCTCCAGTACTTCCTCATTTGTTTTCCTTTCGATCCATTTTACCTTTTCCATTCTTCTCCACACCAACATTTCAAAAACCTCCAATCAACGTCTATCCTCCTGCTTCAGTGACCACGTTTCCGCGCCGGACATAGCTACGCTCCATATCAGAGTTTTTACGAGTCTTGTCTTAACATCCCTACTTAACGTCCCCGTTATCAGCTCCCTTCTCCTTGAGAAAGCCTCCTTACCTAGCGCAATTCTTCTCCTTACGTCCCTACCACTCTGACCGTATTGGTCCAAAACACTTCCGAGATATGTAAACTGCTCTACCTGCTCCATTTTTTCCCCGCCTATTTTAATATTTAGCTTAGCCTTTTTCTTTCTGGAAAATCGCATAACCTTTGTTTTATTAATATTGATTCTCATCCCATATTTATCGCACTGAACCTCCAATTCACTCAGCAATGCTTGCAACCCCTTGGCTGACTGAGCAACTAATGCTTGGTCATCAGCAAACCTAACCGACTTTACGAATTCCCCTCCGACTTTCATTCCGACCTCCAGTTCTTCCCATGCCTCTTTAATCATTTCCTCCAGATATACGTTGTACAGCACCGGTAACAATGGATAACTCTGCCTTACACCTCTTCCTAACACTGCCCATCCGGACTCTCCGTTCCCCACTCGCACCTGAGCAGTCTGAGAAATGTACAGGTTGCGGATCAGTCTCCTGTCCCTCCAATCCATTCCTATTTTCTGCAATACACGCATTAATTTTTCCCAATTCATTCTATCAAACGCTTTTTCGAAATCTACAAAACAGACAAAAACGTCCTGATTGTATTCTATATTCCTCTGGATTTAAGCTCCTCTCATTACTGCAATGGCATCACGCGTACCTTTTCCTTTCCTAAACCCAAACTGATCATCCCCTAAGTAATCATTTGCCTTACTCTCTATCCTTTTGTTGATGATCCTGAGAATAACTTTAGCTGCGTGGGATAATATATATATATATATATTTGTTTATATTTAGATATATAATGATGTAGAAGATTTCGCGAGATCAATAAAACACTTGTACGCCACAATATAATACAAAAATATAAATAAATATCACGTAAAAGGACACTCACATTTTCGATAGTTTGACATGCGACCCTCTCTTAGACCTTCATCAGGTCAGAGCTTAAGTTTAGAAATTTTTGTTGAAAGAGACCAAAGTAGACATTGGCATATGAAGGATTGAACTTCCCATGGCGTAACTTTTGATTTGAACAAGTGGTTACCGTTGGTAGTGAAAGGATCACATTTAAGAATGAATGTATTGTGTATCCATGTATAATTATAAAATATATAAAAAAATTAATACACGAAAAAAAGATAGCCACGGTTTAAAAAATGTATTTTCAACGAAATTATGGAGATCCAAGACTTGAACCTTCATCCTTTGAAATATCACTGTGCCACCGAAATATTATTAAAGGAAATGGGCACCTCATTGATCCAACTAATTAGCGAGTATGATTTTACTTGAACAGCAAAGATAAGTTTGTATTACACTCGAAGAAAAGGAACACATACAAAGAAACAATGACTCGCTTCATTATTTGGCGTTTCCAATTTATTGATAACCATATTATAATATTTTGTGCATGCAGCACTTAGAACATGTCTTATAAATTAGCTAATACGTGTTCATAAAAAAGAGCATATGCGTGCGTGCAGTCGTTGCTTCTACTCCAACTGCGTTACTCAGTCTGTCGATAGCGCAAATTATAAAATTAAAGTCTCGAGTACAAATAGCGACTTACGGAATATCAAATTTGAGAAGAGGGAAAAATATGAACAGGGTATCTCTTCGCCGACCTACGCCACATCCACCGGGCTTTAGAGAACGACCCCACTCGTCCCTCCTCCCTTCCGCCTAGTCCGTCCACCCAATGGGGTCATCGAGCCCACGTCTCTCTTGCGCCCTCTGTATTTCTTCTCTCTACCCCCCCCCCAGATATTCCTCCACACGGTTCAAGCAATCTTGTTTTCGGGGGCGACTTCTGAACCGCAGAAAGGAGCTGTGGTATTGTTCTCCGTTCCTCGCTCGTGTCTGGCAGAAGAGAGCTCAGTTGGCTTTATGCGTGTCCAGAGGAGAAAACCTCCGAGGGAGGATGAATCAGAAAAGAGGCAGTGATTGGTGCGTATGCGTGTACATGGGATCTATTTTATCTTTGAGAGCTGTCTTCCTCATTTCTTGCGGCCTCCTTTCGTCTTTCCCTACCTTTTCATCATTTTAATCGGTGTTCCTCAATCTCGTCCAATCCAAAAGTGGAAATTTTAGTTGAAATATAAATAAAAATTATAAATTTATAACAGGCGTTACTATATACTATAAATTTAATTTTCGTTTACTAAAGAACCAGATGCATTTACATTCACTGTTTTAAGCACTAAAGGAGGAGGGATTAACTCTCAACACTAAAGATAAAAAGAGACGTTTCAATCGTGATTTGGTGGAATATCATGATTAATTAAAATTGACAATTTTCCGCAAAATAAAATTTTTAATACAACCGGTTTCGATGTAACTACATCATCTTCTGGTAACTAAAGATAAAGAGAATATGCTTCGCAAATTATTCAAGAATATCAGTAAGAGAGTAGCTCTAGTCATTTTTCTATTGATTTAATTTTTACAATAAAAAAAGTTTAGTTGAAACGTTGTTTTGGCTTTTAAATACGTCAATGGTTATATTTTTTTTATCTAACTGATTCAGTGTTTTCATTGGGAAATAAAAAAGCGTTTCATATTGTTACTGGGAACAGTTTATACTGGGTATGCATTTATGGAATTAAAAGAAGAAAGGAGAAGAAATCCCCGGGAATCCGGACGCAGACCATTCTATTCTGATTGGATCTCTTCTATGGACGAAAAATGAGTTCCATTCAGGGCTGCCTTAATCCGAGAGAACAAAAAGAAGTCTGTTGGGATGATGCCAGGACTATAGGGGGGGTGGGGTAGCGTTATCACCTGGTATTTGGCCAGGAAGTCATGGACTCGTAGCGCGTTATGGCAAGGTGTGTTATCGTGTCTTGACTGACTTAGCTTTACATCCGTTTCCCGGTTGCAACTTTTTTAATTGACCAAAATCAGAGAAAATTTTAGTTGAATACTTTATTTTCATGCCAATAAGTTTTATTTATATGACATTGTACTCCAAGAATGTATATATCTTCAAACATCTTCTAGAACACTAGCATCTCAATAAAATGCAAATTTTAAAATTTATTAATTTATTTGTTGAATATACTACTAGCTAAAAACATATCCAAAGCTCATAACATGCTGTGTATACCTTTACTAAAACTATTTAATAGACTTTAGATCCCAGGAAGTGAAGCAATTATGTACAGTAAACATGGTATAATTGAATTCTATCATGAGTAAACATAATTGTATCGTCAATTAAATATAATTATTTATAAAAGGAAGTGATTGCATTCCACATACACGTTTACATTTTTTCTGTTAGCAATCCAGTCCGTCTGCTTTGTCGAAGCGCGGCTCATTTATGTAAATCTAAGTTAATGAGAAAAAATCAGGATTACTTAATAGAATATTAAAGCTGAGTGGTTGCACCTGAGAATGTATTTATCTTCCGTAATTGAATTTGTAATTATTAGAATTTGGAGGGAAATAAAATTTGTAAACTTGGCCTAAAATATTCGCTATGTCACGAGAAAAAGTAAGATTACGGACTGCCTTGTTTTCATTGAAGTTAATTAGTTACAAATAACATTTACTGTTTAAAGCAAAGTCGGGATAAAATTAAAGTCTTTTATATTCACAGGAATGTGTATTAAATATTACTTATTTCGTGCCAGCTAGGTCCCCCTTCTCATTGTATGAATCATTAATTTTGAGAAGTAGGTACTATTTCAAACTTTGTAAAGTTAAGTTAATGAAATTTAGTTCGTCAAACGACTTAACCACCTAAATGAGCTAAAGCAATAAAAGAATCCGTAAAATCAGTTGGGTTTGCTCATGACCAAGCTTTAGTTTGTCAGTCTGCCAAGGAGTATCAAGCATTGCTTACCCCCCCCCCCTCCCCGCCACACGTCCATGCGGCGGCTTGCGGGGTATTGAGTAGATGTAGATGTAGAAGTGAATTGGAGGTTCAGTGCGATAAATATGGGATGAGAGTCAATATTAATAAAACAAAGGTTATGCGATATTCCAGAAATAAAAGGGCTAAGGTAAACGTTAAAATAGGAGGGGAAAAATAGAGCAGATAGAACAGTTTACGTACCTCGCAAGTGTTTTGGACTAACACGGTCAAAGTAGTAGGGACCTAAGAAGAAGAATTGCGCTGGTCAAAGAGGTTTTCCCAAGGAGAAGGGAGGTGATGACGGGGACTCTGAGTAGGGAGGTAAAGAAAAGACTCGTAAAAACTTTGACATGGAGCCTTAGCATGGAGCGCGGAAACGTGGTCATTTAAGCAGAAAGATAGACGTAGATTAGAGGCTTTTGAAATGTGGGTGTGAAGAAGAATGGAGAACGTGAAATGGATCGGAAGAAAAACTAATGACGAAGTACTAGGGATGGTGAGCGAGGAGAGGGGTTTGTTGGCAGCAATCCTTGGGAGGCAGGAAGAATGGATGAAAGGCGTATTTAGCGGCAGTGGGATGCAGAAGACGGTAATAGAGGGGAGGATGTTAAGCAAACGAGGCAAGGGCAGGAAGGGACAGAGATGTTGGACGGGATGATTGGGAGAGGGAAGTATACAAAGATGTAAAGGGACCTGATGTAGAGTAGGTTGCTGGATTCTGTTTTGTTAGGAGTCTCAAATATTTATCTGATAGTTGTGTCCATCCAAAAACCTACCTTAACCGGTAGATTACTTTGTTATTAAGCACTCCGAATTCTAATTATCTCCTACGGGATTACTGTTATATCAATTTTGACCTGTAAAGGTACGAGGAAAAAACAACATTTTCATGCTATCCGTTCTGCAATTAATCTCCATTATTTTACGTTGATGATTTGATCTACCATGTTAAGTGGGGGCCTGTAATATGTCGTTAATATCCTCTGATTCAACTTGCCTCAAATTTACGCAGTAAATGTCATCTGTATTTAAGCCTACGGTCAACCAATTGCTCCCATCCTAATACTTCCAATAGAGTCGTGGCACTTCTACCTTGTTCATAACAACTTTTCACTAGCCTAGCTGCTCTATCTTGCACTCGTTCAAGTTCCAAAATTAAGTCCACTTCATGAGGATCCCATGCACTTGAAGCATACTTGTACTCAAGGTCCTAACTAATGTGAAATAACAGAGCTCCTTCATCCTCTCATTAAAATGCTAAGTATTTTTTTTAGGTTAGTTATCAGTCCGCTTCGTTTTTGTACATTGATGACATCGGGTCTTAGGTTTCCATAAAACTTATTCTATTTGCTGAAGATGCCGTGATATACAGTATAGGAGTATATCTAATTATGAAGAGAGCGTATCATCAGCTAACTACGTAAATTCAATCCAATAGTGGTGCGAGACATGGGCGCTAGAATTAAATTTGAATAAATGTGTTTCGATAAATTATTGGATGAATAATACTTCACCCTAAAACACTAACACAATACAAGGAACCAACATTACATACATGGAATCGGTAAAATATAGTACTTACGTGTAACGATATCTAAGGATGTCTTGGGGAAAACACATTTGTCAGCTTTTCGGCATAGCAAATAAAAAGTTCATAAAAAGAATACTTGGTGATTGAAATGAGAGGGTCAAGGAGCTTTGTTATCTCATGGTAGTTAGACCTGTAGGGGCCTAAATGAGGGCTGAGGACTGTAAATAAGGAGAAGAGTAGCGTCTTGGGTAGGCAAGAGGGATATCAAAGGAATGTTGAAAGGGTTGAAGAGAGTAAGAAGTACAAGTGTGTAAACTTGAAGAATGTTTAACTGTCATGCAGGGATTAGAGGTGTCATCATTGGAATTTTGCATGCATCTAGTGGCCTAACACCCCGCGCCACACGCCCTTGAGGCGGCTTGCATGCTATTATGCAGATTCAAATATACTATATTAGAGTGTGGGGTGCTGGGTGAAGATTTAAAGTGCAGAAATTTTTATTCCCTGGATCCACAAATATCAAGAACGTTTAGATAACTTTCAATCATAATTGACATAAACTTAATGTCACAAATTAATCAATTGAATTCCAAAAATATTCAATATATTCAATTAGCACACGCAAATGGGAGTCTAAGCGTAATACTTAAATCAGTCCAAATCAACTACAATTTCAGTTCAGCAAACATGGCCATCCGAGAAAAAAATTAAACAGGGTGCTTGCATGAACAGAGTTATTATGCTGTTTTTGCTAACATTTGCTAATGATGGCCAATACTCTTTACCTTAATTCATGTTTGTTTTTGCTACAATTGTCAATGAACACGCGGAAATTGGAGCATTTAAATGCTAGTGGAGGATATGAAAATGCAGAAGAGTAAACATACCTTGTCCGCTTTACAAAAAATGGGTCATAATGCCTCCGTCGCCATAGTTTCTTGTTCAAAACATTCTTCCCCAGAGAATGTAGGCATTGGTTTTCTCAAAAAATCACATGTCAAGACTGTCCTTCCTTTTTTATTCTAATCAATACAATTCAAAATACTTTAACTTTGTATTCAAGATTAGACTCATCAAACTTTTTTGAATTGATCATATAAAAATGTTTCTTTCCATCGCTCACAAAACGAAAGTATCATTTATCATAAGATACTGACCAGGGTAACTAAAACATTAAACTCAACCCATACTCTTCTAATGCCCACGTGTTACGTATTTCCATGCATACGCTGAATGTCCCAAAAAATGAAATGATTTTAACCGATATTTACAGAAATCTATATCGGGTTAACTTTTATCATTGCTGTATTCTTACGGAAGAGTTAACACGCAGGTATTTCATTTCAACAAAACAAGTTAATTTTGTTAAACTTAAAAGTCAGTAAATACTATTTAAAAGATTGCAAAGAGGAAAGCGTTGGCCTTGCTCTCTAAATAGAGAATCTCTGGCGCATCATGTTCAATTGTGTCACGTCTTTCTTTCTAGTGGTATTTTTCTTAAGAATTCCTCGCGATTGAAAACCTTATCAAGAAGAATATATTAAAAAATAAATATGATTTTTACAGAAAATATGAGTAATTTTCATTTTTATGAGAACCTTTCAATAATCAATCTACTGGGTTATTATAAAGAGTTTGCAACATTTTGAGTGTAGCACATAAACGCATTGAATGTCTTAAAAACGCTTCTTAAGAAGTTTCGTCCTAAACTTGGCGATATTATGAGTTAAAATCGAATTATTTTGCCCTTTGGGTGTTTTAATCTTTGAAGACAGAATCTGTACGAACGCAGTGAAAACTATTGAATTAACTTTTTTAAATCTATAACATATTTTAATGTAACATAGCATCAACATTTATTTCCCTCATTTAATTCTTCTATGCCAAGAAAAAAACTATGGAACTAAAGAACAAGTTCATTCAAAACTAGACACGAGTTATGTTAAAATTATGTTTTATTCTGAGAGATTCTGGACTTCAAGATAATTCAGAAGTGGTGCGAGATATGGGAGCTAGAACTAAATTTAAATACTTACTATGGTAGCTCAGATCACCAACGTAAAATCAGGGAAATTTATTGTAGGACGGATAGATTTAAAACGACGTTTTTTCATCGCACCATTAGATGTTAGAAAACATAAGACAGCAATTGCGTAGGAATCCCATAAAAAGAATTGATATTTTGTATATTTGCCGATATCCTGTATGCTTCTATCAGGATGTATTCTTTTTATTTAATAGATCCATAATTTAACAGTACTACATCATGATTTGAATGTACGTATCCTGTTATTGAATATTATTGCATGTGAGTATTTTCTTTCATGTGATTATGGCTGTCCAGTGCACGAACAAACTAATATATGTGTGAAGGCAACACGATTTGGTTTTGCATGTGGTTTTATTCTAGTTTACGAGTGGTGATCTAACACCCTTCGTCACACGCCCTTACGCAGGCTTACAGGGTATTGTGTGTATGTAAATTTAGATAAAACCGAGGGTGAATTACTATCTACACCATCAAAAGCGTAAGTGCGAGACGTACGTTACTCAAAACTTTCATCCGTTCTTGACAATACTTTCCGTATTTCGCCAACAGATTTTTGAAGTCTATCTGTTCGGCATAAACATAGGCGAATGTCTATGTGTAGGTACATGTACGTATATTGAACGAATGAATTGTTTTACAATTTTCACAGTTTTTTAGCTCTTTAATATTTAGACTCTTAAAGTGGAATACGATTTCACCGTAGCAATCAGGTAATACCTATCGAATGCATTGACGAAATATTTTCCGTGGAACAAGCTATCAGCCGCCACATGATACCGCATAAAATCTGCTAAAAGAAAAAGTATAAGCCCTCTGATCGACAACTGCGACGCTCAGCTGAACTCAAGGGTAACCCCTATGAGCATTTTAGAAAGAACCAAGTGTAGAAAACTTTCACATCCGATACCCTTCGAAAGAATGCGTCAATAAACATGACACGGCATCAGATTATGCTAATAATTGATGCATGAAAACTTTTGTACCAATAAATATGGCGCGACACTAGATCAAGCTTCATTCAGTTCTCGTTATGAAATTTTTTTAGAACCGACTCGTTGCTTGCGTAGCTGTGCATGTACTTTACCTAAACGCTTTACTCCAGTTCAAAAGATAAAGCACGAAATAATTTAATTCTAAACGTTTTAGCCTAACTAACTTAAATATTGGCACTAATTCCTTTAAATAATATATTATATTTTAATTAAATCATTTTATTCCACTTGGTCCATCTGTATGCTTGGCATTTCCACGGATAAGCCCAGAACCATTTTTTAAACAGTGGCAGTTTTTAAGCAAAAGCTTCGTAAACAGTATATACGTAATAATCACTTCATGGTCTATACATTACGTCTGTATTACCTTTTCAAATGATCAGGGGTATAACTTGGGAAGAAAAAAATCATTTCTCCTACTTACCAAAATAAAGAGACTAATTTAAACTCGATCTGCATAAAGAGAATCGGTGTCGCAGTGTGCGCACCCTGATGGGAAATAGGAAAGGTCTCTGTGCCCCTACCTCCTTCGTTGAGGGAAAATTCATGAGCCAAGGGATTTATTGATAGCGAAAATTGAACCATACGACGCGAAATCGTGTATTACGTGAAAGAGGTAGGCAACAGTTTTCCAGGAGAGGACCCAAGTGACATTTATTGAACAACAAAACACAAATGGCAATCATCATTTTTGACCAATGTGTTTGCGATGATCCACCTCCTCATTTGTTAATTTTCAATGCAATAATTAGTTATCAAGTCAATAATATGAATTTATTATTAATGTGAGGGGTTTTAAAGAACGCTCCAAAAAATATAATTAAAAAAAACCCTTTTTAATTGGAAATAAAGGTGTAACATTTTACGTTCAATTTATCCAGCTCCACTTCGGACACACACCTGGGACGATCCCTCCATTTTCCGCGGTTAGTTTGTGCCCGTAGTCCCGGTAATTAATTAAAACTTTATAAAATTAACATATGCTGAGTGCATTCCTCAAAATAAAAGTTTGGTTATCAATGAAAAATTTTACATGCTCTATAAATATTGCTCTCAGATCAATATTGATAAATAAGGCCAATAGCTAGAAATATTTCACAATCAATTACCACAGTAAAACTTAATCTTAGTACGTTAAAAAAGTTTAGAGTTTTAATAAGTTTCGTAAATTTAACCATCGAGTCAAAATTGAAAAGATTTTTTCGAAATTACTAATGTCATTGATAACCTTAGGTTTTTGACCTCGTCAGATTTGAACTGAGAGATCAGAACAGTATTATAATAAAGTGAAGTGTACGAATATGATTAATGATGGAAAACTGAAGCCCTCGCATGAATAATATTAAAATCCACAATGGAACATTTCTCCGGCATGACCATAGTTTATTTTTTCCAAATATTTCAAAATTTTTACAGATATTTTAAGGTTGAGGATTAAGGTATGACAGGATGGACGCGTTATTTTAATCCCTTCAACTGCGTTAAAAATGTCTATCGGATAATCTTTACCAAAAACCTATCCGTTAAATGTTCATTGCGGCTCTATCATGGCACTGACAGTTTTTCTGTTTGCGTCCATTTACTGTATTTAATTTTGTACAGACAAAAAATTGGAAACTTGCACCTGAAACGAGTGGTTAAAATTTTATTGTCTTCCAAATTTTCGAGGGTATTATTGAGTATTTTTTGCCATTTTTTTCACTCTTCCAGCGCCCCTCTAGTAGATTTTGTGTAGAGAACTTCAAATCATGTATTAATTTGATACTGCGAAGTAGAAATAGTTGTCTAGACAGCAGAATATTGACCCAACAAGTTTTCTTGATGAAAGAAAACACTTTACTTTTCCGCATATAATTTTTTCATCTTATGAAAAAAACGAAGTACCTTCTTTCATCAGGAACTATTTCCACCATGTTGCGGCTGAAACTGTCAACAATTTTTCTATAAATTCATTTTTATTCTATTACTAGGACCAACTTTCTTATTTCATTTTATCTAGTGTCTAGGTAAAGAGACTCACTTTGAGTGAATACTTTAATTCTGATGTTCATTTCCTCGCCTTATCCTATAGTTCGTTGTTTCCTTGAGTTGCAATTTTCTAACGTCCTTTGGTCCCCTCCTTCTGTAGATCACGGTTATGATTTATCCTTTGTGCTTTCACCCCATCAGATTTTTTTAGTGATATCACGATCCCTACTAGAGGTTGACTTTGAGTACACCGTCCGTCGGGTAGGATGTTAAACTATGGACCTTTTGGGGTCTTTCCTTAGGAGAAGGCTATTGACGACGCCGGGTTTCTCTCCCTACCATCCCCAACTATTCTCGAGAGCGCAAATAACCTCAGCTGTTGGTCTCATTCCCTAATAACTTCTTCACTGTCACTGACACAGCTTTACTCCGTCACGGAACGTTGCCACACCAGGATCGCACTGGCAAGCCTAGTAGGTCAGTTTTCGGATTTATTTCAGGTGCCACAGGCCAAAGGGTGTAAAGGCCATTGCTGAGAAAGAAGACAATAGCAAATATGGATTCACTTCCATGAGATTAGTTCATTCAGAGAAATCATTCAGTATTTTTTTCAAGAAAGTAAGTGTTAAATATTTAAGATTGTTACAACATGTAGGTTGCTGCAAGCATAAAAACTTAGTGCTTAGAGGCCATATTTACTTCAAATACACTTTGGCCTTTTTGCTTTGGTATTTTCTAGATACTTTGTTCATGGTGAGGCAAGGTAACTAGACTTGTTTGAAGAGTATGGTAAAATTCTAAATTTTTACTAAACAAAGTCAACTTACACACATTTACAAAGTATATCCACATATTTGCATTTTCAATAATGCCTTAGGCTGTAACGAACGCATTATTCAAGCAAAACGATGTAAAATATACGCATGGAAGATGTAGTGGAGGGATAGATATGAATTTCTTTTCATGAGACGAAGAATCTGTTGAAGTAGTGTATAAGCCATCTTGAACCAGAGGACAAATAGAGATTACAAACAAATTATGAAAGTCAAAAGATTCAAAAGGCACAAGACGGTAAAAATCATTTATGTTGGAACACGAGAACTCAAAAAGTATAACAAAACAAGAGATTGGCGGAGACCTACGCAGAAGGAATATGGAATAAACTTAAGTGAGTGAGAGAACTAGACAATAGGCACCCATGAATTTCTAGATATGAAATCTATGACCTAGACATAATAGTATAAGAAATCATTTAAAAGGAAATACGATAGCACAGGAAACGCAAAATAAGAAGCCCTTCACTAGAATTAAAGAAAGGGCAGATAATTTAGGAGTACATTGCAGGGTAAATTTAAGTCCGCTAGGAATAAATCAAGAAAAAATCGAAAAGTAAAGCATAGAGACATGAAAACTGAAGTCACTTTGGAGAAAGGAAAACTATATCTACAAAATCCTCTCAAGTCGCCGCACGGGCGTGTAGCGGGCGGTGTTAGGTTATCACCCGCAAAAAAATAGAGACGCGTGCAAAACCAACACATTCATTCACACCCACAGAGGCGTTTATATTCATGCGAAAACCTACTCAACCCACACGTACTCAAAAACATATCCCATCAACCAACATACACATGGATTTCATAGTCTCTAGACAAAGTAAACAGTTTTTTTCTTAAACACGGGTGGTACCCAGCGGCGGCTTGTGGGGTATTAAGTGCATATAGATGCAGATGAAGAGTACTTCGAGGAGCTCTATCAAGGACCAATGTTGTATCAAGGGCAAGTGTTTCATGTCATAGGTGCCCTAATTAAACGGTAAACGGAGAACAAAGACGACCGTTTTCACACTCCTGAGAAGTCAATTTGGCAGTGTGACGCAAGAAGCTCAAGAGAAGGACAGCGACCCCCAGAGGGCATGATCAAAGTCAGCTGAGGAACAACTAAGTCGCCTTGATGAAAATAAACATGGCCTCTTTGAAATGGGAAAAATACATGCGGAAATAAGACATGGATCCTGGATGGACATTATTTCCTTTCACCTTCTTATTATCAAAGAGATAATAACAAGAGCACAGGAAATGCCATTCAAAGGAACAAGAAGAAGAGGAGAATAAAAAAAACCGCTTCGCAAATTGTATCGCAGTAACGACAGAGGATCCATGAGGCCTGCAGGATTAATTGCACACAGCGCTAAGCAAAAGAAGAAAGGTATGCGTCGGTAGCTGATAGTACAAGTAATAAGAGGACAGAAATTGGAAAAATTGAAAAGGTACAACTATATCGGAAGCAGAATAATATAAGAGTTGAATGGGTGTGACCGGTATCGCGTAGTGATTACACGTGTGATAGCCTAAGAAGAGACACCTAATGTTTTCAAATAAATTTAAAAACAAGGAAGAAGTGCGTGAAAGCATTAGCGCGGAGCATGGCACTCAATTGAGGAGGAAGAGGGATTATTTGAACAGAAAAATCAAAGATAAATAAAAGCCTTCTGAACGGCTTGCTATGTGGGAGCTCCTGCCATGTTGAAGAGCAAGTGGACGGGGAAACGATAATCGAAGTGCACAGATGAGTAAAAAATTAAAAACTATTGACAATGAGCTTGATAAGAAAAATAGGAACCAGAATGATACGTGAGACAAAATCTTTTGCTAGAGTCAGGTATTACGAGTAGAATAAGAGGGGCAATTGAAAGAAAGACTGAGCAAGGAATACCAGGGGAGAAACTCGTATGCCAATCACAGACAGATGTGATGCGGCAGTATCTCAGGGTGCAGAGTGTTAGCGTAATGTGTATAGAGGGTATTAATCTTCAAAATGAAATACTGATGATGAATAAAATGAGACTGGTTATTAAATTAATACATAAAAATTAAAAACATTCTAAAGTGAAAAATAAATATTGCAAAAAAATTTTCTGTCAGAGTAAAATAGCTTTCAAAAATAGATCTAACTTTAATCTCCGCTTTCGGGATAATTATCCAAAATATGACAAAAACCAGCAATCCAATATTAATTATGGACATTTGATTCAATGAAAATTAACGAATTATATTACATAACAAAGGGGATTGACACTAATCTCTCTGGTTTCATCAATTGGAGCGAAAATCGTACAAATCGTTGAAGGGTAGGATTACGCTCGTCAAAGGCATTAAATAACTCCTAATG
The DNA here is from genome assembly GCA_037158775.1 of Hetaerina titia. Classification (NCBI taxonomy): domain Eukaryota; kingdom Metazoa; phylum Arthropoda; class Insecta; order Odonata; family Calopterygidae; genus Hetaerina; species Hetaerina titia. The sequence continues at coordinate 100,474,231 of CM073770.1, read as the reverse complement.
CAAGCCCATAAAGTAACAACTGCAGTTGCATTTGGATTCATGTAAGAAAGTTCCTGAAAACTACAAATAAAGGTTGAAGAGCACCCAAAAGAGTTAATTGCAATGCGCTCAAACAACTAAATGTGATATTAAACCTGGCATTGGAATATAACAAAGAAAGCGGTACATGCATATATTTGACAGCACCTTCATCAGGTACATATACACATGTAAGAAAAGGAGTAATATCGTGAAGTTAGGCATTTAATAAGTATCTAATCATATGCTACTCTCGGTCCTAATCGGTAAAAATGAAAAATTCAGGACATAAGATCCTGATACAACTATAGAAGCTAATATGTTAATGTCAATTATATAAATATAGGTCACGGTAGTCAAGGGATAGAAAATAGAAACTGAACTACTGACCGAAGGGTCCGGGTCTACCATAACCTGTCAAACCGACATTCGGTTTTATTAGTGTTTATGGTTTTCATATAAAAATGTATTCACTCACACACTTCTTATATAAATATATATTTACTTACGTATTATGCAGAAATATCCATGTGTGTTTGTTTGAAAGGATAAATACCGATTTAATTTAAGAAGAATGCAATTGTCCCTTTAACAAAAAAAATGAAATTGGCAGTAAAGTACAAAAATTTCGGAACATTTTTCTGACGACCTTTGAATGAAAGATTATAGAAAGAAGAATTTAATAAGAATGCAGAAGAGAGTGGAATAGCATTAAAGGAAGAAGCAATTTGAATTTAGAAGAAGGTAAGGAGCAAGATAAGATATTCTGTATCTTTGACTCTTCGTAGGGTAGAGAGTACAGAAAGATAGACTGACATATAACGAACGCATTTTTTGATCTGAAGCAAGCTTGAGGCACCGCGGACTGGGATATTATACTATAGGGAATAGGGTTTCCATTCTTTTTTTGATATATTCTAAAGGAGAATGGAATTAACTAGTGCGAAAGTGATTCATACACTCTCCAAATAGAGGGCAGGAACAAGCGATTAGATGCGGGGAGAAGAAACTAAAATAAAAAAAGAGCTTGATTCAGGTTTTATCACTTTCACCGTTGATATTTAATGTGACAAATGAGAAGGAAATCACTCAAACATCGAAAGTATAAGATATGATATACACGATAAAGGAGAAAGGGTAATAAGTATGCCACGATATAGGGACGACAGCTACTCTAGCAGAGGAGAAAGAAGAGAAGACCTTGCAACGATAAAAGCCGTGAAGGGGAATAGAAAGGAACAAAGTCAATATTAGCAAGAATGAGACTAAGGAATGATCCGTAGACAAATTAGGGAAGATAACCTCTAAGTAATACTAGCCAGAATAGCGCTGGAACAAGTGTGTGTTTTGCTACTTAGGTATCAGAATCAATGACGATGGAAGAAACTAGGCTGAAGTAGCCAGGATAAAAATAATGGCAAGGAATGTTTTATTTCGCATGAAACAACGGCGAATAGCACTAAAGGGGGCATGAAGAAACAATTTATTTAGAGTTTTATATGGAGTCTACTTTTCTATGAATGAGACGCTTGGACGATAGGAAAAGAGAAAAAAGTCTTAGAGGTGATGAAAATGTAGAACTATAGAAAAGTGATGAAAATAAAATCGATAGAGACGGTAGAAAATGAAGAAGCACCTCGAAAGGCAGGTGATGAGGGTTGATTATGGAGAAGATGAGAAAGAGAAAGAAATTGACCAGGCATATATTCTTCTAGTAAACCTTAAACGGACAAATGCACGAGAATGTAATTGAATATGGAGAGGGGAACAAAGGAAGACGTGGGTAAACTAAGAGGAGCAGGTAACGGAAATTGTCGGTGCGAGGAGCTCATGAGGGAATGAAGAGATAGGTATAAAATATGTTCAAGATTGGAAAGATGATACAATCTATTGTCGGATTAATCGTCACCGACATGATAATGATCAACAACGTGGAAGCGCATATGCCATTCATATTTTAAAGCGTTCTTCCACGTTCTTCAAACATAGAATATAACGACTTAAGGAACCTGCTAACTACACTTAAATGCATTAACTCAAAAGCGCAGACTAATGCGAATTTTTCTTGGTTAAATCTTACGACTTAAAAGACTGCCGCATTTTATAAATAATGGCGTTAGAATCATTTGTGTTGAATTTAGTTCATAAATAGCTCACTGTTTAAAATAGCTTTCATAATATCTTTACTGTGTTTCTTCATTATCCATGGTCGAGAAAGTGAGAAAATATCTGTAAAATACGTCACCGCGTTGGACACAGTGAACATGGGGAAATGATGTTTCCACACTCCGTTGAATTATTAGGCGTATGTAAAATACGTAAGCGTATTAGTGCAAGAAAAATATCTCACGTGGTCAGTAAATTGATTTTTCCAGAACTTTTCTCAATTTCTTAAGTCAAAATTTAATGGATAATTATTAATCAGAGGCATCGTAGACAACTCATACTATCTTGCTAAGGGGACCAGAGTTTGGTTAATTGCTATTAACCGTGGATGTATCAATCAGTTTGAATACACATTGTACCCTGCTCTTGGAGGAAACGAGAAGAGTACGTGATAGGTTCCCAACATCACCATCCACTTGGACATTAAGGATGACGATACTTTCATCGCTTCGTCCAAAAGTCATCAAAATCCAATGAAATCCGTGGGATTCACATCTTATGGAGTCATGCGTTGATTAACAAATCTGCAATTTCTCACTATTGTGTCAGAGAGGAAATTTGCTCGCAAGAATTCTCTCTCAACCTTTTCAATTTAACGAAAGTGTCGAAGGAAATATACCTCCATTCGCAACGGCTACATCGTTGTCGGGCGTTGAAACTATTGTCCCTAAATGACAGATGGGAATTGTGTCCCGATCACCGCTGGATTCCAAGGTCGGTTTCGGAATCCGGCATCTCTGCTCGGAAACGCCCAATCCCTTGCGGAAGACATTCCCGCATGATAGGATGAGCATTGTTTCACCGAGAGTAAACTGTGCTCACTCCCGGAGGCTTAATTCCAAACTCAGCTAAGGTCGTTACGCGACTCCGGAATCCATATTATCCATCGTCATCCCAGCCACTCCAAGGTGCAAGTTCTTGAGCGATCAGTACTAACCAAGCCAGTGCTAAAACCTTACATAGAGTCCATTCAATTTGTCCAAAAGGAAAACGTTTACTCCACTGCTGCGGAAAAGAGTGTCCATTTCAATAATATAGCATGTCTAACTGAGCAACTTCCAATTAAGTTTAAGATCGGAGTAACGCTCAATTGAGTCTTAAATTACCTTTGGTTCAGCTGAATAGCGATTAAACCTCTTTCGAATTTCAGCTGTATTTTCGTTCGTTTTATTTTGTGGTACTTTACTTTCTAAATTTGAATGACCGAAAATTAGATAAAAAGTAGGATAGCGTATGTACGAAAGTCTCACGGATGTGAATGATAATTCGAACGAAGGAGCGAGATGGCTTTGGACAAATTTCAGATAGACACGTAAGAAAGGACGCTCACACGTACTCCGAAATATTCGGTGGCACGACCACTTTCCCATGCGAATGGAGAAAACCCTGTTCTAGGAATAACTACTCTTCCCTCATTTTCCGTGTTAATCTTCTTTCATTCAGATTTTAAAGAATAAGAAAATAAAGACGAAGAAAATAAAAAAAACATGCGATACGCAGACTATATTATGTCTGCAAAATATTCCATCAATAGCCACGTTTCATTCCATTTAAAATAGCTAATATTACATAAAACTCCAAAAAATATGAGACTCTTTCTTTCATTTCATTTTTCTCTCCTCCATCATCCTAATTATCTCTCTTGCAGCTCATGCCTTCTCAATTTTTCCATGCTTTTCGTTCTCTTTGCCACCCCTGCTGATATTCTTGACCTATTTTTAGGAGCTGTCCATATATACATCGAAAAATGCTCATTTAGAAAGGCTTTTTTAACCAAAATAAAACTACAATTATGTAGTGGCCATTTAAAAAATACAATTTTCTTCCAAAACCGTAGGTCAACAGCGTCATTTTCAGTCGTTGACATTCACAGATTTTTCAATTCAACGTGAATTTGATGAAATAAACAGTCCCTTAGTCGATCCAAAATTGCTGGATAACGCCAAAAAATTATCAAAGCTAATTTGGAAGTTTTGCTTTAATTTACGAAGTGTCTTTTGATGAGAACTTTTAAAGGGAGTCCTTGAATTAACGTAATTACTCAATTCATCAACAAGGCAGTAAAAAAGTATATGGTTAACACAGACTAGTAAATTTTGAAGTAAATATGCCATTCTATGTAGGTAGGCTTTTTTACAGCCTCATCTGAATTTCCGAAAAAAAACGGATGAATAAATCTTTTTTTCATGTTGAGCGGTCATGTCTGCGAATCTACAAATTTCTACTGAAGAAAAAACGCACGTTTAATAAACAACTTACCTTAGAATTCATTGAGATTTTCATCTAATACATTTTCAATGCATTAGTTAGCGAAATTCAATTGACACGATCGGCCGAAATTAATTTCTGCCCTCGTTGCCTTCCTGCGGTGCAAAGTAATATTTCATAGTGACGCGCAGCAACGGGCATCAAGGTATTTCAATCTAAGAAAACTTTACCCTACGAAAAATTCCCATCATCCCCTTGATTAAAATTCTGATTGAATAGCAGAATAATAAAAATGAAGGAAGTGCTCAGCCAGCTTCATTATTCGAACTGCGTCATAATTTTTAAAAAATTAGAATTAAAAAGGGGGCTATCGTTAGTATTCAGATGAAGGGACTCATAGTCCATTCAATACATTTTTCATTTGGAAAATAATGTTGCTGTTATTTTGTTATTTTGGCAATTTCTTAGGTCAACTATTGAACGTGACTTAAGGTAGTATAATTTGTACTATAAAAATCTCTTTCTCTCCAGAGAGAGGATACACAAGTTCTGTCCCAAAAAATAATTAGAATAAATCTAGGGAAAACTTTATTGCAGGTCAAAGTACAAATTATTAAAACTCTTCAAAACAGCACCCTTGCGCATTGATGCACTGATGTCAGTTCCTCTTCTATGCTTCTGGTATGCTTTCTGGAAGACGTCGTTGGGAATCTCATTCAGGCACCTCGCCACGGCCTCTTTGACATAATCCATTGGTCTAAAATAGTACTCAAAGGGGTGGTACGTTGTATTCAATTGTCCCGTTCTCGTCCCCAGTAACCATATATTCTACAAAATTTTGATCACTTTCACAGTGGTCTAGGAGGTCCAAGGCGAGATTGTCACAGTAGCAGCAATTTTCCATCAGCACCTTGGGGACCATCCTGGAACATGTTTCTCATGACTAAATCTTCTGTAAGAATGCAATGCACTGTAGTTTTCTGAATAATACACTCCTCTGCTAATATCCCAATATTTGAGGGTCAATCATAATTGCGCATGTTTTTCACTTTTTGCACATTTTCATCACAATGTACTGCTGATGAATGTGACTAGGGCAATCTTAATTATCGTCACCTCCTCTCCTCCCTCCCGGAACATCCTATGCAAGCAGAAAGCCATCACTTGGGACATTTCTTCATCTCCATCACCATCCGTAACCTTGGTTATGATCTCCGAAATCAATTTTCAAAACCTAGCACAAGATTGTATCGCATATCATTGCCTCATTAAAAGAGGCATCATGAATTCATGAGATGACCGTCGAAAAGGAGTACGATTAACAGGAGTCAGCTTAATATAGACAAATGCGTAATTTTGAAATTTTTCAACAAAGGAAGTGGCGAACAGAACATAAACTACGAAATAGAGGATTCAGTACTAACTATGGCTAAACAAGTAAAATATTTTTGGGGGTAGTTCTAACACCACGCTTTTCATGGGGAGCACATGTCAGGACAATGTGCGGATCCGCTTTAAAGAAACTGGGCTCCAATTAAACGAGTGGTGGGGAAATGTAATGAGAAAGTTAAAGAGAGGTGTTATTTTGCTCTATATAGACCACATTTGGAATGTACTGCAAGTATTTGGAATCCCTGGGAAAAAATCTGGCAAAGAGAATTAGATAAAGTCCAGAGAAAATCCGCCAGATTGCTAAAAATATTTATAATAAGAACACAAGTTTAACAGGTCTCTTAGAGGATTTAGGTTGGGAGCCCCTTGAAACACGAAGAGAGCAATGGAGACTTAGACTTTTAGAAAGATTCAGAACCAGCGAGTTTAGCGATGACACTAAAGGAATCATAATGGCCCCACACTATTTAGGTAGACCACAGGGGTAAAATAAGGGGGGTAGATTCCAAGACAAATAGATTCACATACTCATCTTTTCCCGTAACAATCAGAAATCATAATAGTAAGAAACCGAAGTCTCTATAGAAATATTTAAAAAAATTAATTTACAAGTCGGAAAAAAATCAAAAATCGCAAAGATATTAGGTTTAAATGTAGGTGCATGGGTATGTTTGTTGGTAGCCAGTGTGTTTGCATGTGTGTGGGGTGAAAGGTTCTTGCATGAATGTATACCACATAAACATGTTTGGTTTATGGACTGTAAATTTGTGGCTCTTGCATGCGGTTTTTTTCTTTCTAAATTACGGGTGGTGCCCTAACACCCCCGCCACACGCCCTTGCGGCGGCTTGCGGGGTATTGAGTAGATGTAGATGTAGACGAAGGAGTCGAGTTTAGCTGCAAACAGCACACTGTAAATGCCCACAGTTAACTGACGTGGGTTGCGTTGCTTTCCCAAGAATTCCCACCACAAATCACTCCACTCCAGGTAACTGAATTGGGGCAAAAAAATAATTCTACTTATTTTTGGGGCAGACCCTGCATGACTGTGGTACATTTCATAGATGGCAATGTAATGCACTAAAGGATGCAAACTAGTCATATTGTGACGTCGTCAAGTGAAACGATGTGGACAATTCTTCCTAAGAGTTTATAATTTTCCACAGACATTAAACTTTAGCATGTGGAAAAATTACAAACTGTTTTAATATGGAAATCAAACAATTCCACGAAGGAAAGCCTGAAAGTGTAAAATCTAATTTTTCCAAATTTTCTAACGTATGGATTCATTTAAAAATTTAAATGGCTGCTGGTTACGAATTTGTCTCAGGAAATTATTTCACCCAGGGGGGTTATAAAAATATCGTTTTTCTAGAATTGGGTACTCTCTGCGTTGGATACGAATGAAGCAGGGAAGAATAGTTTTGAAAAATATTGATTATTTCGAGGCGTAATTAGTTTTCTTTTTAATTCGTATTTTGTACAGCAATTCCTTGGCCGAATTTATTTGTTCAACAGCGATACTCTCAATTTCATGGGGCATCAAATCTCAAAGTTAGCGCAACTTTCTCCTTAGGCGAATCAACGACTCATACCGTAATTTATTGATTCTAGAAGATCACCCATTCCTCCTACACCACACTAAATGAAGGAATACCCGAAGCCTTCCCCAAAAGCGCAACACTCAAACACCACGTTCAAACGCTCTTTCCCGGTAAGCGGAAGTTTACACTGACCTTAAACCAATGCACCACAACTCAAAATCCCGTTATGGTAAATAGCCTGTTGAGGAGCCGTGAAAATGAATAATGTACGCTTCGCAAACGCACGTCAGCGATGTATAAACAAGATTGAAATCTTGTTCTACATCGAAAACGTCAGTAAGAATACAGAAATACGTAAGCATGTGAGCATTAATTCTTCAATTTTTTCTATTCATTGCTTCAGTTCTAAAATAAACCAACATGATGTACTCGTATGAGTTAGTAATTAGGGTAATTTGAAGTTGTATGCATGCGGTAAAGAGGTAAAACGTTTTTTCAAAAGTTATTTGGAACAACTTTCATGACCCTGGAAGCAAAAATACATCGCCAAAAACGTCGCCAAACGTCCGAATGGGATTCATGAATTCTACATCGTAATAATGATTGCTAAGCGGAACATTTATGAACGCAATGAATGCATACAGATACATAGTTCCTGCTGCCGCGCATACAAATCCATTTTCAGTTGGAATTAATTCCATCCCGTAGGCCTTCCTTCGAATGTTTGTTTTTCCCGTCAGCCAACCTTTGGGTCAGCTTGTTCCATTCATTTGTTTTATCTGAAAATAAGGAGATTGCAAAATCCGCTAAACGTTACCCACCCCTAGACTCAAACACCTCCCTTCCAATCTATTGCAGTCCAACCCGTCCATCCGTGCTTAGGTCGTTTTGGCAAAATCAGGGCATTGGATGGTGTCGACACGTCGGTGTCAAGTGAAACCCAAACTGCCCCACACTCTCCCCCACTCCCCATTTCCTCGCAAAAAAAACTGAAATTTTGCGGTTTTCGCGCCAATTCCTTAATTGAAAGCTGTAGGTTATCATCGATTGAAGAGTGAATGTGAATTTTCTGATTGAGTTTCTAATCAATTATGTCGCTGATAAAGCAATTTTCACTCAAAGTGTTCAACTCCATCCGGTTATCCTGCCCTTATTATGATCCATAGTGTTTTTTCCTCTTTTCTTAGACTTCATGTCTCACCTTACCCTTCTATTTTACTCTCTGCGTCCACCTTTTGTACGTGATTTCCAAAGTTTTGTGCTATCTATGTATTTCTAATTTCAAAATTTGCCCTTAGATGGGTCCTAGGAGAATTATTTCTCATTTATTTTACTTGCTCGTCAACCAATCATCTTTGAGCAAAGCATTTACCTTAGCGCGACGAACGCCAGCTAGCTTTGGCTGCGCATTCTTCACTTGTTAAGAAATCTGAGTCATAAAACTTGCAAAGTATTTGAAATATCCCACTCGTTCTCATTTCTCCTCTCTTAACAATCATTCTGCCTTTATAGTCTTCCTTCAACGAACGAGGAATTCAGTTATCCTTACGTTTAAGCCGAATGTTATCTCTCGGAAGACGCTGGCTCTTAACAATGAAATATTTTCGGGACTCTCGGATATTACTACTGGGAACTCTACGAAACGGGATGTACGTTTCTTCCTCATTCTCAGTAATTCCTTCACTTCTGTTCATCAGTCATGTTTTTAATTTAAATATACAAGGAACTTAGCTTCGGTCGTGAATCAATGTAAACAAAATACGATCTCGGCATTTTTTTGTTTACAATTATGTTTCTGTCAATACAACATAACTTCTGTTCATCAGTCATGTTTCTAATTTAAATATACAAGGAACTTAGCTTCGGTCGTGAATCAATGTAAACAAAATACGATCTCGGCATTTTTTTGTTTACAATTATGTTTCTGTCAATACAACATAACTTCTGTTCATCACTCATGTTTCTAATTTAAATATACAAGGAACTTAGCTTCGGTCGTGAATCAATGTAAACAAAATACGATCTCGGCATTTTTTGTTTACAATTATGTTTCTGTCAATACAACATAACTTCTGTTCATCACTCATGTTTCTAATTTAAATATACAAGGAACTTAGCTTCGGTCGTGAATCAATGTAAACAAAATACGATCTCGGCATTTTTTGTTTACAATTATGTTTCTGTCAATACAACATATGTGGAATAATGCCGCTGAAGGATAAAAATTTTGTATTTTCTAAAATCATCGTTTTTATAAAAATGGCATTATTCAAAATCCTTAACAATGTATTGTCGTTGTAAAACCAAGAAATTCACCCTCAATATAACAAGAAGTCTTGTAATAACATAAGATTATTGAATAGGATAGCAACTAAATCCAATTCACGTTCCTAAAAGTATTCTAATACACCGCCACGTCTCAAAAGTAATATTTTAACCTCAGACACAAAAACCTTCATTTAAAAAAGGTTTCAATTCAATATTTGACTTACATTGATTTTTATTCCATAATTTGTCAAATTTTCAACTAATCTTCAAATAAATTAGAGACAATATGGAAAACATTCCTCAGGATCTTCATGAAGTTTATCGTTCGAATTTAAACGCAACATTAATGAATAACGCATATAATCTTAACCGTTTTCATTAATTCTTGGTTTTTCCACCGTCTTTATTTTGCTTTGCACTTAATGCTCTAGATCTCCCAAGCCCTTGTTTTTTCTCATTCCGTCTCGAGGGAAAAGACATTCCCATCTATTACACTCAGAAATTTGATGCTTCCTTGCTAAAATGATGTGAAAACAAAAAAGCATATGGAGATAATTAATGTGCGCACAGGTAAAGCCAGAAGAAGTGTAAAAAATACCTGCATGTTAAATTGTATTCAAGCAAAGGTTTTAAAATATTAATAGACTCGAATAAATGCAAAATCAGCAAAAACGGCAAACAAAGAGAGACTTATTAACAGGTGGAAAAATATTTTACAAGAGGAGCAAAAAAAATTTATTCTGGTTTAAGATAGAATAAGAATATCAAATAAGATTATAATCTAAATATGATAAATCAAAATAGAATAGAGTTACTTAAAAATGCAATATTTAAAAAAAATAGGCTCTCACATTGTCTCAAGGAATTAGTTGAGTAAAAACTCGAAGTCTAGTCCTCGAAAAATTAACACCCAGGGTCATCTCTCCAAACGTATAATTAAAATTTCAATCTCTAACAAACGTTCTTTTGGTAGTATCCGCACAAATTGGTAAACTTTTTTTTGTATTGATTTTACACTTTTATTATTTCCTCTTTATTTTACCATACTAGTTGACCTATCATATATATATATATATATATATATATATATATATATATATATATATATATATATATATATATATATATATATATATATATGATAACTATCGGGTAGAGCGTATCGGGATATGATATCTAGCGGGTAGAGCGTTGGACTGCTGACTGGAGAGTCCCGGGTTCGATTCCCGGGCAAGGCACTTTGGGCACTTGCAGCTCCACCCAAGCTTGTTGATTTTTCGGGTACCAGATTTTCTGGGAAACCATAACCGGCACAGGGAAAGGAACTGGCCCCCCTACCCTGATGTGTGAATATTCACACGCCGTCGGGCTTGGTACATGGGTGAGCTCTACCATCACCTACTAAACCGACCTTCGGGTTGAATACTGTTTTTTTTACCATATTACCATAATAAACCTTTATGTAATATTTCGTTACACCCATTTAATTATCAGATATCTTATGTTGTCTAATTAACATAGATGATGTTTAGAAATCACAAACTTTAACTTTCATCCCTGATCAATTGCAGTCTCTTATGGTCTATTTTTTTATGAAAATAACTCTCCTTGCATAAGCAACTTTCTATGATAACTTAATCCACACTGTGAAGACTTCTCGTAAGGAAATGAAAGTGATCGTGAATGCTTTTCCGGATATATATTTTTTCTTGAAAAAGCTCAAATCGCACTACCAAGACTCATGTTCTGTTGGAAAAAATATTAGCTTTGACGACTAACGTAATGTATATTGTAAAGGGGGAGTTGTAAATCGACGAAGCTGACGTCAAGGGCAAGATTGCGAACGTTTCTGGTCCGAAGGCTCCCCCCTGTCACTCTCGAAAGGTGTCGTTGGGCCGGCGGTAACTGGAAAGCACACACACGCTCCCAGTGCCGTACACACATGTGCTTTTCCCAAAAGAGTAAGGAACGCAGAATCGGCTTTTTTTGAAGCAAAAGAGACCGGGCGCCTTCTGGTACGAGAGCAAATGCATCGAAGTCCGATGGGGCAGCATATGGACGCATTTGTGTGACGGTTGGAGCTAATCCAATAAATTATTAGGTTGACGGGGATCTTAAAGAGGAGCGACGCACACCGAAAGACCAACGATATTTGACGAGGGGAAGAGGACAATGTTATGCCATTAAAACACACGTATGGACGTATAAAAAAATGAGCTACACGTCTGCTATTTGGTTTAATCAGAAATGCCATTAGCACCACTTCACCTGGCAGTAATCTGAGAAAATTCGAATCGTCCGAAAGTAAATTACAGGATTTACAAGAACTCTCCATAAAAAGATGTAGAATAAATCTGAGTAAAACAAATTTATTGCCGATCTTGGTACAAATTGCTAAAAATTTTCATAAAAGCACCCTTTTGTATCGACACATCAATGCCAGAGCCTCCACCAGTTGTGGTATGCTTCCTGTAAGGTATCAAAAGGACCCTCGTCATGGTCTCGGGTCACTTTCACCGTGGTCCAAGAGGTTCAAGGCAAAATTGTCTCACAAGCAGCAATGGGGTCAACTTTGGCATACCTTTCTCATGACTAAATCTTCTTTAAGAATGCAATACATTGTGGTTTTCTGAATATTGCTCTGTTCTGCTAACATCCTGACACTTGTGGGCCAATCAGAATGGAGTATGTGTCTCACTTTTTGCACGGTTTTCATCGCACTTTTTTGTTGATGGATGGATTTCCAAGACATTCCTTATGTCAACCTCCTCTCTAACCTCCCGGGACATCTTGTGCCAGCGGAAAACCATTCCTCGGGACATTGCAGTATCTCCCGAACCAGATTTTCCAAACTTGGCACAAAATTACATCGCGTATCGTTGCTCCATGGAATGTGGCATTGTAAATTATTGATGTGACCTTCGAACAGGGGTCCGATTTCGCAGTGATCAGTACACCATAACGGCCCACAGACAACTGTCACGGATCGTGCTGCTTTCCCAAGACCTCCCACTATCTATCCCGCCACAAATTGCTCCTCTCCAGCCATCCACGTCAGAGGAAAAAATCATTCTACATTTAATTTGGACAAAACATGTATTTCCACTGCCTTGCTCGGTGTGTCCCAGAAAAATCCAAATGTTTTGGGATACTGTCATCACATCATGAATGAGTGCAACATTTTTGAGAATTCAAATCACAATATAAAGTAAACTATGGGTTAACAGGAAATGAATTCATTAAATTTGACAAAAACATGTCCTGAACTACTCCATACTCAAAAGCCCTGCGATACCGTAATTAAATGAGGATGAAAATACATCTACACAATACCCTGCAAGCCGCCGCAAGGGCGTGTGGCAGGGGCTATTAGATCACCACCAGTAAAAGAGAAAAAAACCACATTCAAATCAACGCATCCATACAAACCTACACCCACAGCAGTGTGTACATTCATGCAAAAATTCTTTCAACTTATACGCATGCATATAAAAAACACATATACCATCAACTACACATAAATACATATACTATTGTATTGTCCTATCAAAAGACAAACAATTGCACATTTGAATGCAAAAAATAACTATCCAATAACGTGTTAGCTAGAATTTGAAAAGTAAGAAGGCGAAATTCCAATAACACATGGACATGCAACATATAACGGTCTCCTCCCAAAAGTACATAGATAGGGAATGTGACCTAACGCTGCAGGTAGCGGGAGGGTCCCCCAACGGGGAAAGACGATGGATGGAAGGGGAAACTTACATCTACTTAATAACCCGCAAGCCACCGCGAGGGCGCGTGGCGGGGTGTGTTAGGGCACCACCCGGAATTAAGAAAAAACGCATGAAAAAGCGACAAATGTATACAGCCCATAAACAAACTTGGTAAACATTCAAAAAAAAGGGCAAAAACCCTTACAACCCACACAAATGAAAAAACTCTCAACTAACTAACTACCAACTACTAACTACCAACTAACATATACGTGCCCTATTTCCCTGTATACCACCGTATCGTCAGCAAATAGCCTGAGGAGGCTTGCGGAGGCTTGCGGCGTATTAAGCAGATGTAGCTGTAGATGTGTTACATTAACGAGCAAGATTGGAGAAATAGTTATGAAAAATTAGTTCATGGATCATTTTTCCACTCCATGACAAAGGAAAACTGTTAAAAAATTATTAAAATTAACATTTAATATTTTTCTATATTTGTTGATGAAAAACTAGATTTACCTAGATATTGACCCGTCAATCAACCCCTGTGGCCCCACCAAAGCATTACGTGGGTACGGAATTTTTTCCTCCTCTGCTTCAACAGAAATCTCATGCGTTGCCAATCCTCTGCCATTCCGACGATTTATCAAATATAACATGAATATTCTTCTTCAATTTTCAACTTGCACGATTCAATACACAGAAATATGGTTACAAAAATCCACGGCGAAACCAGTAATGGACAAAGGAGAGGGATTATATAACAGCGATGCCGGTGCGTAATTTTGGCGATGGCGGTATAGATACGAGTACTTTGGAATACGGCCGAGCTTCAGTTTACCCTACGTGTGGTTTTCGATAAAGAATTTCATTTCCTTCTTTTTTCCGATTTCAACATAGGTCACCTTGTAAAAAAATTTAGGCTTCACCTACATTACGTGCTCCGAGCGCAAAGTCACGCCGAATGAATGGAGCGATGGAAAACGTAATTGTGGCCAGCTCTTTTGAGCTGATTAATCAGAGACTCAGGTCACAAATTTGACCCCAGTGTAAAATTTTAATTCCCGGGAAAGTAAATCCATACGCAACACCAACGTGATCCGTGTTTTAATGTGAATGCATTTCAACCGGACTCCATTCAACCTTTGAGCTGATCAAACGTTCTTAACAATTATAATAAATTTCCTGTCAAACGCGAATGAGTATCCCGTTATTTTTGCGAACGCGACGCTGAATTCGCTTGTTTCTTTATCACGAATGAAATTCTACGAATACCTTATATATAGATGACTCCTCCTGGTATTACAACCATTATTTTACTTTGATCAAATATGCTCGATGGCCCATACTATAAAGAGCTTTAATCAAGAACTTTAAATGTTTTCACAAATTTCTCGGATACTTTTCATACGTTCAAATGGGATAATTGTGGAATTATCTTAAAAAGCTGATAGAAGGGGGATATCGGTGGGATGGGAAGGAAAATACTTTGTACAGTCACACATGTAACTTGAAGAATGATGCAGGGAGATTTGAAATCAAAAATTAATTTTGATTCATGAAATTATGCGGATGCGGACTCAGAAGAGAATTTAGTAATTATGAAGTGCAGCGTCCGATTCAAAAATGTGTCACAGAGAATACGGTTTAAGAAACGGAATCGCTAACCAGATTGAAAAGCAAGGAGTATCAGCTGGCTGTAGAGAATATCTTGAATAATGTTAGGAGGCTGGCTACTATTGGGGGGAAATGAGAATACACCTCCATCTCATCTACTCAATACCCCGCAAGCCGACGCAAAGGCGTGTGGTGGGGGGTGTTAGGGCACCACCCGTAATTTAGAAAGAAAAAAACCGTATGCAGAAGCCACAAATTTATAGCCCATAAACTAAGCATGATATACATTCATACAAGAACTTTTCACCCCACACACATGCAAACACACACTACCAACAAACATACACATACACAATCTTTGAATTTGTAATTTTGTTCCGACTTGTAACTTAAATGTTTTCAATATTTCTAAATGGATTTCGGATTCTTACTATTATGGTTTCTGATTGTTCTGGGGAAGAATGAGTATTTGAATCTATCTCCCTTATTTTATCTTTGTGGTCTAATCTACCTAAGTAGTGTGGGGCTATTATTGTGTCATCGTCAAACTGGCTGGTTCTGAATCTTTTTAAAAGCCTAAGTCTCGCTTGTTCTCTTCGTATTTCAAGTGGCTCCCAGCCTAAATCCCATAAGAGACCTGTTACAACTTGGATTCTAATTATAAATATTTCTAACTAGTCGGGCGGATTTTCTCTGGATTTCATCTTATTCTTTTTGCCAAGATTTTGCCAAGATTCTTCACTAAGACTAGGGGACTGGGGGACCACTGGAGTATTGCTCCGGGCCAGGAATTTGGTTTCAATGGAGAACGTGTGGCAGCTTTTTCGGCCCAAGCTTCACACACACATTGCCTATTTCCGGATCCTCGGTCAATGTTCAATCGACAGTTGGAGCGCAAAACTTCGCGCACACGATTCACATTTTCGTCAGTTCTGGCCGATGTTGGACGTCCAGAATGGGTAAAAAGAGACGTTTAAGGCGTGATATGTTGAAATATCATGATTAATTAATATTGGCAATTTTAATAAGTCCAGGATGGGATTCGTCGGCGACCTCCTCCCGGGCCTCCTTGAACGCCTTGTTCCACCTCCCGGACTGTGACCTTAAAATTCAGTCGTCCTTGAAGCATCTGGAATGTTTCGTTTGCATTCTTTCCAAGCTACACGCAGACCTTGATGGTTTATCGCTGTTCAAGCGAACTCTCTATCGCGCCGTGTTAGAAAAACACACTTCATGCGGAGACACGTCTGTCCGCTGATACTGCTCGGTCCAAATTGGCGACCGGCTGTGTTGGAAGACCAGACCCCTCACCAAATTTCCCAACCGGTGTTCTCGCGCTGTCATAGTCGTGTTAAAGTAAAATTATGCGCGATAAAACATCGACAAAGGGATATCTATAGCCGCAAAAAAAAGAATTGGAACTATAAAAAGACAAGGACTAGAAACAATGGATTACGGACGAGGTGATTAGAAAGATAGACGAGAGAAGTAAATGGGAGATAAAATATATCGAGTTAGGTATGAAGTGCCGTATACACAATTCAATAGTAACTTGAGATGCGAAATAAATAGAGGGAACAAATTGTGATTAAAGACGCAGTGCAAGGGTATGGAAAGTTTGAAAGAGTGAAATTGGTGCGTTGAGCAGGAAAGTAAAAGGACTTTAAGGATGTAAGAAAGGAAAATCGTGGCAAGTAATCTAAGATAAGTCTTACTTTTAATAAGAAAAATATTATTTGGAACAGGAAAGATTCAAGAGAGATGAAATGAATGTAAAGAGGACATGGTGATGACATTAGGTGACAAAGCATAGATATTGAATTAGAATATGACGTAAATGAGAATAGCTTAGGAACAGTCCTAAAGGGATTGAAATGAACTTAGTCAATAGGATATAAATGGAATTGAAGGAACTAAGGGAATTGAAATTATATAGAAATTGGTGGGTGGGAAAGACAACAATAATTTACGACGAAATTTCTCAACGGTGGAATTAATTAACTGTTTAGAGCAACGTGAGAGGAAGAGATTTTATGGACTAATGTATCAGGAACATTTATGCGGAAGGAAATTGGCAGTGGAATTTCGTCAGATCATTCATAGTTCTTACTCTAGAAAAGGGAAAGGCAGGAATATAAAAGGACTACACAAAAATATTTCTGATCTTGCGCACTGCTAAAGTGGAATTTGGGATGAGCCATGAAGAGTAGAGAGAAGTGCATATTATTATTTAGGGAATTACCAATTTGGTTTCAAGAAGGGGAGAGGCACTCGTGATGCAATAGCAGCAATGATTAGGATGAAACATATAATAGCATCAAGATATTTGTTTCAAGTTCATTTCATCATCAAGTGTTTCATCATATGTGTGGGTTTTAAGGGTTTTCGCATGACTGTATACCTATACAATATTTTGTTTGTGGCTTTTGCACGCTTTTTTCCCTTTATTATGGGTGATTCCCTAACACCTCCCGCCACACGTCCTTTCGGCGGCTTGCGGTGTATTATGTAGATGTAGATGAAGTGACTGACTCAATTGTTTGATTAACTATTTGTCTTTACATTTTTCCCCATCCGGCTCACTTAAAATATTGGATTGTCAAATGCGAATACGTTAGAAATTCGCTGACTGTGGTAAACTTTTAAAAATACAATGAGAAAATATTTTCAAGTGTCTTCAGAGATTTTCGAAAATAAGTCGTTCGGGGATACATTAAGTCAGGTTTGCGGGCGATCAAATTTAAACAAGCCAGTCACCTAAGGGGTTACAAACTTCGTGGAACGCATTTATTACCGTGTGATAGGTATGAGATGAAGATGAATGCAGGAAAAACAAAGTTTACGAGGAGAGAATAGGAAGGCAGAATTTATTTGTTAAATTAGGAGGACTAATGAGAGCGGATGGAAAATTTTATTTAACTTGGATGTTTTTTGGACCAAATTGGTCAAAGAAGTAATCAATTAAAAAGAACTATTTAGTTAGGCAAATATACGAGTATCTTATTGTATCGTATCTTACTCAAATATGAGCTGATGAAAGGGAAGTGGAGTTACTACGTTA
Source organism: Hetaerina titia (assembly GCA_037158775.1). Classification (NCBI taxonomy): domain Eukaryota; kingdom Metazoa; phylum Arthropoda; class Insecta; order Odonata; family Calopterygidae; genus Hetaerina; species Hetaerina titia. The sequence continues at coordinate 100,456,240 of CM073770.1, read as the reverse complement.
TGAAAGTTTTAGTGAAAACATTGATCAGGAGCGTAGTGAGGAGTCCTGGATAACAGGTAAATACTGGAGGAAGATGTACGCATGGATGTGGATGGAGAACGCGAAATGAACACAAAGGAAAACAAACGAAGAGGTGCTTTACGTTTTCAGGCTTCACTTCGTGGAATTGTTTGATGTCTAAATTAAATAAATTTTTGCCTAATGATGCCGCAAGTCGGTGAAACACGTTGTACACTAAAGTAAGGTCTGTGGAAAATTACAAACTCATTTAATATGGAAGAAGTACTTGCCTCTTTGTGATAGGAGAGAGTGTTGTTCAGAGACATCTAAAGGTGTAGAGAGAAAGTGAATACAGAGAATTTTGACTGGCAATGGAATGTTGAAGACTTTGACAGGGGATACAACTCTAAGGATTTCTTTTGATAATGATCCATTTCCCTCCTTCAACATTAATTACAAGTTAAATCGAAGTTTAATGGCGCTCTAGTAAGCTAGGCTTCCAGCTTAAAACGATTTTTAATGAGAATTTTTAGTTCAAATAAAAGCATGTGGGCCGGATGTTATCAATCACGTATACTTTCGATTGACAATAAATAAAAATTTCTAGATACGGTCTATTGGATACCCGAGGCCTGAAGCATTCTTAGGTCTGCGGTATCCATCCTATAACCATGATCACGATATCGCGGGATGAGCCCCAGAAAATGGATCCCCGGAAAGATGTACGGCCTGACCCAAAAACGGGTGGAAAAAAGCTCTTATTCAACGCCATGTGGATAGTCCCGGAAAGAGGCTAGCACAGCCCATTATGTAATCCAAAGAGGATAATAGAATTTTTGTTCCACCCCCCGAGAAAATAATGTCATCAAAATTCATGAAGTCCATATATTCTTGGATAATTCTTCATATAAATCTCACACTTCTTTTTTCCTTTTCCGTAAATAATACTCGTTCACAAGTGCTTATTTTAACGCGATTGAATAATTTCGGAGCATGGAAAGAGCAGAGGACAAATAGGGAGAAAGTTGCTCCTCTAGCAGCTTAAACAATTAATTGGCAAATGTACAAGGCAATTTTATTTTTTAATGAATAGCCACTCCTCTCCCCGCACCACTAACATTCTCATCTTAAAGCTATTTTGGAGAGGAATTATGACTAACAATTGCGATTTCCAATATAGTAATAACATATATATTTAATTTCCACGAAACCATTTTATTTCTACTATAGTATTTCCCTCAACTTTGGAAATGTCGATAAAGTTAAGCCTGAAACTATAAACTTTTCGCATAACCTATTTATTTGGCAAATCTGTCAACCTGAAAGGATATTTAATCTCCTTCCTAGGTTTATTTACCTGTACTATTGTTTCAGCTTCCCATTATTATTCTCAATAATAATGCTACCTTAGGGAACATATAATTATGCATGAAAAAACTTGAAAGCAAAAAGAAGTTTATCAATCATCAATTCGGATTTGTTCCAATAAGTTTCACAACGCAAACGTAAATTTTATAATGTTACCAGCAGAACTGAAAAACTTTAAAACAGCCAAAATAGTATATTACCTGAAAGCTCAACTAGTTTTTCTTTTGATCGTATAATAAATCCCCAGCAGAGAAAATACAATAATTTGTTTTTTCGCGAATTGGTTCGGTTTACATTGTATTGCTTCTGGTTTTAAATTTGGGCGAGGGTTTTTTGTGGAGCTACGAACAAGTTTTTAATTTACCATTCATTTGTTTAATATACCCTATTACCTTCCCATAATTATAATCGTAATAATAACATAATACCAACTATTTAATCTTCAAGGACTAAAACATCAATTAGTATACAAAACAAGAGAAAATTTTGACAAATTACCCCGACCACCCCTGCGTTGAGCATAGGGACAAGATTAATCTTCCGAAGAATGGAGAGTTTTTAACTGAGAGATAATTAGATTTATTAATGGAGAAACATGAAAATGTATCTTTCTCTCCCAGAATTAACGAAGATGAGATTACGCTGAGTGATTACTGTTTTCGTGGGCATTATGTGGAGAAATAATTTTAACTCTACCGAAAGAACCTGAATGAACTACAACAGCAGGATACAGAAAGAAAGAAAAAATTACGTTCATTGTAAGTAAGAGATTTCCCTGCATGGTCTTTTCTTTACTTTTGAGTCCAAAATACATCTAAACTATAACCATTTTTATTTACGGAGTGAAAGTATATAAAGGGGATACACCGGTTTTTTTAATCCTCTCGAGTACCGAGAGGATTAAAACCGAGTATTTTAATCCTGGGTTAATGACAACTTCCCTTTAACGGGAACCTAAGGGGAAAAAGGAAGGTGATTTCTTTTCTAATTTTGTCAGTAGGCAAACTAAGAATAAAAATCAACGCTTAAAATTACCGTCAAAATTTTAGTTCTAATTATTGGAGCTACTTATCGAAATGCGGCTCCAAATGCTGGATTTGGAACAGGAAAGTATTATTCCCGGTCTTAACTTCAACGGTCATAAGTAAATGAAAACTGCAAATGGATTTATATAAAATAAACCCAGTGAGAAAATGAATTCAAAGTTAAAGGGTATTGAGTTCATACATCGAATTTTTCGGTCATCCAAAAATGGAACAACACAGTAACTGGAAAACTAAAGTCGATGTTTATTTTCATCATATAACGGTGGGTAATTTTACTATTTTCCCCAAAGTTATCCATGGATTCACATTACAAGATGCCTTCTTCACAGGCTTTTTTGCGGGATTTCATAAGGGAGCTACGGAAAATATAGCATTGAACGAACGAAAGCACCACAAAGGAACTCGGCAATGGCGCTAAGAAGGCTATGAAAGAGCGTAGAGGAAAGCAATATCCGATATTTTAAGGAGGAAACCCATTCAAGCTACCATTTTTGGAATGGGAACATTCATATAGGGTCAAATATAAAATATGAAATACATGAAAAGCAGGGACATTGACAAATAAGGTTTACCCCAAAGAGGAAAAAAGAAAGTAAATAACATACAAGAGAAAATATACGAAACATAATAATCTAACTGAAAAGGGTGCAGGAAATACCGTTATAAAGCCAGCAGCCTGAGATATAGACTGAGATTTAGACCTGAAGGAGAAGACCTTGCGACGTGAAATGTATAAGACAGTGCAAAAAAAGCTCTTCCAAGAGAAAATAGTGAACAAGGTATTCAGATTTTAGAAATTATGCTCCAAAAAGTACTCAAGAATTTGAAAGTAAAGATCTGAGACTCATTTGACTTTGTTATTGCATGTTTCATGAAGTCTGGCTGAACTTCAACGTCGTTGAATGTTAATTCATAGCCCAAAAGGGTGCGGCAGTACAAACCCAGAGAAAAAGGTCATGAGCTTAAAAGGTAATGCGAAGACTCAACAGAAGAACTTTTGAGTATGTGCCAACAGGGAAAATGAGTGGTTAGGTGAAAATGATTCACGACGAATAGGAGCACGGAGTGCCATAGAAGGAGCGAGCACTTTAATTGAAAGTAATGCAATACGTGATTAGAGTAAAAATGTAAGTGAAAACTTCATGCTCTCCGTGAGCTTCGTAAAGGCGTTTAAGGCGTAACGTGGATCGAAAAACGCATTTACTGCAAAACAGGTGCAGGAAATAACTAGGGGAAATTGAATATTAAAAAAAATAATTGTCGATTGAAATAAATGCAAAGGAAGTGCACGAGAAAAAAGCGGAGGAATAGTTTTTTGAAAAAGTATTTGTAATGCACTATTTTCTAATGTCAATGTTCATTCAATATCCGTGGAACTGGTAGGATATACAAGGACAGTGAAACAGAAATTAAAGTAGCAAGCAAGATGGGTTTACAACTTGTCACTATTGAGTTAGTGAGCCAAAGGATCAAAACCATTGATGAGTACTTTGATGAATCCATATCAGAGGAATGGGTCGATAAGGAATCATAAGAAAACGAAAGAAATGAGACAATTAAAACTTCAACAGCTAAACATTTAGTTCAGAGGACAATTTCGAGTAGGATTTTGGCACCCTCTAAAACGCTCATGGCTGTGAATACAGGGTGCGCTCCACAGGTAATGCAATTCAATTTCCCGCGCCACTCCTATTAGTCAGAGTGGGATCAAACCAAATGGAGTAGATGAAGCGGACGCTAAGCTTTGCCGCGGAACCGGTCTTAGTGCTCTCAAAGCTGTGCAAGCGGCAGGACATCAGTTATTGTAAACTTCATCTACATAATACCCCGCAAGCCGCCGCAACGGCGTGTGGCGGGGGAAGCGCTTCTGCGCGCCGATCGTGTTACGACAGACCAACCGAGCGGAAATTTCAAGCGAACTTTTGCAACGCATTGAAAATGAACTTATTTGGACAACGTCATCTCTGGTGATGAAACCTGGGTTTTTTAAATTGACCCAAAAACAAAATGGCAAACCTCTGAGTGGCACACCGAACAGTCCCCTAAGCCTAAAAGGACAAGAATGAGCAAATAAAAAGTGAAAACAATGCCCATTGTCTTTTTCAACACTAAAGGAGTGGTCCATAAGGATTTTGTTCCTCAAGAACATACAGTTAACGCTGCCTACTACGTGGATGGGCTGGGAAGACTCCGGAAAAGGTATAGTAGTAGTATTGTTGGGGAGGCGACCGACAGCTCAGGTCATTTGCGCCATTAGGGATGGATGAGAAAGGATGAAGGGTGGAGAGAAACCCGGCGTCGGCATTAGCCTGCTCTTAACGAAAGGCGCCAAGGGGTCCGCAGCTTAACGTCCCATCCGACGGACGGCGTACTCACTCAAAGTGCCCTCCACAAAGCACCTAAAGTAGGGATCGGGATACCACTGAAAAATATCTGCCGCCGGGATTCGAACCCGGGCCCTCTCGGTGGGAAGCCCGTACGTTAGCCACCGCACCATCCCGATCCCCCTCCGGAAAAGGGTCATCAGGACGAGAAAAGACATATCCGCTACCTGGGAACTCCATCACGACAACATGCTACGAGTCCGCGATTCCCTGGCCAAAGAGCAGGTGATAACGCTGCCCCACCCAACCTATATTGCTGACATCACCCAAGTAGACTTCTTTTTGTTCCCTCAGATTAAGACAGCTCTGAAAGGAACCCGTTTTTCGTCCATAGAAGAGATCCAATAAGCCGTGGCGAAGATTTTATGAGAGGTCCCCTGAAGACGCCTCCCAAGGCGCGTACCGGTTATAGGAGAGCCGATGCAAAAAATCTGTAGAGGCCCAAGGACAATACTTTGAAGAACTTCAGGGACAGTAATTTGGAGAATTTTAAGTGTTTGTGCAAACCTGTTCAATAAATTACCTAAAAAATAAAATCATTACTTTTGGAATGCACTCTGTAAATTCACTCATTTTACTTTCATGTATATTTTTAGGAGTAAATTTTACTTCCAATGTCCTAAAATATAGTAGATTTTACTTATAAATATAAACAGTGACTATGGGGGGAACTACATTATAGGGAAAAAGATCATAAAGAAAAACGTTTGATAATGAAAAAGGATTTTATACTTCCGAAAATATGTTTATGAGGACAAACGGTACGGTGGAGGCTTCGAGGCAATTATACCGAATGATATGGAGAATATGGAGTCTCGATTGATTTTTTCATAAAACGACTGATCGAAGTACAAAATAATATTACAAATAAAAATAAGCATAATCCAGTGGCTTTAGTTACCTCGTCAGCCTGCGTGGACCATTCGCGGTTTAAACAACATCGAACAACAATATATTTACTTAATGTCGTGATGGATTGTTGCGCTTTTAATTTAAATAATAAAAAAGTAGGCATCGTCTCAAAGTGAGCCCTATAATACTAGTGGGTGAATTTTTATTTTTCCAAACTCTCGTACACTCGACTTTTTGAGCGAAAATCCATCATGATTCCCTGTACATCTACATCCATCTTCATAAAACCCCGCCAGCCGCCTCAAGGGCGTGCAGAGGGGGGTGCTAGGTCACCACCCGTAAAAAGGAACAAAGCCACGTGCAAAATCACCACATAAATTCAAAACTATACCCATAGTGTCGTATACACTCATGCAAAAATCCATTTCATCCCACTCGCATGGAAACTTATCCATCAGGCGTCACAGGCTGTTAATATGCGTCGAATATTCAGTCTCCGAATCAAATGTCACTCCCCTCTCTAATGAGCGTCCAGATTGTCGGGAAGTGTTGTCGTTACAACATCCCCGCAACCACATACCCCCCTCCTCCTCCTCCAGACGCTCCCTCCCTTCCCTTTTAGGCAACGACATCATGTCCATTAGTCGTCAAACCGAGTTATCTCCTCGGAGAGCACGCGCCGAATCTTCGTTCGAAGATCGTTAGCATAATTGCCGGAAATTTTTCTACGACTTGAAAATGGTCCTCCGCTCGGCCAGTTAATTTTCTGCCGCCACCCGAACGCGTTGAAGATGTGTGTAACGTGGCAATTGACGACTTCTCACGCGTGAGAAGACTGAGAGATACGTGTGTCGGCAGACGAATGCCGGCGGCGACCCGTCATGAGAGACATCGGAGGTTCGGGAAGGAAACCTTTTGGGTAATCAATGCGACGGCAAAAAAATGCAAGGACCGGCGCGCAGCAATCTCATCGTCCGCTTGCTTGCTCATTTTATCCTGTCAACAAAAAGACACGCCAAGTATCAATAGGTGTTTATTTGTCAGCATCTTCCCGTGTATGGAGACCATTAGAAGAGGATTAGCGCTTAGTACAGAACTTTGGCGATGTGCCCTTTCTTCAGATCACATAACTTACCATATCGTGAATTTTTAAAAGTTTGCGGTGAATTCGCTAGGTTCATAAATCGTGTACTAGCATGTGGTCAATTTAATGCGACACATAAAGATGTCTTTCGCCAACATCGTCATCTACATAATACCCCGCAAGCCGCCGCAAGGGCGTGTGGCGGGGGGTGTTAGGTCACCACCCAAAAAAAAAGAGAAAAAATAAAAACCGCATTCAAAAACAACACCTACTACCTTTCATTTTACACACATGCAAGTACATATGGAATAATCTAACAAATAATTGCATCTTAGGATGCAGTAAGATATTTATCCAATAACATGCAAGCTAGATTTTGGTGAGCAGCGATGCGAAATTCCACCACCACTAACTAACTAGAAACTAACCACCGTTAACTAAAAAGAAAAATAAGGAATACGATATAATATTGATTACGCAAGGTGGAAAAATTACCTGGTTTCAATGATTTAGATAAACCGCCATATGAGTGGTAGGAGGCACTACGAGACAAAAAGATACTACCTGTAGAAGTATTGTTGTTGAACGTAAGTGAATTTCACAAAAACAGAATGATTGTCTCGGCATCTTGTTAGTGGAATGATTGGATTTGTGCATGAATGGGTGAACCACTGTGGATTGGAGTTTGCGTGTATGTGTTGGTTTTGAATGCGGTTTCTTTTCCTTTTTTGGGTGGTGACCTAACACCCTCCGCCATACGCCCTTTCAGCGGGTTGCGGGGTATTATGTAGATGTAGATGAAATCCGTCGCGCATCGCTAGGTTACACGTGTCATTCAAAAAATTCTCATCTCCCATGATTATATCGTTTCTCTTTTCAGTGCATTTGCGTAATCTTGTATGTAGATTTAGTTTATAGAATGTTAGTCTTTCGGTAGATTTTCATCTCCATGTAATAATGTTCAATTTTCATGGTAAACTCCGAATGGTTGTTCTTAAATGGGAAAGGAGTTCATCAACTCCGGAGTAAAATGGATACACATTGGCCGATAACATCACAACAAGAACTTCGCAATCACTCGATACAGTTAAATTAGATGTTCACTCCGAATGAGCAATGTCCAGCGGTCATTAAAGCCAACGGTACCCCGGCCGCCTCCAAATCACTCGCACGCCACTCCTTGTGACGGGACTCGGATATCGGTGAGCCGACGTGGTTATATTGGACAGAGATCCTGAGGGAGCCGACGATGGAGTTCGTTTGCTACGTCTCCACAAGCACTGGAATATTCCATTCTACGAGAAATTCCGTCGTTCACTCACACGAGAGAAGTGCCCGTAAGTGTTAACTATGCTATAGGCGTATTTTGGCATTAGTACAAATATCTAATGCAAATCACAGCGCGAAAGATGGAGCACGCAAAGTGAACAGCAAAGTTAAAGGTCAGATGGGTAGGGAGGGAAGTTTAAAATAGTTTCCTTCGCATGGGCTATGTGCCGCTAGGACTAGAGATTAGCAAACGAGGAATGGAGCCCTAAAAACCTCGAAATGGATGGCAGCCCATTACCTTGCACGTTCTCGTCTATCTCTCGACCCACCACTTGCCCCTTTAAACTCCCGTATCTCTTTTCCGATCCATCCTCTCGAAACCCTCCATGAAACCTTCCTTAGCAATTCTCAACCCTCCTCCCCGGCTCCCTCCCACCTTTCCCCTCTTCATTGGATCCCTTGCCACCGGTCGCCTTGCCCACGCCATGCCGAATTCGCCCACTTCGCAACCCCGCCACAACAACCGCATGGATCCGCGTCAAAGTCCCTTATCTGCTGTCCTTCCTCCCCGTCCCCCCCCCCTCCCCGGTCCAACTAAGCGTTCGTCGGCAATTAACTCCGACGTGGTTCGGGGGTGGACGCGGGTGCGATGATGAGGGTGGCGCGATCATGGGAGAGGAGATAACGGCCAGATGTGTGAAGGGGATGAGCGTGTTGAAAGAAACTGCGGGAGGGCTGTCCGAAAAAAATACCATGGGAAAGAGGAAGGACGGCGCTCAGTGGAAGGACGCCAGAGGGCGAAGAGGAAAGGAAACAATTTTTTGGGGATTCGCAGGAGGGTGAAGTGATCCAAGAAAAAGTGGTAAGAAAGATGTAGGATAATTGGGGGTTAATTAAAATAAGGAGAAAGAGAAAAACAGAGGATGGGACGAAGAAAAAAAAGTTAATTGAAGAAACATAACCATTGGCGGGGTGCCAGAGTTAAGGTAGGGTTGCGAAGATGTTTCAGTAGCATTGGGCTACAAAAAGCAGAGCAAAAGCACCGAAAACATTAATTTTATTTTCTGTCGTGTTATGAATCGTCCAAGGTTGATTCAAAGGATTCCTGTTTCTCTCTCTCTCTCTCCTTATAGTGAGAAAACTCAGGATATAAATAACAGTTATTCTGCTGTCTAATACCAGGGTAATTTGAAAAGTTCTCGGAATTGAATATAAATGAACGACATACCTCAACGAAACGTTTTTTAAAATTTTTATAATGTAATCTCTCTGTACACACCTGCACTCGATCCAGCTATATTCCAATTCCTTGTTCCTATATCGTAAATTAGAATCCTTAGGGCCTGCAAAATACCCGTCCACTTTGGCTGTTATTTATATTTATATTTTGAGCTTGGAGAAGAGATGGGAATCTGATAGCCAAATCAGGGGAATGAGGTGGGTGTGGTAAAAACTCGTATCTTAGTCATGGCAATAATTCGTATTTATGTCATGGCAATGACGGTTGTCAGTGAGCGTACCTCGTCTTGATGAAAGATAACCTAATTCCTTGCCAAACCTGAACTTTTGTCGTTTATCTTTTGTTTTAGTTGGTCCATGATGTTAGCGTAGTTCAGTTATTGTTTGATCAGTGGAAAGATAATTTATCAGCAGAATACTTTCCGCATCCTAAAAAACTGAAGCCATCACCTTTCCGGCCGACTGTATCGCCTTGGCTTTCTTGGCTAGCGATGAATCAACATGTCTCCACTGCTACGACTGTTATTTTTTCTCTGGGGTATAGTAGAGTACCCAAGTTTCATCTGTGACAACAAACAGTCGAAGAAAATCTTGTTGGTTGCTCATAAAACGGGGCAAATATTGTTCGGAAATTTCCACTATGGTGCGTTTGTGATGTGCCCGTTCATTTGTTATCCCTACCGATTTCTCGCTTTTTTAGTCGGAAATCCTCCTAGATCATTTTATGCACTTTTTGCAATAATATCTGGGGTAGAGGCACATTTTGGCCGACCACTACGAGGATCATTATCTAAGCTGTTTCGAAAAAACTTAAAACTCTTATGTTCACTTAGCAATGGTTGAATATGAAGGAACAGAGTCACACCAGAGTGCTCTGAAAGTCGGCATGGATTTCCTTTGCCTCCAAACTTTCTTTACGAAGTATTTAATCGCAGCTCTGATGTAAATTTTTTCCATCTTCACAAATGACCAAATGGAAACAACAAAAGTAAGGCATCCACACCACAGATATCCTCTCAAAACACTGACGCGTTGCATGTTTACTCATACAAAATTACCTATTACTACGCGGGAAACTCGTAGCGCTAGCGCTGACATCTGGTAGTGATTCTGAGAACCTTTCAAAGAACCCTCGTGCAAGCCAAAGTGTCTGCTATCCGAGACGATAAGATAAAGACGATGGAAAAAAAGAGCGCATAGTAAGGGGTGAGAATGGGGAAGCCCGCAATCATCTCCTCGGTTCAGAAATGGGTTACAAGTTACAAAAACAAACGAGTTTTAACGATGACCTTAAAGAAATCATAATGGCCCCATACTACTTATGAAGAACAGACCACAAAGGTAAAATAAGGAAGATAGATTCCAATACAGATAGATACAAACACTCATTCTTTCCCCGAAAATTCAGAAATCATAATAGCAAGAAACTGAAGTGACTTTAGAAATAGTAAAAGAATTTAATTTACAAGTCGGAACAAAATTTGCAAAGATTTTAGGTGTATCTGTAGATGCATGTGTATGTTAGTAGGTAGTTTGTTGTTTGCATGTTTGTGGGTTTTAAGGGTTTTAGCGTGAATGTATGCCATGTTTTGTTTGTGGCTTGTATAAATTGGAGGCTTTTACATGCGGTTTTATTTTTTTCTTAATTACGGAAAATATCTCCTCTCATTCGTTTCGCTTTTTTCTAACGCTAAGCGTCCTTGTCTAACAGATTATTAAATCTGCGCAAATGTCTCTCATGTGTTAAAGAGTGTGAAGAGGAGGAGGCGTTTGAGTGTTTGTTGAGTTTGTGCAACGTCGGACGGGTCGTGATGCTGGGGCCGTGTTTATGCGATGCCACTTACTTCCTATATTCTTTGATTACCCTTGAATGCAGCGGTTTCGTTTTGATTTTTTATGGATGGGGATAACCATCGGTGATGAGGTGGGGATTATTTTGGGAGGCATAGAAATATTATATGTTTCGTATAATTTTATTATTTACTTTTAACATCACGTAATGTCTTTTCTCTATTTTAGAATGGCAATGATCATGCCATTGTTCAGTGGTCAAAAAATCAACTGTGATTCTAAAATCTTATGCGCCGATGCCTACACTCACGTGTGTTATAATGCGTATCAATTATAATGAGTATTTTTTTAAATTTTCTCTCTTGTCTCAAACAAATTTGCAATTCTCAATTTTGTCAGCATTAATTCATAATGTCAGAGCAGATTTGTGTTTTTAGGGAAGAAATGTGGGTGGGGAAAAACGGTGGGAGAGAGCTGGAGTGGGAGGGAGCCGAGAAGGTGGAGATAAGTGGTGGGAGGGAGGCGGCGACTAGAGCGGGTATATAACGAGGGACGTGTGAGCAGCAAGGTGACCACGCCCCCCTCCGCGAGCGACCCCTCCGCCCGCTCACACTTCGTCACTTTCTAGGCCGAAGGACCCCAAGTGTCGATCGACAAAGCGCTTTACTCTCGACCTCTCGAGAAGTCATCGAGAGAGTCCGTTTTCCGGGGTCGCAGCTTGTTTGCGCCGAAGGAATGGGAGGGCACGGTCTGAAAGCCGCAGCAAGGGTCGCACTCCTCTGCCTGGTCTTCGCATCGCCCATGCTCGCACAACCCCCGGGATGGAGGAAGGAGCCGACAAAGGACAAAGAACACGCCGAGGTCCATGGCTCGGCCATATTGGGTACGTGTGATAGCCTCTTCAGTCAGGGCCGAAGACATGGGCAAAGACTGCTCTACCCTCCGCCGCCCCCGCCGTGCCTTCGCTGTCCTCGAAACCTCTCTCCGCCCAAGTTCACCTCGTAGAGACAACGCAACTTTCGAGAACCGTCCAAAACTTGCCGATCAATCCCCTGAGGAATCTCCTATCTCCCTATTCTCTTCCTCATTTACTACTCATTCTCCCCGCTCTTTTTCAGTATATTACGAGCTCTCCCTCGTTATTCCTTCCGCAATTTTCCCTCGTATTCTTTCTATCTCTCTCTCTCTCTCTATAGGACATAACTATCAAATAAATATTTTGAAACTCCAAACTAAACCTAGTCCAGCAACCTAATCTACATCAGGTCCCTCTTCATCTCTGTGTAATTTTTTCCTCCCTTCATCCCGTCCAACATCCCTATCCTGTTCTTTCTTTCCTTGCTTGCCCAACCTTCTCCCCTCTATTACCTTCCTCAACATTTCACTACCGCTCAATCAGCATTTCATCCATTTTTCCTGCCTCCAGAGGATTTCTCTCAATAACCCCTCTCCTCACCAACCATCTCCAGTACTTCCTCATTTGTTTTCCTTTCGATCCATTTCACCTTCTCAATTGTTCTCCACACCCACATTTCAAAAGCCTCCAATCAACGTCTATCCTCCTGCTTCAGTGACCACGTTTCCGCGCCGGAAACGTGGCTACGTTCCATATCAGAGTTTTTACGAGTCTTGTCTTAACATCCCTACTCAACGTCCCCGTTATCAGCTCCCTCCTCCTTGAGAAAGCCTCCTTGCCTAGCGCAATTCTTCTCCTTACGTCCCTACCACTTTGACCGTATTGGTCCAAAACACTTCCGAGATATGTAAACTGTTCTACCTACTCTATTCTTTCTACTCCTATTTCAATGTTTAGCTTAGCCTTTTTCTTTCTGGAAAATCGCATAACCTTTGTTTTATTAATATTGATTCTCATCCCATATTTATCGCACTGAACCTCCAATTCACTCAGCAATGCTTGCAACCCCTTAGCTCACCGAGCAACTAATGCTTGGTCATCAGCAAACCTAACCGATTTTACGAATACCCCTCCGACTTTTATTCCTACATCCAGTTCTTCCCATGCCTCTTTAATCATTTCCTCTACATATACGTTGAACAGTACCGGTGACAATGGGGAACCCTGCCTTACACCTCTTCCTAACACTGCCCATCCGGACTCTCCGTTCCCCACTCGCACCTGAGCAGTCTGAGATATGTACAGGTTGTGGATCAGTCTCCTGTCCCTCCACTTCCTTTCCTATTTTCTGCAATACCCGCATTAATTTTTCCCAATTCACTCTATCAAACGCTTTTTCGAAATCTACAAAACAGGCAAATAGGTCCTGATTGTATTCTATATTCCTCTTGATTAGTGATCTCATACCTGCAATGGTATCACGTGTACCTCTTCGTTTCCCAAACCCAAACTGATCATCCCCTAAGTAATCATTTGCCTTACTCTCTATCCTTTTGTTGATGATCCTGAGAATAAATTTAGCTGCGTGGGATATCAAACTTATTGTTCTGTAATCCTCACATGATTTAGCCTTTACCTTTTTCGGGATAGGAACTAACACTGATCTCACAAAATCTTCCGGCCATATTCCTTCCTCATAGATACTACGAATTAGTCCATATAGGGCCTTCTTTCCACATTTTCCTAAACAGTTCGACAGTTCCACAGGAATGTTGTCCACCCCCACGGCCTCATTTGCTTTCATCTCCTTTAATGCCCTTTCTATTTCATCGTCCAGTAGGCCTGGATCTAAGCTACCTTCTCCTTAGTCATGTTCCTTTATATATATATATATATATATATATATATATATATATATATATATATATATATATATATATATATATATATATACACACCATAAAAACCAAAAACACAGTAATCAACCCGAAGGTCATTTTGGTAGGTGATGGTGGAGTTCACCCAGTACTAAGCCCGACGCTCTCCGACGACGCAGACAAACACACAGATACAGAATATTCAAAACACAGTGGCACAAAGAAAGGAAACTCACAGTGTGTATTCAAGAATTTTTCTCGGGTTTCCCACCGGGTCAGGTTGATGAAGTGCACCGACGTTTCGAATGCTGACTCTGCCATCGTCTTCAGGGTGAAGTGACTTCACCCTGAAGACGATGGCAGAGTCAGCCTTTGAAATGTCGGTGCACTTCATCAACCTGACCCGGTGGGAAACCCGAGAAAAATTCTTGAATACCATACGCCGGGAAAATCTGAGATCATTCATCACAGTGTGTGGTTTGCGTTTCGACGGCAAGACCGTCGTCATCAGATTCTGATCTTGCCGATCGAGCCTTCGAAACGTAAACTACATACTGTGCTGTGAGTGTCCTTCCATTGTGTCACTGTATATTGAATATTCTGTATGTGTGTTTGTGTGTGGCAAAATAAATAAATATATAATATATATGAATATTATTTTTTAAATATATTTTATATAATATATTTATGTATTATTTTTTTAAATTATATTCTTTATAAAAATAATGTGGGTCGCGGTGGTCCAGTGAGTAGAGCGTTGGACTACTGACTGGAGGGTCCTCGGTTCGATTGGGCTCCACCCAAGCTAGTTGATTTTTCGGGTACCAGATCTTCCTGGGAAACCATAACCAGCACAGGGAAAGGAACTGGCCTGATGTGTGAATATTCGCACGCCGTCGGGCTTGGTACATGGGTGAGCTCTAGCATCACCTACTAAACCGACCTTCGGGTTGATTACTATGTTTATGGTTTTGTATATAATATATATATATATACGTTATATATATTATATATTTTTTATATAATATATATATATATATTATTATTTTTATAATATATATAAAGCACCTACCTCGTCCATCCTCTTATCCCGGCCCTGTTCCTAATCCCTTCCAGTTAAACCAGAAACCTCATTTCACGAGGTGAGAATCAACCACGGTGGGGGAATTTTTCCCTCCCCGTTTCCTCGCACCAATCGACCTCATGGGAAAATTAGGGGGTGAATATCGACGCGGGAGAGAAGGGCGTGAAACTGCTTTGAGCTCGTTCTCGGGTCCACCGATCAGGCATGAAATCCTTGATCGCCCAAAGTAATTGAATTTCACCTTTTTTTGAACTAGTAGTAATGGCGAATAAATTCGCTGTCCGTTGATTAATTTAATATCCCTCAAGGGTTTTATTTCACTTAAACAACGGGGAATGTTTTTTTAGTGAAGCCTTGAGAAAGACACTTATTCCTCTTCTTTGACACTTGAGCTATTTAAGCGTTCCATCGGGGCATTCCTTTCCAAGTTTAATCCTTAATTAATGCCAATCAGGGCAATGTCGACCTTATTAGAAATCACCGAGGGTGGAAAACCACAACGACGAACACGATGAGGTTTAATTGGTTCGTTTGCTGGAGGTGGAGTTCACCACTTGCTATTTCCCACCACCTGTGCCAATTGTATAATGAAAGGATAGTTGGTCGAAGTGGGGGCAGTTGCTTCCCATGTCCAAACGAGCAGTTTCCCGGAGTGTTATGCTTTCTAGACAGTCACATACCTATCGGTTCAGTTTAAAGTTATAATTAGTACGGTTCAGACCCAGCGTCTCTCTACCATTCTGCCCGAACGCTTCGTCCACACGACTTACCGCTCCACCGTTGGGAAACGTGAATGGAAAACGTAGAGCAACACATTATTTTTCTACTGAAATCGTACGTTACTAGATACTTCGAATAACTTGGCCATCAACATTTACGTCTCAGTTTAATTTATTCTTTCAAAAAACTGTAAAAAAAAAGATGACGTAATCACTACGGGTTAAAAAAAAAAGAAAAAGTATTCATTGCCTGATATATCAGTGTAAAATTTTAGCATGTTTCTATAAGTGTATGCACTACTGTGGATTTGGGTTTTCATGTATGTGTGAGTTTTGAATGCGGGTTGTCTTTTCCCTTTTTTTGGGTGGTGACCTAACACCCCCCGCCACACGTCCTTGCGACGGCTTACGGGGTATTATGTAGATGTAGATGAAATACGAGGTATTCTTAAACAGGATTTTATTTAATAATGTTCTTAATTTAAAAATATTTACTATTGCTCAATTATCCCTTGATTCGCCAATAATTCATAAATATTTTTGTTTTATAAAATGTAGTAACTGCAAGTTGGTTTTCGACTTCACCATGAATGAGTGGCGAGTGTTTAGGACCATACTCAGGGCTCTATTCCGGAATCAAACGATAAGCGTAGAAAAATTGTCTGTTTCCCGAAGAATCGTTGATAGTAAACAGAGAATTTTACAACACTATAGGGTAGGCTGAATTAGTAAAGACTCGAAGCATAGAGGTTACGTGCACCTCCTAAACTGATAGAAAACTGCAAAAAATTTTAATTTAAAGCAAGCGCAGATGGCATAACTTTTTCGACGAGCCCCCTGCCATACATCCTAATAGCGTATTGTAGGGTAAGAATCAGCTTTATATGTAAATGACAACAAAATGAATAATGAATGGTAGCATAAGTACTTAAATCATGAAGCAAAATAAGGTTAGACAAGAAGAAGTGTTAAGTGCTCAGGAAAAGAAGAAGAGCGGCATTCTACTGAGTAAAGAATATGGTTAAGAATATGAATGAGACGACCCGGGTTGAAATCCGAATGACACAGGGCAGTCCCAAATTCAAACAAACTGTGAATTTTCGGGCAATGGATCTATTCGAAAAACTCCAGTGATGAAGGAAAGGAAACAGTCTCAGCGTAGAAGTATGAAACTTTAACACTATTATGTTCGGTATGATTTGATCTCTGCCCTCTGCCCAAACGAACCTTTAAGTGATTATCATTGCTTTAAGATAGCTATTGCAATATGCGCATGGAGACGAACCTCAAATTAATCAACAGGGTTACTGCATTTTAAGGATAGACATCCCGGCAACATATCCTAAATGGTCGAATTTGAAATTTCAATTTACCGGCACAATTGTGACTTAATCACTTCATAATTATCAGCGCGTCTAACTTGATTCACCATTATCCATCTCTGAGCAGAAAGAATGAGTTTCAAATTTTATTTCATTTATTTCCAATGAATCAGTATCAATATTCAAACAATAGCAAAACGAGCTTTTGGTAGAAAAAGTTATTTTTGGTCAATTGCCCTCTCCATGAGTATTGAGAGAACAGTGAGCTCTACTGAATTAAAGACATTTTTATGGTCAATATACCAAATCAAATATATAATTCGCCAGTGGTTAGATGCACGAAAACTAATCTGCGTTTTCTTTAAATGGGCTATTTTTTCTTCAAATATAGTATGCTTCGTTTCCAAGGTGACTAATCTATGAGGTATATTCATAAAGTAGGAGCCGTTCGGCTTATCTTTAAATATTAGCCCTTAGAACGCAGTTTTACTTCTGGAGCACCATCTACTGATTCATTGAGAAGCTATGGCAGCATTCGTTTTGTTTCAGAAGTCGTTTGCTTGTCCGTGCATGCAAACAACAATGTCCGTGACAATCGTTGATCCCACCAGCTGTGAAGTAAGTTCTGTCATACGATTCTTGTATGCAAAAGGATTGTCGGCTGCTGAAATTCATCGGGAGTTATGCCTAGTTTATGGACCTACAGTTATGAGTGAAGGAAAGGTTAGACAATGGTGCCGTGATTTTAAAAATGGACGAACAAATGTCCATGACGGAGAGCGAAGTGGTAGACCCAGTATTCGGTCCGATGAAATTGTTTCGCAACTGAAACAAAAACTGCGATGTGATAATCGATTGACGATTAATGGCCGAACTGGCTGAACTATTTCCTCAAATTGGACGCACTATTGTCTACAATATTGCCACGGAAAACCTCGGATACCAACAATTGTGTGCAAGGTGGGTCCCGAAAATGTCACCGACCACCACAAAGAGCAAAGAATGTCCATTGGACGAGAGTTTATGGGCCGTTACCAACAAGATGGAGAAGATGAGGCCTTGCACCTAGCGACTACTTCGTCTTCTTTCACTTGAAACAGTGGCTCGGTGGAAAACGTTTCGACACCGAAGAGGAACTCAAGAACGGCGTTGTCAATTGGTTCAACTCTCAGGCGGCGAGATTTTATGCAGAGGGGTTAAAGAAGCTGGTGAAGCGTTACGAAAAATGCTTAGAAGTGAACGACGATTATGTAGAGAAGTGAAGCAGTTTTGTAGATAACTAAAAGGGCTAATAAAATGTGTTTCATGAGAGTATATTTTTTCCAGTGACCAAACGGCTCTTACTTTATGAGCATGCCTTGTATTTCGGTGGCAATGGAGATTATATGGATTTTCTTATTCTTAAAAAAACACAATTAAGCAAATGTGACAAAATTGTTTGAAATATGCTTCAAAAATTAGAGAAAAATCGTATTTCCGTCATGCTGGATTATCTGCTTCGGTCAAGTGCAGAAAACGATAGTTTGACATAAAAAACTATTGAGTTTTTCAATTTATAATTTTTACCTAAGAGTATTTCGATTGCGAATAGCATTACGTACTTTCCTACTACAATATGTAGATGCTTACTCAGGGTTATTTGCAGCTAAGCAGTAAGCCCACACGCCAGCTGATATACAAGCATAAATATATGATCTCAAATCAAATTCTGTGTCTTTTATTTAAAGCGGTTTAGAAAACGCTCGATACTAATTAAAACTTTCAATTCCCGATGCATATTAGCTTCATTCACACAATGTACCCCATTCGCTGTGACATTTGTCCAGTGGACCCTAAACGGAGGTGACAAAATTTGGCATACTAGGCTTTGTCGAAAAATGAAGATGGAATTCAGTTGAGGCCTACAGAAATTTCCTTGACACACAAAAGTTATGAAATAATCATACAGTTTTAATATCTTATCAATCGGTAATGACTACAATTAGTTTTTTATATTTAATAGTAATAGATGAAGTTTTAGAATTTTTATGCCGCATGGTATATAATTTAATGTATATGAATGCATAGTTACTTAACCTTTACTGCGAATTACAAATGACATTATTGACTTCGGTGAATAATTGAATGAGGTCAGAAATATTCTAAATTTTCTCGACCGTATTCGATCCATGCATTAATATCAGGAGACTAATTAAATCTTTGAAATATCGTGTTACTGGGCTTGTTCCATCACCCCGTAATGTTCAAGTTCCGCTCAGCCACCACGTTAATTTCATCCGTTTGACTGTTTATTCAATTTATGTCGTCGAGAAAATTAGTTTTTGGGAAACTAGTTACTCCACAAAGAGAAATAAAAAATATTCCAAAAAAATTCACACAGTTCTCCGTACGACGTTAAATTTGTCAGGAATTACATCTACATAATACCCTGCAAGTCACCGGGAAGGTGTGTGGCAGGGGGTGCATCTACACCAGGCATGCACAGCACACAAACAAACAGGCATGCACAATATCTGAGAGGCAACTACGGAAAAAAATTGCGATACGGAGAGGTTATGAGTGTTTGATTCAGGGCTTGAACTTTTAATTGGGCTTCCAATGAAGTCGTAAAAATACCATCATTCTAATGCCCCTGAGGTCATCGCAGGGTGATATACGGGGAAAAGATGGCGGAGGTTTGGTTTCATTTTGCCCTCCCAACGTTCTACTTGTCCACCTGAAAGCACCCAACAGTGTTTCTCAGCGCGAAGGGGCGCATCAGACTGAAATTCTTTCGTCCATTCAAGAAATAACTTTAGAGTTACAATTTACGCCTGATCTCTTGTGGGATATTAATGAAATTATTGCTAATAATTTCATCACATAATCTAAAGATAATATCAACATATTTCGTGATATTTTCCCGTCGGTCGTTTCTGCATGAAGTCGCGAAAAACTGATGTCCAATGTATAAGTTTCCTTTCAACTTGGGCATCGGTGTTGAGCGGGTGATGCCTCTCGCTCAGTGATGCCGGGAAAGCAATTTGTCTTCACAGCTTAGCCAGTTTATTTCGCGCATCATTTAACCCCGTGACCCCATCACCTTCCCCGCCAATGTTCGAGATCACATTTTCGACGTTCATATCTCTGCAGTGACGACCAATAGCGAGGGGGTCACCGAAGTCTTCGTGGGGAAGCCGACAATGAACGTGACCGACATCATGCAGTTCATTGGTTCCCTCAACCCCTTTTCACGCTCTTCGAGAGCACTGTGGGCCGTGCCCTTGACCGCCCCGCGGGCCACAGTCGTGCCACCGCCTTTCTTCAGCCTTGACCTGGCCAAGGACTCCTTGGTCCTCGTCGCACCCATTCAGCCAGGCCTCACCAAGGAGGACGCACAGGACTACGCAGCCTACATCCTGCCCAAGGGCCTCTCTTCGCTCCCCCGGGAGATGACCTCGAAGCTCCTCGTCCCACCGGAGGGCACGAAGAAGGTCGGCCTGCTAATGTTCCCACCGGATGTGAACCTCATGGGGGCGACCGGCAGACAGCCCTCCAGCGTCCTCTTCCCGTTGGACAACATCAGGGTGAGAGAGGTCAAGATCATCGACGGGGACGTGGGGAGCACCAAGTTGGACACGGTGCTGGAATCGTTCGGCTTTGCCGGCCACTCCGGCTCGCCGTGGCTCATCCTCAGGGACGTGGCGGAGGACAAGGTGGGCAACGTCGGGTCCCCGGAGGCGAGAGATGCGGAAGAGGTCGGCGCCAAGCCAACGGCGGGGGAGGGCGCCAAGCCAACGGCGGAGGAGGGCGCCAAGCCAGCAGCGGAGGAGGGTGCCAAACCCTGGACTGAGGAGGTCGACGGACCATTTAAAGAATTCGGGACACTTCACGTGAATAAGGACGGCGTGGTCACGTGGGTGTTCTCTCCCAACGCCTTTGAATTGTCTCGAATCCCTTTCGTCCCGCCGAACATCCAGTTCCCTCCCATCCCTCCTCCCATCCCGTTCCCGTGGTTCAACAACATCCCCACACCAAATCCGTTCTTCTTACCCTTTAGCTTGCCCCCGATACCCTACTGGGGGATAAATCCTCCGAACCCCTTTGTATTGCACTTCCCGAAGCCATTTAAATAAATCTTTGTGAGTTAAATCGTAGATTTTTTCTTCTCCAATGATTTTTTTTACTCCCGCCGGAATCGAACGGATGCAGCCGCGGCAGGCGCCATCGTCTTTTTTTTGACGCGCTCTCCGGAAACGACGACGCTCGAGAGAGCTCCGGGATCGATTCAACGCACGCCCAAGCGCACATACTCTCTGCCCCTCCGACACCGCTTTGAAATGGCAGCACCAACGAAAAAAAATGCCGGTCAGCATATTTCACGGTTTTCTCTCTTCCGGGATATCCCTCTCGCACTCGTCCTTCACCCCGGCATATGGGTAAATGGTCATGTGAGTGACCTGAGTAAATAATCTCATGCTTATTTCACTGCCCCGTACAATAAAAAATCTAAAATAGGTTTCTGGTTTGTTTTATTCTAGTGTCAAAGCTTCTCTTGAATATTTCTTTGTTATCAATTTCAATAATCTAGCCACCATAATTTTCGGCCCGAAGGTCACCATAACTCTTAGGTCACATTGGTTTCTTCGAATGATTTCAGAGTTATCGAAAATTTAAACGTAGAAATAATCGTTTCATTTCACACGTAGCTGTTCCTTAACTTATGTTAACAAATTATACTAGCATTTGTTGGAGAGTGTTTAATCACCGCCTTTATTTTCGATAGTCATGCTCTCACTCGAAGAACACTATATGACCTAAGAATTGTGCTCAGTAAATATCCAGCAATGGAAACGTATGGGAGATGTAATATTACGCTTTATTTCGGACACCTTTAGAATAAGTGGCAAGTATTTATCGTTCATGGAATAAAGCATTTATCAAGGAATTGGATAAGGTCCAGAAAAGAACTGATTTGCTTGTTATAAATTGCGACGAGAGGAATTTACGAGTGATGTGGAGGCATTAGGTTGGGATCTTCTTAATTCTCAAAAATAACAGGGAAAACAGACGGGAATGAATACTGAAGGGAATATTACTTCTACATATATGGTTGTGGCCCTAATACTTCCCGCCACACGGCCTTGCGGTAACTTGAGTGGTACAAAATCGTTGCCAAGTCATTTCTTAGAACAATAATTACCTAGGGTGCGTTAGGAATGGTCAATGACCACTTAAATCTACATGTACATCTACTCAATACCCCGCAAGCCGTCGCAAAGGCGTGTGGCGGGGGGTGTTAGGGCACCGTCCGTCAATGAGGAAAAAAACGCATGCAGACATCTACATTTACATATTAACCCGCAAGCCGCCGCCGCCTTACTTACGTCGCATCGAACTCTACCGAATCCACCAATCATTTGCATCTACATCTACTCAATACCCCGCAAGCAGCCGCAAGGGCGTGTGGCGGGGGTGCAACCACCGCATGCAGAAGCCAAAAATTTATGGCCCAAAAACCGAACATGGTAAACATTCATGCAAGAACCCTTTCGCCACAACCCTTTCACACGCATGCAAACCCACAAACTACCAACAAACATGCGCACGCATAAACTTTGAATTTTTAATTTTGTTCCGACTTTTAAGTTAAATATTTTTAATATTTCTAAATGGACTTCGGTTTCTTATTTTTATGATTTCTGATTGTTTTGGGGAAGAATGAGTATTTAAATCTATCTCTATTGGAATCTATCTCCCTTATTTTATCTTTGTGAATATTGAAATCCCGTATTGTCTCTGGGAAGAAGGAATCCTTGAATCTGCTAGTTCTGGCACCAATTTCCCGAATTTTGTACACATGATCCAAGCAACCAATGTATGTTGGAGTGCGAATAATTTTCGAGACCTCGGTGCTGAAACACGGTGCTGAAACAACAGGACCAGAATGCCTTTGGGATTTCCTCCAGATATTCGCTTAGCATTTTAGATTTAAAAGAGCGTAGGCATGTGCGCATGATACTTTTTGTTATTCGACGACGTTCTTTAAGTTTCTATTTTGATGTATTCACGTAAACAATATCGTAACTTTTTAAACTCTTTTTAAAATTTGACTGTAGCCTTCTTTGCCTTCTTAATGCCGATCTTACTTCCCCGTTGTCCCATCTAGGTTCCCTATTGTCGCATTTAAGTTTGAATGGGATGTACGTCTTCATTCCTTCGCGCAAAATATTTAAGAAATAACTCCAGCTGTTATCTGTATCGGTTGTCAGTGTTTTTGTCATGTATTCTGGCAATTCTTTTTTCAAATATTCTCGTATTCCGTTAAAACTCGACTTGTTGAATTGGTATATTTTACGCTTTTCTTTGTTAATTTTCACGAACTTAGTTTTAATCTCTACAAAAATTGCCTTAAGGTCACTAATTCCGTCCATTATTTCAATGTTTGTTACGATTTCGGGCGTAGAGGTCGCGTAAATATCAAGTATGCTGAGGCCCCGTGTGGGCGATTTAACAATGTGTTCTACCCTACTATTTGTTCTAATTTACGAGTAACGAGAATCTATAGCACTTCGGCAGAAGAGTTGATTAAAACTAAATATTTCTAAAAATAAATATGTGAATTCAGTGAATTTTGGGGGCGATTGAGATAATGCATAAACAACTTAAAATTGTCATTTCTGAGTAAGTGATGCAAATTGCCCAACATACCTGGTAACCCCCTAGATAAAACGCTGATGTGTCATCCAAATGAGACATTTCACCCCCCGGCACCCAGCAAAATTTCCGTACGTGTGAAATTGTTTCAATTTGGCGTATTTTAATGCATCATACGTGTCACCTGGCAATAAATAACACAGGCCTACAAAAATTTTTTTTTGTGCCGGGAATCTTTGTGATGATTTTAACTATATTTGTAGAGCTGAATCCAAATATGAAATCCGTTTTTATTTAACAGCTCTACTTTTTTAGATATGGCACATCTTACGATTAGTTGTTTTAATATTTGATATATTCCGGAAAATAATTTTCAAAGTTAAATAAATCTATAAGTATACTAATTTATAACCACTCTGCGGTGTTCCTTTTATTTTCAATAAACTGTCAATAAGTTTTATGTGTATTTCTATATTGTAGGCCAATGAGATAATTATTAATATAATATTCCCATATCATCATGTAGAAGATTTTTTTACGTAAGTAACAACATATCTATATCTTGAAAACTATTTCTGATAGGAAAAAACTAGTGTCATAATTGGATTCAGCACCCCAATTGTTCTTTAAATCAGCATTAAAAGCTCCGGCACCAAAACCACTGTTGGCCTGTGTTATTAATATAATATTCCCATATCATCATGTAGAAGATTTTTTTACGTAAGTAACAACATATCTATATCTTGAAAACTATAGCTGATAGGAAAAAACTAGTGTCATAATTGGATTCAGCACCTCAATTGTTCTTTAAATCAACATTAAAAGCTCCGGCACCAAAAACACTGTTGGCCTGTGTAATAATTCAAAATTTTAAAAGCATGAAATTAAAATATACCAATCAGGTGAGAAAATGCTTCTCCCATTAGCTTGCGAATTTGCCCTAAAAATGAAACATTAGAAAAATGAAAAAATGCTGTGTAATTTGATTACTTAAGCACGTTCATCATTGGCCGTTTATACTATTTGAAAATAATTAGAAAACCTGCAAAATTTAATAAGTTTTGCGTTGTTAAAAATAGTGATTATGTGCTGTTATGTGGCCGGGAAAATAAACTCCTTGTATCGTAATCAAATCTGAAAATGTCGTGCGTGATCCGTGAAACACAGACTTATATGCCTGGCGATAAGCAAAATGTTGGGACTAAGCAAAATGAAAATTGTGCTCCTTAGGGACCCACTAAAAGCGTGCCTTTCATAGGTTTAATCTCCTTAATCAAATTTTTCGTAAGGTGTATGTATTATGAAAGAGACCATGATTATTCACAAATTGGAAAATTGCTTCGTGGATTAGATCTGAATGAAATCAAACCGGTAATTTAAACCAATTCATTAAGATAAATCCGCGGAGTCCTTTCTCCAAGAGATAAGGAGAGTTAAAGGGTCCCTTTCACTATCCAAGGACCCCAAGTCGAGTGTTCCGAAGACTATCCGATTAAACGATTCAATCGGAACATGTCGATGTAATACTGGCATGGGATCAGCTGGCGATCCCCCAATTTCTCCTCAAGCGGTAAAGATGTAGAGGCTTGCGACGGGGTTACATATACATTTACATCTGCACAATACCTCGAAAGCGCGCGGCGGGGAATGTCAAGGTACCAGTCATAC
This sequence comes from Hetaerina titia, assembly GCA_037158775.1. Classification (NCBI taxonomy): domain Eukaryota; kingdom Metazoa; phylum Arthropoda; class Insecta; order Odonata; family Calopterygidae; genus Hetaerina; species Hetaerina titia. Next base: position 100,431,045 of record CM073770.1, on the reverse strand, counting down.
ATGCACATCTACAAGTGCGCATCTTTTATTAGTTCATGCATGTACTTGTATACATTACAGTTTTAATTTAAAAGAACATAAACTTTTAATTAGGTACATACGTGCCGAAAAATAAATTGCAATAATTGCTGTGATTTTCTAAATCATTTTCGTTTGTTTTAATATTTTTCATATTCGGGCACTTGGTTTCGATTTGGTAATGAGTCCGTATCGTGTGAGGGAAGAACGAGTACTTGCCGATGTAATGTACTGCACTGTTTAACGTGTAATTTGCTTCTGACAGTATCTACGTGTGTATTCCTTTTCTTACCCTTATGGGGGAATCTATCACATTAATTTTACAGCAAAATAATTTCCTCTGTGTCACAAGAAATCTCAAGTGTCCAATATATTTCTTAAGTCTCTGTCTTGTCTGCATGTCCCGTGAATCAAGGGGCTGCTAAATTAAGTCCTCCTGCATGCTCGTCTGGTTTGATCTCTTCTTGCAGATTTTTCGTGCAAATTTTTATAAAATATTTAACAAACTTAGCGGTTTTTCTCTGAACCTTTTCTAATTCCTTAATTAACTTTTTATTCAATTAATTCCAAATATTTGTAGGTTATTCCAAAGGTATCCTGACTAAAACGGAGTCAAAACTTTCTCTTACCTTTTCATTCGTTATCTTTTTCTAAAAATTCTGTTTTGAAAACTAACTTGTTTGAGGCTGATTCGCATTTTCTTCTAATGAAATTAAGGTTTGCTGTTAGTCCTCCACTATCCTTGTTTCCCTCACTGAGTCTGCAAATAATCTAAGGTTTCTGTAAACGTGAGGAATTTAGTCATTAATTAATAACAAAAAGAATGGGACCTATAATACATCTCTGCATAACTCTCTTGAGGTTACCTCAACAGGAAATCACCTCACCCAACAACTAATAAGTGCATCTTGTTTATGGTTAGATAAGGAGTCCCTAATTAATTTTCTCAATTTTACGTGAACATCATGATATCTTAGTTTTTTGTACCAATACATCTTGAGCATCGTTGAAGACATTTTAAAATCAAGAAGTCCAGTATTCACTTGGGAATTACCTTCCTCCCCTTTCAGGCTTAAATAATTAGGAATCAGTCATGTGCTAATGAAAGGAACTCTTTTAACACAAACCACGAAGTAAGCCTTGGTTTTTAATTCATTCAGCGTTAATGAGTAAAATAGAGGGAAGCATTGGAAAATCCATTGTCAAAATATATGTACATGTGCATCTGCTCAATACCCTGCAAGGGATTGTGGCGGGCGGTGTCAGGCCACCACCCGTAATTGTGGCGAACAGGACATAAACTACGAAATAGAGGGTTCAGTACTACCTACGGCCAAACAAGTGAAATATTTGGGGGTAGATCTAACTCCACGCCTTTCATGGGGAGCACATATCAGGATCCGGCTTTAAAGAAACTGGGCTTCATTAAACGGGTGTTGGGGAAATGTAATGAGAAAGTCAAAGAGAGGTGTTATTTTCCTCTAGTAAGACCACATTTGGAATAAGCCGCAAGTATTTGGGATCGTTGGGAGAAAACCTGGCCTGGATCTAGTCCGGAGAAAATCCGCCAGATTCGTTAAAAATAGTTATAATGAGACCACCAATTTAACAGGTCTCTTAGGAAATTTCGACTGGGAGCCCCTTGAAATACGAAGAGGACAAGCGAGACTTAGGCTTTTAGAAAGATTCAGAACCAGCCAGTTTAACGATGACACTAAAGAAATTATAATGGCCCCACACTACTTAGGTAGATCAGACCACAAAGATAAAATAAGGGACATAGATTCCAATAAAGAGAGATACAAATACTCATCCTTTCCCAGAACAATCAGAAATCATAATAGTAAGAAACCGAAGGCACCCAAAAAATGCTAAAAACATTTAATTTACAAGTCGGAACAAAATTAAAAATCCAAAGATATTAGGTTTAAATGTAGGTGCATGTGTATGTTTGTTGGTAGTTTGTGGGTTTGCATGTGTGTGAGGGGAAAGGATAAAAATGTGTGTGGGGGAAAAAGTTCTTGCTTGAATGCTCACCATGCTTGATTTGCGGACTATAGACTTGTGGCTTCCGCATGCGGTTTTTTTCTTTGTAAATTACGGGTGGTGTCCTAACACCCCCCGCCACACGCCATTGCGGATTGCGGGGTATTAAATAGATGTAGATGTAATTTAGAAAGAAAAAAGTTCACAAACCAAATGTGGTATACATTCATGCAAGAACCCTTTCACCCCACGCACATGCAAAGAAAGTACATTTAAACCTTATATCTTTAGAATTTTTAATTTGGTTCCGACTTGTATATTAAATTTTTTTAATATTTCTAAAGGGATATTGGTTTCTTACTATTATGGGATCTGATTGCTCTGGGAAAGGATGAGTATTTGAATCTATCTGTATTGGAATCTATCACTTTTATTTTATCTTTCAACTTGATTTGTTTAGTAGTGTTAAATTTCAGGTCTCGAGTCTTCGTAGTCGGCCTTGGGAAATCATCATTCTCTAAGTTTGATAAGCTGTTTAGTTGCACCTTTACCGACACAAGATAATCAACAAGCGCAATTATAAACAAGGTGAAAAAATAATATGAAAGCCGAGGTTTCGATAACACAGGCCTACAAAAAAAATTTTTTTTTTGGTGCCGGGAATCTTTGTGATGATTTTAACTATATTTGTAGAGCTGAATCCAAATATGAAATCCGTTTTTATTTAACAGCTCTACTTTTTTAGATATGGCACATCTTACGATTAGTTTTTTTAATATTTGATGTATTCCGGAAAATAATTTTCAAAGTTAAATAAATCTATAAGTATGCATGGGAATATATGGTAAAAGAAAATAGGAAAAATATTACAGACTTTGTGAAACGTGCATACTTGGGGTATTTTGGTGTTAAGCTTGGTGACCAAGATAAAACATGGGCACCGCATTTTGTGTGTAAAACATGTACTGAACATCTGCGGCAATGGACAACAGGACAAAGGAAAAGTCTAAAATTTGGTGTGCCAATGGTGTGGAGAGAACCTGTGAACCATATTGACGACTGTTATTTTTGCATAGTAAATGTTTCGGGAATTAATCGAAAAAATCGCCACAAGTGGACATATCCAGATTTGCCTTCAGCTAGACGCCCGGTACCCCATTCAGAAGAAATACCGATTCCAATATTTCAGACGTTACCAGATATATCTAAGGAAGAATTTGAGTTATTTGAAAATATTTCTCATACTATTAACGATAGTGGCAGTGACTACGAGGGGGTATCAACAATTCCTCAACTATTTAATCAAGATGAACTAAGCGATCTTGCTAGAGAACTGAACTTATCGAAGGAAGCATCCGAACTACTAGCATCAAAACTGCATGAAAAGAATTTACTGCAACCCGGCACAAAAATAAGTTTTTATCGCACAAGGGAAAAGGATATGCTACCCTTCTTTACTCAAGAAGACAATCTTACATTTTGTTTAGACGATAAGGGTCTTTTGGAAAAAATGGGACGAATATCACAATATGATGCTAGTGATTGGCGTTTGTTTATTGATAGCTCCAAGCGTAGTTTAAAATGTGTACTTCTTCATAATGGTAACAGGTTTGGCGCAATACCAATCGCTCATTCAACTAAAATGAAAGAAGAATAAGATACAATAGCATTGGTCTTACACAAGATAAAATACCAGGAACATCGCTGGGTGATTTGGGTAGATTTAAAAATGGTGAACTTTTTTCTTGGGCAGCAAAGTGGCTACACAAAATATCCTTGTTTCTTGTGCCTCTGGGATAGCAGGGACAGACAAAACCACTGGATTAAGAAGGAGCGGCCTAAGAGAGAAAACTTGGTTGTTGGGAAAGAAAACATCATTGCTGAATCTTTAGTTGAAAGAGAGAAAATCATCTTACCGCCTCTACATATTAAACTAAGCCTAATGAAGCAATTTGTAAAGGCTCATGACAAGGATGGACAATGCTTCGGCTACTTAAGACTAAAGATGCCCCATATAAGTATTGAAAAACTTAAAGCTGGTATTTTCGAGGGGCCACAAATCAGACAACTTGCAAAGGATCCTGCTTTTGTCGAGTTAATGAATAAAATTGAAAAAATAGTTGGATGTCATTTGTTGCGGTCATAAAAAATTTTCTAGGAAATCACAAAAGTGAAAATTATATTGAGCTGGTAAACATTATGCTCAGTAACTTCAAATCACTTGGATGTAATATCAGCACAAAAGTTCACTACCTACACAGCCCCTTAGACAATTTTCCTGGAAATTTAGGAGACACAAGTGAAGAACAAGGTGAAAGGTTTCACCAGGATATAAAAACAATGGAAGCTCGCTACCAAGGAAGGTGGGATAACCATATGATGGCAGATTACTGCTGGTGCTTAAAACGAGACTGTTTGAACAAAGTGCACTCAAGAAAATCGCGCAAAAGAAGCTTCCGATGTGTTGAGTGATGTTTTTATGTATTTTTTTCTTTTCTATTTGTTTTATTATAGTAAAAAATTTTAGTATTTGTGTTCAATTGTATTGTAAAATTCTGTTGTTTTTGTGGGTGATTTAACAGCCCTAGAAATAAATCAAGTCTTTATATTTAGTGGGTTTTATTATTAATATAATATTCCCATATCATCATGTAGAAGATTTTTTTACGTAAGTAACAACATATCTATATCTTGAAAACTATAGCTGATAGGAAAAAAACTAGTGTCATAATTGGATTCAGCACCCCAATTGTTCTTTAAAATCAGCATTAAAAGCTCCGGCACCAAAACCACTGTTGGCCTGTGTAATATACGTACATTAAATATCATGCTGATGGTGTCTCATCTAACCAAGCTCGAAATAAACATTTTTCATTTAATATGAAATGACATTTCCTGTTAATATTTTAAATTTCGATACTAAGATACGTGTTTTAATACAAAGATACCAGCTATATTTCATTGATTTAAAATTGACTGTTAGATATAAGTACTATAGGATTATTTCGCACTAATATCAAACCACGCCTGCAGATTTGGAGTTAGGTAATTTTTCCTGATGGTTGACAATGTGTGTGTGTGTGTCGAGGTATTCAAGGGGTAGCGTTGGACTACAGACCGGCAGGTCATGGTTCGATACCCGGGCAAGCCTCTCTGAGCACTTGAAGCCCCACCCAAACTATGTGAATTTTCGGTGTTCAACAGGGTGGAGTGTAACGAAAACTCAACAATACTTTTATTACATTATTTTAATTATACCTTGGGCATTACGAAATAATTGTTAAGATTTTCCTACTCGTCCCCTCTTAATTGGCTTAAACTTTTCTTTTAAAATAATGAAGAGAAAATAATTCGGTTTTGTTCTCCTGAATTAGGAGAAATCAGTGCCAATAAAAAGGGAAATAAAAACCGAGTGTCATATATTAATAAAAGGTTTCTCCATCCCTTATTACAGATCAATTTTATAAACCTCAGGATGAACGGATAATATTTTTTATGGAGAGGACGATGAATCCATAGACTTAAGAAATGGTCTCACTGTGAAAGTTAAGCTCATAATTTCAGCAGTATTGGCCTGGCCATTTCCCCAAATCGGCAGAAAATAATAAGTCACCATTCCTCTTTCCATGTCTTAATAGACAATTTCGGCTTGAAAGGATAAAGTAAAAAGGAGACAAAACTCCCTCTGTGGAGCTGAATGACATAATCAAACTTTATCCATAAATCACAAAATTGTGATGTCAATTCCAGTCTGAAATTTCGTATTGATTGTTATCTGAAGCTTAGCCCACCATTATGCCTTCGATTTTGATCAATAATGAAGTATAAACACATTTTTAAATTAGAAATGAATCCAGACATGAACATAAAATACATTCAAGGTAATATTTTAATTTTATATAGTTTAATATTACCTTAGTTGTACCCATCCATTTTTATATCTACAAATATAAATGGGAATATTAGAGTTATTTTAGGGAGCATTTGGAGTAAATACGAAGACTAAAAACTATATTTCCGCTTTCACGAAGACCATTGATTCATTAATGTTAAAATGCAATATAAACCCCTCGTTTATGCCAAATTCACCCAAATTTGAGAAAAATATCACTAGAATACTCGAATGTCACTAGAATGGCTCGATTAATGGACAACACTTCGAAATCTTTGCATGTAAATTACGAAATTTGGATGTGAAGAAATGAAGGGAAAAGTTCTCTGTTGATTTGAAAACACCCGTTGAAGAGATGGACTTATGAAATATACGGGTTTATCATTTACAACATTCAGGACAAGTGAGACAGGAGTGCTATCTCCCATACACCCTCTCCATCCTCCTACCCTCCCTATATCGAACCAACCCATCCTCCTACCATATAGTATATACTATTATAGTATAAACCACCCATATAGTATATAAGGAGGAGGAGAGGTAAGGGGCCAATAGGAAGCGGACAAGGTGGTGGAGGGGAAATGTAGGCAGAATTGGATAAAATCAGTGGGCTTGGTTCAGCCCGGGGGGTTTGAAGGACTGGAGCACCCAGATATGTGCCATCTCGTGGGTTCTCACCTCTATGTTACAAGCGGAATTGGGAAGGGTTTCAATCACTGAAACGGAGAAGCAGTCATCAAAAGGCTGGTTGTGGGAAGCAGTGTGAGTAGGGATGGGATAATTAAGGAAGGTGGGAGATTTGGTGGAATAGCGGTGGTTATTCATTCGGGAGGAAAGGGTGGTCGTGCATTCACCCACGTAAAAGGCAGGGCAGAAGTTACAGGAGAGGCGATATATAATGTTTTTAGAGGTGCAGGTGGCTATGGGTTAAGAGTTGGTAATAAGGGACGTGGAAGGTCTTAGGAGATGGCAGCATTTACAGCGTGGGCGGTTGCATGGTGCGGACAGGGGTGGGGAAGAGACAGGGGTGCTCGTAGGTGGTTTTATAGACTTGAAGATGAGGAAGTGGAGGTAGGAATGAAAGTCGGAGGGGAATTCGTAAAATCGGTTAGGTTTGCTGATGACCAAGCATTAGTTGCTCAGTCAGCCAAGGGGTTGCAAGCATTGCTGAGTGAATTGGAGGTTCAGTGCGATAAATATGGGATGAGAATCAATATTAATAAAACAAAGGTTATGCAATTTTCCAGAAGGAAAAAGGCTAAGCTAAATGTTAAAATAGGCGGGAAAAAAATAGAGCAGTTAGAACAGTTTACATATCTCGGAAGTGTTTTGGACCAATACGGTCAAAGTGGTAGGGCCGTAAGGAGAAGAATTGCGCTAGGCAAGGAGGCTTTATCAAGGAGGAGGGAGTTGATGACGGGGACGTTGAGTAGAGATGTTAAGACAAGACTCGTAAAAACTCTGATATGGAGCGTAGCTATGTATGGTGCGGAAACGTGGTCACTGAAGCAGGAGGATAGACGTTGATTGGAGGCTTTTGAAATATGGGTGTGGAGAAGAATGGAGAAGGTGAAATGGACCGAAAGGAAAACAAATGAGGAAGTACTGGAGATGGTTGGTGAGGACAGGGGTTATTGAGAGAAATCCTATGGAGGCAGGAAAAATGGATGAAAGGTGTATTGAGCGGTAGTGGAATGTTGAAGAGGGTAATAGAGGGGAGAATGTTGGGCAAGCGAGGAAAGGGTAGGAATAGGATAGGGATGTTGGATGGGATGAAGGGAGGAAAGAAGTACACAGAGATGAAGAGGGACCTGATGTAGTTTAGGTTGCTGGATTGGGTTTTGTTTGTAGTTACAAAGTATTTATATTATAGTTGTGTCCAGCCAAAAACCTACATTAACCGGTAGATTACCTAATAATAATAATATATAGCATATATATATTTTTTTCGGGTAATCTAATGGTTATGGTAAGTTTTGGTCCGGCACAAACTACCAAATAATTATTTTTTCTCTCCTAACATTTTTTACCTATATATGGTAAAGGAAGGTAGCATAAGGTAAGCTAATGGGTTGGCAGGATTTATGAAGCCAGAATGAAGCTAATTCTAGTGTTCTTCGTTGGATTTGATGCGGCTGTTGACGGGAGAGAGGAATTAATAGATACTTATTAGTAATTATCGAAACTTTCGCTGTGTGTAGCTGCGTTTCTGCGAACTTGGAGGGAGGCGGGTGATGAGGATGGGTTACGTGATGCTCTGTGATTATTAATTTTGATATTGAGAGGCATGCTATATTGGCCAATATAAAAAATATGGCTGAGTGCGCATTTTATCTGGTACGCGACATTTTTATAAATATAGGAAGAAGTCGAAAGGAACGGGAAATGCGTAATTGAGCGGGTGGAATTTGTTGCGGAAGGGAATTTGTGACAAGGATGGAGCAGATTTTGCATCTAGCACGATTGCATGGAGTCGTAAGGGTATGGTGAATTTAAAGAGCCTTTCTAATCCGATGTGGTTATCCAAACTCTATCTTCACAAAATTCCTAAAACATTCATTTATCCCTAAGATACCCCATTAGAAGAAAAATTGACGCTCTGTCCATTTGCATAGCTTACTTCCATGCCCATCACTTCCAAATATTAATCTTAGAGATTCCGTCCTCTCCAACAACAAAAACACTGCCAACCTAACTTGCAAATTCCCCTTTTGTTCCACTTACACGTCCAGAAATTCTTTCAAATTTTTTTAATCCACATCATAATACTTTGTTTATTTAAAGCCTACAATATTTCGGTGTGTAAGAAATTGCCTCAGTAGCTTAACTGGTCAAAAGACTCGGCTGGATCCGAGTTCAAATCCCGGGTAAGGCGAATGATTTTTACGCTTTAAAATTGTAGAATAGAAGTAGATTTTTGTAATTTACCATCAGCTATAGAATTAGAGGAAGGCCATTTTAGGCAAATTTATAGGCAAGTGAGAGAGTGAAATTAAAGGGAAATGGCAATTCACTGATACCCAGCCACTTGACTGATGACAGCCACTTGTTGAATTGCAGATCAAACCGCTTAGATCTTTTGCCCACGGGGCAACAAGTGGCCATATTTTCATGAATTTTCACTTCCTTTTCGATCATTAATTTCCATCTCATGCAACGGGAGCATCCACTCAACAATGTACCTGCATAAATGTAGTGTATTCATTCCACATAAAGAGCTAATATTTCGGTTTTTTTGGAGTAATTTCGCTATGTCAGAGGAAAAGATGAATTTGTGCAGTTTATTTTGAATAAGGAAGACCATATCGATGAAGTATATATTGAGACCCTCCCTTGAACTACAACCTTGATGTGATGAAATAGATTCTGTGTTATGATAATCCCTAGCGGTTTGCCGGCAGGAGCATGAGATTTGCTCCTCATAGGGTCACATATGCCAGTTATGTCGAGGGGTCGTGGCCAGATGAAAAGGTCCGCTCAGCGTCTGCTCCTCAGTTAGGTGTCTGTCCCAGTGGGGCGGTCATTGAATGATGGCATAACATTAAAAATATTATTTAGGAAGGCAACGGAAGACCACCTCAATAATAATTCCCAAGACGTTCATCATGGACAGTATAGTGAATATCCTGGCAACTACGGGACTCGACCCAATCGACCGTATGTCGTGCCCGGCAGCGGGAGAGATAAGGCTTTCGCAATCGTCATCTCACGTAATCCTTGAAAAGGAAAACCGACAGCAGCAGAACGTAAGACGCTAAGAAGAAGACCAATTTAGTTAGAATAGGAACTTGAAATATTAGAACAATGTTGAGGGCAGGAAAATTAGAGAACATAAAGCGAGAGATAGAGAGAGGAAATATAGATATTTTCAGGCTGTGCGAGGTGAGATGGAAGGATAGCGGGGATTGTTGGAGTGATGGTTATAAAGTAATACACAATTCTAGTAGAGGGTAATAGATTCAGCGAAGGTTGGCTATAATATTGAATAAAATGTAGGGATAGGTGTATTAAACATACCGTAGAACGGCGAATGATATTTGAATGAAAATTATTAAAAGAAGTAAAAACGTAACTGACGAACTTGGTCATTGTTCGGGTATATATCCCACCAAGCAATCAGAGCAGGATGAAGTCCACAGGGCTAACACGATACGATCAGTTGAAGGACTTAATTGCGATTGTTTCTGGAGGGAAATATGTTATGATGATCGGGAATTGGAACGCGAAGGAAGGCGAAGGAAAGTATGGTACTGAGGTAAGGAACTACGATTTAAGAACCAGGAATGACTGCGGGAAGGAAACAACAGTTTTTTAAGAGGCAAGGGTTTATCCTTGCCAGCACTTGGTTTAGACACTGCAAAAGGCGCAGCTACGTATGAAAAACGATAGGGGATTCAGGAACGTATCTGTTAGACTATATCATGACTAGGTATAGGTTTAGAAACAACGTGATCAATTCGCACGGTCTCCTAGGAGCAGATGCCTACTCAGATCGTTATTTAGTAGCAATGAAGTGTAGCGTCTGATTCAAAATGATAATACAGAGACGACGGTTTGGGAAATGGAATTTGGAAGCATTAAAAGGAGCGAGAAGAAAGGAGTATCAGCCGTCTTTAGGGGAAGTCAGGAGTGAAGAAAGGGACCTTAGTACAATAGAAGGAAAATGAGAAAAAATGGAAATAGGGATTTGGAAAACAGCAAACAAAACTATGGAAACCGTAAATAGGAAACTGACAATGAAACTATGGACTACGAACAAGAGGATTATGAGGGAATTCAGAAATGTTCCCGACCCAACAAATAAACGGGACGTTTTTTCTTCAAATGAATTTTTGTCTCTCAGTCTAGTTTCCCATTAAGTTTGTTATTACTTTATCCTCCGATGCATCAACCTTTCTAACCCTTCCAAGTAGTATTTAACCCCTCTTTCCCTCTAAATAGGCGTTAACCTATGAGATACCCTGCTGGTCCGATGAAAATCTCTGTCCTCCAAGCCAAACTTTAAGGTTATCAAACAGAAATAAGATACTGATCTGGTGAATGCTGAGAATGGTCGACCAATTTAGAAGTGCAATTCGTGAATTTTGGCCATGGCGGCCGCCGAAGTGTGAGCATGTGTATTGTTCTAATGAAAAAGTGCTTTCTTCTTCAAATGCGGTCTTTTTTTTGCAATTTCGGCCATCGGCTTGTCAAGCGAATGATGCTTAGTATTGCCCCATTATTGTTTTAACTTTTTGAATATCACATTTATTTTCAATAAATAACTTTATAATCGATAATAATAATAATATATTATTAAATAAAACAGTTTCTGGCGTAACTTGGTGGAAAATCTTCATACTGACGTTTTTATAAATCAAACCACTTTGCTTTGCCACCTGATGAGACTTGATGGTGTTATGCTACAATGAAACCTGGGTCGTGAAAAAGAAAAGTTTATGTGGAAAAGCAAAGTGGTTTGATTTATTAAAACGTCAATATATTATTATTATAGGTAAGCTACCGTTTCGGGTAAGTTTTGGATGGAAATAACCTATATGATGATACAATGATAAATTTCCTTGTTTATCCTAACAAAACACATCCTACTCTAAAATAAGCCCCTCATCAGCTACCTATACTTTCTTCCTCCCTCCATTCGTATCTGCAGTTCTTCCCATGCATCCAAAAATTTCCATATCATATTAAATATCGCATTTAATTATTTTTATTGAGCATTAGAATTGGAGAAAAATGAGTTTTACAACACAAAATACGATTTGGTAACTCATATTGTATTAGTATTTTTGTTACACTTTGTTTTGAACGCTTTTTTACCTCTCATAAGGAAAATAGGAGAACGTAACTGCAAGAAATATATTTACCCTTGCACTCAATATCAATGATGATTTATTTTCAGGTAGACGAAGAACTAATCCAATGATTGGCGGATTTCTTTGTCATAATATATAACCAAAATAAATTGTTAAAATTATTGGTAAAAATACTAAAAAATGGCCATGATTGTATACTAAAACTGATATATAATTTGGTTATGGCATCAAGTTATTGTCTCTCATTGATATTGAATATCAATGGTTTGAATAAAAGTCATGATTAGCGATCGTTTACAAATATTTCAAACTGAAATTAATGTTCCTGGGGGTTCATGGTTAACCCCATGGTTACTTGGGGTTAACTATGAAGCTGGTTTCATCAGGCACTAATTTATTCTTCATTTACTGGAATGATATGAATATAGTTATAAATGTGTACATTATCATGGAATAATTTAATATTCCAGCAACATTAACTGTCTGAATGAACAAATTACGAACTTAGTCACAAATTATGCCACTTCCATGTGGTATTCTTTAAATAAAAAATAAATTTTATTCTTCCACAATATTTAGACAACATCTTCCACAACATGTTTCGGCGGATTTTTAAGAATCAAAAACTGTCTCACAATCTTATTAGAGCAATCTCAAGAGATATGATGGAAACAAATTTTCATTACGAAGATAATTAAATAAAAATTTCAAAGGTTAACGTTAAAGATGTGAAATTGACAAACTTTAGGAATATAGTAGAAACACGCTTCATGAAGCGTGATTATAATAGCTTATAGGTTCAATATGACCGTGTTTTTTTTTCACGGAAAAATCTGCGAATGAGTAGCATTATTATAAGAAGCTGCCACGTTGATATGACGTCTTGTCTGATTAGTAGACAGACTTTCTTATGAACAGATTACTCAAGTTAATTAACTATTCCAGAAAATCGGAAAAGAAAATGATAAAAAATATTCCAAACAATGTTTCACCTCGTGTGTACATGTACCATGAAGTGAACAAAAATATGTGTCGAGAATAAGGAAGGCCTCGGCTATTTTTTGCTACTTATTTTTCTCGCGTGAACTTGAGATAGAAAAAACCGATTCACTAAAATCTTTAAGAACTGAATAAAACCGTTTAACAAATAGTATTTTTTCCACAGAAAAATTACCATGTGTACACATTGTAACCATGCAATACATGTAAAGCTATTCGTATGTTCCCTGTCGATTAGGCAGATGGGAGATGCAAGGGAGATGCAAGGAGATGCCTTGCGTAAGTCTGGTTGAGATTTCCTACTATCTCTAGTCTAGAGCACCAAGAATACAAACTTTTGTTAATTAAATATGAAAAATTTTGACTGAACTGCTTTTCCATAGGAGTATAGGTAAAAAATATTATTAATAATGAACTTATTTGGCATAGTTTCGCATAAATTACTGAAAGATTTAATCTCCGAACGAGGGATGAGGGCTATGATTTTATGTGTTTTATATTATCTGCAAAATTGGAATCTAAAATAGGTTTAAATGTCTCGATTTATCTAGAGCTTGGTTTCAAATACGATAGTTGGTTTGAAATATGACTTTTGAATGCACGCCAGAGAAGAGACATCCGGATTGTTCAATAAAAAGCTATTAAAGTTTGATGTTATCGGTTAGATTTATTCACCAAATATAAATGTTACACACAATTGTCAACCAAATACTGAATGCATATGTATCACAGGTTTCATTGATTTGCCTCCGGTGCTGCGTCTTCAGTAGCCGTTGTAATTTTAAGCGTGTTCACTGAGTCTCTTCCTTCTTCGGATGAAAAACACTTTCCTCGGAGCCATTTCCTTATACTGGTAAAGAGGAAATGCTCTTCACCGGGGTCTATTTCTGGACTAAAAGGAAGGATGAGATACTCAACATCAATTTTTGCGAGACCATCGCTATTTCGTGTTGAGTTTCGCGGAATTCAATGTGCACAAACACGTCTAATGAGCAATTTTACGATTTCATATGGTACCAAAAGAAAATTTGAATATTGCTGAATGTTACCTCGCCGTTATTTGACAACCATATCTACCAATAGCATTAGCGATGTTGAATTCCGTAAAAGCATTGCAAGAGACCTTCGGCTCCACTTTAATTTTAAATTAATTGTTTCCCCTGTTAAAACGATTTGAAATTAGTCTAAAGTGTGCGAAGGAAAGATAAGACTCTCGATAACTCTTCTTCAGCAAGGCCTCCCCCCATACTCGTGAGAATATATCTGTTCAGGCGAACTAATTGTCTTGTACGTGCATTACCTCTATCGCTGCTGTAGGAGAACTGAACATGTTTCATCTCGCAACTGTTGCCTGCCGACATAATTCTGGAGACAAATATACTCTTGTAGAGCTTACGCATTAAACGTGAAGCTAAAAATGTAGAGAAAAAATGTTTTCCTTTACATTTTACATTTCTACGTTAAAATTAGCAAATTAAAATATGTGCCCATTCTATATTGTACAGTAGGAGAATGTGAACTCTGTGTTCCGTTTCTTCCTCCTCTTGAGAAAGGTGGTTAGACCAACTAAAATTCAATACCCATTGAGTTTCTTTATTATATGTGTTTCTGTGTTTTTGTCTTTGTCTACTAGTGCTATTTCCATTTACATTACTACTTACGTCCGTGAGACTTTCACAAAAGCATCATAACAATAAGTTTGATATCCCACGTTGCTAAAGTTGTTCTCAGGATCATCAAGAAAAGGATAGAGAATAGGGCAAATGATTACTTAAAGGGTGATCGTTTGGGTTTAGGAAGGGGAGAGGTACGCGTGATGCCATTTCAGTAATGAGATCACTAATCGAGGGGAATATAGAATACAATCAGGACGTATTTGCCTGTTTCGTAGATTTAGAAAAAGCGTTTGATAGAGTGAATTGGGAAAAACTAATGAGTATATTGCAAAAAATAGGAACAAATTGGAGGGACAGGAGACTGATTCGCAACCTGTACATGTCTCAGACTGCTCAGGTGCGAGTGGGAAACGGAGAGTCCGGATGGGCAGTGTTAGGAAGAGGTGTAAGACAGGGTTGCCCATTATCACCGGTGCTGTTCAACGTATATGGGGAGGAAATGATTAAAGAGGTATGGGAAGAACTGGAGGGAGGAATGAAAGTCGGGGGGGAATCCGTAACATCAGTTAGGTTTGCTGATGACTAAGCTTTTGTTTGTCAGCCAGTCAGGGGGTTGGAAGAGTGAATTTTCTGCATTGCTGAGTGAATTTTAAACGCGATAGATATGGGATGAGAATCAATATAAAGTTCCATTTCGATGACATGTAAGCAAATGTTAATATACTAACCCATTCGTGGGGGTGGGCAAGAAATCGGCCTCCCTCCCTCCATCCCCCTCCCTTCATTTTCCTTCCTCCCCCACTACTTGCCCCTCTTCCTAGCCCTTCCCTTTATCCCTTCCTCTCCTGACCAAAGTCTGCCCTCAATGTAAGAGTTACCGCCCCTATTGCCGGACGGACAAGTTTCTTAGGTGAGTCGCGGCGTATAAAATTCACACGAAAGAGTATAGGGGTCAGTTAATTTCTCCGTTCTGTCTGCGCTACATTTATTTACCGGAAGTCTGTGGCGCGAAAAACGTAGTGATAAGGGTGAATGCTTAGATTGACCACCAGAATTAACAAAAGTTGAGTCCTGTTGCTGAAATTCAGTAGCCGAATGCTTAAAACTAGGTCACCATCCCTCAAGCCACACGGAAGGAATGAGAAATGAGAATTGGTCCAAAATTAACTGGTGACAAGGAAGTTTTTGACCATGTAAACTCGGAAAGGGAATGGTGTGAGTGGTACGCGCATGAAGACTGGAAAAATAAGATAAAAGAGATGGAATCGAGGGCTGAAGCTTTTCAATATTTATTCTTATATGGGCAATTAGGATTCATAATAGTAAGATATCAAAGTTATAGTAAATTTAGTAGACATTCGAATTACAAGCGAGGAAAAGCTAAAATACTTAGCAAAATTACGTCCAAATATGCCTTCGCTACAATTTTTTGATCGTATAGTGGTGTGTATAATTTCGCTCAGCAGACGTTTGGAGGAATTAGCCAATAAATAGAGTAAATAAAGGACATGCTTTTCACTGTTTGCTTGTTTATTTGATATAATATATGCATTACGCTCAATTCAAAGATTTAAGGGTCATCATCAGGAAAAACAACTTAGTTTAGGAGTAATTTGATGATTTTATTTTAACTTGATAATGACGTCGAGGTATCCAAATTCCCGTCGAATAATACATAAAATAAATAGATGGACCGTCTCAGGCGCTCTTTTCTTTCCTATTTTTGCGATTTTGTCCCAACACGTCAGGCAGGGCACGGCTGATGTAGTGAGAAGTTTATTTCTCTTCTGATGTAAACGCTCCTGACAGTTAAAAAAAACCAAAGGAGCTGACAGAGACAGTAAGCTTCTTATGTAACGTCAACGGAGACAAATCGTTTGTTTCAAACGCTCTTTGCTTTGATTTTGAGAGACATTCCTTCCATGGAGAGACGATTTCCGTGTGAATCTTTCATACAGCCTAGGCGGTCTTCTCGGGGTTGATTAAAAAAAACTAGGAGGGAAATAAATTATGAATGACTCTTTGCAGAATATAGAGAAGGCCGTGAAGAGATGCTTAGCGGCAAAAAGGCGAAATCATGGGAACAGAGTTGAAAGGACTCGGAAAAAAATCTCTTTCACCAATCTCTTCTATAACGCCTCGCAAAGTCCAAGATTTCCACTCCAGTGATCACCGCCAGCTTTGTTGTCATTATAAGCACTGAAGCTATCCAAGCTTAGCGATATACGTAGATCTTCGTCTCTAATAAATCTTGGCTCTGCTCCTAGTGATAAAAGTTTCTGAAAGTTGCGCAACAGTCTATCAAAATGAAATTACCGCGCTCAAGATAATTGCTGTGCAATTCGTCCGCCTTATTTTTCGTTCCATTCCCCTTCTCCATCCTTTCTTAGGCTCAGGCCTTCCGTAGAAACCAACACTCAAGGTCAAATCCTGAACAAGGGGCCACTGCATTTTATTATATAGCCCTGATAGCACAAGCATTACAATATTTGGAGGTAAAAACCCAATTTTGCCCACAAAGTCGTTGTAATAAAATATTTGTTTTCTCGTTCTCCATTTACATGTACTTGATTCCCCGCAAGCCTTCGTAATGGCATGTGGCGGGGGGTGTTAGGGCACCACCCATAGTTAAGAGAAAAAAGCATGCAAAAACCACAAATTCAGACCAGCCAAAAAAAAACATTGTATACGTTCACGTAAAAATCCTTGAAACCCACACACGCGCAAACATACAAACTACCAACTAACATACACATGAATCTACAGATACGCCTAAGATCTTTGCAATTTTTAATTTTGTTCCGGGTTGTAAATTAAATGTTTTTATTATTTCTTAAGGGACTTCGATTTCTAACTCTTATGACTGCTGATTGTTCTGGGAAAGAATGAGTATTTAAATCTATCTGTATTGGAATCTATCTCCCTTATTTTATCATTGTAAATGATAAAATTATAATGGCTGGAGCCATTATAATTCCTTTATTGTCATCGTTAAACTTGTTAATTTTGAACCTTTCTAAGAGTTTCGGTGGCTCCCAGCCTGAAACCCAAAAGAGAATTGTCAATCTTGTGTTCTTATTATAAAAATTTTTAACGTATCTGGCGGATTTTCGCTGGACATATTCAACTCTTTTTGCCGAATTTTCTCCGAAGAGCCCAAATACCTTCGGTGTATGCCAAATATGGTCTTGCAAAATAACACCTCTTGTTAACTTTCTCATTACATTTCCCGACTACCCGTTTAATGAAGCCCAGTTTCTTTAAAGCGTATCCGCGTATTGTCCTGATATGTGCTCCCCATGAAAAGTGTGGTGTTACCTCCAAATATTTAACTTGTTTGGTCGTAGTTAGTAAGAGGGTAATCCAGAGAGTAACTTCCGTTTTCGTGTTGTGTGAGAACTAGTGGAGAGAGCCGAATGGTCGTTGTATGGACGCACAAAGTAGGTCAGTACGCCTCAAACTGCAGTGGTTGGATGGTCGCGCTGTTTGTCGTTTGTTTACAATAGCAAGTCAAAATGACCAATGTAACTGAAGTTCCCGCCAAATTTGAAGTTCGTTCCGTGATAAGATTTATACTGATAAAAAAACTTCAAAACTGCAGAAATTCATCGGAAAATTATTGCTCTGTACATATGAGCATGAGCATATGTATTATGCGTGAATGCAAATATTCATGATGACCTGTGGTGAACAATTAACTAAAATTGCTGGAAACGGTTTGATAAATTTCCACATAATAAATTGTTACAAACGCTATGGAATCAATGGTAAATTATTAATTGGATTAGACACTTCTTGTCAAACCGCAAACAAATAATAGTCATCGATGGGGTGTGCTCAACGGATAGAGAGGTATTTTCGGGCGTCACCCAGGGAAGTGTAATAGGGTCTCTTCTGTTCTTAATATACATTAATGACTTAAGCGCACACGTTAGTAGTAATCTCAGGTTATTTGCTGATGACACGGTGGTATATAGGGAAATAAGGAACTAGATCGCGAGCTATTCTCTAGAGACGTAGACACAATCTCGAATTGTTGCATGAAATGGGGAATAATGTTTAATACAGACAAATGCGCAGTTTTGAAATTTTGGAACAAAATAAGTGGCGAACGGGATATAAACTAAGAAATAGAGGGTTCAGTACTAACTACAGCCAAACAGGTTAAATATTTGAGAGTAGATCTAACATCACGTCTTTCATGGGGAGCACATATCAGGACAATATGCGGATCCGCTTTAAAGAAACTGGGCTTCATTAAATGGGTGGGGTGGCGACCAAGGCATCGACCTCCGGGATTTGGAGAGCGGCAGTGCCGAACTCTCTCGGAGATCGATGTTCCAGATTGTTTTTTTCGTGCGCCAGTATACCGCCTAGTTCTTCTATAAGGGTGAGGTTTGACTCTCGACTTGTTCCGTCTCAACCGCATCCTCGGGGGCGGAGACGCATAGCGCAAGGCACTCCTCAAAGGCCCGTGGCAGGAACTCGCGCGTAACGAATGCCACCCACCGGACGGCATTTGAAGAGACGAAAAAGGTCACCCCTTTTCTGCAAGATAGAGAAGCAATTAGGGTCAATCTCAGAGACCTTGCCAAGCAGAGTGAAATGGAATCCCTCGAGGGACGTAATTTTGGATGAACTGGGCGACCAGCAGGGCGAACGATGAGGCACGTAGTCGAATGATTGACGTAATCGCGAACGCCACCATGACGAATGAAGTGATGCACCACCTACGGCTAGTTGATTCGACATTTTGTCCGTCATGCGGTCGAATAGGCAAAGTTACGCATCTGATTCTTGTCTGCGACTATTAACTCAAATAATAGGAATCCCTTAAAAAGATAGATAAAACCTTGGACGTGTTCGGTGGTTGTGCCATTATATGCATATATTTAATCATCCTGAGCTTTCGGCTTTTTCCGAGCTTCAAGTCTCTCATAATGACCACCCTTTCAAGTTTTCCATTCCACCAATGCATTGGTGGAATGGACGTAGCTGCCCCCGTTGCTGGACACACTTCGCCCGTGATTGAAGACTTGTTTTGCAGAATGACTTCAAATCTTTCCAAATATCCGTTGCTAATGCAAATTGTATTCTTATATTTTGTGAACCTTGCCTTAATTCATTTGGAAAACCTCTTCCACGTTCCATTGAGCAATCTGCTGAAATGCCAAATATTGCATATCCACTGCTTTCTCTAATTAAGGTTTCTCGGAGACGATGTACGAACGACGACTGTCGTCTCTGATTCCGTCCCGTCTCTTCAAGACTCTCATGCTGGTCTCCTTTTCGATTTAACGGTTGACAAACTTAATTTAAAGGGAAGCTCTTGAATGTGAATTCATAATGAAAATAATAAACGATGGAAGTTGAATATTTTGGCCGCAAATCTGTCAACAGGATACAAGGATAAATTTCATGTTCAGCTTTGACTCTTTTGGCGACTTATTTTTAAAGTCGTCTAGTTTCTATGCGGCGCGCAAAATATATTAAAATTTTTCCGACGCAATATGAATTCCTCTTTAATTACGTGTGGCCGAAACTTTAAAAAATTTTACTGCTCGAATCATTGCATAATAATTTTTTATCTTTAATAATATTCATGACAATAATAATGATTATTTATTAATTCAACTTTACCATATCAAGAGAAGTCCGTATTGAGTAATAGGGTGATCATAAGTACGGTTTTTCGAGCTACAAAAACCCCAAGAACAGATTTAAATTTATAAAATACCCCTTCAACAGATTTAGAAATGAAGAATGAAACATACCATTATCAATTGGCCTTGGACGTGGAATTTTTTTCTATGTAATGGATTTATTAAATAAATGCTGATATCCCATGTCCCCTGATTGTCCCATGAGAGCGAATGACATTTTGGCGTTTTTATCATTGGACCCAATCGATTTTTTGCCATTTTCATCTTCCCGTAGGGCTTTTTGGAGAGGAAAAAAACGATAATCTTCATTAATATGGGTCTCTATGTAATATTCTCTACTGCTTCTCCCTTGTCTTGGGCATCGAAGGGATTCAGCAATGGCCGAAGCTATATAGGTAGCGTCACCACGTTGCCGCCGTATCTTTACCATGTCTGACGGTGCTGTCAACGGAGATATCATGAATACTGTGCCCTAATAGATTTCTGAGAGGACGTAACTGTACCCGAAGTAGTTCCACCTGTTGGCTCGTGTAATCGTGAAATGCTCGTCTATTGTGCCCTTTGGAGTTCTGACATTCGAGTGCTAGGTACCCATGAAACCCACTAACGAGCCACCAATTCCCGCGTATTCAAAGGCGAGTGGATGGCGGCGATTTCCCTTCATGTCACAAGCTAATCGCCGTTTTACTATATCATACATAGTGGGAAGCGAAACACTCTCTAAATTCCTATGACCTTGACCTCGAGCATTTTGAGTGTTAAGGAAAATGCGCGTGTGTATGTGTGTGTGTCAAGGAAATCATGAAACTTTATATGTGCACATTACTTAGAGTTCTAAATGGTCGGGGGAAAAGAGTAAATTTCGCATCTCATTTAAAGGAGAAGAAAAGTGAGTTTTAATGAGAAAAATGGAATAGGAACTCATTATTTGCAATGAGGCAAACTGATGAAATCGTGTACAAAGCGTCTCTACGCCTTTTAACAAATAAGAAATGGATGAAAAACCCAGTTTCCCACGGATAAAACTAAATCATTTCTCTTATTCTTTCAGGATGAGCTCTTCGCTTCATTTTTTTTAAGAAACTGCGGGAGAGACCGCAACAGTAATTTTAACGGAGTCACCCGCTTATATGCATTTCAATGCAACAATTTCAGAGTGTAAAAATCAGGCGTCCTCTTAAATTCTGGGAAAATTTAAAGGAACAAGATTGTTCCTTTAAAACTCCCAAAATTTCAAAGAGGACGCCTCGGTAGCTTAACTGGCTTAAGCACTCGGCCGAACATCGAGAGATCCGGGTTCACATCCCGGTCAAGGCGATTGATTTTTACTCTCTTCGTTTCATTGCTTTCGTTTATATTTTTGCCATTAAAATATTATGTCTAACTTTCGGTCCGCAATTGCCTTAATCCACACCATTAACTAATAACACAAGTTGTTACTATCGAATAAACGGCAGTTGTTCGTGTCTCTTACAATTCGATTGTGTTAAAACTATTAATCGTAAAATTGATTGATATTTATCATTAATATATAATATTTTCTTCGATCTAGTGGAAAATAATAAACGTATTATCTATAACAACAGGTCGGATAGAAATTGAAAGGTCCAAAAACTTCCTTTTTGCTTCCTATACATTCAGAAAAACTAGATGATGGAAGGAAGATTAGAGAGAGAAATAGTCCCATGACGATCTAAGTGTTCAGAGGATATTTATATCCAATTACACTGCACGCCTTTAGCTATCGGATATTTTGAAATATTAATTAAATCATTACCCATTTAATGACGACGAGGGAGAAAAATAAATATTCAGGTTTGAATCGGACGCTGTTTTTAAGAATTTAAGGGCATGCATAGTGTAAGGGTTCGAAGGGAATAAAAATAAATTAAGGAAATGAGACCAATATGGCCTACACAATCTAATATGTAATACTAATACCAGAGTAGAAATAACAATTGAATACGAAAAAATGCCATCGATCCAAATTAAGAAATAAGAAGGCCGACTATTATGAGACGTTAGCCTGAAAAATTAACCTGAACACTCGAGCACAAAAAATCATTCAACACATGCACAAATGCCAACATAAAAAACCATTGTTTGATACGTCTCGTAGATAATGAACATTCTTACTCTTTAGCATTGTCTTAGATATACACGTAATTGTGGTATGATAAACTAGGTTAATGGTCTGAAGTCGATTAATTTAAATCATCTACAAGTATAAATAGGAAAGGAAAAGCGAGAATAAGTTTTGTTATCAGGGCAACAGTATCACTGGCGAAGGAAGGAGGCTATGGTGATCTGATTAGGAGTCGTGAAGGTTGCTTTTTCTTAAAATAGATAACTTCTAACAACAAATAGCATTTTTGGACAAAATGGGCATGTGTCAAAAGAACCAATTCCCTAAAACGTATGTATGGAATTTACTTCTTTATAGGTATGGAAGGTGGACGAGAGAAGAAGCTGAGTAAAGGAAGTCAGAGCCAATATGACTGCGCTGCTACCGAAGTATAGTGTGAATAAAACAATAGACATAAAATAACGAAGTACTCCAAAGAGTAGGTGAGGGAAGAAGATTATGGAGCATATCTGCAAGAAGAGACTTATTGGGCAAACCCTTAGGCAATATGACGCACTGAAGACTTTATGCATTCGAATGAAACATTGAAAAAAGAATTAGTGAGGAAGGCCATTGTCATTAATATATTAATCTAGGAAATAGGAGTAATAGTTAGGAGTACTACTATAGCACATCTATGCATCATATCCCAATATCGCTTATGGGAACCAAATTGTGAGAATGCCGGTGCAAGTAGCTGCGATGGAATAAATACATTGGCGGGAAACAAGAGAGTTTGGAGAGCTGCCAAAGACCGTTCCTCAGATTGATAACCCACAACGATGCAATTTAATCAATAAATCAAAATAATAACCAGCGAAAATGAAATATACGAGTAATAAAACATAACTTCCCTCTTTTCTGCATGGTATTATTAGACAGGGTTTAAGGATTAGTATTAAGAAGTAAATTTTGATAATATATCTTGTATATAATATATATATATATTAAAAATGTAAAAATCAAGTATAATACATATGTATATTTAAATACCTATCATTTTTTTAAAGCATGAATTATTTCGGCTATTACATTAGAAGAACGTGTGTGGTAGTTCAGAAGAAATGTTAGCCTTAGCATCTTTCTTTGAGGTAAATAATCCAGGATTATTATAACAGAAGGTATATCAAGGAGTTAGCTCTGCATAATTTACAGGGAAGAGAAAATGGTTGTCTTTTACGAGTACAGGATAAGAAAAATCAATTATTTATTCATTAAAATTCAAAGTTTGAAATAAGCTATATTTAACCATCATTTACATCTACATCTATGTACTCATTCGCAAGCCGTCGCAAGGACGTATGGCATGAGGCGTTAGGTCACTAGAAATAGCACATACACTCCAATATTTCCACAAACACGTTGCACCTCGCGATACACCGAAATCTCTCATGGAAGTGAGACAACCGGACACCATTAGTGCAAAATCCGTCATACAAATTACGCATTTTATACTCTTAGTAACTATTCCCCTGATTACACTAAGATGACACATAAAGAAACCCATCAAAAAGGGCGGGTTCACAGGCAACGCAGTCCCTAAATACCGGGTAGTATTCTACACATTCAGGACAAACGAATCACAATTTCCTAAATGTACAACTTTATTGAGATGATACCCCATCACCTGGCCCGGGGGCTTATGGCAAGGAATGTAACGTGTACGTTCCTGATTATTTTCGCCAAAACGAACCCATTTTTGTCTTCCCACCTATCTACCTAGTGCTCCGTTGGGCAGAGTCTTTTATTTTTTTAACAATTTCCCGGGCTCCCATATTCGATTTGGGGCTAAACTATATCTTTTCTGACCGACGCAAAACCATCTTTACATTAGGTTAAATCTAGCTTCGAGTATAGAATATGTCTTCATATGTCTAAGCTTCCCACCTCAGATCTTTATGTGTAACGCCATGGGTAAACGTATGACGCCATTGTTCTTTCGTACAAATTTTTCTCTTCTCTGTAACTTGTTGGATTCTCTAAGCATTGTTTTTAGATGTATTTTTGGGTACATATGGCGCAAAAACGAGGCTCACTGGAATAGACATTATTTATTTGAAGAATAGACCAAATTTCTAAAAAATTCCAAACTAATAATGTTGTTCAGGCGTACAAGTGTTGAGAAAACAAAAAAATCTACCTACGATCAATTACGCCCGGGATCCTCTGACAGACGAAAGATTTTGTAAAAGCTTTTGAACTTTCTGGATAGTATACGTCAGAGGAACGAAACACTCGATCAAATCTAGATTGAAACATCACTATGGTCCCCTCCCTTTTGTACGAATGGATCTACGTTAAATAGGAAATAATATGTGCCTGCTCCGTGACGTCTATTCAACGCGGCACTCTCAAAGCTAAGCACCCTCCGCCGTGAACTAGCCACTCAGCAGAATTGTTCGCCGTCAAAATGGATTTTCTCAGAACGAAATGCAGTAATGGAACGGCATTCCTTCTCTCATTGGCGCTAATCCAACGAGAGCCCTGCATACATTCCCCGGATACTCTCTGTCCCACCCTTATACGTAGGGGATGAATCTTCCTCCCTAACCCCTCAACAAATAGAAGCGATGTGCATTGTCTTTGTGCGCCTTGGCCCCAAAGGAGAATTTCCAGAAACGAGGATGCGAGGGAGAAAATTTGATTCTGATTACTCGGTTGGTTAGGCTTTTTTCCAAACGAAATATTAAATCAATGTCCGGAATCATGAGCGAATGGCGTTCGGAAATAAGCTGCACGAATTGAAATCCATGACATCTGCACGTCTTACTCAGTCAAGGAAATTAAATAGGAAGTCGCAATCGTTGGTGTACTCCATTACTATAACCTTCTCGTTCCTCTCCAGGAAAGAAGGAACCTCATTCCGATCTCCATGAAATTAAGAAGCCTCAGGGAAGCCTATACCATACTAGGTACTATGCTACTCTCAAAAGACTTTGACACAATCTCGGATCGGTTCAAAAAATGGGGATTAATGCTATATATAGACAAATGTGCAATTTTGAAATTTTGGAACAAAGGGAGTGGGGAACAGGACATAAACTACGAAATAGAGAATTCAGTAATAACTAAGGCCAAGTAAGTTAAATATTTGGGAATAGAATGGTTTCAGGCGTCACTTTGTGGAAGAGCTTCATATCGGAAAAGAAATACTTAGTTATTCCACATATATTTTATTAAATACGACCACGGTTTCAACTTACAAAGTCATGATGATGACCTGATGATGACTTTGTAAGTCGAAACCGTGGTCGTGTTCAATAAAATATATGAGGAATAATTAATTATTTCTTTTCCGATATAAATATTTGGTTGTAGATCTAAAAATAGCCTTTCATGGAGAGCAAATATCAGGACAATATGCGGATCCGCTTTAAAGAGACTCGGCATTATTAATCGGGTGGTGGGGAAATGTAATGAGAAGGTTAAGAAAATGTGTTATTTTATTCTAGTTTGACATCATTTGGAATGTTCCATAAGTATTTAGGATCCTTGGGAGAAAGTTTGGCAAAAATATTTATTTATTAGATAATATTTATATTTAATAGATAGATTAGATAATATTAATATTTATTAGATAATATAATAAATATTTATAAATTAGATAAAGTTCAGAGAAAATCCGCCAGATACGTTAAAAATTGTTGTAATAAGAACACAAGTGCAACAGGTCTCTTAGGGGATTTAGGCTGGGAGCCACTTGAGATGAGAGGAGAACAAGCGAGACTGAGATATTTAGGAAGGATCAGAACCTAAGAGTTTAACGATGACATTAAAGGAATAATAATGGCCTCACACTACTTAGGTAGATCAGACCACAGAGATAAAATAAGGGAGATAGATTCCAATGCAGATAGATTCAAATACTCATTCTTTCCCATAACAGTCATAAATCATAATAGGAAGGAATCGAAGTCATTTTAGTACCATTGAAAATATTGAATTTACAAGTCGGGACAAAATTAAGCATTGCCAAGACATCATGTCTACTTGAAGGTGCATGTGTATGTTAGTTGGTAATTTGTGTTTTTGCATGTGTGTTGCTTGTAAGGGTTTTTGCGTGAATTTATAATGGGTTTCGTTTTTGAACTGTGTAAATTTGTGGCTTTTACATGCGTTTTTTCTTAATTACGATTGGTGCCCTAATACCCCCCGCCACACGCCCTTGCCGCGGCTTGCGGGGTATTAAGTATATGTAGTGTTATAATATTTTTTAAAATTTTTTTTATTAATTTTATTATTATTATTTTTTATATTTATTATAATTTATTATTTTTATTATTATTTAGTGCTATTCAAGTTTACGGTCCCGGTATTTTTTGTTTACATTGATTCACGACCGTAGCTACGTTCCTTGTATATTTAAATAGTAGTATTATAAGGTATAAGGCATTGTAATCAACAGTGACTTTCATGTTTGACCGAAACTGATCTCAAGCGTCTGATACGATAATGGCAGTGTGCGTATTTATAATAATTTTACTATTATTAAAACGAACAAGTGCAGATAGACAATGTCAGGTGGCACACGTCCCAAATATTGCAATCAAACTTGCCTTGGAAAATAACATGACATCTCAAATCCAATCAATATCACAAAAGATTATGAATAAATTCAGTCTGAAAAAAAATGATACACTTAGAGGAAAGTTCCAAACACCAATCTCTATCACAAAAAAAAGGAAATCCCCATCTCAATAATATTAGTTTCCCAAATCAACAAGAAAAAAATCAAAAATTAAACTGTTGCATTCGTACAGTTGTACGCAACACATCAATCAAATTATTGCATAAATTATCTAAAATTTTTTCTTTGAAGTATTTACCCTGTTAGAAAAGGGCTCGAATAGTTCTGCAGGTTAACTGTTCCAATAAATGTTTTATTAGGAATGAAATGAATTTTTTAATGTCCACTTAGCACACTGAAATCTCACAATTTCATAGTAATTGTTTATTCAAGGCTTTTCTGCATTTACGCATGAGCATTTCAGGACAAGTAGCAATTATTATGTGATTACAACTTTTTTGGCACAATATTTACGAAATAATAGATTTTATTAATTCGAGACTTTTTACTCAATATTTATTTTTCTGTTTCGTTCAAAATGATAGCTGTTGATGATACATATCTCAATTCTACGAATACTACACATAAGCTGATCTCGATATTCTAACTGGCCTAAGCAATCGGCGGGTTGGATCCAAGTTTGAGTCCCGGTCTAGGCGAATGATTTTGGGTCGGTGAAATTCTCGCTTTCGCACAGTACTGTGAACCAGATTCCGACGCGCGACCATCGTTTCTCTCGTGCCATCGACAGAGGGGTTACGTGCTCGTCCTTACCCGACCCCCCCGCTCTCGTTCAGGAATCCATCCGCGGGGGAATTGCGTCCGATAAACCGGCGAACCGAAACACGAACGTGCGGTTTCGCGCGCCGGAAGGAGGGTGGGGAGTCGAGGGGAAAGCTCGTTTTCCTACGGCCGTAGCACGCGTGCCAGTGACAGTAGTACTGCATCGGTGTGCCGTTGGCGAAGATAATCCCGGTGGTGAATAGCTTCAGATGACCCCCTAGGGAATAACGACCCCCGTGGTGAATGCAACTGAATTTCCGTGCTCCAATTCAGGTTGTCCGCTTCATCAGGGACGAGGAGCGCTGGTATACCTGTAGAGTGAATACTTCGAAGGTTACTTTTTCCTTCTTATTTTACATTGTGCATAACTTTATATGCGGGAATAGGGTTGGCACGTTTGGTAGTGTACTGGCTCCCACTCCGAGGGCCCGAGTTCGATAACCTACCGTGGTAGAGTATTTAAGTTACTCTTATTCTCATTTGGGGTGACATATAGATAGAGAGTTCCTCCAGAGATTTTTTTAGCTTAGAACAAAATTTAGTAATCGCGTAGCGTCGCTCGATCGTCGATTCCATATTTTTCGTGACACTGTCGGCGAGCAGAGGTTTACGATAACTGACGCCCTACCGCTTTCACAGCTTTTAGAGCACTGACATTAGTTTTGCAGCAAATCTTAGCGTCTTATTCACATATTTCAAGTCAATTGATCCCACTCCAACCAATGGAAGCGGCGCGAAAAATTCAATTGCGAACTTTCAGAACGCACCGTGTATTCCAGGTTCTAGTCTGGTTGAACATACCAATGACTTTTCTCCTCGTATCTATCGTTCTTTGAAATGTCATGTGATAAAAACTACGACTATTTCCATCAATTTCAAACTGAGGGCATTCTTGAGTCAAAAACATCAGCGTATCGAAAATGTCAACTGCTTCCTGCATATTAGCCATTGTCATGAAACAGGGAAATCCTCAGAAAGAGTGGATCGTTGAGTGAGAGGCCTTGACACTTTTCATAATATTTTATTTATTTCATTTGGCAAAAATATTTTGTTAAATTTAAAAGACCTAAATATTGAAAATATTTTATTTGGGTAACATTACGAAACTGTTATCCATGTTGATAGATCTTGTTCTTTTCCACTGACTTACAGAGATACAACGCGTTTCATCGACTTGTGACATCATTAGATACCGCAAGTCAGGTGGAATCGGTGGAAAAGTGCAAAATCTCTTAATATGGATATGAAATACTTTCACGAATTGAATCTTGAAACCGTGGATTATACGAAACTATTACGTAAATAAAATAGTGTGGTGATTAGGAGCGGATTAGAATACCCTCTAAGTAACGGTATACTTACAATATTAAGTATTTTGTCCTGGAATAGCCAAATTAAATATGTATTTTCAAGATAGTGCTAAATGGATGAAAATGAATGTATGTTCCACACCAACTCGAAAGTATGGTAATTGAATAGCAAACGTGAAACTAAATATAAGCCATGTCGCTCTATGAACTCATTTGGTTGTTCTTAAACACACCTTCGGTAACATTCATCAATATGACTTCTACGAGCTATTGATTTGAATGTGCAACCGGTTTTAGCCGGAAGATCAGCCACTCAATATAGATACACTCAGTACAGTGCAGTCGACAGGTACAATCGGGTAAGCCGTCAAGTCAATAAAGCGTTGTTTTCCCAGGGTTTTCATTATTTGATTAAGGAAAAATATCGGTTTTAATGCTGATTCATTCAGTTATATTTCAATATTTTATCACAACAAGTAGGCACTTATAAACAGTATTCAATAAAGGAATCATATTGTTTAAAATAATATATACATGACCTCCGTTTCAAGTTTTAGATTTTTCCAGAGTTTTCATTTTGGCTGAAAACCATCCTTGGTGTTCAAATAATAGCTCAACAATAAAGATCTATATCCTTTTATAAAAGCGGTGAATTGTATCATGAAAACTTACAACAGCTTACTTATAACATCAATCAAATTTTCATCAATGAAGATGGTCGTCACAAAAAGTGGCAAATAAGTTGTCTGCCAAACAATCAAAGGTTTGAGAACCGATATTATCGAGGATGATATTCCTGGAATGTCTACCCATCTGACTATGGAAACCTGAAACCAGCGCCAAGGTCTTCTAAGGTCTGCCCAATATCACTTAATCTTTCAGAAATTATCCCTAGCTATGACGGCCTCGCGTATCTGAAACACTTTGAGTTCGCCTGAAATGTTCCCACATAGTTCTTCATTCTGACTGGACATTAAATCCATTTTAAAGAAAACATAAGTAAACAAAAAAATACCTGCATTTCCTAAGGAATACTCTTACATGAAAAAGGTTTCAAGCTGCTTTTAGTAAAGCAGCAGCTTAGAGACTTGAAGCCTTTCATCATGAATGAGACGAAAGAGTGCGGTATTTCCAATGCCGGGCCATCAACGGCTGAATAGTCCTGCTTCTATTAGTTCCTCGGGTTATAGTGCTGGCTCCAACTTTCTTCCACCCTTTTGTCAATTCTCTTCCCATTCGTTCGATTCAGTTCACATTTTCATGAAATTTTCGGATTTTAATGAGTGTAATGGGTGGTAAAAACAATTAAGATTAGAGGCACTATATACATATTATTTACTCTGGTTTACCAATTACTTCATTCAAACAACGAAAAACCCCTTCATTAAATAACAAATCTTGATTAAATACTCAAAAATATATTGCCCGAGTCTTAATATAGAAACGAGAAGCAGGCAAGTGGAAGTTCAGTTTTATTCAAAGTTGAGTTATACGTATTTCTGGGACGCATAGTCTTCTGCGTGCATTGAGAAATGGTAGTATCCTGAATATAGTCCAAATGAATTATATTCTTAGATTATCTTTTATAAGTGAGTATTATGAAAAAGTGATTATTTAGCTCTCCCAGTTCAAAATCAAATAAAAGACTGGCTTAAAAGCTCTTGCTACTTAGGTTAATATATGTGTATATCATGCATTCACAGTACATATGCTGTTACTCGTTATCAACAAATTATTCATACATATGAAAAAATCACTCTAGTTAGGCCTCATTTGGAACATGCCATATTTGGGATTCTTGGGAAAAAATTTGGCAAAAAAATTCGATAAGGTCCAAAGAAAATCCGCGAGACTCGTTAAAAATTGTTATAATAAGAAGACTAGAGTGATGGGTCTTTTAGGGAATTTAGACTGGGAGCCACTTGAAATACGAAGAGAAAAAGCGAGACTTAGGCTTTTAGAAAGGATCAGAACAAACGAGTTTAACGATGATGCTAAAGGAATAATAATGGCCCAACACTACTTGGGTAGATCAGACCAGAAAGATAAAATAAGGGAGATATATTCCAATACAGATAGATTCAAATACTCATTCTTCCCCAGAACAATCAGGAATCATAATAGTAAGAAAGCAAAGTCTCTTTATAAATATTTAAGATATTTACAATTCAGGACAAGGTTAAACGTTGCGGAGACATAAAATATATTCGTAGGTGCAGGTGTATGTTATTTGATAATATATGTATGTTATTAAGGTTTTTTTCATTATATGCACCTTTTTGGGTGTAGATTGGTATGAATTTGCCGGTATTGCATGCGGTTTTATTCTCTTTTACGTTTGGTGGTCTAACACTCTCCGCCACACTTCCTCGCGACGGGTACTATGTAGGTGTAAATAAATGGATCCACGCATTCTCTCCTGTCTTTTAGAGGCAATTATTAATGGCGAAATTATTGTAAATAATAAGGACATATTGAAAAGCTGGAGAAGGTACAAAGAAAGGCTGCCAGATATGTACTGGAGAAGCATTGGAGAATAGAGAGTGTGACTGATATGTTAAAAACGCTGGGCTGGGAACCTTTGCAAAATAGAAGATAAATAAGCAGACTTGGTAGAATGTTGCGAATTCTTGAACTTTGACAGAACTGAGGAAAGAGGGGGGAAATCCCAATTTTATAGGGAGTAATGATCACAAATTCAAGGTAAAATTTTCGGGACCAAAGAACAAATTTTTTAAATCTTAGTTTCTTGATAAAACAATTGTTGATTGGAACAGTTTACCCGCAGGATTAATCGAGCCCTTTACTAACAGGGGATGTACTTCATGAACATGAAAATATGTGAACAATTTATCTAATATTTAGTTTGATTGATGTGCTGTGTAAAATTGGGTTGGATGTCACCTGACGTTGTCTATCTACACATGTGAGTTTCATTAATAACAAAATCGCGTACACGAACAATGTGCTCGGTGATTATTAGAGCGATGAAGCACGAATGCATCTAAATTCATTTATATTTTACAACACTGCTCAAGTCTAAAAATGATCAGAGTTGAACCATCTCGTGGTAGTAATTAAACCGATGTGAGTTATTAATGATAAAACTTTTCAGCATTTTCATGAGAAAGTGAAAAACGGAGGGACGCAATTTTGAAATGATTCCCCGCCGATAAAATCCATGCGACGATAAACTTGCTCTCGATTCCGTTCGCTTTTCGCTTCAGCGACGACGCACTTTTCATGTTCCGTCATTTTTTCCACTTATTTACTCTTTTGACTCGTTTCTCTCTCTCTCTCTCTCTCTCTCTCTCTCTCTCTCTCTCTCTCTCTCTCTCTCTCTCTCTCTCTCGTCCTGCATTGGTGGGCGATCTCTTAATTAATTAATTTCAGACTCGAGCATCTCCATCCATTATCATCGTGATCCCCTAGATGGCGTGGGCCGACGGGAAAGTAATCGTTAGTATCACTTGAACAGTAACCGCGCATTCGCGGGATTCCGCGGTTCGGGACAAAAGTGACCGGTATATTTTATCGTTTCGCTTCGGTGGAACGCGAGCACTCGTTCCCCGTAATATCGCTCGTGTGATCTTCATAATCGTCAACCTCATTGCTTCAGTGGACTTCTTCGAAGTAATATCGGATATGCCGAAGAACAGTAAAATTTTTAATGCCTCCGCCATAATTTTTTTCTACTCGTTAACGGAATATCCCATTAATTTCATTCCGTGATCACCGTTACTTTCGCTGGGACGGAAAAGCACAAAATTTTTGGAGGGCTCATTAAATCTCTAAAGTTAATTTTTTTTTACCAAGAGACTCGAGGATATTTTCTTCCTAATTTTCCTTGATGACTACGGCAATTTTATTTATTCCGACAAAGTTTCAAGAAAATCTTCAAGTGGCAATTAGGGAACTCAAGTAAAAAGTAAAAAGGTAAGGAGAATTTTCTGACGCGATAATGCAAAAAAAGTTTTTTAATCGTTCCTTTTTAAAATTACATATTGTGTTAATTAAATTTACTCACTACAGGATCATTGAGTGAGATAATTCTGTAAACTCAAGAGAGTCGTGTGTCAATGAGAAAGTAAAATCACCCAGATCGAGAGATATCAAAGGATGTCTCCTCTAAGCATGGACCAATGTATTCAACAATCAGTAAGATTTGGAAAGGAAAATCTGAGGAAATTATTAAGTTAAGGCGTTTGTGCTAATTATAATCATTGCACGATATCTTTGCTTTTCCTTGGAATAATTATGCAGTCGAATGAAAAGGCTTTTGTCCTTCTAATATTTTTTCTGAGCCTTATCTTCAACTTTCCACTAAGATTAGTAAAAAATGGGACGCTTGAAATTCTAAGGTCTCGACAGAGCAGTTAAAAATTGGAAAAAAATAATTAGAATTAAGTTTGTATTCCACCATAACTAATTCTACAACTTAGATATTTTAACAGTATTAAATGATATTGTTTTAAAACTTTAAAATTGAGTTGCTCCTGAAATTTGCAAGTGAGCATAATTATTTTTTATATCCCTTAAGCCTGTTACAGTGTGCTCATTTAAAGCTTCTATTGCATTTAAAGTGAATCCTTTTTTAATCTTTAGATTTATAAGGCTTCAGTTCTCTAAGGCTTTTGGGATCAAACACAATGATTCTATTACATTTGAGTGTTGACTACCCCCAAACTTGGAACCCGCAATTATCAATTTGTCTATGGACAGTAAGATTAATTTTATAACCCTATAAACAACATGACAAATTCAACTATTAGGTTCTTCGCTATATTCTTGTCCGTGAAATAAACTATCAACATTTTTTCGTGATTGGATTATATTCAATACAATTTTCCCAAAGTTCGTTATATATTATTAAATAATATTCATTGCTGATTGCCGAAAACAACCAAATAATAAAATTCTATTACAAACAACAGCCTTAAAAATAGCGTGTTCGGACTGGTAGCTTTAAAAATGAAAATATTTCGATCGTTGAATGTTCATTACTCATTATTTATTGACATTGTTTCTTCTGGAATTTTAAATGCGATCCATATGCTGCAAAAGGTTTGGTAAATTTACATTTCTCTTGCAATGAAAGTGGGACAAGTTTGATTTTTTTCAAAAATAAAGAAAAAGGTTTTGTTGAATTTTTTTAAAATTAATCATTAAACAATAAAGTAAGTAATAACCAATAAAAAGGGTTCTAATTCAATTATTTAAACTTCCAGTCACCTTTTTGCGAATCATTATTTGATTTTTAAAGTATATAAGAGAACTGAGGAACAGAGAGGCCTAAAGGAAACATAATTTTTTTAAATTAATGAGATTTTAAATCGTAAAGAACGCATTATCTCTGAGCGATTCGCTTAGTTTTGTTATACTTGTAAGACTACGTATCGATTATTTCAGTCCATAATTGAGTATGATCGCCTGATTTCAAGAAACTGTAACAGTAACTTTAACGGAGTCACCCGCTATGTGTGCATTATAATGCAACCATTTCAGAGAGTAAAAAATCATTCGCCTTGACCGGGATTCGAACCCGGATCCCTCGATATCCGGCCGAGTGCTTTAACCAATTAAGCTACCTAGACGTCCTCTTACACTCTGAAATTTTGGGGGCTTTAAAGGAACAAGATGTTATGACGAAATACCGTACATACAATGTCACAGGCATTCGTAGTCGTGCGCGACGCGCCACCGTCCACGATGTCAATAAAGCCAATTTCAAACACTTAGGCTGTTCATACCTTAGACAAATTTCAAGAAACTGTAACAGTAACTTCAACGGAGTCACTCGCTATGTGTGCATTACAATGCAACCATTTCAGAGGGTAAAAATCATTCGCCTTGACCAGGATTCGAACCCGGATCCCTGATTAAAGTGGAAACTATCAGTTTGAATCAGTATGCATAATTTAAGTCTCCAAAAAAGATTAAAATTAATTATTTTGAGCTATTCAGCTTATTTTTTATTCCTTAAAAAAGCACAACAGTGGAAGCCCACATCAGTGACAGGGAAACACTGATTTTTTAATCAAAAATAAATTTAGCGTTCTACGGAATTAATTTATTAGATCAATGAACACTGAATTGAATATTTGAAAACAACTCTAATAGTTGTGCAAAATTAACTGTTTACGGCTATTGGAGATTTTTCAATTAATCAATACTATTAGCCGTAAGAGCTCAGTTCATTCATTATTTCAATGAACACGATTTCCAAATAATATACGCTTAATATATAAAGCTCTCATATAATGTTCTCCATTCTTATAGTATTGTTAAATTTGGCTACTTCTTTTATCCAAATAAAAGGATTTATTCGTTATAAACAGTTATGAGTCAATATTTATGGTAAAGTCACTTCTGTATACTTTAAATTGTCAAACTATGAAGAAAATTTATCATCATATGCCCTCATGATATCCATATTTTGAAATATTTCAATAAAGATTTTTTTTATTTTTTATTTTGCTTGATCTTCTTGAAATAGACATGTCCGCTACAGAAAGGTTTAGGTGAAACAAATTCAGATATAAAAATGTTGACAAATGTTTTATAAAAACAAAGATATTATCAGAGAAAAACTTCCTACACCCTGATATGCGTCAACATCTACTGTATTTACCCGTAGAAGGAGCGATTTCATGATATTTTGGTTATTGGGTGGTGAAACATGTTGTCGTTTTCATTGGGCTGAAATGGAAGAAGACGAGTGAAAAGAACGGATTGTTTTTTAAAATGATTTGAAAAGATTACTATAACTGGCTGGGTGTAGATCAGGGGTGGCCAAGCTGTGCCGCATTGGATGATTACGTGTAGCACATTGCATCCTTGCACCTGATTAATTGTTAAAATAGGTGTGATAACTGAGCCCATCTTAATATTTTCATCCCCAAATTGATCTAAGTTCAATTTATGTTCAGTAATGTTCAACTTCTCGGTGTCTGATAATTTGAATGGAAGTTGTGAGATGTTACTTTCTGCGGGTTTATAAAAGTTCGGATATGTTTTCGGTATTACCGATGCAAGTTCCTGGTGAAACGAGAGCAAACACTAAAAACCATCAACAAGTCATGAGTTTTAAGTCACGAGCATCGACGAGCGTTCTATATGGCCAGCCAGTAATGAGAGAGCCATCGTGGTGGCGTGCGGTTTGAAGCAGTGTTTTTTTAGTATACTAGCGTGGTTCTTGTATTGAGAGTGATAAGATGAAATATTTATTACGTTTGTCAAAGAAGAGCGCCACTACCTTCTCGTGACGTTAACATAGCATGCATATTCCACATCGTGATATTCTATGTGATACGACGTACGTGCTCTAACTGTTCTGTTTTACTTTCTTTTTTAATTGCATATTTTTCTACACTTAAATTCACGGAATCCATTACAGTGCTAAAGAGAATGAGTAAAATAAGTAAAGAAAATGATTGAAAGTGCGAATTCAATGAACAGTGGGAAAATGAGTTCCTAGTAATATCAAGTTTGTCAGGAAACCCCATTTTGCATTGTCTGTGGAAGTATTCTTTCAATAATAGAAAACATGATCTTAAGAGAAACTATACAACACCGTATCATACTAATAAGAAGAAAAAGGAGTTACAAAAAGAATATGCAGCTAAGAAAAAGGAAGAAATCAGAAAAAGACAAAATAAATTTTTGATAATAAGTAGTTAGGACTTGGCGATGACAGAAGCGTCATATAAAATTGCTTTAGCATTGGCAAAACAGAGAAACCCTTTTTCTGGTAAAGAAAAATTGTCAAGTCTTTTCTCCAAATATTTGCACGCTACCTTTGTAATGAAGTCTTTGATAGGAAAGCAGACGAAATTATCATATCAAGGCAGACAGTTCCGAGACGTATCGAGGAACTCTCTCAGGATGTATCTCAGCAACTGGAAGACCTTAACAATTCTTGTACTTTCTTTTCTCTAGCTTTGGATTACTCAACTGATGCATGTGATGTTGCTCAGTTAAACATTTTTATGAGAGGGATTAAAGATAATTTTAATGTTCTTGAAGAACTTGCCTGTATGGAGTATTTGCGTGGTAAAAAACAAGTGGATCAGACATTTGAAAAATGAAATCATGCCTAGAAGATCTGAAATTAGATTACATCAAACTTATCAGTGTGTGTATTGACGGAGCGGCATCAGTGATATCTAAAGTCAATGGCGCTACAACATTGCTTGAACATGTTTTAAAATGTCCTATACTG
This sequence comes from Hetaerina titia, assembly GCA_037158775.1. Lineage (NCBI taxonomy): Eukaryota > Metazoa > Arthropoda > Insecta > Odonata > Calopterygidae > Hetaerina > Hetaerina titia. Next base: position 100,394,052 of record CM073770.1, on the reverse strand, counting down.
AAATTTCACTGTATTATACACCAAGAGGCACTGCCCGTGAAAACTTTAAATAGGTAGCACGCAATTCTACCAGTTGTGAAATTTGTGAATAAAATTAGAGCAAGAGCATTAAACAGATGAGGAGACAGAGAATACTGTGAATTGTTAGATTTGGAATATGGTGAAGTTATCCTACAAGTAGATTGCGAAGTGCGCTGACTTTCGAGGGAGTAGGTTCTGAGTAGATTTTGGAAATTGAAAATTACACTTTCTAATTTTTTTGGAGCAGGAAAATTAACTACCTGCTGAAAGAACCCTATTGTTTCTCAATAGCTGGTCATTTGGTTTCGCAACTTTAATTTATGTTACCAGCCATCTAAAGTATTTAAATTTCAAATAAAGGCAACGATGAATTATATCCTAACCTAGTAAATGGCATCAGTTCATTTAAAATGCAATTAAAACTGTTGGAAAACCTATTAGAAAATAATGATTTGTGTCAATTTCCACATTTGAAAGAGCAGAGTGAATGTGCTGCGGATAATAGCCGTTTGACTAGATACAGTGAAAAATTAAGATATTGCAAAAGTCATTTGAAAATAATTTTCATGATTATACTAAAAAAGCAGATTGCATGTTCGCATTTATAAATCCATTTTCCCTTGGTGAACAAAACGTAATGGAGATAACTAATGGAACTAGCTAACAAATGGAACTGATTGATTTAAAAATAATTTCATTCTTAAACATAAAATCTGATGACCTTTTTCTGGATCAAAATGCTTCTGGCATAATTAATTTCTCTCATTCATTACCCAGTGAACATTTCCCAGAGCTAAGATAATATACAAAAGTTTTATATGTCCCTTCGGAACGGCATACAGATGTGAACATGCATTTTCATCCATTAAACTGATTAAAAGCAAAAAACGGTTGCGACTGGCTGACTCAAATTTAAAGAACTCTCTGCTGCTTTCAGTATAGAATTAAACACCAAACATTGAAAAACTAATGAATTCCAATTAGGCGCAAAAGTTTCAACAAAGTTAATTAATGGGATTAAAAAAACCTGTTAACCCTAAAACTGTCATGTGTTAAAGGTAATGAATGTTCTTGTGATTTGATAGACAATATTTTTCATCAAATATTTAATTAATTTTAAAATATTGGTTATTTTGAAAAGCCTACTTTTATTTAGTATGGTCACCACTGTTGTCAGTCATATTCCAGGACCAGGATCTTTGTAATAAACATGTGTCTTTTGAAATGGCGTAAATTAAATAATTCGATTGTGTGATTAAGTTCTTCCTTTTCCTCTTTCAAAGCAAATCTCTTTAGATCTCACCACTATTCAGATTTCACCACGCCACACACGAAATTAAGAAGGTAAAAAACTTGCTTAAGCTGTACGGGGCATCTGAATTCATCTGTGAAAAAAATGTCGCATGGTATGCTTAAGCGATTGCAAAATCGGTCAGCAATTTTCTCACCACAGTGTGGGTTTTACGGGTTCAAATCAAAAGATTTTTCCGTTAAAAAATGCCGAAATCAGACTTTGGCACCTTTTCGCATCGCCTCAATTTCTTCCTGTGTCAATAAAAGATGACTTTGTTAGTACACACTTATTTCTGGAAACTTCCGTCTAATGTGCAAATATTTTATAAAACAACTTAACGTTTGTGACACATTTACCAATTATATTTCCCTAAAGTAAACTAATTTACTAAAAATCAAGGAAATTTTAATCCCGAGTACGCTTATTACAACGAGAATTTTAATCAGAATTAAGAAGCCATTCATTAACTGCGATAGAATATTTCAGCCTGATGCCAATGATTCCGTATGTTTCATTATTACCTTTATTTATCATAAATCAATGCATAGGCGAGTGATTTTCAGGTCTTTGAAGTATTCTTTACCCTTTAGTGCTCCTTTCATTGAGCTTTTTTATTATGAAGTTCCTATAATTTTTACTAGCTTGCCTTTGTTCCTCCTATTAATGGTTTATGCCATTGAAATCTCCAGCAAACGAGTCAGGCTCAAACTCTAATGTTGTCAAAGTCACGGTGCCTCAATTCAGTGTCGTCAAACACGGCATATTGGCTTAATATAATTTTTTAATTAGGAATGTTAAAACGTTTTACGAAATTTAAGGTTCTAAAGTATCCCTGTGGGGAATTATTACTGAGTGTGGCTCGATATATACGGGATAAAAACTGTAGGGTTACACTCGTAGATAACAAAAATGCACGTTCTTGGATAAATTTCTTGCTGCATTCTAAGATACAGTTATTTGTTATAATTAACCATATGTACTTGCATGCATGTGGAGTGAGGGGAGGTGGATGTGTGTTTGCAAGCGTTTAGAATGATAGGATGTTTCTATGAATGTATGCACTTCTGTGGATTTGGGTTTACATATGTGTGTTAGTTTTGAATGCGGTTTTTCTTTGTCCCTTTTTTTGGGTGGTGACCTAACACCCCCTGCCACACGCCCTTGCGGCGGCTTACGGGGTATTATGTAGATTTAGGTGTAGATATTTGTTTCCTGCGTAAAAATATTCCAAATATTTCGTCAAGATATTGTACGTCCCTAAAGCTAAAAATCAGCTAATTCTTAAAAAAATTATATTCATATTAATAGAAAAATAGAAAAGCTGCTGAACAAGAAATTTACTATGCGTGACCGAAATTACCTTTTGATATTTAATGTAATTCTTGAATGATTCCTCAGCGGTCTTCCGTTTTTCCCAGTATATTTCAATTTAACCACCAAGGAATTATTTGTAATTGGGATTGTATCGGATCCTCAAACATTCCTTAAATTTATCATAACTCTAATAAGTGTGCCATATAACGAGCGCAATATTGTTACCCCTCGATTCATCCATTCGAATGTCATCCCGAATACACCAAATTAAACGGCGGTGATGTTTTCGCCTCCAAAAGGAAAATCTCTCAATCTCTCTTCAATCGAAGTGAGATTCTCTTAAAGAAATATATTAAAGAATAAAGAAAACAAATATGTGTCTATTCGTTTTATATTATATAGTGTTCGAAAATTTGGAAGGAGAATTATAATTCTTGAGCCTTCCCACGAAACTCTGAAATGAAATGAAAAAAAAAATTCGAACAAAAGATTAAAGAACTTCTGGCAGGAAAGTTGTAAATAATTGGCTTCATGACTCCGTTTTCAGAAAAGCCGAAAAAAGGGGAAAATAAATTTCAGCATATCGTTTTATTCTTCAGAAACCAACTTGCTTTGAAGACAAATGCTCTATATATATATATAAATTTAATTCGCACTGAAATTCAGAGCATTTGTCTTCAAAGCAAGTTGGTTTCTGAAGAATAAAACGATATGCTGAAATTTATTTTCCCCTTTTTTCGGCTTTTCTGAAAACGGAGTCATGAAGCCAATTATATATATATATATATATATATATATATATATATATATATATATATATATATATATATATATATATATATATATATATATATATATATATATAATTGGCTTCATGACTCCGTTTTCAGAAAAGCCGAAAAAAGGGGAAAATAAATTTCAGCATATCGTTTTATTCTTCAGAAACCAACTTGCTTTGAAGACAAATGCTCTATATATATATATAAATTTAATTCGCACTGAAATTCAGAGCATTTGTCTTCAAAGCAAGTTGGTTTCTGAAGAATAAAACGATATGCTGAAATTTATTTTCCCCTTTTTTCGGCTTTTCTGAAAACGGAGTCATGAAGCCAATTATATATATATATATATATATATATATATATATATATATATATATATATATATATATATATATATATATATAAATTCACTGATAGTCATAACAAACACAGAAACCAAAACACAAAAGAGGAAAAACTCACTGGTTCTCGAATTTTCGGTGGTCCAACCACCTTTCTCAAGAGGAATTAGGAACAGAACAGTTCTGTTCCTAATTCCTCTTGAGAAAGGTGGTTGGACCACCGAAAATTCGAGAACCAGTGAGTTTTTCCTCTTTTGTGTTTTGGTTTCTGTGTTTGTTATGACTATCAGTGAATTTACATTACACGTTTGTGGGTTTTCCAAAAAAGTGTATATATATATATATATATATATATATATATATATATATATATATATATATATATATATAATCCTGGAAATGACGCTCTCCGGCGACGCACAAACACTAAGACAAGAAACACCACACACATATATACATAATGCTGGTCGCGGTGGTCTAGTGGGTAGAGCGTTGGACTACTGACCAGAGGATCCCGGGTTCGATTCCCGGGCAAGGCACTCTGGGCACCTGCAGCTCCACCCAAGCTAGTTGATTTTTCGGGTACCAGGTCTTCCTGGGAAACCATAACCGGCACAGGGAAAGGAACTGGCCCCCCTACCCTGATGTGTGAATATTCACACGCCGTTGGGCTTGGTACACGGGTGAGCTACCATCACCTACTAAACCTATTTCGGGTTGATTACTGTGTTTATGGTGTTTTATATATATAATATATATACACATATATATTTATATTTATTTATTTATATGGAAATAAATATAAGTAAAGGGGATAGGAACACACACACAAAGACGAACACAGGAGGGGTGGGGAAGACGAAATAAAGCAGACCACTAGTGTAAAAATATTTCCAAATTGCAATTTTATTTCCAAATAATATTTTAATGCTTTTTGCTTTCGCAGTGTTTTACGCGATATGTATTCTCGCTAAGACGTCCACATTTTTTGAAACAAAATGCTAATATTACAGATACGCATAGTTAATATAGATTTTGCAAATAAAACGGGTAAAATGGCCTCGTCATAATAGCTTGTTATAGAGAATTGGTGTTGCATAGTCCACGAATGACTTTTTTGCCAATGATTTACAAAAATTAGTAACCGCAGAACAGTTTTTTTCAGCATTCTATGCAAGTTGTATTTAAAACAAACCCATGGACGTATTAGAGTTTGCTAGCACAAGAAAAAATTAGCTATTTCTCTTTACTCAGAAGATAGGCATGAGATCGTATGATTGCATCAGTAGGTTCGTGATCTGCAAGTATTTATTGCTTAATTAACACTTGCCTTGCTTATAGAAGCAGCGAAGGGATACTCTACACATGAAATATAACATTACAGCAATATCGTTCATTGGGAATGCGACGACGGTAGCGAGAAAATATCACTAGATAAGTACTCTCTAAATTTGTGAGTGTTTCACAGTATTGAGCGACTTCGGTAGGAAAATGAGGACATAAAAAGAGCGTACCGGTTAATCAGTTAACGGATCGGTGACATGCAGGACATACTAGAAGTAAGAGATTCAAATGACCTCGAACTTGTGGTATTCCATGAGAGCAAAACTAGGGTGCCTAAAGTTCATTCATGTCCTGGGAACTGCTCTTGGAATTTAAAAGATAAATGGCTTGGTAGGCATGTGCCAGCTGATAGATATAAAACGATAGGGTAGAAAGAGACGGTGTATAGTGGTCAGATCCCCCCACTGAGGCACCTAGGCTCAGACACTATCACTAAGAGCAGAGGGGGGAGCAATTTCTACCCGATAGGTGGGCTTAGTTCATTAGTTCTCTTGTGTAATTTAGGAATCAAATAGTGATTTGCAAATAGGTGACTGGAATTTCAATTAATTCAATTGTTTTCCTTCTTATTAGCTATTATAAACTTTATTTGTTGGTGATTAATTTGAAAAAAACACAATAAAACGGTTTTCTTTATTTGCAAAAAAATTTAACAAACTTGTGCCACTCTTATACCAAGAGAAATGTAGGTTAAGAAGTTTAAATAAAAAAATAAGATTTTTATTCAGATATTTCAAAATAAAACTAATTGAACGGTAATTTTTGGCATTATCCATCGTAGTCACATTTTTTTTCTTTTTTCTAGTCTCCATGCTTCAATAAAAGTTTACAGCATTAATCTGTCACTAAAATAAATTGGCTAATTATGTTTTCGCAAAGCCGAGGCGTCTTCGCGGGCTTTAATGCTTCTGTTTTAGAATATCGGCTACAGGGCGATCGTGAACAAAATTCTCTTCCGCTTCTGGTTCCAAATCATCGTAGTAGTATTAGTAGTGGTTATGGGAGGAGAGGGGCAGATGAGGTCATTTGCGCCGTTAGGGATGGATGGGAAAGAAGGAAGGTTGGAGAGGAGCAGGCGAACGTGAACATTAACCTAATCTTAACGAAAGGCGCCAAGGGTTGGGCACTTTAACGTCCCTCCCGACGGACGGCTTACTCACTGGAACTTCCCTACACGAAACACCTCAGGTCGGGATCGGGGTATCCGAAATACACTATAAAAATATCTGTCAACTCCAGGAATCGATTCCAAACCCTCTGGGCGGGAGCCAGTACCATCCCGATCCCCCAGATCATCGTCTTTTTCTAACAACGGAATGACTATATCTCATTATCCCTCAGGAATGCTCGCCAACGTAATGTTGTCATTCACGCCGACAGAATCCCCGTAATTATAATATCAAGATGCTAAATGGTATAACCAGATTTACGAAATCATTTAATAATAATCTATTGCCTTCCATCTTCCCACGAGGTACAGTATTCTTTAAGTGAAACATTTGCTTTCGACGAACTTTTCACTTCTGTTATGGTTCCCTGTGTTGCATAGTATCGTAATGTTCATCTGATACTTTTCTTCCGCCCGATTGCGGTAGCTGGACGACAAAAAAATAGCGGATAGTTATCAGCCAGACATTTTGAGCTCTCCTGTGATATTAGAATGAGCATTTGGCATTCATTGATTGTAATTCAACGCGTTTTTCAAATAAGTATCTCCCGACAATAATCATTGGCTTCACTGACTTGTTGGTGACAATAAATCACCGAAACACCTTCTCAACCACATTAAGGAAACAATGACTCGTCAGATGAACAGTGTTGGAGTGATCAAATTAAAGAGTGTTATCATTAAAATTAAGAGTAAAGTTATTGCGGGTTGATTAGATATCCCTTTCATCGCGCGTCGATCAGGATTTCGATGAGCTGCAACAAACGCTTGGACATGTTATAAAATTCAGAATTTTCAGGGCATGGACCATTTATCTTGATAACAACATTAATTTATTCTCGGTCAATCAGTAAGCCAAAGTCTCTAACTTTCTATCAGATTGACTTTTTTAAAGCCAATTTTAACTTCTCGTTTTTCAGTAACATACTAGTAATTAGAAACCAAGAGGTCTTAGATTTCGACATTTTTAGAAAACAGACCCACACCGAAAACTACATCAAAGCAGATTCACACCACCCATTTCAACAAAATATGGCAGCTTTTAATTTTCTCATGCACAGATTACTGACGACACCACTCAACAAACAACGCTATTTCAAAGAGTTGGAAAACATCAAACAAATAGCCATTAACAACGGATATACACCCCAAATTATAGACAAATTAGTTAGAAACAAACAAAGGAAACTTGCTAATAAACATACAACACTCCAACCCCAACGGGAAGACAAAAATAACAAATTCATCGCATTACCTTTCTACCCCACATTAACCCGAGGCCTGGATAAGGTCTTTAAACAAATAGGCACCAAAGTCACTTACACTAACCCTAACACTCTTCTTACCTGTTTAGGTAACCCGAAAGACAAAACACCACGTTTAGACAAATCGGGTATTTACGAAATAACTTGCTCACACTGCCAACTCTCCTACATTGGACAGACGAAACGTAATCCCAAAATCAGATTTAAGGAACACATAGCACACTTTAAGAACGGACGTTTCGAAAGATCAGCTGTCGCCAAACACATTTTTGAAACCGAACACTCCATCACTCCTAACGACTTAACATTATTAAAACCGATACAACACTGTGAACTCGATGCATGTGAGAGTTTACACATTCACTTAAACAAGAATAAACTTATGAACAATGAACTAGGCATCATCAACAGTTCACTTTTTAACTTCGTTGGTCAATTCAAAAATAGGCAGCCCCCTCCTAATAGCCACCACTCTTCCCCCACTCCTTCCCACGTGACCTCAACAAACTCCCCCCCACCTACCGACCATCACTTAACCCCTCTCCCCTTGCCCCTCCAGGTACATATACCTCACCCCCAGACCTGAACACTCACTTGACTTTGGACAGTGCCTGGTGCATAGTCTTCTTCCAAGTTCAAGTTCCCATTCGATTCTTCTCCCCGTAGATGGTCACCTGGTGACCGAAATACCGGTATTGGAGTTCTTCTTCAGTATTATATTGGCTTTAGGATTTTCTTCCTGGTGACAACTTGTTCAACAGCCAATAGCTCCATTTCCTCTATTTTACTGACAGATTTTATTCTTTAAAATCAATTCATTAAAGCAAATAATATATGAAAAAATTGTAATGCCAATTGTATAACTATACAGTAAATATTCTTTTGGTAACCAAAGGGGTCCGGTAGGGTGAAGTTTGGAGTCTGAAATTTGTGCAGAAGAGTAACCTCCCCCCAGGGCTGAATGGTAATTTCCTTTCTTATTGATCAATTTGGAGCTTTCAATTCCTAAATTGGAAGTAAAACTACCAAAACCACGAATGAAGCAAATGAAAAAAGTCTCCTCCTGATATTCGTTCCAAATAATATCAAATTAGAAAAGTTAAAATGCAAAATTCCGACGAAAATATGCCATCCTTAAGCTTGTAAAAAAGAACAATAATATCAATATTCCTAATAGTATACCTTAATTTTACCCTGAAAACCGCCATGGGGGCGTGTGGCAGGGGGTTTTGGGTCACCAACCGTTAGAGTAATTATTCATCGATGTACCGTACATTATGATTCCTTTGTTGTGGTCTCCACTTGGCCCAAGTATGAATGTTTCCACACTCTGATTATTGTGGAGTAAATTTTCTTAAACCTATCCATGTATTCTGGCCTGCCAATGCAATATGCAATTAAGATTAATCGTTTGTAAGAGTTAAAATTGAATTAATTTTCGAAACACTTCAGGCACACTTGTTTTCTTCGCGTACCGAATTTCTCTTAGCAAAGGAATTCCAATTTAAATGTGATGTTTTTTGCTCAAACGAATTTTCACGAAATGGGTAGCTTCTATCTGTGTCCAGTTAAAATCCGTAATTAAGTCATTCTGGGAAGTGTCCCAAAAACTCTATTCAAAATGAGATTTAACCAATGCGAAAAATATTATTTATTCCTGTTTCTATTCACCTGTTAACCTTTTCCCTAACCTTATCTTAATGAAAGAGGTCATGTTTAACAAATATCTTTGCAGATAAATTCGGCCTCATTTATTTATACACATTAAGTATGAATGGAGAAAAGAAGTACACGGAGATGAAAGGGGACTTTTTTGTTCAGCAGAATGTTGGGTTGTGTTTTGTTAGGAGAGACAGGAGAAATATTTGGTTGTTGTGTCCATCCAAAACCTAAATCTATCCGAAATCTAAACCTCTCCCCTAACCGGGAGATTACCTGTAAAAAAAGATCGAGTATGACTGGGATATCCACTCAAACCCTTGTTTTTTATCATGCATGTAGATAAAATGCTTTAGGTACATAAAACTAGACATCTGAGGAAGGTAAATGAGCGTAGATTGGAGGCTTTTGTGATGGGACCAAAAATGGAGAAAATAAGTCTGGCAGAGAGGAATGCAAGCATCGAGATTTGAAATAGGGTGGGCAAAGCGAGGAAGACGTCGGGGAAAAGAGAAATGGCAGAAAGGATGGAAGAAATATTGAAATTTTACGTGTGCTGAAAACCATGACAGAGGGGTGAACGATTGGTAGACGGGGTAGAAGGAGGAAGGAAGAGAGAAGGTTTTCTTAGAGACCATGGAGGTAGACAGAAGGTAGCAAGATTTCAAGAAAATTATAATGTAAGGCAAAGAAAGAGGAACTTCATGCGATACTTTGAAGCAAATAGCAGCTAAAAACTTTTAAAAATCGATATTTACATGTTTATAACACCTGGAATGGAATAATTGTAATAAATTATTAATTATTATAGTAACCCACATTATAATTCATTCATTACCCTTTTAAAAAGAACCCTTAATGGACACAAACCCTCAAACCCCAGGGTAAAAAAATACTCACGTATTCGAGAAACGAACCTGGTACCTCAGGACTGGACGATTAAGATGCTACCAAACAGCCACCGAGAACGATTTGAGATTAATTATTTATTAAACGAATTTCGGGTGAAACAGCTCAGGAAGCCACTCGCTTCTGTAACCCGTGGCATGAAGTTCGGCTTCCCGAGAACCTAAACAGCAAGCCGAGTGAGGCGGATGGAAATCGGGAGAACTTTTGAATATTAGAAGATAGGAAAGAACCACCGTATGCAGCGCTCTTATGGCAGCAAAAATAGATGAGGCCGACTGGAGAGGAGACGAGAATTTGTGGCTCATGGATGAGTGGCATTGTGTTAATTTCCTTTTATTTCCCTTCCCAATGAGTTAAATACATAGGCCAATTGCTATCCCAAAATAGCCAATTTATTGCACTAATTGAAGCAAATATTTTAACTCACATTTACGAGTATGACTGTCATTTTACATACTAATGCGCCTCTGAAATAATTTATACATTGGAATGGAGCCATTCCATGCCTATAAACTCCAATAATCTCGAAGAATTAGTTAATGCAACGTAATAGAGTATCACATTCATAGCAAGCAATTTCCCAATATGAGAGGTGGTGCAATCGCAAAGTACTAATCAATGAAGCAATCCTTTAGTTAGCCCCTCAAACCCGGTGCACTCGAGTTCTGCTGACCTCGTTAATTAGCTGAGCCCGATGACCTAAAAATGCTGGAGTTAATTTCATGGTTTCAAAGCCCTAGAATTTCATCACGTCAGTAGTTCAGAGAAATAGGATACATGAGATACGTAGGCCAGGTTACGCGAAACGAGAACGCGAAAAAGGCAAAACGTCGCGGAATTTCGTAACTTGGGTCGACGAGAAAGTCTGTGAAGGAGGAGGCACGCGTTAAGCAATGCATTTGCAGATAATTTCGCAGCCTGACTCGATCTTTTGATGACGAATGCAATGCGTCTATTTCTGCAGGCGACCAAGTTAAATGGGCAAGTTGCGTTACAAGGTGAGAAATATCTATTCGATAGAATCGAGGTATAAAAGCATAGTGATCTAACATATATTTTACTTACTCCACATCCTGATTTTGATATAAACGTCAGTGATTAGTGATTTCCCCAAATTATATGTCCAACTTCAAATAACTGCGGGATATATCGCGACAGTAACATTTAATAGAGTTATCCGCTAAATGTGCGTGTAAATGCATTATTTCGTAAAGCATAAAAATCAATCGCCTTGGTTACATCTACATCTACATAAATACCCTGCGGGCCACCAAAAAGGTGTGTGGCAGGGGGTGTAGCACCATGAGGGAAGGGTAAGGGTTGAGGGGGTTGGAGGTTAGGTGAGGAAAGGTGGGGGGAACCTGTAAGAAAAAATATATACATATATACATATTCACATATATATATGCACATATATATATATATACATATATTAAAATATACATATATACTACATACATGCACACATATCCTCGCCCAGTCCCTAACCTGTACGTTAATACTTATTGTAATGAACTAAGTCCTGGGGAATTTCGGCTACAAGCATTCTGGTCCCTTATCGTTCTTGGAAAAAATGACATTTTAAACCTGTCAGTCTTGCAGTCTATCTCTCTAGTCTTATATTCGTGATCCCTTCGACCGTAATACGTTGGGGTTCGTATTATATCCTTGATGTCATCGGAAAAGGGCCCATCTTTAAATGTTTTTAATAAGTTTAATCTATATTGGAAACGCCGCTGTGTAAGAGAATCCTAACCTAAATCGTCTAGCAAAGTGGATACGCTGGTGAGTTGGTCATAACAATGTTTGACAAATCTAGCCCCCCTCCGCTGAACTCGATCTAATTCCGAAATCAAATGAATATTTTGAGGATCCCATATACTGGCGACATACTCTAGGTGGGGCCTGACCATGGCAAGGAAATATCGTTCCTTCACTTTTCGTCGCATTTACCTAGCACTCTTTTCACAAATTCCAATTTTTTGTTAGCACGACCGCATATTTCTCGTATGTGTTTTCCCCAGGACAGATTGTGAGTAATTGTTACACCCAAGTATTTAAAGGAATCTGTCCTCGCGATTTTGGTTTGTTTCGCATTGTAACTATAAGGGAGGGAATTATTCTTTTCCCAAAAATGTATTACTACGCATTTTTTTAAATTTAATTCCAATTGCCATGTATCGCACCAATTTTTAATTGCATCTAGGTCGTTGGCTAACACGACTCTGTCTTCGTGACTTCGGATGTCCCCATAAATTACTGCATCATCGGCGAAAAGACGGAGCTTGCTATTAATTACGGTACCGAGGTCATTTATGTAAATAAGGAAAAGGAGAGGACCTATGACACTTCCTTGTGGTACACCCGACGTGACCTTGACAGTATCGGATGATACACATGGTTAAGGATTGATCATTCAATAACAATCAAAACGAATGATTCTTACACTGAAAATTCCGCGCATTATAACATGTCCAAGCGTTTGTTGCAGCTCATCGAAATCCTGATCGACGCGCGATGAAAGGGATATCTAATCAACCCGCAATAACTTTACTCTTAATTTTAATGATAACACTCTTTAATTTGATCACTCCAACACTGTTCATCTGACGAGTCATTGTTTCCTTAATGTGGTTGAGAAGGTGTTTCGGTGATTTATTGTCACCAACAAGTCAGTGAAGCCAATGATTATTGTCGGGAGATACTTATTTGAAAAACGCGTTGAATTACAATCAATGAATGCCAAATGCTCATTCTAATATCACAGGAGAGCTCAAAATGTCTGGCTGATAACTATCCGCTATTTTTTTGTCGTCCAGCTACCGCAATCGGGCGGAAGAAAAGTATCAGATGAACATTACGATACTATGCAACACAGGGAACCATAACAGAAGTGAAAAGTTCGTCGAAAGCAAATGTTTCACTTAAAGAATACTGTACCTCGTGGGAAGATGGAAGGCAATAGATTATTATTAAATGATTTCGTAAATCTGGTTATACCATTTAGCATCTTGATATTATAATTACGGGGATTCTGTCGGCGTGAATGACAACATTACGTTGGCGAGCATTCCTGAGGGATAATGAGATATAGTCATTCCGTTGTTAGAAAAAGACGATGATCTGGGGGATCGGGATGGTACTGGCTCCCGCCCAGAGGGTTTGGAATCGATTCCTGGAGTTGACAGATATTTTTATAGTGTATTTCGGATACCCCGATCCCGACCTGAGGTGTTTCGTGTAGGGAAGTTCCAGTGAGTAAGCCGTCCGTCGGGAGGGACGTTAAAGTGCCCAACCCTTGGCGCCTTTCGTTAAGATTAGGTTAATGTTCACGTTCGCCTGCTCCTCTCCAACCTTCCTTCTTTCCCATCCATCCCTAACGGCGCAAATGACCTCATCTGCCCCTCTCCTCCCATAACCACTACTAATACTACTACGATGATTTGGAACCAGAAGCGGAAGAGAATTTTGTTCACGATCGCCCTGTAGCCGATATTCTAAAACAGAAGCATTAAAGCCCGCGAAGACGCCTCGGCGATTGTGCTGCATGCTTTGCGAAAACATAATTAACCAATTTTGGTCAGTGGCAGATTATTTATGTAAACTTTTGTTGAATCACGGAAGTTGGCAAAAAACGGCTACGAAGGACAATTTTAAAACTTACCGTTCTATCAGATGATTTTCCAAATGTCTGAATATGCGTATCATATTTCGACTTTTATTTTCTTATTTCAACGTGTTCTTTATCACACTTTCCGCTGCCATCGCTGAGTGACGCCTGACTGAGTGAAATTCTGGGGGCGGTGTAGTGTACTCGATAGACTCCCCAAAATGTTTTTGTGGCTAAATAGTCCTTTCTTTTTTTATAATCAAGAACAATTTTTGTTTAATTAAATCGACAATTTTTACGAACTAAAATGTCATTTGGATAAATTTGACGTAAAAAATACACGTCATCGTAGATCGTAGATGGGATTTATATACGTATATCAGATAAATTTTCTGAAACTCGAAGAACTCCGAGGCAGTTCGATTGGTCTGCGGAAGTGAGGCCTTACCAGTCATTAGTTTTTAGTAATGTAACGATAGTTATGTTATTTACCCGTGTACGGTATATAAATATATATATATGTATACATATTTTATAAATTTTAATCATCAGACTCCCAATATGATATTTCCTTGTCCTCGAAAGTTATCATATTCCTTGTAATTGCCTTAACACTTCAAAGTTCCTCAATTTCCTGAAACGCCTTCTAACTTTTACTCTAATTGGCCTCATAATTTGTGATAAAATATCACAACTCGCACGAAGCAATTTGTTCAATTATTATCTCTCTGAAAAATATTTTATGGATAACCATAACAGCCAATTTACAGGAAAATTCATATTAATATTTATGCGATTACTTCTGGGACGATGGAATTTGCTGCTTCATCCAATTTATTTTCTGAATCTTAATGTTTAACAAACAGGCTGAGAGACGGCTTTAAGTGAAAAAACTCGTAACTTTGTAATGGCATCGCGTCTGTGAGATACCTGCCTTTAAGTTTTTTCGAAGCATTATCTCATACATAAGTGGCCAGAGGCTTGAATTTAAAACCTTTTACATCTCTTAAAATTTTGTGACTTGGGAAAAGAATTTCAATTTGGACTAATTTTTTAGTTATTCCTTAAGATATGATATTATAAATCATCCATAAAATTAGTTTTATCCCATTTAGCATTGAGGCCGTGATTTTGAGTGCTATTTCTAAAATCCAAAAATATTTTATTATATTGAAAAATGACAAATTGGTCGTAGGTTACAGAGAAAATGATTTAGATAATTTCTTGTGCCGTATTACATCCAAACGCAAAGTGGGTTGATTACAGTGGCTGAGAATAATAAATAAGAAATGCACCACCACAAATTCAAAATTTTTTTAATAAATAAAAATTCAATATATGGATGCAATAAATAAAATCAAACCGGCACGAAAACTCTTCAAATCGTGAGGAAATTTTATTGAGTATTTGGCCGAATAAATTAATGAATGACACGGGATAGGATGTTTTTGAGGGTATATTTTACGCCACATTGTGATCGGAAATTGGTTTCTCTGTAGTGAAGTTTTGCAACTGAATGCATCACGACACGCTGAAAAATACGTCTCCTTTCTGATTCCATTCCTTTTGAAACACATAGTTCTAGATCGAGGTCTCGGCGGTTGACCACATTGATTTTCTTGAAGCGTGAGGCTTGCATTTCGTCTTTCTTCCACTGGGAAGGCCTTTGCTTTTTTTTGTTAACTGGTTTAAGACGGACCTTAAGCTTTCGCTGTAGTTCGTATACTCCTTGTTTTGCTACCGCCGGGTGCTTGTAGCAGGGATGGAGTGCTTTCATTTTCTCTTGGGCTGTCCCCGCAAAGTGTCCCGCAACCAGCTCTATTCGCCACCTGAACTGGGTGATCTAAAATGGGTATCTTAACGATACAGCTCCGAAGGCACACTATTTAAGTTGACTACGCCACAAAGAAAAGGGAGATAGATTTCATTACAGATAGATACAAGTACTCATTCTTTCCCCGGACAATCAGGAATCATAATAGTAATAAATCAAATTCAGAATAGAAATTGTAAACAGTTTCGATTTACAAGTAATGAAATGATTAAACGCTGCGTAGACATAAGGTATATTCGTAGGTATGTTCATTGATAGAAGAATACTTTTTGCATGCGTGTTAGTTAAAATGGCTTTTGCATGAATACACAAGGTTTGTATACATATGATCGGGAAAAGATTCAGAAAAATTAATTTATTTCAGATATTGCTGTAATGCCTCAAAATTCTTCAAAGGATATCCCTTAAGCGTCGGCACACTTTTGCCAATGACGTTTCGACAACTCGAAGGCTCTCTGGTAGGCGGAAGGTCCTTAAGGGTACGCGTGCAAACTTCTTTGACGGCACTTAGGGTCCCATAGTGGAGTCCTTTGAGAAAGGATATCACTTGGATACCTATGTATAAGTATATGTGGGTGAAGAGTGGCATGAATTTTTTCCTTTTGCATATGGTTTCATACTCTTTCACGGATGGTGACCTAACAGCCCCCGCAACACGCCCTTGCCACGGCTTTCGGAATATTATGTAGATGCAGATGAAGGCAAGGATGGTATGTGCGTAGACTGGCCTACGCGAAGGCCAGTTTACGCATCTTCGAGGTGACGACGCGTGGCAGGAACTCGCCGGCGACGAATACCACCCACCTGACGGCATTTGAAGAGACGAAAAAGATCGCCTCATTTCTACGAGATGGAGAAGCAATCAGGGTATAGACCCTTTATCTCAGAGGCCTTGCCAAGCATCGTGAAATGGCATCTCTCCCTCGGGGGACAAAGTCTTGGATAAACTGGGCGACCAGCAAGGCTAACGATGAGGCACGTAGCCGAATGATCGACGCAATCGCGAACACGACCATGACGAGTGAAGTGAGGCACCACCTACGGCTAGCTGATTCACCCCTTTGTTTGCCATGCGGTCGAATAGACAACGTCGAGCACCTGATTCTTGGCTGTGACGATTAACTCAGAGAATGAGAAGCCCTACTACCATAAATATAATCACCCCAGTACTTCCGGCTGTTTCCGAGCTTCAATTCTCTCATAATGACCACCCATATCGTGGAATTCATACAACCAAGAACAGCGAATAAACATTCGCCAATAGGCATGCAATTTCATTGCTAATTTTAACCTCCCTACTACAAATTGTGGGCCCAGCCTTCTTTTATAATTTCCCACCATATTTGCTAATTCTCGTATATGTATGTATACGAGTATATAAATAAATAAATTCCTGGAAAACCATAACCGACAAAGGGAAAGGAACTGGCCCCTATACCCTGATGTGTGAATTACATTTTCAAACGCAGTTACCCAGAAAAACTCCTACAGAATAAACCGACCGCTCCACCCGACCTCAAGCACCACAGAAAAACAACCCCACATCTGACGCAGGACTCAACCTTTGTACCACCTATATCACCGGATCCCACAGACTGAAAACCTTTCTTAAAAACTGTTTCCTATTTTACACGACAATGACGCGACCTCATCCTTACTGCCTCAATGCCCCCCACTCGCATACAGACGACCCACCAATCTTAAAAACCTCCTTAGATCCACCATCCCTTTGTCGCCCCCGCTAAAATATTTAATCATATTCCCCCTACTTGCAACCACCCCATGGAATTAACGTCTGCTTATCAGATCTACTTCCACATCCCCCCATTTCCCACTCAACTCGTTCAAATGCTGATTGCCTCTCGAAAAACATAATCTGCCTTTTTTCATGCCAACGATGCAATTCATTTTACATAGGCGAATACAGTACCCTCTCGTCCATTCGAATGAACAATCACCGCTACTCCTATAATTCTAATTCACTCTCTACAGTTCCTATCCCTTCATACGTTAATTTCCACAAACTTTCCTTCGACCAGTGGTTCTCCCTTACCATCCTAGAATCCCTACCCGACTCAATCATCAACAATGAGATAAAAACTTTTAAATCTGCATGTTAACTAGCTTCCTTTTAAAATTCCCACCCTTAGTCGCCATCTTTAATTCCCTTCTCAGCATATCCTGCGCCTCCCCCCACCCAAGATCTCGCATCTTCCCACCCGAGAACTTCCAGTCTGACCAGAAGAAGGCCTCAGAAATGGCTGAAAACTCCAACAATCTACAATGTGTGGGTCCTTTTACGTGTTATATATTTTATGCCGTGTGTATATATATATATATATATATATATATATATATGCGGGTTGCGGTGGTCTAGTGGGTAGAGCGTTGGACTACTGACCGGAGGGTCCCGGGTTCGATTCCCGGGCAAGGCACCTGCAGCTCCACCTAAGCTAGTTGATTTTTCGGGTACCAGATCTTCCTGGGAAACCATAAGCCGGCACAGGGAAAGGAACTGGCCCCCCTACACTGATGTGTGAATATTCACACGCCGTTGGGCTTGGTACACGGGTGAGCTCTACCATCACCTACTAAACCGACCTTCGGGTTGATTACTGTGTTTACGGTAATCGAAACTCGAAAATCCCGCCATACGGCGAATCCGCCAATACGGCGAACAAATATTATTTTCGCACATAGAAATAGACACATAAGGAAAGGGTATAGGAAAACACATAAAAGACCCACACAGGAAAGGTGGGGAAGGCGGTTTTGAGCAGATCACAAATATAAAAATATTTCCTTACCCGGGATTTGAACCACGGACCTCGCCATCTCACGGAAAACGCCATATCCCACCTTCCTAAATAAATAAATATATATATATATATATATATATATATAACTTCTAGTGGAAGGCCATTTTGGTGTTAATTACAATTCCATCTATTTTATTTTTCTAATACCCCGCAAGCCACCGCTAGGGTGTGTGGCTGGAGATGAATACACACCACACTAATTTTGACCCTAGTATGACCCAACCGTGGACGGACAATGTTATTCTGATCCCTTATCGTTCGTGGTAAAAGTGACATCTTAATTCTTCACATTTGCCCAGTACCCTTCTATTAAATCCCATTTTTCTGTTGCGTGTCCACAAATTCCCCGTACGTGTTTCACCCCGAAGAGGTCGGGCCCCCCTTCACACGATCAGGGTCGCGGATCGACTACCCGATCGCAAGCAGTGCTGGCCGGACACAACATCTGCCAACCTACTCGATACCGCGTGGTGTGTGGACCTCAGCGTGCTGGAGGAAGCGGCTCTCCGCGATTCCCACCCTGCAATAAAAAATACACCCCAGTTCCCTGCAATAGACCAAAATGTAAAACATGTCCCATATATACCTCTCCTTGCTTCTGTTCTAAACTTACCGATTCTCTACCATCCCATGCCACTCCCTCATGCAAATGCCACAATGCATTCTACCAACTTAACTGCAAACTTTGTTCCTCCTTCTACTTCAGTGAGCTACACCGCTTTAAAACCAGCATCAATGGTCAATGCGCCTCATGCAAACCTTCTTCCGCATAAGCCTCTCCAACAGTGTCTAAACATGCCTCCCTTCTACGATTGTTTCATTTAGCAAGTCTTTCAATGTGTCCATTATTGTCTCCCTTCAGACACACTGCTAAAAGTCAAGACGCTGGAGTTTGCTGGCTCTTTGTCGCCCGCTCCAATCCAATCCTGAACATTGCCCAACAGAGGCTACACCTTTCTCCCTCCCGTCGACTTCCACCCCTGTCAATCACTCCTAAAACCTCCTTGAGGAAGGTGCTCGGGCCACATTTATCGGGAGTTAATTATTTTGTGTTTATAAGTCTTATTTATCACCGTCACGCTTGTGACTGACCATATAAACTTTTGTGAACATATTTTGCCAGGCCACGTAATAATGAATTGTGTTATCTAAGAATTGAACTCTTAGAACAAAGAGTTTTGAAAATGTCCTTGATAATTTGAATCCATTATGATACTTAACCACAATAACTACTAATTTAAAGAGTAGAATACGAAATTCTGCTTTCTTACTACATATGGCGCATTTTTAGATAATTACGTATCATACTCGTGATACAATAAACATTTCCTTCTTGTATGAAATGAACTTAACGATAATAATGTTAATTCTCGAGCCCTCACTAAGTTAAAATTTATCCAACCACAATTAATTTCACCAGGACTACTCTTTCCAGCGTCCGAGAAACCTTTAATCAAAAACTTTACACCTGTTCCCCATGTTTAGAGAGGAAAAAAAAACATGCCATCAACTTCAACGTATTCGGCACCACTGATGCCGTATTTCTCCTCCTCCTCTCCCATTTAATTATAAACGCAGCCCTTTTCGGGGGTGTAGATCTCTCTTCTTCTCTCTCTTGTCCCTTCAGGTTAAGTCTCCCGAATGAAACGCGAGAGGTTTGTCGAGCATTGCACACAGTCCTCAAAAGTCTCCTTTTACCGCATCACCAAGTGACCCCTGAGAGGGAGAGGAGGGGCGATTTTTAAGGTCCTATCTGAGACACTCCTTCCCTAATTGTTCGCTTGTCTGCCCCGACGCTGCCGCCCTCGCGAGGGGAGGGCCCCCAAAGTGAGGGAAGGGATTGAAATATCCGGCACAGAAAGCGGAGCGAACCTTATTTTAGAAATTTTAGTACTCTTCATGTAACGCTAGGATATGCGGCAGAGGGTGCGTACACTCCAGACTGATTTTCATCCGAATATTTTTGCCTCTACCCCGGTCGGACACTTATTCTGATCCCTTATGGTTCGTGAAAAAAATTACAGCTTAATTCTATCTGTTCTATACTTGATCTATCTCAAATTTTTTTGACATGTTTTTCCAAACCGCAGCACGATACGGGGGCAATAATACATTTTCAACATTACTGATAAAGAGAGGTCCTTCCAATTTATGCAAGAGATTTAATCTATAATTTAACCTTCGCCCCGTGAGTGATTCCCAGTCTAACTCCTCTAATATTTTGACTGAGCTACTAAGTTTATCACATCAACGTTATACAAATCTAATTAATTTTATTTATTCATATGCCCTGCGAGCCACCGCCAGAGTATGTGGCAGGCGTTGAATACACACCAGACTAATTTTTATCCGAACATGACACTACCTCGGTCGGACAATGTTATTATAATCCCATATCTTTCGTGGAAAAAATTAAATCCCCAATCTATCTGTTCTAACTAGCCCCTCTAATTTTACTAACATGATCTCTCCTACCGTAGTAATATAAGGGCAATAATACATTTTCGACATCACTGCTCAAGAGACCCCCGTCCAATTCACACGCTAGAGATCTACCATTTTTTGATTTAACCTTCGCGCCATTCTTCGCTTTGGATACGCCACTAAGTTTATCACAACAACGTTTTACAAATCTAGCTCCTCAACGCTCTTCGTGATGCAATTCGGAAATGCATCCAACTTCTTGAGGATCCCATATACAGGCAGCAAATTCTGAGTCCTAAACAACGAGACCCCTTCCATGGACTACAACCTTGTCATGGTGGAAGGGTTTGTGTGTTCCGATGACCCCTAGACCTGTGCTGGCGGGAGTAATAATAATTGCTCCTGGTAGGGTCACCCATGCCAGATAGGTCGAAGGTTAGGAGCCAGACGAAAGGTAGTCCACGCAGCGTCTGTTCCTAAATGAGGCGGCTGCAAAGGCGCCTGACCCCAGTGGGGCGGCCATTAAGTGATGGTGTCACGTTAAAAACACTATTGAGGAAGGCGACGGGAAACCACCTCAATTATAAATCCCAAGAAAATAATGATGGAGGCCAAACAGAAATTGAGTCGTGGCAATTGCGGGACTCGGCCCAAGGGGCCGTGTGTCGTGCCCGGCAGCGGGGGAGGCAAGGCTTCCGCGGTCGTCATCCCAAGAAACTCTTGCAGGGAAGAAATAACAGCAGCAGGACAGAAGACGCAGAAGAAGACGAAAGTAGTTAGAATAGGAACATGGAACGTCAGGACAATTTTGAGGACAGGAAAATTAGAAAATATTAAGCGAGAGATGGAAAGAGGTAATTTAGATGTTTTAGGTCTCTGCGAGGTAAGATGGAAGAATAGCGGGGATTACTGGAGTGAAAATTAAAGAATAATATACAGCGGCGGGGACGAGAGCCAACGAGGAATAGCCGAAATATTAAATAAAAAAATAGGAAGAAGCGTAGTCAACATAGAGCAAGCAACTGATAGAATCTCACTCGTAGAGATTAAAGCAGAGCCGACGAACTTGGTCATTGTTCAGGTATACATGCCACCGAGCAATCACAAGGAGACAGAAGTCAATAGGATGTACGATGAGTTAGAGGATATCATCGCGAGTGTTCCTGCATGGAAACATTTGATAGTGATGGGGGATTGGAATGCGACGGTAGGCGAAGGAAGAGATGGTGGTGAGGTGGGGGATTATGGGTTAGGCACGAGGAATGAACGCGGGAAAAAAGCGATTGAATTCTGCAGTAGACAGGGGTTAGTCATCACCAACACATGGTTTAGACATCCCAAAAGGCGTAGGTATACATGGAAAATGCCAGGTGACTCAGAAAGGTATCAGTTAGATTATATTATGGTTAGGTACAAGTTTAGGAATAGTGTGATAAATTCGCACAGTTTCCCAGGAGCGAATGCGGACTCAGACCACAATTTAGTTGATATGAAATGTAGCGTCCGTTTCAAGGAGATAAGGCAAGGGCGCCGGGTTAGGAAATGAAATTTAGAAGCATTAAATGGCTTAATGAGGAAGGAGTATCAGCAGACTGTAGAGAAAATGATGGATGACGGAGAAGAACTGAGTACTATCGAAGAAAAATGGGAATGCATCAAGCAAGTTGTATCGAAAGCAGCAAAAGACACTATAGGAACCAATAACGGGAAAAGAATAAGGAAACCATGGGTCACGGATGAGATGATTGCAAATATGGATGAGAGAAGAAGATGGAAAAATCTAAACACAGAGTTAGGCAAAACGAAGTACAAAGAGTTTAACAATAAATTGAGAAGGGCCACAAATAAAACAAAATAAGAATGGTAGAAAACGCAATGCGAGGATATGGAAAGTTTACAGAAGAAGGGTGAAATTGGTGTTCTATACAGCAAGGTAAAGTTATAATCGGGGAGTAAGAAGGCAAGATCTGTGCTAACAGTTAAAAATAAGTGGGGTAAGATAAAAGTTGAACCAGGAAAAATGCAAGAGAGATGGAAGGAATATATAGAAACAATGTATGGTAAAGAACTTAGGCCGACAAGGTTAGACATAGAAAAGGAACATGATGTAGAAGAAGATAGCTTAGGTCCAGGCATACTCGACGATGAAATAGAAAGGGCATTAAAGGAGATGAAAGCAAATAAGGCCGTTGGGGTGGACAACATACCTGTAGAACTGTTGAAATGTTTAGGAAAATGCGGGAAGAAGGCCCTATATGGACTGATTCGTAGTATCTATGAAGAAGGAATCTGGCCGGAAGATTTTGTGAGATCGGTGTTAGATCCTATTCCAAAAAAGGCAGGAGATCATTTGAGGATGTTACAGAACAATAAGTTTTATATCCCACGAAGGTAAATTTATTCTCAGGATCATCAACAAAAGGATAAAGAGTAAGGCAAATGATTACTTAGTGGGTGATCAGTTTGGATTTAGGAAAGGAAGAGGTACGCGCGATGCCATTGCAATAATGAGATCACTAATCGAGAGGAATATAGAATACAATCAGGACGTTTGTGCCTGTTTTGTAGATTTCGAAAAAGCGTTTGATAGAGTGAATTGAGAAAAATTAATGCGTGTATTGCAGAGAATAGGAATGGATTGGAGGGATTGGAGACTGATCCGCAACATGTACATGTCTCAGACTGCTTAGGTGCGAATGGGGAACGGAGAGTCCGAATGGGCAGTGTTAGAAAGAGGTGTAAGGCAGGGTTGTCCATTGTCACCGGTGCTGTTCAACGTATATGTGGAGGAAATGATAAAAGAGGCATGGGAAGAACTGGAGATAGGAATAAAAGTCCGAGGGGAATTGGTAAAATCGGTTAGGTTTGCTGATGACCAAGTATTAGTTGTTCAGTCAGCCAAGGGGTTGCAAGCATTGCTGAGTGAATTTGAGGTTCAGTGCGATAAATATGGGATGAGAATCAATATTAATAAAACAAAAGTAATGCGATTTTCCAGAAAGAAAAAGGCTAAGCTAAATATTAAAATAGGTGGGGAAAAAATAGAGCAGGTAGAGCAGTTTACGTATCTCGGAAGTGTTTTGGACCAATACGGTCAAAGTAGTAGGGACGTAAGGAGAAGAATTGCGCTAGGCAAGGAGGCTTTCTCAAGGAGGAGGGAGTTGATGACGGGGACGTTGAGTAGTGAGGTTAAGAAAAGGCTCGTAAAAACTCTGATATGGAGCGTAGCTCTGTACGGCGCGGAACCGTGATCATTGAAGCAGGAGGATAGACGTAGATTGGAATCTTTTGAAATGTGGGTGTGGAGAAGAATGGAGAAGGTGAAATGGACCGAAAGGAAAACAAATGAGGAAGTACTGGAGATGGTGGGTGAGGAGAGGGGTTTGTTGAGTGAAATCCTATAGAGGCAGGAAAAATGGATGAATAGCGTATTGAGCGGTAGTGGAATGTTGAAGCAGGTAATAGTGGGGAGAATGTTGGGCAAGCGAGGAAAGGGCAGGAACAGGATAGGGATGTTGGACGGGATGAAGGGAGTAAAGAAGTACACAGAGATGAAGAGGGACCTGATGTAGATTAGGTTGCTTGATTGGGTTTTGTTTGGAGTTACAAAATGTTTATTTGTTAGTTGTGTCCATCCAAAAACCTACCTTAACCGGTAGATTACCTAATTATATTATTAACCAACGAGAGCCCATTCTCCATGAAATGCATTTCTCTAAAAAAATTTCATCACCTTTATCCAGTACTCTTCTGATGCATCCTATTTTTTTATTAGCTCGACCACATATTCCCCGATGTTTTTCATCCAGGAGAGGTCGTGAGGGAGGGTAACGCCCATGTATTTAATTGAGTATAAACATTCCATTTCGGTGTTCCCAATGGTGTAGGCGTTCGGATGGGAATTGCTCTCACTATAAAAATTTATCATTACGCAATTTTTTTAATAAAATTCTTAATTTTCAAGCGTCGCACCGGCGTTGGATAGCATTAAGCATTCGCACTTCGGCCCTCTACGGTTGGAAACGAGGCAGTTAGGCAAAGATAGGGAGAGCCTTGCGCTCTCTCTCTCTCTCTATCCCTCTTCGCATATCTCCGCGCGCCCATCGCTCCATAACCCTTTTGTTTCGCCTACCTCATCAACGTTAACCCCACTCCCTCCTCCCCCAACCCCCCTCGGCTCCATCCCCGAGTCCTCATAGCGCGGGCACTCCAACAGAGAGAGACATACGTCGCCCCCAATCCTCGTCCCGGGCATTATCAGTATACTACTGTTCGCACACCCACGCGCCCTCAGCGCATCCAGACTTTCGTCTACACGCACATCCTCTCCGTTAACCACTCTCCCCTCCCCTCACACACACCCCTTCGTTGACTCGTTTTCGTAAATTAATTGGATTCCACACTCGCGAGAGGCTGATACTACCCCTCCCCTCCCTCTCTGTACAAGTCCCACTCCGTCCAGGCCTCATCCCTCGCGGGAGCGCTAATAAGCCGCATGCTTTAATGCCCTCGGAGAATGATTCCAGACGTGAGGTTGCGTCAAACCAGATGCGATCCGAACATTTCCCGCGCCGAACTCCTCGGCTGTGTACGGCGGAGGGCATAAATAGACGTGCCGTCTTCATCCAACGGCGGCACGCATCATATCTCTCCAATCTACTGCTACTTCCTGCAATATACTCATTAGTTTTTCCCTGAACCACTCTATCGAACACTTTTTTGAAATCTACGAAACAGGCAAATACGTCTTGACTGTGTTCTATGCTCCTCTCCATTAATTATCTCATTACTGCTATGGCAACTCTCGTGCCTCCTCCTTCATGAACTAAAATTAATCATCCCCTAAGTAATCATAGTGGTAATTTTAGGGGAGGGCGACCGACAGCTGATGTCATTTGCTCCATTAAGGATGGATAAGAAAAGTTGAAGGGTGGAGATAAACCTGGCGTCGAGTTAACGAATGGCGCCATGGGGTCAAACAGTTTAACCTCCCATCCGACGGACGGCGTACTCACTCAAAGTGCCCTACACAAAGTATCCCAAGTTGGGATCGGAATACCACTGAAAAATATCTGTCGTCGCCGGGTTTCGAACCCGTTCTTTATTGGGGATGGGGAGCCAGTACGTTAGCCACCGCACCACCCCGATCCAGTTTTAGTATTCATTCGCCCTGCTCTGCATGCGAAATCAGATCATCGTTCTGTAGTCCTCCCATTTAGCTGCCTTTCCTTTTTCTGTAATCGGAACTAACATTGATCTGAATAAATGTTTATCGAGTTCAATCAATTCGGGAAAATAATCCGCATCCTTATTATGACTTTGGATCGCTGAGAAATTTGGACCCGTTGGAGCAAATCGTCATTGCTGTCATGACATAATTTGGAGCCGTACCTCATCCTGAACTTCATGCTTAAACATTCTTCCTGCTCTTTCCTCAGCTCATGGCGGCTAACTTCAGAGAGCGAACAACGAATGAAAGAAAGAAAGGAGGGTCCATTGCCCATTCCACCTCTCTTCCTAGCGCCAATAAGCTAATTGCAGGCCGAAGGGCGTTGTTTTGCAAAAAAATACGTCGACGAGAAACTGTGATAAATATGTAAAGTTGGCAACAGAGGGAGACCAAAGATAACATTAAGTGACAGTGAGAGAAAGACTTTTGAGTTCCTCCCCCACTTCGAACGCATTCAGTGCAGCTCTTACGTGATTGGCTGGAAAAGTGAAAGCTACACCAGACCATTCAAGGTCATCCGCCATGAGTTTGAGATTAAGGCTATAGATGGACCTCGAAGTTGTTAAGTAGCAATGAGCCACTAGAAGCCACAAGACAAATGAAAGGAAACTGATCAAGGGAAGTGTTGGAAAGAGAACTTCATTTTTCATTGGCAAACCTCCCCACCACTCGCTCTTCCCGCAGTGGACCTCGCATTCCGTCTTCCTTTCATCCCCACCAGCCATCCATTCCTCTCCCACATTTATCCCTCGACTGCATCCATCCATGAGTCTTGCAAGAGAGGACTCCTCCTTCACGCCAATTAAAGCTCCCGCCTTATGCAATGGATAAACCAGCCTGGTGAATCGAAGCCCTACGTGAAGTCAATACATTGTAGTATGAGGACATCGCTCATACTCGTATGAATCGATTTCAACGTGAGAGGGAGCCATGTTTTTATTCACTCTTATCCAACAAATGCCAAAATCACAAGTCACCGACGATTAGTAGAAATGATTTTGTTCCACCAATTACCGTCGAAAAATTTTTTTTATTCTGAAAACCTTGAGTGCAGCATTTTAATGTTATCTTCACATTCAAAGGTTCAAATTGAAGCTCGAAAATAATTTCCGATTTTCGATGTAAATCTATTAGAGTAAAAAAATAATGCACACACTTACTTTCACCTCTTATTATATATTTCCAAAAAAATAAGTAATATTAAGAATTTTCTCACCGCATCACAAAGAAGGTGAGAGACATTTCGTTTAATTCGACGGTTTGAGGCTCTGTTTTGCGAAAATTCATGACTCGTAAATAAATAACTTTAGTATTTTTTCACACAAAAAACTTAATAATATTACCGGTTTCGACGCGTAGACGACATCAATAGGTGTAAAATCTCATGCATGGCTTGGGATTATATAAGCGTTGAAACCGGTAATAGTAATATTTATAATGAAGTTAACTGTGAAAAAAAATGTTCAGGGCTTTAATTAATTGGCATTTCGTTTTTTTCCAGAATGGAAAATTAACAAATAGTCTTTAATCATTCTGCATTTTCGTCAATTATTACATTTTATTTTTATTAATCATAAGATGTTAATTTTGATTTATTTCAGTTACAAAGTATTTGTGTATGATAAATTGGACATGATTTAGTGGAACTGGGGTCGATTACAATAATCACTTGGACGACCGAATTTCAAGGAAACCGATCTCCCCTAAAACTCTTATAGGGCAATGGCGCATGTCTGTTGACCCCGTAGATGCCAACATCAGCCTTAATGGATTAAATAGGAATCAATAAATCAGTGCAATCGACTAATCGCGTTGTTAAAAAAAGTCGATTCCACGGAGAAGTTGACTCGCATTGGATACCACTTGGCAGATGGACTTGATCGTTGGTCATATCCCCATTCCTATACGAGTGCACTATTGATTAGTTCGATACTCGATGAAGTGCTTATAGTCGCCTAGTCGAGTAGTTCGACTATTTTGACAAAATCGATTTTACCTTACACGGAAGCATGAGCGTTTATTCATACTGGGCGTCAAGTATTAATTTCCACAAATATCAATTAAAAAAATAGGAATTAAAGCATATTTTTAACGATTTAATGAGCCAGTAAAGTATTCTGGCATACCATAGAAGTGGATTGGTTACAATTGCTCTCAAAAAGCGCAAGTTGATTTTTGCAAGGCAGATTTGATCTTCTCAATCAGACATGGTATGGCAAAGGTTTGCCGAAAAATTCCGCAATGGGGCGGAATTGCTCCCTAATTGTAGACCGCGGATTTTATGGATTCCATGGCCTTGGCTTGCTTCATTTGGACTCCTTTCCCTCCCCTCAGGCTAACCGCCATGTACGTTCATTGTCAATTCTCTGTCAAGTGGCATTTTTATCGTTACGGGTGTTTCCTAGCCAACTGTACCAGTTTAAATGGAGCATATGGCTCGTTTACTGTGCGAACGAGTGACGTCAATGTCAGATAACCACACCCTCACAATGCTGCTTACACCGAAATACGCATCTTCTCTCCTGAACTTTATGAAGTCACATGCTGGGAGCCAGGAAAAGTTCTGGCGGACCGTGCCCACTTTGAGAATCAATTGATTAGTTTGAGGGACATAATGGAAGGAAAAACAAGGAAAGTACGTGGAAGGCCAAAGGGCAAATACGTTGAACAAATAAAGCGGGACGTAAGGCGGAAGATCCAAAAGGGCTCAAGGGACGAGCATCTTGGATGAGAAATGCTGAGAGTTGCATGAAGCCTATCTTCTGGCTGAGATAATAATGATGACTCACCTTTAAAATCCGAGGGCTATTACTTTATTTTTGCACATACTACTGTGTTATTTCAGTATTAAGTAGAAGACACTACGTTATCTTAAAATGTTAGTTATTTGATGAATAGCCTAAGAACTTATCTATTCTGCTTACCAAATGTACGTACGTACATATTTTCTATGTATGGTATATTTTCTGTAAATAGAATTAGCACTAGTAGACAAATACAAAATCACAGAAACATATATAAAAGAGAAACTCACTGGATATCGAATTTTCGGTGGTCTAACCGCCTTTCTCAAGAGGAAGTTCACCGACAATTCGATACCCAGTGAGTTTCTCTGTTCTCCCTCGTATGTGTTTCTGTATTTTTGTCTTTGTCTACTAGTGCTAGTTCCATTTAAATTGTTATTCACGTCCGTGAGACTTTCAAAAAATTGTTGTATATATATATATATATATATATATATATATATATATATATATATAATCTAGAAAATGACACTCTCCGGCGTCGTACAAACACACAAACACTCAGATAATCAACCCGAAGGTTGGTTTGGTAGGTGGTGGTAGAGCGTTGCCTACCGCTAGTGCATGTTGAAGGAAGTGGTTACACATCTTCAGACAACATAAAAAAAGGAAGTGTTTCTTCATTTTTTGTCACAGTATTTATTTGTACAATAATTCTAATGATGTAGATCACGATAACTACAGGTATATGAGTGACTGTATGTAATTTAACTATACTCCTGTACACATGCGATAGGAGATGTTAGAAACAATAAGGGCAATTATTAAGGCTAAATGAGATAATGACTGCATACTAAGGTAAATAGAATGAAAAAGGGAAATACTTTTTCTCCATCCTTGCGAGGTCGAATATACGGGTATTCTGCTTTCTTATCATGTATGGAAAAATGACATCCCCAATCTATCTGTTCTACATTTTATCTCTCTAATTTTATTGACATGATCTCTCCTACCGTAGTACGATGGGGTTAATAATACATTGTCAACATACATGGAAGACTTCCTTCCAATTAATGCCAGAGATTCATTTTGTAATTTAACCATCGCTCCGCTCCGTGAGTGATTCCCAGCCTAGCTGCTCTAATATTTTGGATGAGCTACTAAGTTTATCAGAGCAACGTTTTACAAATCTAGCTCCTCTACGTTGCACGCGATCCATTTGGTAATTAATACGAATTCGTGAGGAAAGTCGTTAACTTCGTAAAACCCATATACAGGGTTCGTCCGGAAAATAAGTGTACTGAACTCAGGAAAAAAATGTATTACACTTTTACATATCTTAAGCTAATATTCCGCAAAATAGAACCCTTGTGAGTCGATACACTTGTTCCAGCGGCGTTCCCATTCCTGGAACGCTCCCGCGAAGGCATCATCGGGAACCTCTCGAAGACACGCCGTCACGGCCTCTTTGACGGCGTCCAAAGTCCCGTATCGCGTTCCTTTCAAACTCCTCTTTATCTTCGGGAACAGAAACCTTCTCTAAGAAATGTGGATCATTTTTGCAGTGATCCGCAAGTTGTGTCGCGATTTCCAAACGATTGAGTCTTTGATCTTCACTGAGCACTTTCGGCACCAACTTTGCACAAATTTTTCGCATCTGTAATTGGTCCCTAATAATCTCGTGCACTATTGCTTTTGGCACATTACACTGCTCTGCTATCATCCGAACACTAAGACGACGACCAGAGTTCAGTACATCGCGAACTTTTCGCACATTTTCGTCGGTGAGTGTCGTTGATGGGCGTCCAGGCCGTGGTTCGTCGTCGACCTCTTCTCTGCCCTCCACGAACATCTTGTGCCACCGAAAGATCATGTTTCTGGACATGACTGACTCCCCGTAAGCCTGGTTAATCATACCAACAGTTTCGGTAGACGATTTCCCAAGCTTTACCGCAAATTTTATGGAATAACGCTGCTCCAAAAACTTCGGCATCGCGTTCCGTGACGTGGGTCGAGCATGGAGGTTCGCGTTAACAGAGCTCCTCACTACACCACAGCTCAGAGCCGACTGCCTTTTTCAGCGTCGCTTGCCAAAATACCCCCCTCCAATCGCAGCCCGTCAGTAGTGGTCACGCCTATGTATCTGTTTGACTCCAGGTATATAGTGTTTTATTAAGAATGGACAAAACATAATACCATGAGAGTCAATTTGGCATGAATATCGCCTTTTGGATTTTTCATCTGGGACATAACGGCTACCTTTTGGTAACCATTAATTAACGTAATGAGATAGAGATAAATATCAAGACGGGAATTATGGAAATTAAGAGCATTAACCTGGATAGTCAAGTAATTAAAGAGCCATTCGCTGAAATGTCATTATGATGTCCATCCTACTAGATCCTAACTTGCACTCAGCAGATACAACCGAAATTGGAAGTAAGATTGATTTCAATTATTCTAGAACTCATCCCTCTTTTAGCCCACCATCCCGCATTAACAGTTTGCATTTTGTTGATAGGATACGAGATAAGAAATCTCGGAAGGGATTTTCTTTGACCTTTTCAGGTAAAATGTTTCATGAAGATTACGTAAAGACTCAATGCTTCTTCCTTAGAAAAATACTTTTTCCTTGTTTAATTACTTCTAATTCGTCTACTTTAATTCTGATTATTAAGCTAGCAATGAGTGAAGTAAATCATGTTTAAGGACAAAGTTAACATCCCTGTACTTACTGAACGTCTTGCAGTTCGATAATAGCATATAGCATAGCTTCGATAATAGCATATAGCATAGTTCGATATAGCATATATATGGAAAGGATACCTATTACAAAGTCATTTTGAACCAACATCACCGAACCATCTTAGGATACAGGGGTCTCGGTGGATTTTAAATTCATCGCATCTCGCTCTCCTCGGGCCAGAAACTCTAACCAGGATATTTGTATTCCTGGAAGGGATGAGAGGTTATTTTGATAATTGCTGACTCTAGAAGGGAAGTCGTTGGTGGTTGGGATCGTTTTACTTTTTCCGCGCTACGTGCACTCTATTCTCTCTTAATTGAAAATTATTTACCGTGCAAAATTAACAATATTGCGATAATTACCATTAGGACCATTTGAAAATTCTACGCTTCTACTCACATGTTCAGATCATTTATTTTTGTCGGGATTGTATTTTGGCTTAAAACCAAAACTGGGCACTTTTCTTTAAAAAATAAAACGATCTAATTTACATCCAACTCTTCAAGAGGGAGGGTTGCGGGTGGACTTAGGAGGGGGAATGTCGTAGAAAAAAAAACAAAAAGTATCTACGCTCTTAAATAAATCTGAAACGCTAAGCGAATATCTTGAGGAAAATCCAAAGTCATTTTGGCCCTATGTTAGGGAAATACAGGGTAAACTTCCAACTGTACATTCTTTGAAGACGGAAAATGGGGAAATTATTGCAGATAGCGTGAAAAAAGCAAACATTTTAAACAAGTTTTTTCCAGAGTGTCTAGAATAAAGACACATACCCACCAAACGATCCTCCACACCAACCCGCGGAACATATGAGCAATATAACACTGATCAAAAAGGGGATAAAACATCTGCTCCGTAGTCTCGAAGCAAACAAATGCTAGAATATTGAAGGAATTAGCCGAAGACATTGCCCCGTTTTTTCCTAAAATTGATAGAATGTAGCTTAGAACCGCTAGCTCATATAACTCCCATCTATAAAGGCGGCGATAGGGATATACCGACCAATTGCCGATCCATTTACCTAACATCGATCTCTTCGAAAAATTGGAGCATGAGATCTCTTTACAGTAGGAAAATACTTAGCCACAACCAGCACGGATTTAGGTAGAGCAGATCTTACAAAACACAATTAGGTCTTTTCATTCACGATATACTTAGATCGGAAGAAAACAGAAACAAGTCGATGCAGCATTCCTAGATTTCAAAAAAGCCTTCGATGAAGTCCCACAAAAAAATTGTTACACAATCTTAGATGCTATGGAATCAATGAGAAAACTATTAATTGGATTAGAGACTTCTTGTCAAATCGCAAACAAATAGTAGTCATCGATGGCTTGTTCTCAACGGATAGAGGTGTTACTTCGGACAATCATCAGGGAAGTGTAATAGGGCCTCTTCTATTCTTAATATATACTAATGACTTAAGTGCATACGTTAGCAGCAATATGAGGTCATATGCTGGTGAGGCAATATGAGGTGGTACACAGGGAAATAAAGAGCCAACTAGATTGCGAGCTACTCTCTAGAGACTTAAACACAACCTCGAATTGGTGCAAGAAATGAGGATTAATGCTTAATGTGGTCAAATGCGCAGTTTTGAAATTTTGGAACAAAGGACGTGGCGAACAGGACATAAATTACGAAATTGAGGGTTCAGTACTAACTACGGCCAAACATGTTAAATATTTGGGGGTAGTTCTAACACCTTGCCTTTCATGGGGAACACATATAAGGACAATATGCGGATCCGCTTTAAAGAAACTGGGTTTCATTAAACGGATGGTGGGGAAATGTAATGAAAAAGTTCAAGAAAGGTGTAATTTGGTCTACTTAGACTTCATTTGGAATATGCCGCAAGTATTTGGGACCTTTAAGGAAAATTTTATAAAAAAAACGAATAAGATGAAGTCTAGAGAAAATCCGCCAGATTCGTTACAAATTGGTATAATAAGAACACAAGTGTAACAGGGGTCTTAGGAGATTTAGGCGGGGAGTCATTTAAAATAAGAAGAGAACAAGCGAGACTTAGACTTTTAGAAAGATTCAGAAACAACGAGTTTAACGATGGCACCAAAGGAGTCACACTACTTAGGTAGATCAGACCACAAAGATAAAATAAGGGAGGTAAATTCCAATACAGATCGATTCAAATACTCATTATTTCCCCAAACACTCAGAAATCATAATAGTAGGGAACCAAAATAACTTTAGAAATACTAACAACATTTAATTTACCAGTCGGAACAAAATTAAACATTTCAAAGGTATATTAGGCATATTTGTGGGTGCATGTGTATGTTAGTTGGTAGTTTGTGTCTTTACAATTATGTGGGTTGTTAGGGTTTTTGCCTGAATGTATACCATGTTTCATTTGTGAACATATAAATGTGTGCCTTTTGCATGCGTTTTTTCGATTTTACGGGTGGTGCCCTAACACATCCCGCCACATGCCCTTGTGGCGGCTTGCGGGGTATTATGTAGATGACTTCATTTTTTTCTGCAATGGATCCCAAAGCGATCCAAGATGTGGTCTAATACAAGCGGAGTAACTCCTCTTTCTCTCTCTCTTTTATCATTTTATATGATTATTCTACAACCAGTCCGAATTAACCCAGTTTATTGTAGGTTGACCCGCAAACTCTTGGGACTGTAAGGTTTATTGATAGTAGCGCCCTAGTACGAGTATTTTTCCTCTTTTTGAAATGCTTAATTCGATCCTATCTATTTTAAAATTTAAACCTTGTTTATCTTTTTTATTTAAAAATTTTAGTTCCATGAGTTTTTTTATATTTAATTCTAACCGCCATTCCTTAAACCACATTTACATCAGGTTTTAATCTCTACTTTCCGGACCGACCGGGAGACTTGTTGGAAAGAGGAACAATATCGGAATATTTTCGGAATGTCTTGGAGAGAATTTCGTTGATTTATTGCGAGAGGGAACGAGGGATACGAAATCTGAACCTCAAGTCCGGCGTCACGCGTCTACAAAACGTTAACACGAACGAACACGAAACGAAATCAGGAAAAAGTTTAATATATCCGGCACCTAAAAACGAATTCTAGCAGTGCGAGGACTTAGTCAGGCCTCGGATATTCGTGGGAAAATATAACGATACAAGCCAGCAATCAATGGCATGAAGAATTCTTGTGAACATTCATCGTGAACTTAGGATAACGTTTTGGCTGAGCCGAGTTAACTGGATTAGTTTCCAAGTTTTTTGACCACACAGAATGGCCATGCCATACAAAATGAGAGCGAAAGAAAAATGGAATCTGAAATAACTAAAGAAATTGCAAAATAAAGCAAGCAAATACTTACGAGGGCTGTTAATACATTGGTGGCGAAACACCAAGACCACGCTCTAAGATCTCCCCCTTAAGACACAACCCCAACTGAAGAGATGACCTTTCATTCCTACGAGCTTTGTCACAAGAACAATAGCAAAATATTCCTTTTTTTGCTTCTAATGCAAACTTTTCCGCCCATCTCATGTCCTCAACTGACTTCACTTGAAATAATCCGTCCATCCGGCGATAAGTAGGGGATGAGAACGATAACAGCTTATGTTATTTGCAAGCTCCGTCCTGTCGTCTTTACCTCTCCCGAGCCACATCACTTCTCATACGATTTCATATAGTATTAATTTTTTCCTCTTTGCTTACAAGATAGTCTTGCATATAATAAATTCAGGGCGAACTGGAAAAAAGGGCTTATCTTGATCCGCTAATTCATAGTGTAAATGGTATTGGATCCAAATAAGAATAATTTTCAGACGTTTTTCGTGTGAACCAACAGCTAGTATATTTTGATAAATGTATTTATCACCAACACGGGACAAAAGTATGGACAGTACCATAAAAATTTCATTGAAAGTAGACAATATTAAATACCTTGCGTTTCAGATTAATTAAAATGTATGCATACGTCCAGCCATCCTCTCGCATTTTGCCAAATTTTAGCTGACGAGGCTCAACCAGAGACTTCTGGCGTGTTGTTTGGCAATTTCTTTAAATTTTCTCTGAGTGCAGAATATAACTTGATTTTCATTTCAGCTCACTGCTTGATGCAGCGGGTTACGTGAATCACCTGCAAAAATCCGTGACAAATCAGCTACGTTTGGTCCCGTAAATGCGAAGTTTCGAATATAATATGACATTTAGCTATTTATCCTACTTAGAGATAGTAATCACGTACCAACCCCTGAAATATATCTGCGATATCCAGCCAAGAGCTAGCCCATGGTATTTTTTCATTCATTTTGCCTTAAAAATTTCAATATGCTGGAAAATCGCAAAATTTGAGATGCTACAGAAATACTTTCTGAAGCAATACGTTGAACTTTGGGGCAAATATGAAACTTAGGAAATTGTATTATTTAAAAAAATAGCATGAAAATAAAAAAACTAGACTTTAAGTTTTAAGTCCTATATCAAATTTATAAATTTTAATAAATAGTTTTAGGCCAATGAAGTTTTGAATCGTCCCCTTGGGTTTTTAGTATTACATATTTCTACGAAACCCTTTGTGCGGCCCCTATACACTGAAGAACGCTAATTAAACTACAATTAACTTCAGCTATAGCGTTTAAAAGTTTGGCCCTTATGGCTTTATGTTGGCAAGCTAAAATTGCTAAGACTAATTGGTACACTACTTCCTTGTGATTGGTCGAAAAATTACATAACGAAGCAAGCAGACATTAAGGCAGGGGCTGAGACGAAACATATTCTGGAAACAAATGTTTCAAGGAATTTTGTAGAAGCAAGGAATGTAAGGGAGCAGAGGGTCAGAGGCCATTCCAAAGACTAAACAGGGAAGATGACTGTCAGCAAAGGGGAAGTGAAACGAAATATGGAGAAACATGAAGTATGCCCATGGAGGGAATCAGGGAAAGAGCGGGAACAATGGGGGCAAGGGAAACGTGAGGCCTTTTCCGGAGCGGGAAGGGGATGAGCGAGCGACCTCTTGAAGAGGGAGGGAAGAGAGGAGTGAGGAGAGGTGAGGATCAGAAGGGACAGAAAACACGCCGTGAAGAGGTGGAAAGAGAAGGGAAATAAGGGAGGCAATATTTTGGGACTTAAATTTGAAAGAAAAGGAAAGGGGAGACATTCAAAGAGGAATAGCGAGAAGGGATGCGAGGGGGCTCCGGAGCTCGGAGTTGGTGGGAGATGTTTTTAAAGAGGCACGAAGTGCTGGACATTTTGAGAGAAGAAAGTTACGCCTTTCGTGGAGTACTGTATTGATGGCAGTTTATCTTAGAGAGGACGAATTCGTTCCGGATGCTGATAGAAAGGTAAAAATTAGAGATAACGAGAATTTCTCATCATCCAAAGAAATTTTAAGTGCATCCGAGCATACGTACGTGTAAACTGTACTCAATTATTTGATTATTTTCGTGTTCTCGGGCGAAAAGAAAGTTAATTTTTATATACATCATTTGTGGTAAATAGGGGTCTTTCTTCGTTTCACAAATCTTCGTGCATGCTCCTCCCTCTCGTTGACTTTCTTTTTGCCTTCCAACTTTTCTTGACGGACATTTCCCTCACGCCATCCAATGCATTTTCCGAAATTATGCACCATTCAGATTGTTTCTTTGTTCCTTGACATCACCTTGTACTTTCACCCGAACATCTATTGTTCTTAAAATTCTCCACTCCAAGCTTTTCTTTTCTCACATTTCTCTTAGTAAAGCCTACATTTCGTATCGATTTACATTGATGATCCAAACGACCGGTGTACTACGTATGTTGGAATCCCAATAACTGACGAGATCTCGGCGTCGTTTTAGGTATCAATTGTTCTCCGTAATCGCCTGTCGTATCGTACCAGGAGGAGTTTTTCGGTATTTCAATATTTTTCTCAAATATTAATTAATGATCTCAAGGTACCACAGTATTTTAATCTGTCATCTCTCATTGTATTACTGAACTAAATTTCATTAATACATTTTGTGAAGTTGTCCCATCAGGAAAACTGGCGTAAATAACTTTATATATGTAATGACATTCCCAAAGATTTTGCTGGATATTGATTCTAAAGAAATCGGCGTTTAACTACTCTGGTCTTCCCTATAACCGCATTTGTAGAGTGGGTCTTTTTTAGTTATATTCGAATAAAAGGGTACTAAGCCTTTTTCCATCGACTTGTAATACATTTTTTAGATTATTTGCGAAGCCTTCTGCAAATTACTTAAGCATTCAATCTGGGATTTCTATCGGTCCTAGGAATTTGTTATTTTTTGTTCCGGAGCCGTTTTTCCATTTCATCCATAGATTATGCTCTTTAGATGCGTGGAAGACTTTTTTTGCACTAATGTTTTTTGCTGCAATGATTCGGCAAGAAGTAGCTGAAGATAAAATTGTGTTTATGCACTCCCTTTCCATTTGATGATTTTGAATAATATCAGATTGGACGTTTCCAAAGCATACATACTCGTATTTTCCTCACGTAAGGCCAACATGATTTTGGATCGTCATCTAAATTTTCGTCTCATTCATTTATTTTTTGGTTCCTACAGACATTCAATGGGTTTCCCTTCTGAATTGTTCATTAATATTATTCCATTATTTTTGAACTTTTTTAAAACTTGAATGAACTTTTCCTTTTCTTTTAAAGACCGTTCCGACTTATCTGCTGCACGACCTTTTTTACTTAATGCCACCCTAGCGTCCGTATGAAATAAACATCTCTATCCCGTCCCGTATAACATTGGAATATATTTTCCAAATGTTTTTCGTGGTGTGACGTTAATGACCTCAAGTTTTACTTTCTAGTCATTTTTAGTCATCACACAATTATCAAAATGGTTTTCTGGATGACATATCAATTATTGCAGGCCCTTCGCTGAATGGCTAACTGAATCACTGAAAAAATCTGATTTTGTTGAGTTCCGTCCCTACATTCCTCATTCTAGTCGTTTCCCTTCCCTTTCTTCCAATTTCTTCCGCATACTTAAGGAAGATAAGGGGCGATAACGGATCTCTCTTTTCGCCTTGTCCATCTGTTCTCTTCCTTATTCTTACTAGCACTCATATCTGTGAATTTTGAGACCATTGGTCCACTCCTATTTTCTGAAATGCGGCCGTAATTCAATGAGCCCAAATAGCTCTATAAAACACCTTCTTGAAATCCACTGTGCCCAAATACACATTCCGGTGGTATTCTGTAATCTTTTGTATGTCTAATCTGACTACTGCATTGTTATCATGAGTATCTGCACCAAACTAAACCCCTAATCATTACCTAATTAATCACCCAACCTTTTATCCTTTTGTTAGTGATTCTAAGCATTAATTATGTTGCTTCTGCAAACAAACTTTAATTATTAAAAAACTTTTAAGTTGTGATTCTGATTGTAGACATTTTCAATCACTAATTTAGCTCAAATTCCAGTACTCAGTATTGTTAGAAAATTCAAAGCGCTTCACGTTCGCTATTTGCTTCATCTCTCAAAACAGTTCATTATTCTCATTTAAATAGGTAAAAATAATAATTTCATTTTCGTTACTAGCCCATTTCCACGCATCTACACTGCTTCCCATTTCACTCTTTGACTGCCGCTGCTGTTTGTGCCTCACTGCCCAACACAAAAGCCACTTATGTTTCAATGATGTCCTTCCTTACCTCTGAGTACGCAAACCTGTCAACAGACTTTTTCTGGCTCATCCTAATGCAAGAGCGGTAGAATTTGAAGCAATAATCTTCAGGCATCTCTCCTGGAAAGACAGACTACATGTAATGCATTCATAACAATTAAATCTTTATGCATTTCAAGTTAATTTTTGTTAACATTTTTTCTTCAGCTTCTCATGTCAACTTTTATAAAATTGTTTTAAATGTATTTTTTTCTGTTCTTAAATATCTGCATATTTTCCTACTATTTACACAATAAGCGATAAGATCTTTAGAAATCGCATTCTTCGGAAACATATTCCAGCATTTATTGCAATTTTTCAAATAATTACTAAAAATAACTGTAGAGGAGAAATATTTCGCACGTATTTTCAAAATATTAGGCAACTCCGATTATCTTTCTGATTTCGTTAATTATATAGTAAATTAATATTCCCCACTTTTAATGATCTGCAAAACGTAACGGGGTGTGAATTTAAAATGACTTTCCTTTTGGATAAGATTTTAAGTTTTTAAATTATTATCAAATTAGGACATTATGTGTTCATTTTACTCCACCTTGTATTTTCTGTGAAAAAGAACGTCGAAAGAAAAAGTCGTTTTTTTCCCTTTGGCTAGCAAATGAGATAAAACTAGTCCATTTAAGTGATTCATAACGCTTTGCAAGGAAATCGTATGCATTTCAAAACGCTATCTACAATTTTCTACTCCAGAGCGTTTTTACATTGTCTAAACGTGTGTGCTCAAGTAACCAATGATGAGGCGAACTGAAATATCTCTCGGCTGAGCAAGTTCCGCCAAAACGTTTCATGGGTGTCTAGCTCAGCGAACAAACGGTCGGATTTCGGTGAAACGAAAATTGCTGAAGGAGAAAATGGCGAGCTTGCAGAAGAGAGCGAGTCTCAAGGTGGAGAATTTCAAAGGGCAGAAAGAAAAGACCTGGGATGTAAGAGCCACGAAGGAAAATAATTTAACGAATCCAAGAAGGAAATAAAATGAGCAGGTGAACATCAGAAATTTCGAAATAGAAAACCGGGGAAAAAGGTGAAATTTCAACGTTGAACGGAAAGAGTTGGACGTAGAGAGATAGGGAAAGGGAAGAAGAAGGTAGGAGGGAAATGGCACCGCTTCCAGAGGGTCGCAGTGAAAGCCGGATTAAAGAATCCGCGGGGCTGTGGGATGGTTCAAGAAGTGAGAGGGGATGAATGATATGAACTTAATCACCGCTGAAATATGAAAGGGAATGATTATGGCGAAAGGTGGAATGGGGGAGATGTGAGCGGAATATGAAAAGGCCGCGAAGAGGAGGGGGAGGAGACGCAGAGAGAGATGGAAATCAGAGAGGGAAGAAAAGATGGGGAGAGCGGAAAGGGGTGGCGATATGTTTGTAATGCTCCCCTTGCGAAGAGAAGGGGGTACGATTAAACGAAAAGAGCTCCCAGGGAAAGCGGGTAGGAAGGTCCACACTAGAATAACTTGGAGCCGAATCGTGGTCAGTGGTAAATTGACCTGAGCTATCTCCTTTTCCTTGGAAAATATTTTACGTCTACCTTTGCTCTGGACAACCAGTGATAGTTTAATATCTTAAGAAGGACCGACAAAATGTGGCCTTTGCATACGAACCTTCTATGAAGCAATATAGGTGTCACTTCAGCTTGAATAATTCCCAGGAGAAGAGTTTTCCGTTTAGTTAAGTGTAAAAATCATTCTTTAAAAACCCTAAGGGAGAATGTTATCACTCGCAATAAAAGAATCCGGTGCGATATGCGATTCAATATGAGTGGGATTAATCTAAAAAAAATAATCTGAACTGCACCAATTCTGATTCTCATTGGCTCATGAGTTAACTCACGTCCCTTCTTCTCGTTTTAATATCCCTCCCTCTCCAACACTTGGCTAACGAAGGGAAGTTTTTGTTTTCAGAATGAGGGTTGTAATGAATTTCAACTGAACGAAATTCACGACGATGAAAATTTCTCATTTTAAAGAAAGGGCATTATTAAATTATATTTTATGCCAAATCTATGGAGAAAAGATGCAAATTGATTCGAGATTAAAGCTGCCTCATCAGACAACATTTTACAATTTTCTTTTTCAATCATATATGTCAATACCTACGGTTACTCTCTCTAAATACCAAATAATATTCTGTCCCGTAATATTTTTGCTATCTGCATTTATTTTGTCGTCATTTCCATGCACACATTCAACTTCTTCACAAGCTATACTTTTAATTTCAAGTTCCTAGCGTCAGAATTATTTCTTTCAAAATTCATTATTTCGTTGACATGAACTATAAATAGTAGCTTACCAACCCTAAGACCTTAAACTATCGCCAAAAGAGAACAAAATGAGAAGAACTAAATAATCTGGGAGAAGCAGTCTTTCTATATGCCCACATAATACTGATTCAGTGAGGGACTTTCTAAATCCACGTAATAAATCGTAAATCTTTCACCAAATCCTGAAATAATGATTAATACTGGCAATAAAAATCTTTGCGCCTAAAATAATGTATTATTTATTAGTACTATGCATGCTCTAGCAGGATTCATAGCTGCAAAATATCAGAGATGTCTATAGTTATGCCATTATTATTTCAGTAGAGTAAATATTTATTTCTCTGAAGTCTACCACTTATTACAAGCTGATGAGCTCTGATAACCATGATATCTAAAGATAAAGTCTGAATATTAATTTATTAAACTAAAGCATGATTATGCAGTAGACATTTATTCGTGAGAATATGCGAAAACTTCAATTTTATCATGCCTCATAATTAATACAGAAAAACCAATAATCAATCCGAAGGTCGGTTTCGTAGGTGATGGTGGAGTTCACCCCCATACGGTGTGTAATTTTAACACATCAGGGTAGGGGGGCCAGTTCCTTTCCGTGTCCCGGCAATGGTTTTCCAAGAATATTTGGTACCCGAAAAATCATATACCTTGTGTGGAGCTGCAGGTGCCCAGAGAGGCTTGTCCAGCAATCAAATCCGGGCCCTCCGGTCAGTAGTCCAACGCTCCACCCTTGGACTATTGCGGCACCGTTATAATTAATATGAGTAAAAAATTGAGTTTCAGATCGACGGTCAGACCGAGAGTGGAAGATTGCAAATCACTGTTTTCGGATTGTTAAATTTAAACTTTTGGGCTAAAATAATTTTTCTGGGGATTTAAGGTAAAGGAACTTTAGTAAAAATGAAACAAGTGTCTACATGAGACTAATTCTTATGATTCTTATAAATATTATGCACAGCCGACCCGTAATATTAATTTTTTATCAGTTTAATATTATTTATTATGCCAAGGATATAGGGTCCTCATGAAGCCATTAGTGGCAGGATATATTGCGCTAAATCGATTCTCTCGAATCAATATGGATAGTAAATGGGTCGAATTTCAATCCCTAAATATCAGTATTTTAATTTATATTCTTTTAGTTAATCGCTATCAGCCATCAATTTGAAAATCAATATACCGCAACTCTCTCTTCCCAGCAATTCTTTATAATTACATACACTAATCTATCTCTCTCGATAGCGCTTTTTTCATGTGCAAATTCGATATCCAATTATGCATTCAATTCTTGGCCTTCCATCTTTGGCTTTCTAGCATGAACATTTTTTCCTTAATCAACAAAATATTTTCAATTTGCTATATTATCCATTTTCTGCTGCCACCAACAGGAAAATGTCTTTCTCCTCTTAATATTTCACATATCCCCCTCAATCCGATGTTTTGAGCTCCAATTCTAAATGTTTTGACACACATGACTGACGCCCTCGCTCTAATAGCCAAGGCCCCGAGCTTCGAATGGAGAATCAGTTTATCGTTAGAATATTTTACTCGAGAGACATTCCATCACGTCTGTTCTCGAATCAATATCACGTAAACAAGATCACGTACGTTATGGTATGGATAAGAGGGAAAAGAGTGGATGAGCTGCTGCTCTTCGGATTAAGGATGCGATTCATGCTATGTTATTTTTTATTTGGTAGCTACGGAACTCCAATCTCTGTGTGCGTTCGCCATTCCATTCGTAGGCTGCAGTCGGAAAGTGTATCGTTTCTTGATTATAAAGAAGCCTCCGAAGCGTATCTTTGCCCAATTCACTCTAAATATTTCATGTCCTCTCATTAGGTTTCATTGTACTGAAGGTAACGGTGCAAAACATTTCATCGTAAGCTAATCTCGTCAAATTTCGAGAGTGCTACCGAGAGACCAAATCGTTCACAGCTCAATGATTTTGTAAAATTAAGTACTATTCCACTGCAATGCTTAAAAAGGTATTCTCACAAATGTAAGGTTTTACCCATTTGGCACTAACTAATATGATTTTTTTCAAAAGTAATGGTGCAGTTTTTCATTTACATTGCCTTCATTCTAAATTCTGTAGAAAAAAACATTACGTTTTTTAGTAATTTGAAGCAATAAATGTCTATATATTCGAAATTTAGAAGTTTATGCACTCCAAACTTATGTTAAATTAAAAAGCATTACTACTACATGTAGACTGTTTTATTTAGCGAAATACGACATAGGTTTTGCAGACGCACTTAAATACTTAGATCTTCTACCAATACTAAGTCTTGCTTTGCTAAATAAAAAAAATATGATGAAAAAACAAATACAGGGTTTATCGTCATTTAATTATGTATCACGTTCATCATAGTTACATACCATTGAGTT
This sequence comes from Hetaerina titia, assembly GCA_037158775.1. Taxonomy (NCBI): domain Eukaryota; kingdom Metazoa; phylum Arthropoda; class Insecta; order Odonata; family Calopterygidae; genus Hetaerina; species Hetaerina titia. Next base: position 100,350,224 of record CM073770.1, on the reverse strand, counting down.
AGCTAGTCCAACAGATCGGAATTCGCTGAATGTATTTTATCTTTCTAACTCGTATCACGCCAATTAAAATATTCTAATTTTTTTTTAACATCACCATTTAAATATTACAATGCAGGGTTCCACACTCATATATAAATGTATTATCCAAATTCGAGAAGCAACACAGAATTAAATAATAAAAATCAATTATAAACTGATTTTTTATTGATCAGAATCCACTATGAATGTTCTTATGTCAATAGTAAGTTACTAACAAACTCTGGTACATTAATATGATAATTTATCACTTTATGCTAAGTTATGCATATAATTTACGTGGCGAGTATACATTAATTTAATACGCTTGGATCTTCCTTATCCCTTGAAGAAAGGGATTTCTTAAAAACCCAATTTAAATCTTCCGTCATTGAAAAATGAATGTGGTGGTTTATTTAAAATAATTATTCGTATTATTGATTACATAAAACTATGCATGGAATATAATTACAACTGAACATACATGTCTTACTCTAAACCAAGTTTTGGAGTGAAAGCAAGGTAGTAGACACCCAAATACGTTCCTTAGTTTAATTACCGCTAAGTTTTATATACACTTCGAAAATATTGCTCAAAATTTATCTTATACCAAGTGGCTAATGAGATTAAACTTTGAATGTATTTTATTTAACGGAACGGCGTTATAAAACCAAGATACAGTTTAACTACCTCCTATTTTCCTGAGTTATTCAACTAAATTATTAAATAAATTAGATTAAAGTCCATCAAATGCATCTTTGAAGGAAATTGGACTATTTTTAAATGAATGATGGAAATTAAAACAAAAAAATACAACTGTAAGAAGCTTTATCAACTTTTTTATCAAACTGTGTAGAACAGAATAATGAGCACTTTCCAATTACGGTCACAAGATGATGAAAATTTCATTACCTGCTTTCCAACTGTTATACGCCATCAATCTAATATTCAGGTATAAATATTTTTAACGTCATAATAAAGAGTTGGGCTGAGCTCTAACACGCATTGAAGTGATAAAACCTAGTTTTTTGGGTGTCCTTAAGCTACAAAAAATTATTTTACTCGAAATTCTGACATTTTTTAAAAACGGTTTTTCGAATAATTACTTTTTCTTGATGTGCAGGGTTTATAAAATTTTCCATGTATCAAAATATTTACGAAGCCCTTACATAAAGGATACAACTTTAATTTTCCAATGAATTGGCAATTAGTACTCGGGAATGAAGAAGACTGTTCAAGTATTCATTAAAATTAAAGCTGCTCGTACACCATGAATATAGAAGCGTTCTTGCACAAAAAAGAGATAAATAATCACATTAAAAGGAAATGCTATTTTATCTATTTTCACCGTTGCTATGGAATTGAAATGCAGTGCAACAGAATATTAACACCAGACAGTACACATTAGCTGATATTTTCGATTTTCCCTAAGAGCAGCCAAGCTTCTTATGCAAGGGAAGGTAGGGAAATGAATTTATATTCTAGGGATGCACTGACGTGGGAATCGGTTTAGTGAACGCCTTTGAAGTATCGTGTAGTTGATGAAAAATAATCTGATATTTTCTTTATGCATTCCAAAGTATCGTTATGAACGCTGCGGCTGGGTTTTTACTGAAAAGAAATACATCCAAGATAATAATGATAATGAATACGATTCATTCATACTTAAGTAGTGCCCAAGTTTCGTTATTGGCTTAGGAAAATCTTGTGAATAATATTAATTCTTAATTTGATTGCGATAAATTACGAATGATGATTGAATGAGGACGTTTACAATTATAATTGGTTAAGGTTCACAGAAATTTTAGTCTTATAAAGAGAATTAAAAGTTAATTATTCTTATTAGATATTAAAAGTATATTATATATAAATTAAAAATTAATCTTCCAGAAAAAATCAAAAGAGAATGATTTTTCAAAGCTCTTTTATTGTGCATGGAGTAGAAGTTTTGAATGTATAATGTGAAGCAAATAATACGACATCGACCTAAATACCCTGTGATCCTCCAAAAAGGTGCATGGTAGGGGGTGAAAGCACCAAGTAGGAAGGGTAGGTGATAAAGGAGGATATTGGAGAGGAAAGGTATATTAATTACTGTGATTTGTTAAATGGTAGGTTAGTTTGACGGTTTTTAGTAACTTGGAAATTTTGGCAAAACACAACATGTGTATTAGCATGAATATTAAATACTTGTATATCAGGGAAACCAGTTTCCCGCAGAAGTACCGATGTGGTATTCTAATACAGGAATAATGTTAAAGCATTTTCTAATAATTTTTTCTACATTGAGTTTTCTAGGTTTTCCACTAAGTCAGTAAGCATTGAGTGGCCGACGCCGAAGATTTCTTGTCAAGCAAAATGACACTTCATTTTTTTGCATGACATGGCGAATGCGTTACCCCCTTGTCTATCCGCATGAACAATCAATATTACTACTGTAATCATGCCTCCCTCTCTTCTCTTCCTATCCCTGCACACGTAAATTTCCACAGCCTTTCCTTCGACCAGTGTTTCTCCCAAACCATTCTAGAATCCCTACTAGATTCAGCCGCCAATGTAGAGGTGAGAATCCCTGAATCCGCATGTATACTAGATTTCCGATCTATAAATATCCCACCATCAACCGCCATCTTTAATTTAATCTTTAATTCCCTTCTAAGTATACCCTTCGCCTTTCCCCCGCCCGAAATCTTCCAGTCTGAGCTGAAGAAAGCCTCAGAGAAGACCGAAACTTAAAAATTCTGAAATATGAGCGGCCTCCTACGTATTTTTTATTTCTAATTGTGTCTTCTATTGTGCCGTCCGACTGCTTCAGTGCTCTCGTGAGTGCTTCTACTTCACCAATATATGTTAATTATCATTTATATATGACCAGAGTAGTAGATGTTAATAACGACACTTCCTCTTAAAGCGTTTGGTTGTTAAAATACATATGTGCTTCATTTCTGGAGTATTGTTGCAGTAATTACACAGTTATTATTAGTAACATATCGAGTACGTTGGTAGTCCAGGGGTAGTCCAGGGGTAGAGCGTTGGACTACCGCGAGTCACAACGCACGCGTTGGACCGAAGAGCCCGGGTTCAATTCCCGGGCACCCTCAGCTACAGTCAAGCTCTGAAATTTTTCTGGTGTAAGGTCTTCGTGGACAACCGTAACCGATACAGGGAAAGGAACTGGCCCCCCTATCCTAATGTGTAAATTTCACAAATTGTATAGGCTTTAGTACTGGGGGAACTACTGTCGGGGGGAGGGGGGGCGAGAGCAGTAACGGGACTCCTTGGGACACTAGCCGACCACCCGCGCTAGGGTGGAGCGAGAGCAGTAACGGGACTCCTTGGGACACTAGCAGTCCACCCGCGCTCTCACCCCTCCTCGTGCGTCATCTCCGAGGTACCAAGTCGCCCTTCGATCCCCAGTATTTCGCATAAATACAAGGGGGACCCAACTAAGGGGGCTGTTCCCTTGCCGGTCTGCGCCCTCGCAAGACCCGCTCCTGCCTTCCCTACGCCGGTCTGCGCCCTCGCAAGACCCGCGACTCCCTGCCTGTTCCCTTGCCGGTCTGCGCCCTCGCAAGACCCGCTCCTGCCTTCCCTACGCCGGTCTGCGCCCTCGCAAGACCCGCGACTCCCGGCCTTGTTCCCTATGCCGGTCTGCGCCCTCGCAAGACCCGCGACTCCCTGCCTTATCCCCTGTGACTCCCCTTGGGCTCCGAGCATCTGTGTTACTAGGATGTAAGTAGCAATAAATACGTCCAACCAAAAAGTTGTGGTTCTTCCTCCCTTAATGTCCCCGACGACATTAATTGGTGTCAGGTGTGTTTGAGGAACGAACATTTCATGGCTTTTGCCTTCAATACGGATGGATCGCCCCCGAACGGAATTTTAACAGTTAAACTGTCAATTAACTTATTTTTGCTGCAAGGATGCTATCGTTCTCACCAGCACGCTACCATGCCTCGTGCAACAGATTCAGACAACCTTAGGTTTTTCACCTTATAATAAGGAATAACGTTCGTGTCATTGTGGTTGAAGCAATTGCTGTCATGGCTTCCTACAATCCTTTTCACTCGTGTCCTTCAGACCTCCCTCTTTTCCCAACTTACCCATTGCACCTAAATCCTTTTGTGGAGTTTACGCCGACCGTTAATAACATCACCGACAGTACTTCGACCCCCGGTGCACCCACACAAAGCGCAGCGACAATCGGGAGTCAAGCATATCTTATTCCAAATTTTAGCGGGGACGACGAATCGTCCGTAAGTAATTTCTTGGAATGTTTGAAAATCACAAGTCATCTTAATGCTTGGACGGAGACCCAAACCTTGTGCGTGGCGCGATTGCGTCTCAGTGGATCTGCAGCGGAATACGTTACCACTAACCCACATATAGTGGATAACTTTGAAAATTTTTCCTCTTGTCTTAAGCGCAGATTTTCAGTTCGAATTTCTCCCATCTCGCTCGAGCGTATGTTTACAACTTGCGTGCAACGCCCGCTTGAAGCAGTCAGTGAGTTCTCCACCAGACTTCGGAAGATAATTCGCCAATTAAGGGAAACTTTTCCAGATCCAAATTCAGCATCCACAAAAGCTATCTTTGACCACAGACTTTTATCTCAATTTCTTTCGGGATTAAGAGAAGAGTTAGGACGTTTCGTCTTGGTTCGAGGTCCGAAAAATATCCTTGAGGCGGAAGAGTTTGCGCTGAATGAGGAGGCGAATTTAAGAAATTATGCGACTCAAGTTCCTTATGCTGGTGGCATCCACTCTCTGTTCCCTAGGCAGCCGTCTCATGTCAACCCTCATCTCCCGCAACACTATCTCCCCTCGGCTCCCATTCACGATCAGACGCCATTAGCAATGGTCCCGAATGGACAACAACCAGCACACGTAAATACCGTAGGAGCTCAGCATAATCACTTATCCTACCCGTACAAACATGAGTCGCAAAGGGCAGAGCGGCCACGTCCTCCGCCTCCTCCCCCACGCAAATGTTATCAGTGCGGTCGGACAGGGCACATCGCTCGCTATTGCCGATCAACTCAGCGTCAATGTTTTCAGTGCGGTGAGTCAACTCACAATTCCAAAGAATGCCCGCTACTCATTTGCGGGCTATGTCGGAAATCCGGTCATCGCCCCGTAGATTGCCCAAGCAAAGGGTTAACGGAGCAGGGAAACTTATCAGCCCCGATCGCAAGGTCGGGGGAGAATTGATTTTAACTATAAAACCCGAAGCTGGATTGATACTTGTAGGAACAATGATTGGTCAACCTCTTAGGTTCCTAGTGGATACAGGCGCCGCAGTCACCATTCTCCATCAAAGGAAATTTTCATTCATGGAACTAAGTCTCTCTCCCTATGCTACTCCCATCAAAAGCGCCTCAGGTCATGTTCTTCCGGTAAAAGGCCAGTGTTATATTCCGTTGATGATTGACGGGAAGTCTTACCCGCACGATGCGTTGGTCATAGATTTAGGGGCCACAACTTATGATGGCATAATTGGACTTGACTTTATGAGAAATTATGGCTGTTCTATCAACGTAGATAGTTCAAAACTGATCATAAGTAACAATCACGGCGTAAAATTATATCCCAACAATAGACAGCGGTCAGGCATCGATCTGATTACATTTGAGGACACCGGCTGTCATTCAGACGCAATGCCCCGTGAAGGCTATTCACAAAAGAAAGAGCAGTTTTGTCTCACTATTTCTGAAAATCCACCAGTTGCGGCTGCCGATGAATGGGCCGAACCGCGTTGCACGAATTCCGATCCCCCGAAGGCGCGACAAGTTCAAATTTCCAGTGATGATCCTTCATCGATCTCTAGTCGCGAAGAGTACAAACGTCCGCGCCTCCTTTCCTCAGCGCCGGATACTTATGAACTTAATGTGGGAGAATATGACGCTAAATTATTTCACCCGAACCCGACTAACCAGGAAAATTTTGAGATGTATCAAGGGGCAGATATGTATGTAGAGACGAAAGCCGCGACTGTAAAAGAGAGAGAAAACAAAATTGTGGAGACAGACGATGCTAACGCCGGGACATCAGAACAAAGTGAGTTTCCGAATCTGTGTGATAACCTTAGTAAGAGTGGTTCCGATGACGCCTTGGTGCGAACCGTAGTCTCACAATCAAAGGAAGAGTTTTCCAGGGAAGAAAGTGGCTTCGAATCATTGTGTGTTGAAGAAAATATCAAAGTACCCCCATTGTCGATCTTGATGTGTTGGGCCCGGAATAATAAATTAGCGCAAAAAGAACTCCTCCTCGGAGGGTGTTCCACGTCCCTCCCTACAATTGTGAAGGTGTCTGAGAAAGGAATAGCTCCCGTTTTACTTTTCAATGATGGGATTACTGAAAAAATCATTAAGAAAGGTTCGAGCATAGAGGTCGAAGGGTTCCACGAGAAAAAAACTAACCCGCTTTTAAATACAATCGACTCTGAGGAAGGAGAGATCTGGCCTGAAAAACCACCGGGAGGAAATATTTCCTCACTTTTTAATTTTGAGGACGTACCTGTGGTAGCGTTAGAATCACTAAAAACGCTTCTCACCGAATTTGTGGATATATTCGTCAGCCCAACTAATCCTCTAGGCTGTACGGAGATAGTAAGGCATACCATTGACGTCGGAGAGGCAAAGCCAATCAAGAAGGCACCGTATCGTGTACCTCATTCTCAGCGCGCAGTGTTAGATGATGCCATTAAGGAAATGCTACAACATGGCGTGATATCCCCTTCAACCAGCCCCTGGTCCGCCCCTATAATCTTGGTGAAGAAAAAATCTAAGAGTAATGAATCTGCTCAATACCGTCCGTGCATAGACTACCGCGCCCTAAATAACGTCACAAAAAAGGAGGTGTTTCCGCTCCCGAACATGGATGAAATTTTTGACCAGATAGGCGACGCACGCTATTTTTCCACCATGGATTTATGTACCGGCTATTGGCAAGTGGAAGTGGACAAAAACAGTAAAGAATACACCGCATTCAGTACGCCCCACGGTCACTACGAGTGTAATAGAATGAGTTTTGGTCTAGCAAATGCACCGTCCACCTTCCTACGTCTCATGAATGCTGTGTTAGGGGAGCTACTCGGGGATGGATGCGTCTTCTATTTGGATGATATCCTTAGATATGATTATTCATGGGAAGCCCACATATCTGGATTAAGGGAAATTTTCTCCAGGCTGAGAAAAGCGAAATTAAAACTAAAACCCCAGAAATGCATCTTCTTCCGGAAAAAAGTCAAATTTTTAGGACATATTATCTCAGCAGAAGGTCTACAGCCCGACGATGAGAAAATAAAAGCCATTCAGGAATTCCCGGAACCAAAAAATATACGAGCTCTTCAGTCCTTTCTCGGTCTCGCGGGGTATTACAGAAAATTCATTGCAAATTTTGCCGACATTTCTAGACCGCTCACGAAACTACTAAAAAAAGAGTCACAGTTTCATTGGGGAACTGAGCAAAGTCAAGCCTTCGAGAAATTACGATGTTACCTCTGTACGCAACCTGTTTTAAGGTTTCCAGATTTTTCCAGGCAATTTACGTTGACAACAGATGCATCAAACTGCGCACTGGGTGGGATTTTGTCTCAAGAATTCGAAGATGGAGAACACCTTATCGCATGCGCCAGTAAACAATTGCATGGAGCAGAAAAGTCATACTCCGCGACAGAAGTAGAATGCTTTGCCGTAGTTTCCATGGTGAAGAAATTCCGCGTCTACCTACTGGGGAGACACTTCACTCTTTGTACCGATCATAAACCGTTAAAATGGCTATTAGCACTAAAGGAACCAAAGCCAAGGTTGGCGAGATGGGTTATGGAACTAAATGAGTATTCCTTTGATGTTAGATACCGCCCAGGAAAGGATATCGCGCACAGTGATGCACTATCAAGAACGCATATCGTTAATTTCGTCGAAACCTCACAATACGAGCCCTGCTGGGACAAAGACAGAATAGCTAGAGAACAGCGCATGTGCTTGGAGCTCGAATCATTACACACGCTGGCGAGTAACCATGATCCATTTTACTTCTATGACGACGCCGAGGTTTTATGCAAAGTCAATATTACAGAAAGGGGAGCGCAAACTGTTATTTGTGCCCCAAAGGCAATGAGGAAACACATCCTTGAGCGTTGTCATGATGCTCCTTTAGCAGGACACTGCGGATTAGATAAGACATTAAATATCGTTCAGAGACATTTTTTTTGGGCTGGGTGCTATTCAGACACGCGTCTGTATGTACAAAATTGCTTGGAATGCAAAAAACGTAAGGCTCAAATACGGTCTATTCCTATTCAGCCAATTTTAGAGGCAACCTATCCGTTGGAGAAATTAGCATTAGATATAGTGGGCCCGCTTCCCCTTTCAAAGAATGGAAATAAGTACATACTCACGTGTCAAGATTACTTCACTCGCTATCCTGAGGCTGTAGCAGTAAAAGACCAGACCGCACAAACAGTCGCGCGTGCATTCGTGGAGAATATTGTCTGTCGTCACGGTGCCCCTAAGTATCTGCTCACAGATAGAGGCGCGAATTTCACGTCAAATTTAATGAAAAATATTTGCCAAATTCTAAAGATATCCTCCATATTCACATCTCCCTACAACCCCTCTGCGAACGGGAGGTTGGAGAGAGCTCATCAATCCTTCGCTAATGTCATTTCTCACTATGTAGCGCAGGATCACAGAGACTGGGACGAGCACTTGAATTTTGCCTTATTTGTGTACCGCAATACAAAACATCGAGTCACCGGCTACAGTCCCGCATATTTAATGTACGGGCGTGAATTAAATCTACCATGGGAAGCCGACATTTTACCTAAACAATCCGAACCGAGAGATGCAGCAGCCTATGAACAGGAACTCCTATATCGCTTGAAAATGGCACATAACCAAGCAGCCGAATTCGATAAGCAGAATACGGAGAATGAGCATATCCGCAATAACAAAGGCTTATCTCTACCTCAAGCGCAAATAGGACAACTAGTCCTCTTGCGGAATATGGCCCCTTCGCCAGGTCGATCTCGGAAGCTTTTGTCTCGATGGATAGGTCCGTATAAGGTTATCCGCGTAAGAAGTCCAGTTACGCTGGACATTGAAAATCTTCAGAATGGACGGAGGTTTATCGCTCACATGAGGAATGTCTTACCTCTTCCACCAGACCCGGAGCCTATCCCCCAACCTAACTTCCTCACCGAAGACCCTCCTACTGCCGTAAATATTCCTCCTTCCAATTCCGAAACCGACGTTGCCACGCCACCCGAAGCGTACACTCATCAGGAGCCGAGTTCCCCTCCAACCCGGGACCCGGACCTGCAGACGCCATACTCATCGCTTCCAGCCCCGCGGTTGGAAACTTCATCACCGCCCCGCCACCAGTACAATCTTCGCCCACGACCCGGCCGCGTCACACAAAGCTAGAGCCCTTTCTCACAATGGCAGCCGCAACACAGCACGGAGTTAGCGGGAGCCAAGGGCGTGGACAGGAATCGAAACGACCTGCCGAATGCATCGATCCCGTCCCTCCGGAGCGGCCTCCAACACCAGGATGGAGCTTAGAGATAACTGAAGAATCAACGCCGCGTCCGGGAGCGATCGAGGTCGATTGGTGGTGGGAGCCACACGCCTACGACTGCCGGCCGAGCGTTGGGCAAAACACCACCGCCGTATGCGTCCGCCGGGATGATGACGGCCCTCCATCTACTCCTGAACGACCTGTTACCCCGGGGCTGGAGGAGGAAATCTCAGCGGCCACATCCGCTACGCCGAAGAGCAGCAGTCCCAGCAGGCCACCCGGAGGTGAAGGACACCAGCGTGAGATTCCACACCCCTCTTCCCTACCACCTCCACCAAAAGGCCCTCCGATGTGGACCGGCCCCGTCACAGGCCTCATTCCCCTCCTCCAGCGTGTGATACCGAACCTCCCTCCCTTTGATCTTCCATTCTCAACTTCCAGCTATCCTCCCGCGTCGCGAAAATTGCATGTAACTCGGTCCCAAAAAAGACATAACCAGCAAAGGCGCGAAATCAATAATAAACGGAAAAGGGCGCAGAGGAAAGCCAAATTAAGTGATTGCGCCGGAGTAAGCTTCCTTCCCATTCGATAAGAGCCATGGCAGGGATTGCTCATTTTTATCGAGTCGAACTTGATCGATGCTGTATTATACATCCCTGGATGTGTTTTGTTATTTTTCAAGAACGTCATCATGCTGCTTAAATTTAATATAACAGCACGAGTGTATAAACTAGCAATCGAAGTAATAGCTACGATTTTGCGTAATCAATGAAAAAACTTAAACATGCCCTTCTATAGTTATTTGACCTCTTGTTGCTGGCCTGATTGGTTCTATGTCTTTCCCTACACAGTTTTTTTTCATTGTTAACGTGTATATTTACGTACTCTGTGAATTATTTTTATTGAAACATGGGAAGTTGCTAAATGTTCATGTCATTACATTAAACACATTGTGTTTACATCTTCATGTCGTTAGAAGTGTCCCAATTTAATTGTCATGTGGTTACTTCGCGTAATTTGCCTTCTTTTTTTTTTCTAACGTCGTGCATTTTTGCGTGTCGATGAATCTCTTTTCGTTCGTGGATTTTTGTTTTCACTTTATTGTTTGCTATATCTTGACCTTCCGTTGAAATTTGAATCGAATGCTGCTTGTTAATTTGTATCACAATGGTGTGTAACTATCAAATCAAAAACCTCTCATTGTTCCGAAAACTGTTTAGAGTTTAAAACGAGAGACTGGAGGAAAATTGTCCACCGCGTTATAAAACTAGTAACCTTTTTAGATTGAAGAATGCGTTTTCATGGGTATCATCATTATTTAATACGTAGGTTGTATTTTATGCATTTTTTATTGTTCTACGATTACAGCGGTTGAAATCCGCGCAAGGTAGTATCAAATGACAAACCATGACTATTAACTGCTCCAACTGGTGCCATGTTTGTAGGCTCGCCCCTAATATTGTATGCAACTGTTCTTACAGCCGTTAGCGACAATTGCTTCCTTCTCCGACTCGTTACAGATGACCAAATAAGGGCAGTAAGAGTCGAGATATCAGCACTCGCGAAACACTCGGAAACCCGGGAGAAGAATAGCTTTACATTCCTCACCAATGTATCGGATACATTAAAACGTCATGACAAAATGTTGTCCCAAACTGCAAGGGCCCGTCAGGCAATCAAAAATTTTATTAACATCACGGAAAGTAATATCGCTCACCAAACAGCCAGTAACCTTGCTCTTGTTGACTTATTGTCCACTATTCACAATAGCTATCTAGCAATCTCGCAACATTTAGCAGAACTTGAACGAGCTCTTTCGCTCATACGGACTACCGTTATGCTAGCGGAGCTGGGTAGGTTGCAACCCACGATCCTTGCCCCGCCCCACCTAAAAAGAATCTTGGAAACTGCTAAAATCCAATTGGCGCCTGACCATCAATTCGCACTGTACGAAGGCACTTCGGTTATGCCTATATACAGCATTGCAGGGGTTCGCATGGTCAGGCATGCGGGTACTATCATGCTATTGGTGGCACTCCCGTTAAGTCGCCGGAATGAAAAATTTCGAGTGTACAAGGCTCACACCTTCCCGGTGGGGATGCCTGACGGTCAACCGGCTATGGTCTTAAAACCAGATTCCATATACTTGGCGGTAACAGAGAACCACGATGGGTTTATCCTACTCCCACCTGATTATGGCGGAGACTGCGTTACAGGCGATGTGCAAGTGTGCCTTCCCTCCTATCCTATCCTAAGCAACCTATCCGACTCGTGCAACATAGCGGCATTTTTAAACAGTAGCATATCTATAAAAACTCACTGCGAAGTGCACTTACGTAGCACTCCGTTTTTGGAGTATGTAAAGGGAGAAATTGCAGGTCAGTGGCTGTTAGCGGGAGCCGGGAGGTTTTTTAAATATTTCTTGCCCTCATAGACGATTTCAAGTGTCCTTAAAGGGACATGGGAGTTTCATTCTCCCTTCGGGCTGTGTCGCGAGTGACGGGATATCTCGACTGGAAGGAATTAGCATTAAAAGCCTCCACAGGAGCGCCGGAACACCCACCTATTCAGGTGTATAATGTCTCCCAATCTGCATCCCCAACATTTGTCCCCCTTCTCCCAATCTGTGAAAGGCCCAGTGAACTGATGTGTAATGTGTAGGCTGTTGTGAACCTGTATGTGGAACATTCTCGTGTGTGTGTGCGCGTAAGGACATTGAAGAAGGAAAAATAAGGGCTGAATACCCACCTATATCAATGATTGTTCAAGAATGTGCATTTCCAATGGAACTTAAATTCTTAAAAATTTCAGATTGTTATTCGGTATTTTTTTTTATGTGTATACTCTGCATATTGATACTCAGTGTTTTTTTCATGTTTCTTGTTCATGTATATGAAATTTTCTCGGAGCCTTGTAATTCCACGCCCGGGGGCTTAACTGCCGACGGGGTGATGTCGGGGGGAGGGGGGGCGAGAGCAGTAACGGGACTCCTTGGGACACTAGCCGACCACCCGCGCTAGGGTGGAGCGAGAGCAGTAACGGGACTCCTTGGGACACTAGCAGTCCACCCGCGCTCTCACCCCTCCTCGTGCGTCATCTCCGAGGTACCAAGTCGCCCTTCGATCCCCAGTATTTCGCATAAATACAAGGGGGACCCAACTAAGGGGGCTGTTCCCTTGCCGGTCTGCGCCCTCGCAAGACCCGCTCCTGCCTTCCCTACGCCGGTCTGCGCCCTCGCAAGACCCGCGACTCCCTGCCTGTTCCCTTGCCGGTCTGCGCCCTCGCAAGACCCGCTCCTGCCTTCCCTACGCCGGTCTGCGCCCTCGCAAGACCCGCGACTCCCGGCCTTGTTCCCTATGCCGGTCTGCGCCCTCGCAAGACCCGCGACTCCCTGCCTTATCCCCTGTGACTCCCCTTGGGCTCCGAGCATCTGTGTTACTAGGATGTAAGTAGCAATAAATACGTCCAACCAAAAAGTTGTGGTTCTTCCTCCCTTAATGTCCCCGACGACACTACTATCACCTTTCAAACCAACCTTAGGGTTGATTACTGTATTTTTTTCTCGAATACATTGCCAAATAGGGCCATTTTTTATAATGTCAAATATTTTAGGCTCTATTTTAGGGGCCCTAAGGTCTGCCGGGGAGTTGACTAAATACGATTTACAATATTCAGTATACATTAAGGGTGCATCGTATTCTTCCCTCCATGTGTTTACGATGCAATTGACCAAAAATGTAGTTTGATGATACAAGCTCCTATCAAATTTGTAAGCGGAAGAGTTAAATTTTCACTTTCTTTCTCTTCCTTGAGAAAGGTGGCCTGGGCCCCCCACAATTCGAAAACGAGTGACCTTCTTTTCTGTGTTTCTATTTTTTTGCCATTGTCCGATAATTCTAACTTCATATACATTACATATATGCATGTATGTATGTGTGCACGCATATATATATATATATATATATATATATATATATATATATTCGCCGTATGGCGGAATTTCGTGTGAGGAGTGTATTGGGTTGACAGTTTGAGAATTTTCCTATTGAGCAGTGTTTCAGGGTACCCACATTCTCTGAGAGATACGTGTAGCTGTTCAATGTATTTCTGTTTGGAGGGGGTGTTGTTGCAGAGACGGAGGCCGCGGACTGAGAGTGAGAAGGGGATGGAGCGTTTTGTGTGCGATGGGTGACAGCTATTTAAATGGAGATATTGTTGGCTATTGGTCGGTTTAATGTGGACTGAGGTGTAAAACTTGTTGTTCGAGAGATGAATGTCAATATCTAGAAAGATGAGATTCGATTCTGATGTACAGGAAGTGAAAGAAACCGAGGAGGAGGAGTTGAGAGAGGAAATGAAGGATGGCAAGTTTTCGCGTCCGTGGGACCAAAGGAGGAAAATATCATCAATATAACAGGTCCAGAGGAGTGGTTTAAGGGTATGTTGCTGGAGAAAGTTTTCTTCAAGTTTACCCATAAAGAGATTGGCGTATTCAGGAGCCATACGCGTGCCCATTGCAGTATCTTTTATTTGCAAATATATTTTCTCATTGAATTGGAAAGCATTTTTGGTGAGGAGGAGTTAGCTCAGTTCGATAAGAAATTCTGAGGAAGAAGCGTGTGGTGTCGGTCGTAGAGAGAGGCAATATTTCAGGGTTTCTAAGCCTTCTTTGTGGGGAATGGAGGTGTACAGAGATGTAACGTCTTTTGTGGCCATGATAATGGCCACTTCACTCCCTTCTTACATCAAAAATTTGTACCACTTCCTGGAACGTCTACACTCAATCTCAATTCTTCACAGCACGACCATCATACGGAGCACGACCGAAGTAGACGGAGTTCGAGTCCGTCGAAATTATCAAGATATTACGTGTGAGTGTTCCTTTTATGTGTTCTCGTGCTGTGTGTTGCTGTCTGTTTTTCATTCAACACTTCCGTGTTACTTCGAAGAAATCATTTTTATATATATATACATGGTTCGTCCATAAAATAAGTGTACTGAGCTCAGGAAAAAAATGTATTACACTTTTACATATCTTAAGCTAATATTCCTCCAAATAGGACCCTTGTGAGTCGATACACTTGTTCCAGCGGCGTTCCCATTCCTGGAACGCTCCCGCGAAGGCATCATCGGGAACCTCTCGAAGACACGTCGTCACGGCCTCTTTGACGGCGTCCAAAGTCCCGTATCGCGTTCCTTTCAAACTCCTCTTTATCTTCAGGAACAGAAAGAAGTCCGACACGACAAGCGCGGTGTGAGACGGCGCATTGTCGTGATGCAGCCGCCAGATGTTTTTGGTCCCTAATAATCTCGTGCACTATTGTTTTTGGCACATTACACTGCTCTGCTATCATCCGAACACTAAGACGACGATCAGAGTTCAGTACATCGCGAACTTTTCGCACATTTTCGTCGGTGAGTGTCGTTGATGGGCGTCCAGGCCGTGGTTCGTCGTCGACTTCTTCTCTGCTCTCCACGAACATCTTGTGCCACCGAAAGATCATGTTTCTGGACATGGCTGACTCCCCGTAAGCCTGGTTAATCATACCGACAGTTTCGGTAGACGATTTCCCAAGTTTTACCGCAAATTTGATGCAATAACGCTGCTCCAAAAACTTCGGCATCGCGTTCCGTGACGTGGGTCGAGCATGGAGGTTCGCGTTAACAGAACTTCTCACTACACCACAGCTCAGAGCTGACTGCCTTTTTCAGCGTCGCTTGCCAAAATCCTATCGCAGCCCGTCAGAGCGGTGCTGGGCGCGCCTGGTGCGGCGGGAAAAAATCAGTACACTTATCTTCCGGACGAACCATGTATTTATAAAAAAATATTAATATATATATATATATATATATATATATATATATATATATATATATATATAATATATGATGCAAAGTTTCGTCATTTTAACTAACAGCTAAATTATCGTTGAATAAAGATAAGATTCAGCAGAGTAAGACCAAGGATTAAAAGGAATCTGGAATATGCCCGAATTAAGATTAAAATCGGCAAATATTCTTTGAACATGAAGGGACGCATTGCTTCAAAAGGTGCTAAAATGTTTACTGCGCCCAATAACTCTGCAGATGTACATATCTAGTCCCGGAATAATAGTGCGTATCTAGGTAGTATCGTAGTAGTGCGTATCGTAGTTTAAGGCTTTTCACCGGCTGAGGTTATAGCAGCCAGAAAATCAATACTGAAACTCATTGACATTTCAACGATTCATTGAATTCTGAGACTCAATTTGATTCCGGAAACTTGAACGAGATGGCTAGTTCATAAAATCACAGTTCAATGTTCCTATAGAGATCTCCAACTTTCGAAAGATAGCAAGCAATCCGTTTCATCGTAAATTTTTATTGTAACGTCTTATTCGTGCTTAAAAAATTCTGAAAATGGCAGGAGGTCTAAAAAAAAGTTGAAGAAAGTGTCTGGCTCGGTATTCCAGGGTAGAAAATTACGATGCTAAGATTTATGATTCGTCATTTCTATAAATTTCATAATAATCCACTAAAATATCTTACAGCAGTCATTCATGGGGAAATACGAGTATATCGTTATATTATATTTACACACAAGTTAACATCGGATCCGATTCAATTGTCAAAAATATAGGAATATATCCACACCGCAAATGGGTAAGTGGCAAGCTTTCATAGCTCACATAAGGGCAAGTTTTTTCACTTCTCAATAAGCAAATGTTCTTTCTCGCTAAATTTATTGTATACATCGTGGAGTTGACGTCCGTAAAAAAGAATGCCGTGTCCAACAAGCGGTGCGTCATAACTTGCCCATAGTATGGGATCCATATGAGGTGGGACGTATTAAAAAATATACAAAAAATTCAAAGAAAGGCAGCAAGGCATGTACTCGGAAGCTACTAGAGGACATAGAGTGTCACGGAAATGTTGGATATACTGAAATGGGAGAGGTTGCAAAATAGACGAAAAAGGAGTAAGTTAGGCGCGATGCATGGAATTGTTAAAAATGACGAAGCGTGTGAAGATTTATGGAAAGAGATAGAAAAACCAAATTTTAAGCGAAAAAACGACCACAGTTTTAAAATAAAAATAAGGACGCAAAAAACAAACAAGAAAAAATACTCTTTTTTAAACGGAACTATTGTTTAATGGAGCCTACTACCTGGAGCCGTTTGAGCCCTTTCCATCCAATTTTACGAGTTTTAAGAAAAGGAGTAAAGCAGCCACTGGGTGATAAACTTCATTGATAAGTGATTATTATACTAATGTACTTATTAAAATGTTGTTTGCATGTGATGTGCACGGCGTGAGAAGTTGAATTACAAAAGTGAATGATATGTGAACGGTGAGTGATTTTGAACGACATATGAAATTGAAGAGTGCGTGATTATGGACGGAGTGCGGGGATGGACGGAGCGCCTTAGGTATGGTGTGAACCTTGTCCATATTTTCGGTGCATTTTATATGGATTATTTTATGCAATGCATAAGAGCATTTTATCTCCTATCTATTCTTTTTGTGTTTGTACGTATGTGAATTGTGAGAGTTAACGTTGACCAGACTTGACTGTTTGCCAATTTCCTAATTGCAATGAGATTTATTATATACAATAATAATAACAACATGAAAGAAATATTCTGAAAATTGAAATGCAGTAGTAAGTTACGATAATTATCCATCGGTGTGCATTCCTCCTACGAGAAATCTAAAAAAGCTCAGAGAATATGGCTGAAACCTCTTTGTTTCATTTTTTACGGGTGATTTTTTAGCCAAGAAATCGTTTTAACTTGCTTTATGCCCGATGGAATATTTTGCACTTCATCCACAGCAATAGTTGGAATTTTCCAAAGATTTTCCGAGCCGGTATCAATTTCTTTTCACGATACCTCAGGGGTGCCTAACTGTAGTGAACTAACCCTTTTGTAGTCACTGTAAGCTAATTAAATGGGAATGGAAACTCGTGAACTGAACGGTTACTATCGCGAAATAAATGTTTTGTCGGCCTTTGATAGAGTTTAACAGCTGCAAAGTTATGAAAACTTCTCTTTTTGCCATTTTTCACGTCGGAGTTCACGATGGCAATAAAATATAACGAGGCTTTATTGACTTTCGAAAAATAATGTTGTCATGTCACGAAGTAACCTGACACACTGTTGTATCCAAAACATGAAGGTGAAATTACACAGATACAAATATACAGTTTTTTGCCCTTGGAGGTTATTATTAATTTTTGAAACGTGCTCTATGACTTATGTTGGACTTGGCATTGTCCAGCGCACAGAATTGAATAGTGTTTTACTAACACAATATACTCGTAAATAGGTATCTGATGACAATAATTTTCCTATTTTTCATCGCACCATTCTGTAATTTAATATTTATTGGTATTTTATCGCTTAGGGTAGATTCTGAATGGGAACAGAACTATAAAATGGTTAAATGATACATTTCTTGTCCTGTCCCAACACAATACAACCTATAAAAAGAGACGTTTCAGGCGTCATATAGTGGAATATCATGATTATTAAAAATTGGCAATTTTCCACAAAATAAAATGTATTACGCCCGGCTTCCATCTACTTACATCGTCATCAGGTGATGATGATGTATATACATTGAAACCGGTCGTAATAAATTTTCTTTTATGAAAAATTGCCATTTTTCTTTAAACAACACAACCTGACATCCGACACTACAAAAAGCCTCCTTTGATTCCGAATGTCAACCTATCATATTATTATTACCGGGTATGTACTGGTTAAGCTAGGTTTTGGATGGAAACCAGCAACCAAACGGTGCAGATATAATTCTCTTGCCTCTTCCAAAAAAAAGTACAGCCCTCCTCTATTACATCCTCCCCTTCATCTCCGCATATTCCCTTCCTCCTTTCATTTCGTCCAACATCCCTATCCTATTTCTGCCCTTTCCTCTTTTTCCTAACATTCTCCCCTCTATTACAGTCATCCCATTACTGATTAATATGCTCTCCGTCCATCTTTCCTGCCCAAAACCCTTCTCCCCCGCCATGCCTTTCACTTCGTCATTTGTTGCCTCATTTGTTCACTTCACCTTCTCCATCCTTTTTACACCAACATTTGAAACCCTTACACCCTTGAATAACGTGCCAAGAAGCTACGGGCAAAAATAAATATACGCCCATCCAATAATACACCTATTTTTATATATCCTTGATATTGAATGAGTTTCCTCGCTTGAACTTTTCGGTGCCATCTGACAATGTCACACTTCTCCTGAACAATATCCGAAATTTACTTTATTTTCTAACTTTTTCTCAGTTTCCCCTTTCGATTGCAAACATTACGCATTATTCTATTATTCTCCTTTTTTTTAATTTTCACATGAACAATTCGGAGCCAGCACTCGCGATTATGAAGAAAGAATTGTTTTTTTTTCGAATTGAGAGACATTATTTAAAAGTATTTGTTCACAATGTGGGTCTTCCGTATGACACACCGTAATTGCATATTGCGGTGTGCTTACATTAGAGGAACACAAGACAAAGCAAGTGCTCTGAAATGACTACTTACGGTAAAAAGTGGAAGATAACAAATGCAAAGAAGTAAAGTCTGACTCTCGAGGCAAAGGAGTAATATACCGCCGTCGCGCAAAAGATGGGACGCGTTGATCAATACAGCCCAATTTAATCAGAACCTCGCCGAGAACATACAATCTATCCTATTGACTAATGAATTATTCAACATAGTGATCTTACTGTAATTACCCGTCTATAAAGGCATATATTTGCAGGAAATATCAAATTTCCATGTCTCAATAAGTAGACTGTCAAAGGAGAAGGCCAGATATTGTACGGTGAAGAAATATAAGAAAACTTTATGGCCTACTGTGCCGTATGTGTTCGTCCAAGAGTTCAATTGATAAAATGTAATGATAGAGGTGGGTACTGTGTGCTAGAATCATTGGCAGTAATCTCACTTCTAACTTACGGTCACATCTGCGAAGTGCAAGCGGGGGTTCAGTAACATGAACATCATAATGACATTTAAGAGAATTAGTCGTACCATAGCAGACCTTCGTGGTCTTACATGTGTGTTTTGCCCATTTTTCATAAAATGTAGACTTGAATGAATACGTGCCCTCACAACCCCTCCTGGGCGAAACGTATTAGGTATATAAGTAGACAAGTAAGCATAAATTGAAGATCCATTTGAAGAAGAGATTGGGTAAATGTGACGAGGCGACCAAAGAGCGACCTAATCTTGCACTAATTAGGCATAATTTGGAGTAGGCTGCTAGCATATGGGATCCTTATGAGGTTCCATTAATCGCCTAATTAGATCGCGTGCAGCGTAGAGGAGATATATTTGTTATTTTGATAAACCGAGTGCCGTACCAAGATTATTAGAGGAACTACGCCGGGAATCACTCACGGAGCAAAGGTTAAATTCCATGGTCTAAATCTTGCAGTAATTGGAAGCAAGTCTCTTCATCGATTATGTTGATAATGAATTATTATCCCCATCGTACTACCATTGGATAAATAATGTCAATAAAATTGAATAAAATACGTGTAGAACTTCACTTTAAAATTTTACTGGGAACGATAAGAGATTATAATAACTAGAGCAGACCGCAAAAGGAAGAGGGTGGAAAGTAGTCCTTTATTCCATCCTAAGTATCCTAGCAGATCAATTGTTTCATCCATCCTTGGTCCATTCTCCTCGTTACTAACAGCTCTTAGTCGAGGTGAAATATATCTCCTCTAGATATCGTAGTACATGAACCTTTAATTATCATTATTTACATTATTGGAATTATTTTAGATTAATGTACTGTTACTAAAAATTTTTTTAAAAATTTCGATGTTATATACCTGGCGTTGATGGTGACGTCCTTTCAGCACGGATTTTATTTTATTATTTTATCGACTTAATTGGGCGAGGTTGAGATTTTGAGAGGGGGAAGAGGAAGATGTGTGGTGAGACAACGTCAGGGCTGTAGAGTGGCTGAGGTAGGGTTGCTACACTGTGCCGGGCCAGATAGCTCGTTACTCACTTCCGTTACTCAGAGAGCCATCATAAGCTGCTTTGAGTGCGTAATGAGTCCCTTTCCTGGTTTTGTCCAGTTTCACGCAAAATTTGATGGTGTAGTGCTGTTCCAGTTACAGATTCATGACGGAGCGTAACGAGGTCACGTTATAGAGGTTTTGCAAACGAAAGATCCGCAGTCCGCAAAAGTTGGTAGTCAGCTGTCACTCTAGCCTTTCCTAAGACTCCCCTCCCTCGAACTCGTACCGCTTTTGAGACTGTGGAAGTCTTATTTGGATGCCATAAAAATACCAATTTGATTCCAAAGCCTTTGTTGTACCACCCATGTTGATTCGTGGGGTCGTGGCGGGTCCTGGTTTCTGAACTCAAGGGGCTACTCACAGGTCAAATCTCTCAAGTGGTGGACAAGGTCATGGGGAATGGCGATGAATAAATCCTTCCTGGTCGATATATCAGGTAGTGTTTGTAACATAAAATAATCATTTATGTTGGCAGCAGCGAACAATTTCGGATGGTCGTGTGGCTTTCGGATAATAGTATAGGGTCCACTAACTCTATAGCATGATGAACCACATAGATTTGTCCACGTCGTCAATGGATGAGCATAACTTAATTTATTGAAATTCACCTGGGTTTCTTCTGATGGATTACACGATGTTTTCTAACCTGAGTGCTTGACTACGCAACCCTCCCTCTGACATGGGATTCATGACTCACTGTTTGAGGCTAGAATAAACCCCAAAATATGATCCACAATAGAAATGCTAGTGAAAAATTTTAGTCCAATTGCATTTATGCCATCCAAACCAAATTCCAAAACCCGTCATTTTTTTCTTCCTGCTTGGTTTCAAAACAGAGTTTAAGACCCATCAGGCAAATAACATCAAGGCTTAATTCCATTGAAAGCACAATTTAAACGACCTATAGGAAACACTTGAAGTCAGTAATCTTTCAGACATTATCCATAATACCTTACATTGCAGATTGTTTTAATACTGTACGGTTTTTGAAAACATGCAAGTGCACCTACGTATGCATTCTTTAAATACGAAAATTGTCTTAAAAGTTTCCGATGTCAACATGAAGATGGCAGTACTCTTCAACAAAAGTTTGGGACTGTTGTTTGCACAAGCATTGAAAGTTAATCCCCAAAATTTCAGCCATTTTAGACACTCGGTTGTTGTTTGAAAATGTTGGAGTGAGTCATTGTGAGGGTTTATGTGAAAGTCGAAAAAAATTGAATATCGAGATGTCATTAAATATTAGTTTTTGAAAGGCTGTACTCATTTGTAAATCAAAGACGTATTGGATGCTGCGTGAGAGGACCCTGCGGCATCATTATCGACCGTCAAACTTGGGCCAGCTGAATTTAAACGTGGCCGTACCAGCTTTGCTGTTGGTGAGCCTTCGGGACGGCCAAAAGCTGTGACAACCGCATGTGACGTCGAAAAAGTTCACCAAGTGGTTCTTAATGGTCGTCCAATTGAGGTTAGAGAGAAAGCAGAGGCTATGGGCATATGGAAAGAACGCGTTCGTCAAACAAGTATCTTGTGTATGGACTGGAGAATTAGACATCCGTAAGCTATCCGCGTGTTGAGTGCCACGTTTGGTCGCTTTGGACCAAAAACGCATTCTAATGAACATTTCTAAGGTCCTTTTGGAGCAGTTTAGTAAGCGATTCGAGTCAGATTTGTTCTGCTGATTCATAACTGTAGATGACAATTGTATCCACCTCTACACTCCTGAGACGAAAGAACAGTTGAAAGAGTGTTGACCGAGAATAGTCGAACCTGATCCGGAAAAGGCGAAGACGGTTTCATCGGCCGAGAAGGTGATGGCTACTGTTTTTTGGGATAGTCACGGAATTGTCTTCATCTTCAAAAAGGTCAAACAATAACGGAAGGGTATTGCGCATCGTTATTTGACAAACTGAATGCAGACATTGCAAAAAACCCTCCGCATTTGAAGTAGAAGGATGTGCTATTCTATCTGAAAAATGCACCTGCTCACACTTCGGCGGTCACCATGGGTAAAATTCACGTATAGCACTTTAATTTTGTTGATCATTCACCGTATTCAATAGATCGGCCCCCCAGCGACTTTTTTCTGATTCCTAACCTTATATAACCTTATAGTTCCCTTCGGAGGACATAGTTTCATCGGGCGAGGAGGTTAACGAATACGTATACTCCTACTTTGCGAAGAAAGATGGCAAACACCATGTGGAAGGGTTAAAAATAAACAGTTGAAAAAACTGTTTTGACATAAAAGGTATCTATGTTGAAAAATAAATATAAATTTGAAAGAAAAAATCTCATGTATTTGTTAGGTCGGAAAGTTACCCAGCATCCTACCATATTATCATAAAATTCATAGACTTCAGTCACAAAAAAATGATATTATGGTTATAGGTCGAAAATATTTAGTTCATAAAAATACTCAAACTAACAGATCTACGGTGAATCACGTCTTTAATTTAAAGATTCCATACGCTTGCTGAATTCGTAGGAAGAACTTTACGGTAATAAGAGTATTAGTATAATAAGATATATCAACACCGTAGCGTTTCCATCTACAGTTGGAAGTATAGATGGAGGCTCTGATTAAGTCAAATGGTGTCTTTATTGTAGAAAAGATAATTTAATTAAAAAGTGATGAGCAAATAATTGCGATCCTAATGTATTTAACATACCGATTTTACCTCCAAAACTCAGGAAAGACTTTCCACATTCGCGGTACTCTCCACGAATGTGGAGATGAAGCGGGGCTAACAAAACAAGTCATTTGCACACGCACTTAAAAATAATTTAATAATGCTAAATGAACCTCGGGAGGGATTACTTCAGTGCCACTCCAAAAGTTTTGTGTTGAATGACGCATAAATCCGAAGATAAGTAATTATTTTCACCCCTATCGAAGCACAAGTTTAAGTTCGAAATCAATTATGTAGGACAATGGAAAGAGGGTCGGTCACATTGATTACAATTCTTCTTCAATTTTTTATGAGCTCCTTTTACATCCGTACACAAAAAATATCAATGATTTTCTAAAAAAACAAAGTTCACACCGAAAATTCGTGGACCTGATAATTACTTTAGGAGTCTTGTATGTTCATCACATAGGAAAAATATATATATTTTCAATATTTCTTTCGTTGTTTTAACTAAAATTCTATTTAAACTAGAAAATCATCCTGTTTGGATCCATATATTTCCTCGACAACAATTATTTCCTGGTCCGTGCACCATTTATATGAACGACGGGTGATTAACATGGAAAAAAACACTTGATCGATGAATTAATATGAAGCCATGGCATTCTGTTCATTAGGTGAGAGATAATTATACGTACTCACATGCATTCATTTGTCCTCCGAGCTGCAAATTATCCAAGAGGCACAGTTTCGCTAAAAATGTATCGCGAACATTTACCCTTTTTCCTCGTTAGGACCACCACGAATTACTTTTCAATAAGCCCTCTCAATTGCATTTCAGAAAAATTTCCTCTACGGTGAAGCCTCTAATCCTAAAAGTCATTTAAGTCCCCATAAAATCAAGCTTCCTGCGTTTCTCCGCTACCGTCCAAACCCATCCCCACTCGGGCCAATTAAGAGTTATTGCCCTCAACTACGCCGAGAGCCGAAGGGCCGCATCATGACACATTGACAGGGGTTAGCTGTATCGCAAGATTGTAGATTATCAAAATGAACATTAATCACGTAGTTTTAAGATATATTAATCGATAAATCAAAAATATTTTTTATCCTTTCCTCGCCCAGCCATCACTTTACCTATAAGAAATTATCCTGAGTGGAATAGACGAGCACAAAAATGAGTGAAAGTTAAGCGACAAATGACTCAGCTCTCCGAAGACAAAGGGAAGAGGAAGATAATTAACGTTATCTCAGAAAGTGGTAACGGAAATGTAAGCACCAGTGGATGAATGAAGACATTGCCGGTTAACGTAATGTCTTCACTAACTGTTGAGTGGATTGCAATTTAATGACAATGATTAAGTAAACGCTCGTCATCAAACGCGCGTAGAATACGACTGTATAAAAAAGGACCTGGATCATTTCAATGACAGTATTGGCTAAATTTTCCTGCATTCTTTTATCCGTCTACTGTAGGAAATATTCTAAATAAAAAAGGTAATTTCAATGCACAGGTGGATTATTCCCTCCTTAATAAGTTACAACAAAAATTAACAAAGCCACAAGTATTTATCACGCACGATAAATTCTTTTCCTCATGTGATATTTAATAGGTACAATCCCCAAATTTGGGTGTTTACCCATGTCTACGTATTCAATAGACATTTAGAAAACACATATCGGTAAAAAAGAGCTTTCGGGAAACTTGCGTCACTATTTCTAAATAGAAAGTCAGACTCAAGAGTCATCTCAGTAATCGTGCTGACGACTCAAAGTTCTAATCCTTCGTAGAAAGGATAAAGGAAGACAAGTCTCATGCAACTGATAAGCAGCAAACGAATGATTCCAAAAATATTACTAAGCAATTATATTTTGTAAATTGACGAGCCATACAAAAGCAAGATTTATAAAACTAATACTTTTCCAGAAGTGTAGGAGTTTCATCACCTAATTGCTTACCTTGCCAAATCGGCATCATTAGATAATGGTTTTATTACCGGAAATATTCGCAGGATATCCCGCGTCTGCCACGATTAAATTCACTAGCACATTTCTCTTCCAGGCCATTTTAAAGTTTCGTATTACCATTGCTGCTTTTGCACTCCCGAGCAAATTTATTTCTTCTTCCTCGTCTTGAAAGGCATTTATCAGTGTCACGAGGGAAAGAAAAATACGTTATTCCAAAACGTAAGACACTCCATTTTCAGCGCACGAAATGTGAAGAGGATAGACTGGTGGTTATTCTAACAATAAGGCGATATGACAAGTTTCACCTGCTCATATTTATTTTCGGAAGAATTACGAGCATATTTCTTCTTAACTCCGGGAGAGTGAGTTCTATTCCAGCTTGCAGAAGAGAGTATTTCGTTATCATCTATGGAATTTTTAATGATTACGGGAGCATAATTTTACAAAATAAATGACATCTTTTGATCCTATTTTAAATTTAAATGAATATATTTCTCAAAGAAGGTTATTCTAACTTGATGTGTATCTTTAAATATTTCAATTTATAATTTGATATTCATTTTTTTTTTCAAGGAAAGGTGGATGCAGACAAATTCGATTGACGATTGAATTTTTAACACTGTAACAAATCGTTAGGCGAGCGAGGTTTAAGGAAGGAAAGAATAGAAATGTAGGATGGAACTGAAGTAGGTACGACCCATGCGGAATAGAAGAGGCATTGTTGGAGGGCAGGGTATCTGGCTGTGTCTTGTTAAGCGAGGGTTAGAAATTTCGTGATGTACAGTCGGTGTCCATCGAAAATAACCATAAACACAGTAATCAACCCGAAGGTTGGTTTGGTAGGTGATGGTAGAGTTCACCCATGTACTAAGCCCGACGGCGTGTGAATATTCACACATCAGGGTAGGGGGGCCAGTTCCTTTCCCTGTGCCGGTTATGGTTTCCCAGGAAGGTCAGGTACTGTCCATTGAAAACCTACCTTAAATGATACTCTGCCAAATTGTATGCAGCCGATGCTTATTTCGATATCATTCTAATTAAAATATAATATCTGCCTTTCCTTCAACTTTGAATAGGCATGTTAACGAGTCACAAGTGAATGTAGTTACGGCCTATGTATCGCCATTGTAGTTTAGCCACTACGTGCTCCTTTAGATGTGAAATGAGGGGAAAAGCAACATCCGACAAGCGCATAGGACAGCGTTAAAATAAGAAATGCCTCGATTTAATTTTGGATTAAGAAGATGACAGAGGCGAAAAGAAGAAAAGCTACGAGTGACTGATTCCATTCTAAAGGGTCAAACGGAACTTTCGAATTTCGTTTTTCATTAAGTAGGCTCTTGATCGATGCTAAAGATTTTGAATGAATTTGCAAAGATATTTAGGGCAAAAAATACCGCTTACTTCTTATATATACATATATAATCTTGAAAATGACGCTCTCCGGCGACGCACAAACACACAAACACTAAGTTAATAAATATCTACTGTAAGTGTCCTTCTTTTATGTTTCTGTGTGTTTAACACACACACACACACACACACACACACACACACACACACACACACATATATATATATATATATATATATATATATATATATATATATATATATATATATATATATATATATATATAAGTATGTTCCTTTTTCTTTTTAGGTATATCCTGCTTTTTTATTTTACCGGAGATGAGAATCACTTTGCATTTTAAAATAAATGACCAATCGAACGCTAGAGTTTCCGATGGAACATCATTTTACCATTCTGGAGTTCACTCCTTTCAATCACTCTTTTATATAGAATTCGTTTTGTGCGATTGCGTCAGGGACGGCGAACTTCAGAAATGCACAATGTAGCAATGGCTAAGCTCTTCTTCAAGCATCTCCATTGATTTTCATTCCCTCCGTGGTGCTTTCAGCACAAAATTCCGCTCCGCTCTATTATCCTTACGTGGAAACGTACCTTCAGTCGAAGACTGAGTAATCCGACTTCATTTTCTCCCACCCCCCCTTCCCATCGGTCCACTGCACGCGAGCCGATGGCAATGGGCGCGGCATTCGTCATTTCCCTCTCCGCCGTCGGTCGTGGACCACGCGAACGGCCGAGGGCAGGCCCTTACGGCGAATTGAGCGCTGGCATCATCATGGATGGCGCTGCCGGGCGGCTGAAGGGCGCATCCCCATTTGCGAAATGTGCGCCTGGCGCCACCAGTGGGTGAATAAATGAATGGCGTCGCCGCGAAGCCATTTCGACTGTTATGAGAAATTCTTGCTCTCCCTTGATGAGCACTTGAGCCATACTATAGTTGCATTTTCTTGCATGGTGCATTCACGCGAAGTAGTTTCGCGAGGAATGCTGGGAATTCTTTGGTCGTGGGAGGAAATAAAATATTATTCCGTCCCTATGATTTAACAGGGTAAAAATCCTAATAAATTAAGCAAGCAATAGAGCACCGAAAACCACAACTATGATAATTAACTGTCCATTTTACTAGAATGGAATTAGAATACTTACTGTAACTTATGACACACGTATATCGACAAATATATTGGACGGATACAAAGAAAAGGTTGGAACAACACAAAAAATGACGATTTTTAAAACTTCAGAATGTGTTTTTAATTCCTGCACTGCCCCAGTAATTGACAAGTTTATTTCTCTCCAGTTTTAGCATACGAAATATGTATGGAAAAACTATTTCTTCGAGAATTGACCTTGAGATGAACATTTTGAATAAGAAATAGACAGGAAAGTATCAAAATATGACTACAAATTACCGTAAATGTTGAGTCAAAAATTCCTCTTTTCATTATCTGATTTTCTAGGGGAATTATCCCACTTTACAATTTGGTATGTGCGCTGCGTGCATAACAATACCGAAAACTATATTTTTCCAACTGTAAAATACAAAATTTGACATTAATTCTGATTACCCTCGGACGTGCGTAGGTATGTAGCAGCAAACCGTTTACCGCATTGAGTATCCTCAACGGGCTCAAGGCAAATGGACTCCTTCATTAATATCCACAACCCCTTTCTGCCGTGATAAATGATTGTACGCCTGAAAGCTCCGCACAGTGACGTTAAAATTATAAATTGTAGCCAACCATTGGAAGGATGATACAGATGCCTTTTGACAACCGAAAGTTAAAATTTCAAAACCCAAATTTTTTAAGACTTTCATAACAGCATTGGGTGACATTTATTAATTCACTGTTTGGGATAACAAAAACCTTCCAAGGGCATTAACAATGGATACAATTTCTTAGCCATGATATTGTTAACTAATAATCCATATCTGTCATGAATGTTCACTATCCTACAAGTGTTCATTTGTATCTTGATAGACATCGGATGGATATGAGTAAAATAAGGATAAACTAAAAGCATAAAAAAACAAGGTCACCGGAATTACAATAAAAATGGAAGTAAACGATGGATAAAATGTCTCTCTAGGATCGTTCAGCTATTTGTTTATGTATTTAGCTCGCATTGATTCGAAAACAGCACACTTTAGCCTTTAGTTTCATGGCATCAGTTCACTTATTTATTGGACAGACGTCGTATGTAATTTACAGGAAAATAATAGTGGTTGTATGGTGCATTGTGTAGCATTTTCCGTAATAAATATCGCTGATGTCAACGTTCAGTCGGTGACGAGTCAACGGTGAGTCATGTTAGGCAAATTATGCCTGTCCGTCCCTAACAAAATGATCGTCATCATTATCAGCCCCAGGATCTGAAAATAAGTTTTTCTTGTAGTCTTCCATATTTTCCTTACCACAAAATATAGAAATTAAATCGAGTGCTTCACTTTCTAATATTTGTTAAACCTCTCTATGCCCCTGAGGGCCGTTCATGAGAGCTATAAGCCACTCTAAGAGTCGTTGCAATTTACGCGCACGGAGTCGCACGAAATAAATGGCATAGAAGACGTAGCGTGGCTGTTTTGAACATTATAAACGTTTTGTAAGTTGGAAATTTCATTTCAGAATGCATTTAGAGAACTTTTAAGTCGACCCCTGGGGCTTTGAGAAACCGAGGGATCATTGCCTTCGTAATCTCTTTCTCTAAGTTTTAGCAATATGGTCGTTTAAGTTGATATAGAGCGTTGTTTTTTTATTATGTTACGTTATTAGCAAATTTACTCTATCCCAACTAGAACTCATTCTATTTGGTTTTTCTCTTTCGTTAATTTATATGTTCCACATGATATTTTCTCCATTACATCATAATAAATATTTCATAACCTTTTCCAACATCTTTTCATTTGATATTCAAAATTTGCCTCTAATACCTGTTTTCAAAGGTTTTCACCCGTAAAAGAGAGCAAAACCACATGAAAAATTAGCACATCCATGCAAACCTATACCCACAGTGGCATATATCAAAACCCTTTCCACTTACACAAATGCAAATACCAGTCAAAACTATCATCAACTAATAAACAATTGCACCTTAGGATGCAATCAAAATTCATCCAATAACGTGCAAGCTAGAATTTGAAAAGTAAGAAGGCGAAATTCCACTACCACATGGACATGAAACACACCATGGTCTTCTCCTCTAGGACACAGGTAGAGAATGTGACCAAACGCTGCAGGTAGCGGGAGGGTCCTCCCATAGAAAGATACGAGAGATGGAAGAGGAAACTTAAAAACAAGACAAGGTAGCCAAGCAATACTGTAACGAGCACACCATTATTTAATGACATTCTAATGAGCTCATGCGGAAAGAAAGGGTTTTGATAACAAAACACACGAGGTTACCGATAGTGCATTCAACTGAGTAGAACTAATTATTCCCTAGGCGCTGAGGGTGGCAAGTGGAATTTTTGCTGTCTACAACCCTACAGGTTCTATCCCTTATTGTCCGTGGGAAGGAGTTCTTGGATCTGCTAGTTCTGGCATCTATTTCCCGAATTTTATATACATGATCCAAGCGACCAATTTTTGTTGGAGAGCTAATAATTTGCGAGTCCTCGGTGCTGAAACATGCGAATTTATTTAGTAATCTCAACGTAGTATTGAATTTTATTTATTCTCATGATTCCACCCCAACTCCTTAAGCATTGCAGTGACGGTTTCGTTTTATCGTAAGAGTTTTTAACGAAACGGGCTGCCCGGCATTGAACCTTGTCAATTCTCTGAATGAGGCGTTTTTCACTCGGATCCCATACGGTGCATGCATATTCTAAATGACACCTTACAAGAGCGTAGTAACAACGTTTCTTGACCTTGGTGTCACTTCTGCCGACAATGCGTCTAATAAATCCCAATTTTTTATATGCTTGCCCGCAGACCTTACGTATATGGGTAACCAAAGTTAAGTCTTTAGTAAATGCATATTCCAAGTTAAATCTTATTAGCTTAATGTCATACTATCCTATTAATCATACAAACTGACCTTCATCCATTAACCTAGAAAGGATTTTGCCTCGCAGGAAGTGTACTCGTTTTGTATGTGCTCCCAACTATACCTACTTAATCATGAATGATACCAAGATGTAATAAAAGAGAAAGAGTTTCTAGATTGCTAACGTAAAGATAACACTACCATTAAGCACCGTCAGACATGCAATGGTGCAATTGTGATAAAAAAAATGGGAAATATTATTTTCATCCCATCGTTTGCGCGCATAATTCTGGTCTCGAAGTTTTATATGGCCAATTAAGGAAAATGTGCGCACGACAAATACTTTAATATATAACATCCATTTTTCATTAAACATAAACTAATTTTTATGCTTATTATTAGACGATTAATGGTTATACAACCCTTCGACCAAATAACTTTTTATTTCATCGCTTGTTCATCTGCTCACACTGCAAAATCTGTACTAATAAAGTTCTAGATAGCAAAAAATTAATGTAAAATGTTCCCTGGGTGAACGGTTAGATAAGCATTACACCATGTTATTGCGTAAAAGAATATTAAAAATGCTATATGGTTGATTTAACTCAACGTGCTTTTCAGTTGCTGTCTTGGAAGTTTTCCTAGAAGGGCCCGAATGGAACCCATCCGCCCACTCAATCCTTAAAAAAAAAGACGCGACCGTCACCGCCCCGAAAATTAAGACCCTCGGGAGGAAGGAAAAGTTTTCTCTGCCAGTTGAATTAGGAATTTTAAAACACTTTTTGTCAGGCAGAATTATTTTCAGGCGAAGTGCTGAGGAAGTATTGGAGTTCAGGGTGGTGGTCAAGGTGAAGAGCAGAATTTTGGCATCGGCTCGGGGAAGTTTCGGATCGAGTTAAACGCGATCGGTGGGATGGGTCAAAGTTACCGAGGGACGAATGGCTGGATTCCAAATTCCTCGGTGAAATGATAAAATGTCAACCGTGCCATACATAAAATATATGACTGCGTCGTCGTTTACTTTTGGCTCGACGTAAATGCAAATGTTTTCCTCTCATAACAGTGCGAAAGAATTTAAACTAATAGGAGGCATCTCATTCCATACGCCACCACTGCGGGCGAATAAGGCCTGTGTGCCTCGTGCAATTGATTGATATTGGACGACGCTATGCTTGAATGAAATGAGAACCAGAAATTTCTAAACTCCTCGTGAAATTTACAACCCAATTCTCTTCAAATACTCGGATAATCCATAAAACGTTAATCGATTCTCCTCGTAAAATCCCCAAAGGCCTTTAAAAACACCATCGAAACCGTAACTCCTGAATGGCAACACGAAATCTACCCCATAAATGTCAATGTGAATAATGAAAGAAAACAGAATTGCAATGGTAGCCGTTTCGATGAACCACAATTTCAATAAGCGTTCATTATTTTGTATCTAAAAGTTGTTTATCCAAGTTGTTTATTTTTCAATTAAAATAAAAGAGGAGCATTTTACAAGCAAACTACAGAATAAATAATATTATGATGCCTTAAAACAAAAAAATATCGTTTATAGATATGTGTGATTGAAAAAACACTCACCGTACAAGAAAAACGAAAACAAAGTAAAAGTAATTGATAACCGCCACAGAATAAATTCAATTCAGGGGTCTGATAGAAGACCAAATTGGTGTAAATGATAATCATCAATCATCAGAGGATCAAATTAACACATTGGTGTTAATGATAATCATTTTTGAAAAGATTGTTTAATCTTAATCTTGCTTGACATGCTATATCGCTATTACATTAAATTCAGTATGTAATTAATTTTCTCCCCACTCCAAATCCCGCCTTAACTTGAATTTGATGATTTTAAGCTATACTTAGTGATAACTCACTGAATAATTAAAATTGGTGTTTTTCAAAATTACTTTTTTGTGAAAAAATACTAAGTTTAATTGTTCAGGGGCCGCCTTAACGTATCAATCTAAATAAAGCAATTACTCTCATACTATTAAACAAAAAATAGAGTTTTAATTTTTTATTTCCTTTGCCCCATGAAAACTCATTTTAACTCTGTTAATTAATTCATGGTGAATGTTCATTTGTGATCATTATGAAATTATCAGAAAATTTCAAGTAATGTACTAAAATATAGGAAATGTGTTTTATAATGAGCAATGAAGTAGAAATGTTGACCTAATCCAAAGGCGTGGCTGTAGAAAGCGACAAAAGCACAATATTTTTCTGCGTTACATGAAATTTATTGAAAAAAATTCGAACACCCTCGCGTCATTTTCGGACGCCAGACACTGGCAAGCGGAAATGGTTTACCGAGGAGTCTTAGCGGGGAAAGAGGGCCTCCAGGGCGAAGCAACGGCGTCGCGTCGATGTCGAAGGAGGGCGCAGTCAAAGAAGACCTTTATTCGCAACTTCCTTCTTCTATTGGACCCTTTTCAACTGTCGAATTGGGTCGTTTACTTCTCTCGGGCCGAACTATTCGCTGGTGGTGGGCTGACTTTCATCCGCCCCTTCTTTCCCCCCCTCCTTCTGGGCAGTGGTTGCCTTGGGCAGTCCATCCGCCCTCTTTATCCCGAAATTCCTACATCTCCTGAAGCAACTCAACTCAAGTCCTCCCGAATCAAGATTGAGGAGACCAGCTTTTCATACAGGGAAAGAAAGTCCTTGCCACTTGACCCTCAAAACTTAGTCGACTAACACTTCACGTACAGCAAAAAGTTTACCACGTCATATCATACTACCGAGGTTATTGGATTCAAATTCTTAAACGGAGTTTAACCGCCCTTAAAATCTGCTTCCTTTCGTTGTTGGTTTAACCTTGTCTCTTTTTCCTATTGTGTCAATGGAGACTGTCATAGGCGGTTCAATGTTATTTTAATTCTCGTTAAATTAAAAGCCCTTATACACCGTAAAATAAGGTAATATTTCCCCAGGACACGTTTCTGTAGTTTTTATATTAGCACATGTACATTGTGGTTAAAATATAATAAGGAAAATATGAATCAACGAAAATAAATAATTATCCAAGTAAGCAAACCTTTGTGAAAATAGCATAGATTCCTGAGTAGACTTGGGTGTTCTTACAATTTGCAGCTACTGTTTGGAGATAAAAATTGGTCATGACAGTCTGGAAATTTAAAAAACGGGAAAAGTGATGGCCTTAGCCACCACAACTGGGACAAAACGATGAAAAAGACAATAAAATTTTCCAATTTTTATGGTATTTTTCGAATAATGAGATTTATTGAGCGGTACACCTTTGTTAATTGAAAAATGATAATATGAATTGGGAGTAGTGCTTAGTAAGCACGTATTAAAAATATTTGAAAGAGGCCTCGCTTTACCAGTGCCTATATTGTTACTCTTACGATAGAGGACCGAAAACGTAACAAAAATTGAATCATTCAAAATTTCATGCGTCATAACTTGTCATTGCAGGCCAACTAAATACATTTTATTTTATATGAAGGCATTTTTTGTATGACATTCGGTATATTGTTGTTCTGCAAATCACAGCAATGGCTCCGACACTTGAACGAGTTGCGTTCGTGACATCTCTACGACAAAAAAAATAAATTTATTTAATAACATTGTGAATCTAGACGTACGCGTCGAATAATAAATCAACTCAAACAGCATAATTTCATAATTCATAACGAATAAAAAAATTAGAAAAAACAAAATGTTTGAAATGTCCTCAGTTTTCCCAATTCATTATCAAACTTAGCAATCAATATGAGACGCGTAGAATAATAATATTTTCTTTGTATATGATTACCTATTGTTGTATGAACTTGAGCCATAACTCATAAATGGATGTATCTGAACCAAATAAACATATAAATAAGCAAAATAATTAACCCGAAGGTCGGTTTGATCGGTGAGCGCCTAACACTAATCCTAACTTTCCTTGTGACAGCTATAGTTACCCGGGAGGTTCTGGTACCCGAAAAATCACGCAGCTAGGGTGAAGATGAAAGTACCCTGGTGCTGCGGAGGGAATCGAACCCAGGCCCTCCTGGCCGGTGTTACAATCTCTTATTCCTGGACTATCA
This sequence comes from Hetaerina titia, assembly GCA_037158775.1. Taxonomy (NCBI): domain Eukaryota; kingdom Metazoa; phylum Arthropoda; class Insecta; order Odonata; family Calopterygidae; genus Hetaerina; species Hetaerina titia. Next base: position 100,315,632 of record CM073770.1, on the reverse strand, counting down.
CGTTTCCACTTAAACTAGATACGTATAAAAACCATAAACACAGTATTCAACCCGAAGGTCGGTTTTGTAGGTTTAGTTCACCCAGTACTAAGCCCAAAAGCGTGTGAATATTCATATATCAGGGTAGGGGGGCCAGTTTCTTTCCCTGTGCCGGTTAGGGTTTCCCAGGAAGATCTGGTTCCCCGAAAATTCACATAGCTTGGATGGAGCTGCAGGTGCCCAGGGTGCCTTGCCCGAGAATCGAACCCAGGCAAGGTCCAACGCTCTATCCCCTGGACTACCGCGACCCGCTAGACGCGTATGTACGCGTAAAATATAAATAAGCACTCCCACGTGGGCAGCAGAGAGTAACCACGAAAAAGCACGGATATCTTATAATTTGGCTAATTGCATCAATTGTAACCATGCGATTCAAGGGATGACATACTATATTGTTTTTTGGTAAACTGATGGAAAATTTGCGAAACCTAACAAATATTTATAAAATAACTAATTCAAGTTTTTACTCATCGTCCATATTTCACATTAACGCATTCACAGTAACTCAAGCGTAACGTGCGTCATTTCAAAGGTGTTATTCCGTTAGATTGCAAAATTAACCTACGAGCGAATCGCAGTAAAGTTACGAAATAATCAAAAAGGATAATGATTGCCAGTGTGCTCTGAGTCAGCCGCCAATGGAGTAATATTCACACTTATTCCCCTCGCCAATATTTTTAATCCGGGCGGTTGCGAACGCAATTAACTGAATGAAGTTCAAAGAGAGAAACTATTATTTTATTTTTAAACTTAAAAACACTGATCGGCAGCACTCAGTTTCCAATATACTAGGGACGATATCCATCTATATATCAATAGATTTATATATTCTACTGACAAAAAACCGGAAACTGTGACGAAAAAATTAATGTGAGCAATATTTGAAACGAGCCAAAAAGTTCATTTTTACGTCACGTAAAAATGAAAAGTATTCATTCAAATCGAGGTTTTGAGGCATAGGCATTCATCGTACGCATTGTGTCAAAACCATTTCACCTACTATTTCTAAAAGCAAGGAATTGGTGGACCTATAGTGTGAGTTGCTCATACGAATCTAGTATCCGTGAAACTAGCAGTTGGAAAAGAATGCGAGAGACTGACATCCAACGTATTCTATTAGAAAGCCCTGATATTACCGCTAGCATTTTGGATTCACCCTAGGGTAGATTCAATCAATAATTAGAAAATGCACAGAAATCGGTAGCACCCGGACACTGTTTCCATGCCACCCCCCCCGGTACGAACACACATCATCACGCAGTTTCTGCAAAATTAGTGATTTGAAACTCGGAAGCCCGGATACAGTATTTACGTGCTCGATGTACAGAAATGAACTCATATTTCAAAGTAATTAAGCTAGAGACATCGAGGATATCTCGTCGTGCCATTCGCTGGTTTCGAAGTCATGTCGGACAAGACTAACAGAAATAAGGACATCAGTCTAGTGGGCAGATTAGTAATTTCTTTTTCCCCGGTGGATTCAATACCACAACGAAGAAAAATGGAAAGATTAGCCACTCTAACAATAGTTCCTCTTGAAAGATTTCTCCTGATCTTTATTCTTTTCACGGCTAAAATTGACCGGATGAGTGAATGCTACCGTTATCATGAAAAAATAATGAAAAGACACATTTTGACATAAAAAGACGCGATAAAAATAGAATGAACTTCCAAGGGATCATCACCAGATATTATTACATGCTAATGATAAATGATTTTCTGAAAGCAAAGAAATTGTTAATAAATATTGAGTGGCATATAATGCCCGTATGTTGTATAGTATTTTTGGGAATTGATGAGACAGCAATGTATAGAGTAATGTAGTAGTGCGAACACCATAAGTATCACGCGATATCAAGAAAACTACACTGAAAATAAAAATTTGATTTAAAAATAGCAGTCCATCATCCTAAATGTGGGCAGCTACACAGATATTCCCAAGGGAGGTGAAAAGAAGCTGACGGCGGATGATTCTCCTCGAAATGATTTTTACGCAGAGCATTCGAGGAAATCTCTCGTCTTCCGATGGACCACTTATTCGAATTCTCAACTGAGAATAAGAAGAGCTGTTTGCAATGGAAACCCTCGGCTCTGGTTTTGTTGGTCAACCGAGGAAATATGACGTACCCTCTGCCATGGGTCGAGCGCTAGCTGATTGGTCCGCATAACATTCATCGCTTTTTCGTCTCCTAATTGGCGGTAGGTTTTTTGCTGTTCTCCTGGTTACACTTCAGTGGAGGTTTTCACGCGTTGCTGAGTTACTGGTAACTGGAATCGCCAACGAAATTATTGCTTGAAGCGTAAGCGCAGTTGGAGGAACCAACCAGGTGGAAAACGGGGGGAGAAGATTTCACCATTACCACACGCCGGGAAATAACCATAAATTTGCTATGAATGTCCAGCACCCACCTCTTACTCGATTTCGAAGACCAATTTTTATGTGAACAAATTTTTATGTCAAGATTTTATGCGAACTATTAAGAACATCACTGATCTGGCTAATAATTCAATTCCCAACAATAAATTCTAAGGAATCCGGTTATCTTTTTCAGGCACGTATTATATGAACCTCATATTCAATGAACATTCAACACAGTAAAATGCTATTGCCTCATTCATTGTCTCTTCGCGATATATTCTTTGAGTACCTATTTTCTTTCTGGGACACTGTGTCTACTACTATCAGTAGTCTCCTTTAACGGAAAGGTATGGAGGTGCAAAATAAAGTCATAAGGAAAGAAAACTAAACAGAAAAATTGAAATTTTCATATATTAATTTGCTTATGTATTTATTCATTTACTAATATTGCTATTTCAATGCATTCGACAAACACCAATGAAGGAATGACCTATTTATTTTATTGTTTTTTTTGTTAAATGAAAAATTGAACTATTTCTTAGGGTATGTTATTACATTTATCATGCATTACATTAACTACTGGTTTTACCAAATGAATATATTACTATTAGTTTTGAAAATGTATGCGAATGAAGGACACATCAATTAAAAAGATTTAGAATCCCAATTACATTATTACGCATGCTTACAAATAACATTTGCTTAAATTTTCTACTCAGCAAGGTATTTGTTTTTACTGATGAAATCAATGGTCATAATGAGAGATAAGTTTTCATGCTGATGGAACTATTTATTGCATTTGATTATATTTTGATTTTTTCTGAGAAAATGTAGAATTAGCACGATTTCTGAAGACCTAAAGCACTTCAAATACGTGCACCAAAGGCAGAAGAAGATATCCTGACACTCACCCTTCTCTTAGAGGCCTGAAACAACTCTCGCTTTCCATTCATTCCACCAACACTTTTTTATGTCGAACATTCCCCAGAAAAACTTTCTTCCTTTCCAAATCATCTCTCACATTCCTTCGCGCGTCCTTCCATGGAAGAAAACTTGTTTTAGAAATGTTCACGAAGTACTTCTTGCGCATCTGGGAAAGAAGACCGTAGGACATCCTGGGATTTAGATATTGCTGTGAAAACCTGGATCCCGAAATTTTATCATTGAAAAACTTGACAGTATTCCCAATTTGTAATGTAAGGCGATTCCACCATTAACGTAAAAGTGCAAATTTCCCAAGGATGAAGACAAGGGCGAAGAGAAGCATCCGCATTATTCCCTTGTCCTATACTCATCAACAAGGACAAATTGAGTGGGGTAGCGGCTGACTTCATTTCAAAAATTGTTTTTTTTTTTACGTAGTTGAGAAAACTCATCAACGGCCACAATGCTTAAGCATTTATGCCGATCAACCATTGAATAGGCTAAATATGAGGATGTGAAAATCAAGCGATATCTGTTCTAATAAATGAGTTATAAATTTAGTGGATTTAAAATTTAAGTGAAACGTGTAACAATCTTGATTAGTCACACAGCCAAGTGATTGCAGTTATTGATGATGCAGGAATAATGCGAGAGTTATGGGATGAGGATTAACCACAAGACAACAGAAGTAATGAGGTCTTCGAAAAGTAGCAACAAAATGTGTTAAAGTAAGAGGTAAATGTAGGTAAAGCGGTATTTTAGAAGAAAAATGGCACAGTAGTGGAGGCATCACGGGAAGAATTGAGTTATCAAAAGAGGCAATTGCAAGAGAAAAATAATTAGCGGCGGATTCACTGAGTAAGCATTTGAAGAAAAGATTAGTTAACGCTTCAATATGAAGCGCAGTTCTTCGTGAATGTGAGACGGTTTTTTTTTGGCATCAAGAAGATGATGATCATAGATTGAAGGCTTCTGAAATCTGGGCGTGGCGGATTATGGAGAAAACAAGTTGGAATGAGGATCGTCGAGGATTTAAATAAGGTAGGGGAAGAGAGGGAGTAAATGAGAGAAGTGCAAAAAAGGAAGAGAAAGTGAATGGAGGAAACGTTGAAGTGTAGTGGAATGTTGAAGACCGTGGAGGCATAACGAAGTGTAGACCACGAAGGAAAAGAGTGAACTTTTTAGACAGCATTAACTCTGGCAAAAGTAAATATGAAATTAAGAAATAAATGGTCCCAGGCATGATGCTTATAAATACATAGTCGTCAGGCGCCTTCCAAAATTTCCCTTTAAAATATGAAGATTAAACTCACCTTCAAAACGATGAATTTCGTCGTACTTGTGAATCCGTTTGAACTGGTCAAATACTATGAGGACAGGTCCTCTTTAGCAGAAGGCAATGAGAGGACTAACGGCCAACGTAGACTAACTGTCATTACCCTTTGCGAATAATACTTCAATTGCACAAGGTCCTTACGTGATGAGCCAATGCTATTAAATGGTTTGCTAATTAATGTGAGCAAAGTGGGAGATACGTATGTACCTCCACGGAAGAGATATTCAAGGTCCAGACGTTCCGACGGCCACGCGAAGGACCTCATTAACAATTATCAGGAAATGAAAATCAATACTATTTGCCCGATTAACAGATAATGCTTCTGGTAAACCCATGAAAGCTTTCATGTCAGTATTAAACCTAAGTATTTGACCTGATCTGAAATGCTTAACTCGATCCTTTCTATTTCATAATTTAAGGCATATTTATCATTTCTTTTATGCGATTACTTCAGCGTTCCCCGTTCTCTGATATTTAATGCCCTCTGCCATTCTTTACATCGCTCCGTTATTTGTTCTTAACCACTAGAAAGTGGAACGCTATCTGCCGGTGTCCTTAATCCTCTGTTTATTAATGAATCTTCTACCATAGTTTAGTTAATTTTAATCGAAGACTTTTGCTAAAGAGTGAACTAAGGATTTAAATATATTAGAGGATGAGTAGAAGCCCTGAAACACTTTCCTGCATCTCTCCTGAAGTTGCGTCTGCCTCTAATGAACTCAACCCGTTGACGACCACCTTTTGTTTGCGGTTAGATAAGAAACCCGTAATCCATTCGGCAAATTTATCGTTAACGCCATAATATCATAGTTTGTGTGTTAATTTCTTGTGAGATACCTTGTCGAAGACTCTTGAAAAAAATACAGAACCCACTTGGGTATCCCTTTACCCCCAAATCAGGACATCATGTTCATCAAGACATATCTCATGATCTCCTTTTCCTAAATCAGTGTTACTAACGGCAGGGTATGTTCCTACTGTCGAAGGTTTCAGTGTCTTAACGTGTACAATGTGTTTTTTACGTGTATACCGTAGCGTATGCACCTCAAATTTATAGAGCCTCCATTATTTCAAATATTTTCCATTTTTATTGTCAACTCGTATTTAACAAAAACGAAATTTTGACACTGCAAACCTGGTTTGGGATCAATCCCTATCGGTACCAATTGCTGATTTGGAAGTCACCATTCAAAAGTAGATACAGTCACTTCATTGATTGCCCGTATGTGGTTTGTATTAGGAGTCGACAGTTTCCTCAGTTTTACCAGTATCCACAAAAAAGTGTGTCCACTCCTCTATATTAACTATATCAGCATTTGCAAACCTTTCCTTGATACTACCCCTAAATTCTAGTGATAATAATTACTTTTCATCTCAGCCAACGAGAGTATTTTATACACTTACTCCACGAAAATGCGCGGCCTGCATAGTTTACTGTGGACTAGGTTTGCTAGTTTTAATATCCGAAATTTTAAAAAACTTAAGCCATAAATGATTTTGTTTGGATGAGAATAATATTTATGAACTGGGCGCACCCACTCGCAGATATTAGCACAATCTGTGAGTCTAGAATTCGTCTCTGCTCTGCCATTCAACTGCAAATGTTCTCATTTTTTAAAAATGAAAATCTACACCACCGTTTCTGTTTCCCGGTGTCGACCGTTTTGACTGGATTTGGAGGGTAACAAATGAAGCCAAAAACTCAGAATGAAAGCTTACCTCACGGCGTAGTGGAATTCGCGTTAGCCTTCATTTCTCATCCAGGAAAACGTTTTACCAATTTATTTTAGGATAAGCTATTCGCATGTATCTAAAGAACAGATACTTTATCGAACAAAATTTGATTTACTTAAATTAGAGGAAAGCAAACACAGAATGTTATCTCCCGCAAAACTATATGACTGACCTGTTAAGAGGTCATGGTGGAATTTATCATGAGATAAAATATTTCATGAAAAGATAAATATGATAACCGAAAGAGGAAAAGGTAACCGTTTTCAACACGTGAGAGTGGATTGGGATGCGAACTGTAGTTTTTTGGATTGATCGCAACGAAGCCTTGGAGAACTAATTGGATTTTTTTAGGTAATCTACCGGTTAAGGTAGGTTTTTGGATGGATATAACTATCCAATAAATATTTTGTAACACCAAACAAAACCCAATCCAGCAACCTACTCTACATCAGGTCTCTCTTCATCTCTGTGTACTTCTTTCCTCCCTTCATCTCGTCCAACATCCCTATCCTGTTCCTGTCCTTTCCTCGTTTGCCTACCATTCTCCCCTCTATTACCTTCTTCAACATTCCACTGCCGCTCAATACGCTCTTCATCCATTTCTCCTGCCTCCATAGGATTTCTCCCAACAAACCCCCCTCCTCACCCACCATCTCCAGTACTTCCTCATAACTAATTGGATAGTATGGTGGAAATGTAGAGAAACCTAATCCTATATTTTTCAATACTGATTAAAACTGATTCTTAAGCGTGATTCAATCTTTGTGTGTCAATTTAAGATCAATTCAATACTCGATGCAGATGTCAATGCGACACTGAAAAATCTCTGAGGTGACCCTCCGCAACAACTTGGGTAATAACCGTGGACAAAATTTCCCGCATGTGACCTCATTGAGCGGCATTGATACGGGTCAAAGTCAGTGGAGAAAGGGGAGAACTCTGAATATGTACTTGAGAAAATGGAAGGCGGGCACTATGCGTACTGAAAAGTGCAGTTGGCACGTCAACGTGGTTTTTTTTACACATCTCCCAACATTAATTTCCGTTTGTTCTCATTATTAATTTTAATTTATCTGCAATAATGACCACTCCTATAACTCCCTAATTAATGCTCAATCTTTTCAGTCACTTCCTTTCTTTAATCGCCTAAAATAGTATTAACTACGAACTACTATGAACTACATCTTACTCTATATTACTCTTTTTCCCATGCGACATAGCATGCGTACACTTTTCTGGTGACTTACGCCATTATTTCCTGAATAATCCTTAGGCAAAGAATCACACTCGTAGTTCCTCTTCCTTTTCTCCCAATCTATGCTGTTCTGAGTCCAAGTTTCCTTCAACATTACCCAGCTCTTTCCATTGATAGTCAAAATAACATATGAAATTTGATATTGGGAACTCCTTACTTACTCGGATGTAAATTCATAGGGAATCTAGATGGCGTTGCAACAGCTATGTTGGTTATTATAGGGTTCAGCCTGCAATAAGTTTCATTGTTTATTCAATGCTAATATCTATCTTATTCTAGTTATCCAATGTCTTAAACTAATACTGGAGCGTTGAACTAGTTTTCCGCCGACCAATTCTTGTTGTATTTTGAAATGAGCTTTGCACTAATCCTCGAATGGCATCTTCCTGCATGGTTCTCTCAGTCGGAGTGGAAGGGCACTTCCCTTGTTTTTAAGCATACCGCGAAAGGTATCGCGCGAACATGCGAAGTCCGGATTCAAGCGCGCTTCCCAACGTGCCCTCCCAAGCGCAAAACGCCTCCAGCACCAACGATTTGAATTTTAATGGACTCTCCCCCTGCACCCTCTCCCGCCCCTTGGCGGCAACCTCCCTTCCTTCCTCCACAAGGCAGTCTCTTCAACACCGTCACCCCACAGGGTTCCCTGTGTTCGCTCCCCCCCCCCCCGAGCGCATAAATCATACAAATCACGGATCACATTCCGCTTCCGAAAGCAAATACTACGAAGTAGCTAAGGCACACGCTCCCTGCGCATCTTGATCAAGAAAGTCGCACTCGCGGGAAATGATAAATTAAGTGGTATAGATGGTGCGACTGCAGTTTCTTTGGCTCTAAACCTGATTAATATGAACCCCTAAATTTGCCTTGCAGATCTCATCCTCGTCCAGACCCTTGGAGGTTTACAGAAGAATTCCCTTTGAGATTTTCCCCGAATCTTTCGAGGAAACCCTTACAAGCAAATATGTATCATCGCACAAATGACATTCGTTAGGGCTCGGGGAGTCCGGGGTCGCGTGACATGCGCATAAAACCGTAAAGGGTGTGTGGCAGGAGGTGATTCCATGCTCTGGGAATAATGATTCTCGATTAGTTTAAACGGAAACGTCAGAATGTAAATCTGCTTTGTTCAATCACGACTCAACGACGTAGATCATTGGAATCCTAGAAGATGCGACAGTATTAAAAAATATAAAATTATTTTGCAGGAACCTTACGCCTTACACTTCAATGGAATGCTCTCTTAAAGCTTCATTATTTCAAAAAATGGTTCTAATCTCCAACGATCCAAAGATATTATATTTTACTTGCTATCCGGAATATTGGCATAAATAAATCCAATCTCATGCCAAACTCTGCAATAATTAGTGAAGCTAAAGATATAGAAATGATAAATTAAATCGAACATAACAACAATGAACACATTCGTAAATGTCTTTGGTAGCATCGAAAATATGACACCACCGAGCACTCGTTTCAATATTCAAGAGAATCCATAAGGTATAACTGATATGGATATCGAGAGTGATGGAGTTAAACCGGGAATAATTAGTGGTAAAGATATTTCAACGTGAAGTACCGCATTCATTAAGAATGTAACAGGTCTGGCGATGGGACGACCACTAAATGTAAATCCCTTATTATTATTTTTAACACTGGTCCCCCTGGTTAGGGCAAGTTTTCGATGGACCCTTGATACGGATATTTTCCCAAACCCTGACTAAGAACAATTTTACACGCAAAAATGAGTTAAATCACATCTAAGTAATTTAGCAACGGTAACACGGGAATTGAAACCGTTTATTTTGTAAAAGAACACTTGTACAATTATAAGCCTTTATTATATTTTCAACCGAACTAACCTATTATTTTAAGACGAAAGTTAAGGAACTAGTGTCAGTAATAGTTGAACAGTACGAGAGTGTAGTCCCAAGTATCAGGACTCACAATATTATCCAACCATCAGAGTTCGTCGAACAACGAGAGAGATATTAAAAGCACGAGAAGGAACTGATGAGATCCAATGGGAGTTTCACACAATCGTATTAAATCAAGCAGTTGATAAAACAACTAGATTTTTCTGAACTTTTAATCTCAAAGGGATTTACAAGCGTTATGATTCTCCGCATTTCGTGGAGGCATATCCTCGAATAAAAAAGTAGCAGGAGCCAGCTAAACTCATTGCGTTGTAGCGTGACTCGCACGCGCCAATTCGAGTAACAATATCTTAAAAAGCTCTGATTCGAAATAAATGACCCTAGCAGTCACATCAAAAGGTGGGAACAGATGAGAGGAGAGGGGGAGGAAAATTAGGATAGGGGAGGCTTGGGAATTAGAACGGGGCAATGTCCACACCACAAAGCGTTCGGAAGGTCGATCTGGCTGATAATAAACGGATTTATGGGATTGCATCGGTCATCCATGCACGGAACTTGGGAGGGATTGATCCGTGACTCATCAACTCATTTCACCATACAATGCTCAACGATCCTTTCTGAGGGGTATAACATCGTACCCTTTCAAAAATGTTGTCAAAATGGAAATCTCAACTACGCAAAACGTTTTAAAAAATGTGAATTATTTGTTAACTCCTTCATATCATCGAATTCCACGAAGCGTATGTTGCGACTGACAGTCGAGTTTTGATTAAAATACGACTTTGATTCCGTGCGTACAAACCTTTATAAATCAGGAATATATTTTTCATTCTAAAAACAGATTTTCAGTTTGTTTTGAAACTCGCTCATTCATTTCATTAAAAACCTTTTAATCTGCATGAATAAGATGAAGATGAGGAAATCTTTCCATATATAAAAATATTACTGATTAAATACAATTCACACAATTTATTACTATACCATAATGTACACGCAAACAATAACGATTAAAACTTCACCGCAAGACAGACTTAAAATATTTACATTTGAGAGTCATAGGTGGAAAAGCCAAAAGATTTCGTTAAACTCATTATCATGTTCACTAACGTAATTCACCATATAGTTCCACTCCTCTACCAACGTTTGGTCGACCTCCTGCCCCACCACCACTTTGGAGTTATTCAAGCGTTCTGTTAATCTCGCTATCGACATGGTCCGCTGGCTGATCCCGCCCTCACTACGCAACGCAACCCTTAAATTCATTTCATCCTCCCTCGTAAGACTCCCTCGTTGCTGTGTGCTCTCAGACGTGGAGTTCTGATGACTGCATCATCATGGACCGTCCGCACTCAACACTAATTCATACCTTCCTCTCTTTTCATAAATCATTTTCCCATTCTTTCTTCGTCCACACGAAATCACAGCGTTAGATCCGGATTCCAAAATTCCATCTTTCCATCCCCTCTGGGCGTCTCCCTTCGCCGAATCATCTCCTTATTCAATCCTCTGACCACCGGGATTCTAACTTCCCAGGGATTTCATTCCCTTGGACCTTTCTCCTTTACATACCCTCTTCAGATTCTTCCTAAATTAAGCTCTAAGCAATTAAGCTTCTATTACTACTTCTATTTCTTTCTTTAAAACGTTTATTTTATTTTAGTTCTGTTATTACCAGATTGTTGTTTATTATTTCAGAAATTATTTATTTATTTTTTTATTGTTTACTATGTTAGCAGAAAGATCATTTATTTATTGAATATAAGGTCAGTCATTGCAAAAAAACATGTCGTGTTGTTTTTGGCTGCTTAATGAAAAAATAAGTGTACTTGGTGACTAATGGCAGTAATCAACCAAATTTTTGGCATACATGCACGTTAGGCGAACTCTTCCCGAACAATGCTATTAGGGGGATAGGGATGGTGCGTCGGCTAACGTATTGGCTTCCCACCCAGAGGGTACGGGCTCGAATCTCAGAGGCGGAAGATATTTTTGAGTGGTATCCCGATCCCTACTTGAGGTGCTATGTTGAGGGCACTTGGATTGAGTACGCCGTCCGTCAGATGGGACGTTAAAACTGAGGACCCCTTGGCGCCTTTCGTTAAGAGTAGACTAATGCCGACGTCGGGTTTCTCTCCAACACTCAACTTTTCCTGTCCATCCTTAATGGTGCAAATGACCTCAGCTGTCGGTCGCCTCCCCTAAATAATACTACTACTACAAAGCTATGAAATGCATGCGGGGAGAGAAGTAAGTGCGAGGCTAGTTCATTTTCCACGTATTACTACAGGTATTAACCAGTAAAATGAACCACCCTGATTTTGAGAAGGGGTCATCCATTGGCTTCGCCCGGGATTGAATATCAAGTACCTACGGTTATAACCCTGACTCTGTACCCACTAGTTTTCCACTCTTGACCTATAAATTCGGTAAATTATTTCGGTTAATATATTAATTACAGTCTGAGCCGTGCATTCATTAAATAGCCATGAGAACACCTTGAGGTCCAAACGGGAGGAAAAATGAATTACGAAAGATATCTCCGGGTGAATAGTCCTACGAGGGACGAATAGTTTTCCAGCCAAAGAGCCCGAGACTAAATGGGGTCGACCACTGATTGGCTGCGTGGAGGGAAGTGAAAATTCATGAAACATCACCTAGTCGGGTTAGTGGATGGGGAATGGGACATATAATGGATAGTGTGTCTTTTTATCATCAGACAATCCGAAATACCACACGAGTTATACCGTCTCATCGTTCTTCCAGGCAACAACTTTTCACTTCCTTTGTTTTGACATTGCCACCTCGTTACAGTCCGTGCACGTCGATGTTTTTTTCAAGGTTGGCCAATTGACCTAGTGACCACGAAGTGTTTTTAGTCTTCGATCCAACATTTGCTCCACTAAAACTAGTTGATCTATCTTTTTATCTATATATATATATATATATATATATATATATAACCTCTCCACAAACGAACGTCATGCCCTTAAAACCCTACAGGCCAATTCCAACATCGTGATTACCACCGCCGATAAAGGCTCCTCAGTCGTAATTTTAAACACCCAAGACTATATTTCCACAGCCTTCAGTCACCTCAACAACACATCCACCTATACCACTCTCACCAACAACCCTACTCCAACCTTCCAAAAAGAAATTCGGTCTCTTCTCCTCCAATTTGGACCAGAAGAAGGCCTCACCTCCCAAGACATATCCCTACTCTCACCCCCAAACCCCAGAATACCCCAGTTTTATCTCCTCCTAAAAATACACAAACCCAACATCCCCTGTTGCCCTATAGTTTCTAGTTTCAACTCTCCCACCGAAAAAATCTCCGCATTCCTTGACCACCACCTACAACCTATCGTACACTCATTGCCCTCCTTCACGAAAGACACGTATCACTTCCTCCACCGTTTAAACTCTGTCTCCATTCCCTCCACCTCCAACCTGCTTATGGCCACCATCGACGTCACCTCCCTCTACACTTCTATTCCCCATGCAGAAGGCCTATCCTCCCTCCGACACTATCTTTCTCTACGCCCCCCACCCCAGTGCCCCTCGACCGAATTTCTCCTCAATCTTGCCACTGTCGTCCTGACCAAAAATGCATTCTCTTTCCAAAACTGTTTTTACCTCCAAACGAAAGGCTCAGCGATGGGAACGAGGATGGCGCCATCGTACGCCAATCTCTTCATGGGCCACCTTGAAGAGAATTTCCTTTCACAGCAACCCTTCCAACCTCTTTTCTGGGTCCGCTACATTGACGACATTTTTATGCTCTGGACACACGGCTCTGAGTCTCTTGACAATTTCTTATCGGCCTTAAATTCTTCTTTGACTGTTAAATTCACTTCTTCCATTTCAGACTCCACCATCACCTTTCTTGACACAGACATCTCAATTCATAATAACAAATTCACCACTTCAGTACACATCAAAGCCACTAATCATCAACAATATTTACACTATACTAGTAGTCATCCTTCTCACACCAAACGCTTAATTCCCAACTCTCTCTCTATCCGCAGACATCGGATTTGCAACACCACAGCTACCCTCAACAAATATCTCCACAATCTACACCATGCACTCCACAAACGCGGTTACCCAGAAAAGCTCCTACAGGATAAAATCTACCGCTCCACCCGACCACACACACCACAGAATAACAACCCCACATCTGACGCTGGACTCAACCTTTGCACAACCTATTTCCCCGGATCCCACAGACTAAAAACCCTTCTCAAAGAACTTTATCCTATATTACATGACAATGACGCGACCACATCCTTACTGCCCCAATGCCCCTCTGTCGCTTACAGACGACCAGCCAATCTCAGAAACCTTCTGAGATCCACCAACCCTTTGGCACCCCGCCCTGACAAATTTCCACATATTTCCCCTACCTGCAATCGCCCCCGATGTAAAACATGTCTGCTGATCAGATCTGCTCCCCTATCCCCACATCCCCTCATTGTCCCTTCACCCCGTTCCCACGCTAATTGCCTCTCGAAAAATATTATCTATCTTTTGTCGTGCAAACAATGCACTTCATTCTACATAGGCGAATGCATTACCCCCTTATCCATTCGAATGAACAATCACCGCTACTCCTGAAATTCTGCTTCACTCTCTTTTCTTCCTATCCCTTTACACGCAAGTTCACACAACTTATCATTTGACGAATGCTTTTCCCTAACAGTTCTAGAATCCCTATCCGATTCAGCCACCAACATAGAGGGGAGAACTCGCGAATCCGCATACATCCTATATTTCCGATCCTTTAAAATTTCCCACCCTTAACCGCCATCTTTAATTTCCTTCCCAACATTCCCTAAACCTTCCGCCCCCTTACCCTCCCCAGGCACTCTTCCCTCAAGACCTCTCAGTCTGACCTGAAGAAGGCCTCGGAGTAGGCCGAAAGCTCAAATCATCTACAGTGTGAGTGTCCTTTTACGTGTTATCTGTTTTATTCTGTGTTATATTTTGCCGTCCAAAAGTTTATATAAGAAATCATCTATATATATATATATATACATATATATATATATAGATTTTTAAAACATAGAAACACAAAGAAAGGACACTCACATATGTAGTTTTGATGTCTCGAAGGCACGACCGTCGTCATCAAAATCATCAAGTTTTGAGATAAGGAAAAATGCACAGGGGGCCAAATCCGTTGAATATGATGGCTGAGGCATAATCGTGAGGTTATTTTTGACCAAAAAATATTGCTCATGCAACGGTTCTTCTGGTCAAAATTAAGCAGTTTTGAAACGAACCAAGTTGGCACTCGTCTCGTGCCCAAAACATCCAAAAAAATTGTATGGCACGAACCAACCTATATGTTAACATCTTCAGCAACTTTTACAATAGTGTTTCGATGATTTTTCAATGCAATTTTATTCACTGCTTCCACGTTTTCATCTGTTGTTGACGTGCTGGAGCGTCCAGAGAGAGGTTCGTCATTGGCATCTTCGCGGCCAGTTTGGAAGAGTTTGTGCCACTTAACAACATTTTTTTGCTCAGAATAGACTCACCGTACGCCGTTGTCATCACTTCAAGTGTTGTGGAGCATTGATTTTCATTTTTTACATAAAATTTGATGCAAATTCTTTGATCCTTTTTTTATAGCAAAAAATCGCCGAGCACACGAAAACACGGCTAACGTTTGTATCTATCAATAACAAATAAACATGCAATCTTTTTGAAACTGTAAACATGTTTAGGACACTATTACCAACACAACAAAAATAATCTAAAATCGAATGTTTGTTACCCGCGAAATTCGAAAAGTCACCTTACTTTTTGAACACACCTCATAATATAAAAACTTATGTGGAAGTCTCACGGATGAGAATGATAGTGGAAATCAAATTATCACTAGCGAACAAAAACAAAAGCACTGGAATACACAAAAAAGAAAAGAAATATATTTTCGAATTTTCGGTGGTCACACCACCTTCCTCAAGGAAGAGAAGGAAGGCACCGAGGAAAATGTTATAACAGAAGGGGCCAGAGACCCTGGATGGAAGATGAAGTTGGGGAAAGGTTTGCACTTTGGCTCATATTCAACATGAATTCCTATTACTCAATCATTCTTACAATTAGTAATAATTTTTTGCTAACATGTCAAACTCAAGTGAAGACGAAATATTACCAAAACTCACGGAAAACGTATTTGTGTCACAATTTATCCTAGAAAGAGAGGTGCTTCCCTTCCGTAATTCGAATGCACAATCGCAATTAAGTGATAATTAAATTAACCAAACTAACCGTGTTGATTAATTTGATTTGTTACATAGTAATAAAAGCAACAATTATATCGGAAAGAAATCAGTTGCGGAAGTAATGCGAAATAAAATACTCTATTGTTTTTTAATTAAAAAACCGCCCAGTGCTCTAAAAGACTGGTGACCCAATCCACATGCCTTTGTAGTGGCTAGCGGAGTTACATGCAGTTATGGATGCGAATAAATGGTGTCCTGATAACATTCATTTTATGAGTACCGGTCTTTTAATAGCCAAAGGATTCGTTTTGATAGACCAATTTTTCCCTACCTCTATAATTTATATGAAAGATAATTTATCGATGGCCCCACCTCCGCCCTGGGGACGACCTGATTCATTGCTGAGATGAAACAGCGAAGTAAAATAAATGTCGTCCATTCAATCAGCATTGGAGGAGAATTTTGTTTTAAAATTAAAAATGTATTTCCAACAAAGCAACTCTCATTTATATATTGTGCCTATTAAAATAGTCCCCCAAGAGTTTTGAGTTTCCCCGTGATTTTCAGCATGTTATTTAAATAATCGAATAGATCTTGCAGGAGAGCACGGGCTACCTTGACAAAGAAATTTATTAGAAGACATGAAATTTATCCATTACTTTTCCACAGATAAAGTTGCCACATAATCCCACACTCCCGAACTTTTCTATTGGTGAAAAGGACTGGTTAAATTAGAGAAGAAAGATATTAACTTTGTCCGCGATAAATCCCTAGGATAATTTTGTCCATCCTCCAAAATTTATTCCTAGAATCCTCTTAGTGAAGAGTAATTATTCGCAGAAGCCTCTCCCTCTAACGGCCCACTCTTCCTTTCCTGCAATTCAGGTCACCCTTTGGTGTTTCCCTCAGCTGCAAGCACCACATATGGATGGGGATGCTCTGAAATTTCAACAGTGCCTTCTTCATGGCAACGGCCCCTCTGGAACCCTTTGATCCCTTCTCCTCGGTGGAAAGAAGGTCCGTCCCCAGGGATATCCGTAAAACACACACAAAATGTTAAAACGGCATAGCGAAAGCGTAACTTAAAGAGGGAATGTTTTACCAGGCACCCGAAATGAAAAACTGTCAGCCAACTTTGGAAAATTTAACCTCTGTGAAAAGGAATAAGATATATATTGAGAAATTAAAAAAAAAGCCCTTCACCAAAACTTAAAAATTAGAACTCCAACACACCATAAACTTCCCACAATATTAGGAAATACTCTACTCCACACATTACTTCCAAATTAGCCCTCAAAAAATGAATTGATAACCAAGAGGGAAAAATTAAAAAAACTAAAGAGTGTCAAAAACGTATCGTAGAATTGAAGGATAAGAGCATATGTAAGAGAAATCCCAAAACCGGCCAAAAAATAACGGAGTGTATAAGGTCAATGCTCCGAAACCTCCACATGTCCCTCGCAAAAACTACTTTGTTCATAGGTGGGCAAAGAGAGGTCTTATAACACTCAGAGGTCACTTCATTCATGTATGGAGATACTCTGTAGTTGTCGAGGTGCCCACTTAAGAGGACTTCGAGTGTTATGAAAGAGACAGAAGGAACATAAAAACTAAAGGGAAATTCGGAACTTCCGCAGCGTAAAAATTATTCAGCTTGACCATCGATGGTTCCTCGTTCGATTCCTGGTCAAGCTAAATGCTTTTTACACTGAGAAATTTCTCCATTACGGTGCACGTTGGCGGAAGATCCTGATAAAGAAACATTTTGTCGCTTCTCCCGAGGATCTTTGAAACTGAAAAAAGAAAATATCAGTTAATGCGTTTACTAAACCTTTGTTTTACTTTTTCTGTCTCGAGTCGCGCAAGGGAAAAGAGAATCATCTTGTTGTTCGTCAGATCATCTCTTTAATTTGTCAGCATCGTCTAATCGATCCTATTGGTTATGTAGGCAGGACTTTCCCTGTCGCCAGTAAAAATATTTATTAATTAAATTTTCTGCATATTTCATCTAGATATAAGTATTCATATCCAATAGGTCTCCAATGAAGATATTTTTAATTAAAACAGTGAGGCTTATATTCATTCTTAACAGTGTTTTTTTGGAATGAGGAAACTATTTTTTATATATTTTGCTTCGTTTCTTGGGATGGATCAGATGAAGCTTTGAGAAAATATGTATTCCATGTGTAACCTACCAAAAAATTACATTCATTTCGTAATATGCCAAGTAAAAAGATTGACTTTTCTTTGACCACCTTTTGTTACACCAAATGTGCTGCAATTTATCAATAAGAGAATCGAATGGCGGGAAGATGACCCAAAATCTCATTCAGAAAGTTAAGAGGGATTATAAAGCACGGTTTAAGGAATAATCAATGCAAATATGATGGAAGGCTTAATAAATGAAGGTCAAATCACAAGTAAATCGGCATCAAAATTAATAGTCTTAATTCAAAATATAATGTAAAATAATTTTTTATAAATTCTTGAATCCGACGCTGAACCAAAAAGAGTTTTTGAACTAGATCGAGTGCAACGAATTGTGTAAAGTTTTTATGAACAAGGTCACGGCACTATTGGAAGAATTGGAGCGGGATTAACTAGTTGACCGTAGGCTTAAATACAGATTATATTTCCATTTAAGGCGTACATTTAAGGCAGACACATTGTACATTTACTTATCTGAAGATGTTAAAGAAATATTACAGCCCTGACTTTCTATGGTAGATCAGATAAACAAAAAAAATCGGGGAGATTTATTGTAGATCGGATGTCGTTGTTTCCTCTTACTAATAGAGATCAAAATAAATATGACAGCAATGGCGTAGGAGTTAGGTAGAATTGGCACTGTATATATTTGTCAATATCCTGTATGTATTTTATTTAATAGTCCCATCGTTAAAAAGTGATTCCCGCGCGATTTTAATATATCCTGTTATTGAATATTCTCGCGTGGTAAGTACATTCTTTCTTTTGATTAACTTTTTTACAGCGAATGATCGAACTGTTTTTGTGTAGAGTGGTCAATATTATGATTATGCATGGAGGGATGGTAACCTAGCACTAGCCGCCGTATGCCCATTACGGCGGCTTGCAATATATTATGTAGATGAGATGTAGATGATTTCACATTATATTTTGAGCAAATACAGAAGGTAAAATTTGCTAATTTCCTGTGAGGTACCCCGAATATTAGAACGATATGAAAAGATTAAACGGTGTCCTGTATGAAATATTAGCATGTAGATAGCATTCTTACCCAAAAGGTTTTGAATTGAAAAAATATAATATAATACAAAACATAACGTTACTAGAGATCATTATTTCCACCATTTCTCCATCCGGTTTGAGAAAATATATCGTATATCTATTAATTTGGAAATGGAGAAACTATAGTTCACTATTTACGTGCATTCCTGTAAAGACTTAGATAAGTAGAGATTTTGGTGAATTGAAAAAATGTGATGAAATAATTACTTTGGAAATAAATGCTTCACCGTTTTTGCTATTCGTGTAAGTACATATTTAAATCAAAGTATAAATATATAATTATTAGTAATTATGAGAGAGTTGTTCTTTTAAAAGTAACAGCTCTGAAACTGAAGCTAAAGGGGTACCACAATCTAGCAAATTTATTTCTTCTATGTCTCCTCTCAGATCCAGTAGCAAAACATTTTGGGAGAGAACATAAAGCCTTCATCATACGTCTCAGCCAACTCACACAATCATTCTTATTTACTGACTTAGCCCTTATCCATAGAAGTAATTAAAAAAAGTCCCGTTTGGTGGTAGTATGGAAAATAAACAGGCAGGGTCAAAACTGGAGCGATTCCCTTAGGCTCCAGGCGTCCTCGATCTGAAACTCTGCTCGCCCAAGCGTGTAATCCCACCTTCCTTCAATAATTTTTCCTGACTACGATCGCAAACACACCCGCATACTGCATGGCGATTTCGCATCCTCATCACGGACCGTCGATGGCCCCTCCTCTCCAACCGCCCCCGAGATTCCGTCCGCATCATCGCTGGACCCTTTCTCTCCTTCATCATAAACATCGCCATTCCCTCTGGTCGTCTGCCCCAGCGCCGATCCCCCTCTGCCTCCGCCACGCAGAACCGCGCCCACGTTTCCCACCACTTCTGTTCTCTCTCCTCCTCTCCACTCGACCATTTAAATACTCCCCCATTTCCCGCAGTCATCCCCCCTTTCACCGGACGCCCTCCCTGGCGTACGGCATTCCCCCCTGCAGCGTGGGGGAGACGGCAATCATTCCGGGTCCACGCGAATATTTCCGTCTAAACATCACATCTGGGAAAAACCATTTGCGAGCCGCTGCGACGGTGCGCGGCAGTGGGTGTCATTAGGCAACCCATTAGTATGTAATGGCGCATTAAATCAGGGTGTTCACAAAGAAGGTGATTAAAACAATACTCGCACAAAGAACTACCTTTCCGGAGCAAAAATATTTGTTTATACGGTACGACAACAGAAATAATACATTATCTCCTGCGAAACATCTCTGAACTGTCCCAGAATTTTATACTTGCCATACGGATATAGCCGGGGATCGGGATGGTGCGGTGGCTAATGTACTTGCTTCCCACCTCTAGAGAGCCCGGGTTCGAATCCCGAAGGCGGCAAATATTTTTCAGTGGTATTCCAATCCCCTTGTGGAGGGCACTTTGAGTTTGTACGCCGTCCGACGGATGGGAAGCCGTGTTTCTCTTCGCCCTATCGTCTTTAACATCCATCCCTAATGGCGCAAATGACCTCACCTGCAGGTCGCCTCCCCTAAAAACTAAAAACAACTGCGGGGGTGTATCCTCTCTGCCTAAAAGCACCGCTCTGATTGAGTAGTGAAACTTGGAGTAGCGAAATAATCAGCAACGGATGCTGAAGGAGTTAAACAAAGTCTACAATTTTAATGCTACTACATCTTCACGAAACTTTCCGAGGAATCACCCTTTTTCGTCGGTTATTAAATCCAATACCTTATTCCTTTTTTTTTAATCTTACATTTAGTATGTGCATTTAAAGCCGATTACTGTGCATGACAAAGAATCATTAGGTTTAAACGTAGCATACTGGTAATCTTGCCATACAAATCCGACATAAAATATCGAAACTTAAAGTGGGGTTTCTTATGCGAAGAAAACTTGAAACAACGTTCAGAATACTCAGGTGGAATCCCAATATTAAACGCGACTCTTCGTTTATTTACAAATTAAAACGCTCTAGCATCACCCTATTATAAAGGAATATGCATTATTTACATATAAAATGCTGAATACTTCATTGCTGCAAATTGTTTCGTGAACTGTATGCGTGAGAATATGTCATTGAATGGAAAATTTCTCGGTGTCTGTAGTAGGTCACCATGAAACTACTCACTTCAAAGTTTCTCGCTAAGGTAATTTGCAAGTGAAAAGATGGAATGAGATAAAAGGAAACAAATGCATTTTCATGGGATGATTTATTAAGCTTCATTGAATGAAAGTGTGAACTTATCCAGATTATTTAACGCTCTTCTTATCCGATTGTTTACGCTCGAATACTCAAATGGATTATTTGGATAATAGAGATTCTTATATCAAATATTCGAATATACCCGGATGTTCGAACATTAAGATCCATATACTCTGATCCTAAAAATAACTGCTACAAAGGAAAGTGGTATCACCAAGAGAGGCTTTCTCCTTATGCACGAGGCTTGTCGAAAAAGGAACCGACCTGGGATTTTCAGAAGTGGCGGTTGGACGGCAGGACTGTGCGCAATGGAGACGGAGACAGCTAAAAAAGCCTCGTATTATATGGACCATAGACAGAACTGTTTGTTAATATCATTTTTTGTGTCAGTATCCTGCGTATGGCATGCTATATTTATATTTATTCTGAGATGCATAAAAGTCTTTTAAAAAATAAATAGATCCTTTCAATGGGAAAGAACCCTTGAAAATGTGACAAGCAGTGGTGACGAAACGTCTGGCTTCGCCCTTAATCTAGAAAATCTACCCTTCATGCGGCTTTTTATTTACACCTTCGTATCGTAATAGTATGGCAACGACGCGTGATGAATGTGTGCAACGGGATATTTCAAAAGTAGCCGAAATTTCCGTGCGAATGCCACGACCACTAATGGCAGTGCTGGCGAACAGTTTGAGGTGAGATATATTTTACTGTGGTAAAGTGTGCAGTGGGATTATGCGACAGTAGAGTGGCCATGTTTTCGATGAAGGTAGAAAGTGAAAATGTTACAGCGTAACATTTTCAGGACCTGAAGATGTTACGATGTAACAAGGTCTAGGTCGTAATGAAAAAAATTCTATGTGGACAAGCGTCTTCCTTCATCATGAAGAATTTTCCACCGTGTTCCGGCTGAAACTGTGTTATAAATACCGTGTATATACTAATACTGTGTCATTAATATAAACCTTGACATAAGTATTAGTTTGGGATACACTCGATGGTGATCAGGTTTGACAGCGTGGAAATTCATTTTCGAATGAAATGATAATATTAAGCAATCTCCACAAAACAGGTTTCGTGGAAATGCATGTTGTTCTTCTTTCACTTATTATTGTTTTGGACACAAGAAACAAAAATAAACTAAACGTTCACATCGACTCGAAAATTATCAGAAGTTTCCGATGATTTAAAAAACTAAAAATTTCGTTGACATATCGTAATTGATTTTTTTCGAGGGAAAAAAAGTTCCCGATGCAGCTGTAGTGCAATAAAAATCTACCATGTTGATGATGATCTACCAAAATCTACCTGATTTGTGGATTTCATACACATGAGCTTATCTCTATGATTATTATTTGGTGGGCGAACACTAAGTTACCAGCCATTTTTGATTGAAGCGGTGTAACAACTGATGGGAATGTTAGAATCCTTTCTAAAGAAATCGGATCAAAAAATTTAGATCCTAGACCCAGTTCCGGTGGTCGTATCCTGATCTTTGACTCAATAATTAGGAGTATCCGAGTGTGAGTAAAGCGGAAGAATTTAAGAGACCTGATATTCTGAAATCAACAAATCCGGATAATATTTATGCACTGCTGTTTGAGAGAAATTCAATGTAATGGCTAAATAACTGACAACAAAAAGATTTTCATGATTAAATCCGTCCCTATGAATGTTAGTATTTATGCAATAAAAGCAAAGTGAGTTGGAACTATCAAATAAGTTTCCAAGACCCAAAATATGATAATTTCACGGAATTATCACATCTTGTACACTTCAAATATTTCCTAAATAGCTAATGTACAGAAGTTGTAAATATTTAAAGAATTTCAACCTAAAAATATTGTAAATATGTATATATATATATATATACTGAAGAAGGCCTCGGAGTAGGGCGAAAGCTTAAATCATCTACAGTGTGAGTGTCCTTTTACGTGTTATCTGTTTTATTCTGTGTTCTATTGTGCCGTCCAAAAGTTATAAATAAATATATATATATATATTATGTGTTTGATGTTATGCCCTTTAGTCTTTTTATGACTTTTAAATAGGAGACTTTTGAGATGTAGCTGTTGAGGTGAATGGAAATGTAAAATTGAGAGACATTAAATAAACGAGGAAATACTAGAAATAACGGAGGAGGAGAGAGTCATTAGAAATACTATATAAAGGATGCGCTGAAATTGATTTTCAGCGAATTTTGAGCGATGAGCTAATGTTCAAAGCTAAAATAAAGAAAAGAATTTTAATCCGGCAGGTAAGGGGTTTTTAATATGGACGTAGGGAATGAAGGTAAAAGTATGCAGAATCGAAGAAGGTTTTATTTTAGTTTAGGGTGTCAATATTTGCGTGCAGTTGAGGCTTAGGAATGCCGCGGTCGGCGTGGACACCTAAACTCTACCGTAAGTGTTTCCACTATCATGAAAATGACACCTGCTCCTCTATCTTCACTGAAGCCCTCATGCCATGTAAAAAAAATAATTCTAATATCCAACCCCCGCAACTCGTCGTGATAACTCCAATCCTCATCACCCTACCCCCGAAAAATCATGCATCCAAAAAAATGTCGGTTCATTCCAACATTGCGAAAATTAAATAGGATGGTGGAAGGGGTTCGACTCAGATCTGAACTTGACTCGCTAAGCAATTTTCATAGATAGTCATATTACATGGTGTATCTGATGATATAAAAAAGGAGCAGAGGGAGAATAGGAGGGAAAGAATCCAATCTAATTTGATATGAAATCCTATTTTCATCAAAAATACGAAATCAGGAGAAGTTTCGAGCCATCTTAGTGTTATGGGAGCGGAGAGTGAGTTAAATATTGATTTCAAATTTTAGATGTAACTAAAAGAGACGTGTACGATACAAAAAAACATCCATCACCGCTCATTTTTGGCCTACTTAGTCACCTTCAGATCCCTCGCTAATTACTCGATCGTAGAATAAAATTTCGGGCCAGATTTGTCCCCAAAACCTCATGACCTTGCACCCATCTCTTGAGTCAGAGGATCAAGTTGAAACAGGAGACCTATGGATGTTCGGAAAAAGATTTACTGTGGTAAAAAATCATTCGTCGTTCTTGCTCATATAGGTCGCGTTATTACGTGTACAAAGCTCCACTTTCACATGCTCCACCAGTCAAAAAGCTTTCCATTCTACCTTCTAATGCATAGCTTTGATTTAAAATGCTCTCTATTCGAGGCAAAGTATACTTCCTACGCAGTGATCTATTCCGAAAAATATATTAACATTCATTTCCCGCGCACAGGGAGAGAGAAATTTGGGTCAAACCTTTCGTCGCTAGGACGTGCCTTCCATGATTCAACAGAATTTTCGGTTGCAACTTAAAGTTGCAAATCAATTCACAAAACACTAGCATTTACTTATTTTCATTCACTTACAATGTGGATAATTACAATTATATTATCCTTCAAAAATTCTTTTTTGTACTTTTTCAAATGCTAGCGAATACTTTAATGATGCATTTGTGATTATTTACGATTCACGCCAACGTTTTCAACATATATATATATATATATATATATATATATATATATATATATATATAGTTTATTTATAATGGCTAAAAATTCTTAATACACCCGAATAACCCGCAGTAAAATTAACAATGAAGTTTTAAGGAAGAGAGTCTTCAACCAAATTAACAAATTTCTTTCAGAAGAGATTTATTAGAGCATAATTTTTGTATATTAATGGAATTACATTTAATACTGTAAAAACAGAACTGCGCATAATATGACAATGGATAAAAAATTCCTTTACACTTTGACAAAATGCATGTTTTTCATACGTGGAAAGAAAAATATCAGTAAGATACTATATATGGCTGGCCAAGGCTGCCAAATCTGTGCCTAATTTAAAGAATGACCTTCTTGGCGTAAGGTATTTGAAATGCCTAAAAAACTAGCCAGTGTATGTCCCAAAGACTTATGTTTTAATATAATATTCCCTTTTGTTCCTCTTAAAGGCTATAGTGGAAGGGATTGGGTGTTACGCTGACCCCTAGAGCTGACGAAAGGTCTAATCCTTAGTAAGGCGGATGAAAGGTCGTCTGACCCCATTGGGGCAGCCATTTGTCACGTTAAAACATTACTGGGAAAAGAAACGGGAAACCACCCTAATTATCATCCCCATGATAAATATGAATGACCACTTATAGAAAATTAATCCTGGCAATCATGGGACTCGGCTCAGTGGGCTTGGTGTTTGGCCGGTAGTATGGTTGGCAAACCCTGAATTCTCGCACAATCGAGCTGTAAGCAAAATAATAGAAAATCAATAAGGGTAGTCCAACGATTAGGATGGGGGCATGAAATTTTAGAATAATGATGAGGAAAGGGAAGCTAGTGCATTCCGGAGAATAATGGAGAAAGGAGGCATACATTAAATTTAAGGTATGTGTGAGGTGAGACGAAGAAACAGCAACTACTACGGCGATAGTTGCAGGATAAATTTTATCGAGGGGATGAAAGTAAACGTGGGCTGACCATTGCAAGGTACTGACAACTAGAGAAAAAAGCAGAAAATGTAGTTATAGTGGTGAAAGATTAAATTCTATTGGCAGAGATAACATAGAACCTGACCAATGATTCTGAAGAGAAATCAGTCGAGTTCTGCACAACAAGGTGCCTGAAAATAAACAACACCTTATTCAAACAATATCACAAGCTTAGATAAACTTTCAGGAGAAAGAAGAAAGCATCAGATAAATTATGACATGGTTTGATATTGATTTAAAAGTAGCTTCATTGACTCAGAAAACTTACCAAATGGAAACTTACTCCCAAGGGTTGGATAATTCCACTGAAATTAAGAGAAGTTTCAACGACGATCATGTCGATACAAAATATGCGGATCAATGAAAATGTCATTTAGTTTTTTAAACCTAAGAGTGGGTTATCCTTTAGACTCTCTTGAAAAGCCGAAATGCGATCGACTTCGAGAAAGGGTGCGCTTGCATCACGTAAACGCCAGAAGCAAAAACAAATGAGAGCATTTTATCATGACGTAACCCATCGTGTATTTGAAGACAAATTTCGCACGGAAAAGGGATGACTTTTCCTGGGAAGGGTGATAACTACACCTCACATCTTATTACTTCAAGAGAAATGATCACTGCGCTGAAATATATAGGTCGCAGATATATTGCATCTGAAAAAACTTCTATCCAGCAGATATAAGGAGTTTTTGCTATTTTGTCCTTGGGAAATGAGCTCCAAAAGATAAAACGCAGTGGATCTCATTTTAAGAAGTTCTTCTTTTTTACCGTGCTAAATATACGAGGATAGGCTGAAAAGCAATACACTCATGCTTGTAGAGTGCAAACAAATAAAAATAGCAAGATTGGGCAAAAAGTACATGAAAGTACGATTTTTAAGTTTCAAAATCATGTATTTATTTTTCAACAAAGTCACTGTTAAGGCTAACACATTTTTTCATTCCATCACTGAAAAACTCATCCGACTTTTCTCGAATCCAGGACTTGACAGCTGCCTTCGCCTCATCATCCGAGGTGTGATGATTACCCTTAAGGTGTCTCTTGAGGTAAAAAATAAAAATCGCAAGGTGCAAGATCGGGGGAATAAGCAGCATTCCAATCGACGCTGTTTGAACTCGTTTGTGAGACGGCGTGGCACCCCTCGTGCACAGATTTTACGGTTTCCCAATTGTTAAATAATGAAGCCTACACGTTCCTTGGATATTCCAATATGGTTTGCGATACACTTTTGAGTGATTTGCCGGTCATTTTGAACCAAATCTTCGACGAGTATACGATGTTTATCGTCTGTGGCATTGATCGGACGTCCGCTGCGTGTTTCATCAACAATTTTGGCTTTTCCAGGCTCCCAACCACGAAATTATAGTACCCATCGATTTAAAGTAGACCTACCAACAGCATCGTCACCATAACCACTCTTTAAACGACGATTATTCTTAGTCGGAGTCACTTTTTCAGCAGTTGAAAATTCGATGACAGCACGCTGTTTAACTCGCGTTGACAGCACTCACCAGGATATGTCTCCATACTTCCGCATCTCAAAAATACACTGGATGAAAGAAATGAACTCAAACCTGCGCATGCGTATTGTGGGAGGACGTTACCAGGAGTCCTTCTGAAGGTCATTTCCTTTGTGGTCTACAGGCATGTGTGTATTAGTTTTCAGCCTACCCCCTTTAGTATGAAATCAAATATATTTTTTCGACTTCATTTCACGAAAGGACAATGAGAGAAGGTACTATTGAAGTTCTTGAATGAATTGATTACATCGGGGCATGACAAAATAAGTTACAGCAGAAAATTGTTTTTTTCCGCCATTGCAACTGTTTGGAAATTCGTGAAATGTCCATCCGTGCATTTTGCCAATTTGACGGTATGAGTTACCTCTCGCCGGTTCAAAACGGAGCTAGAAATTAATAATTCCAATTGAAGTGGTTAACGTTTTCTTTTCTATTTTTTTTAAATTTCGTCGAGAGGCTCCATGATTCACTCTGTCATGTCTACATTTGAATTCCGAAAATTCTGAGTAGGGAACAATATTCAAAAAGGTAATCAAAATGAAGTCGAGGTTGGAAAAATATATTTTTTTCACTTGAAAGGAAATAATATCCACATGAATGATAATTGAAACAGAATGATCGGAGAGAGAAGTGCGTGTATTTTTTTAGTGTTTTTATTTTATATTTATATTTGCAAAAGACACAAACAAGTTCCCATTAAGGTTTCGTAAAAAAATGAATATTCTAAATACAGAGGCACCTACCGGTAACGGAAGCGGTAGGTTAGTGAGTGGAGTGTTGACTACTGACCCGGGTTCGATTCCAGATGACACATCTGGGGACAGGGCAGCCAGAAATTGATACAACCTGAGTGAATTATAGGTAACTATATATGAAGGACACTCCAGGGAAACCGCCTACGCGACGTGTCAGAGATAGAAATTGTCACCATCCCAACCTGTTGTTTGAATTTCACACTCCGTGATTTAGCTGGGTTCCACCCGCTACTCGCAAAGCAAATATCGGATTGATTTTGATTATTTGCCGAAAGCGTGCTCCTTGAGATTGCGGAAAGACAATCAATCTATGGGTTGGTGTCATGGTTTTAGATCCTTGTTGTTTACTTAGTTTGATTAGGAGGTTTCTGAATGCGAAGAGTTTGAGAAATATATTTGGAATGGAGAAGCACTGGTGATATCGAACGAAGAGTGGAGGAGACGGCAGATTGGAAGGACATCCCTCCCCCTCTTTGTTAGACGGCCGCCAAAATTTCTGGCATGCACCGCCGGAACAAAGTTGCAAGCATGTGGCACCATCTGTTGATTGTTTATAGCAAACAAAATTTTTGGGCATTTTAGATGAGTTCTTGTTAACTGCGATGAAAATATCAATGGGAAATTTCCATATTAAAAGAAGATTTTGTAATGTTCCACAGATTTTTATTTCCCAGTACAACGCGTTTAACCGACTTGCGACATCATCAAGTACAAGTGACGCACACAGCTGTTAAATATATATACCCATCGGACAGAGGAGATGGGGGGAAAGTTGAAGGTGGGGAGGAGGCGCGTTTTCTTGAGCTTTAAATGTACTAATATGGACACCAAACAATTCCACGAAGTGAAACCTGAAAGTGCAAAGTATATCAAAGATAAATGCTAGCTTTCACTGGTTAGGCCTCATTTCGTATATGCTACAATTATATGGGATCCTTACGAAGTTGGATTGATTATCACGTGCAGTGTAGAGGAGCTACATTTGAAAAAAATGTGTAATGATAAACTTAGTAGCGCATCCAAAATATTAGAGCAGCAAGAAATCAGTCAATGGAGCGAAGGTTAAATTACAGTTTGATATTCTTGCATAAATCGGAAGGATGTCTCTATAGCAGTGATGTTGAAAATGTATCATTACCCCATCGTATTATGATAGGAGAGATGTCAATAAAATGAGAGAGATTAGGTGTAGAACATATAGATTTAAGGTGTAATATTTTCCACGAATGATACGGTCATATTCGGGTCCAAATTAGTCTGGCGTGTTAGATATTTATCTAACATCTTTTTTTCGGAAACCACTGAAGTTTTTTTGATTTAGTAGTCATTTGCCTGCCGGTGAATAAAGACGGCAATGCCCGCGAAAATTGTTGCTCCCGCCAGTTACAAAGTGGATACTTTGATTCGATTTTTGTGAGCAAAAGAATCATCAGCTGCCCAAATTCATCGGGAGTTGTGCCTAATTATGAACCCAAAGTAATGAGTCAAGGTAAGGTTGACAATGATATCGAGACTTCAAAGTTGGCCGCAAAAACTTTCATTGTGAATAATGGAGTGGAATGGCTAGTATTCAGACCGATGAAGTCGTCCAACATGTGACCCAAGAATGGCGATCTGATCGAACATCGGCGATTACTGCTCTGGGTGATGAATTTCCTCTTGTTGGACGCATTACTATTCACACTATTGTTACGGTAAAAACTATGCTCTCATAAATTTTGTGCAAGGTGGGTACCAAAAATGTTTACCAACAGCACAAAAACCAAATAGTCATGAGAGCAGACTTAAATTTTTATAAACTACCGAAAAACTACATTTTATTCGATTGTTTAGACTGATTTTAATTAATATTGATCAATATCAATGTCTACCCTGAGATAATTCTCGAAAAACAGGAGCCATGCGT
Source organism: Hetaerina titia (assembly GCA_037158775.1). Lineage (NCBI taxonomy): Eukaryota > Metazoa > Arthropoda > Insecta > Odonata > Calopterygidae > Hetaerina > Hetaerina titia. The sequence goes on along the minus strand of CM073770.1, from coordinate 100,285,707 downwards.
AAGAAATATACAATATAAATAAAAGTCTCTTGCAATATAATTTTATCATTAACGGCTCATTAACATGACCTCTTGATGGGTTTGATCGGTTCAACAAGGAAAATAGAATCTATGAATTCGTCAACTGTAAATGATTTTTATTACGTACATTTTCTAGGAATATTTTAGTTAGTCCCTTCATCCTCTTTCTTTTAAGAAAACAGCTTATTACAGATTATTAAACTTAAGTATTATTTTCTAAATATAAAATAAACGTACCTATGGTCGTCAAGTAATAAAAAACGAAATAGCCGAGACCGAAAACTTGATTGGCATTAGGTTTGTTTAAAGGGGGGATGTACAGATAAAGTGACAAGTAAGGGAAAAGATAGGGAACACACACACTAGGTCACTTGGGTGTGTTTGGGAAACAGTGACCGACGTATACCTCAATCACACACAAACAAGGCAATGTTAATAAATAATAAAACAAACTTACACCCCTCGATCAATAAGGTGTGTTAAGAAATAAAGAGTCACTCTCGTGAATCGCATTCACACAAACACACACTCACTCTCAGGGTTTGCAAGGATATCTCCTATACCAGGGACCCGCTGTACTCACTCAGGAATGAAATACAAATTGAAATTGAAATCAAAAAAGAAAAAAGACACCTCAGTTCACGTTCGTAATCACTCAATCATACGAGGGTTATACCTTTTTGAATCGTACTCACCCACTCGTTCAGAGTTTACAAGGATTCCTCCTATGCCAAAGAGGAATCCTTGTAAACCCTGAACGAGTGAGTGCTTGTGATTCACAAAGGTCCCTGTTTCCGAACACACCCGAGGGATTAAATAAATGAGTGAAATCGTGCGTACATCCGTTTTATAATTCTGTATTAAAATTTAAAAATAAACAACTTGATTTTTCCATTAGGCAAGTTGCAAAGCCAAGTTTTTTTTATTTTTTAAATTTAAATATGAAGATTTTTCACCAATTCACGCCAGAAAATGTTTATTTAATGTTGTATTAATCTGTGTGATTGATGGGTCTCTGGCATTGGAAGAAAGGTGCTTCCAATGCCAGAGACATTGCGTACATATACGCGCATACAAGTTCGCACATATATAAGTACATTATAAATAGATCGTTGGCAGCAATTATGAAATCGAAGAGAATACGGAGCATTAAGATATGAAGCAAGTCAAGTGCACGCAGGCGATATTAATTCCACACTCGATCACTTCATGTATTTAAAGGGACTTTTAGGGACTAAGGACTATCGGAATAAACTAGGATATCTTTAGGGATTGATCAAAAAATTAGGAGTCAAGTTCATTAAATAGGTTAGGGTCATCTTCTGAACTACCCTGAGACCTGGTCTCATGAAATCGTTCCAATTCCTGACATATCTCCAGGAGTCAATTTCTTTTTTAGTCGTCAATTCTCAACTAGGTCGTGGATTTACTGCGGTTACTTTAAACAAAGTAGGAAAACATCGTGTACACTCTCAACTGGAAATATAGTTTCCAAAGCTTCATGTGTCATTTAGTACATTAGGGAGCGTCTAGTGAATAAAAAATGTTGAAGTAGCAGGTTTAATCTTTCAAATACTTACACGTTGTCCTTACTCACGAGCTCATCTGAGGAAAAAATAAAGGGAGAATAAGTGATTGAACTAGCATGACATTAGGATTTATCAAACGGGAAATGCGACGAAAAGATAAAAGATCCACGGTATACTTCAGTAATTAGTCTCCATTTAGTCTATATGATAGAATATGGTATCTTCTTGAAGTCAGATTGATAGCCGATTTTGATCGTATTTAGATAAGAGGGGTTAGTGTTGTAAAACGTTGTCATGGTATTATACTGCGCAGCGTACCTATCTAAACTCGTATCTAAATTATTAGAGAACCTCAGCTAGAACTCACCCATAGAGTAAAGGTAGAATTATGGTTTGAAACTTTTGCATGATTTGGAAACAGGTCTTTTTGGTGATAATTATGATGTTAATCCTTGCCGTGGCACGGTATATAAGAAATAATCTGTATAGCCAACGGATTTACGTTTTAATTTAGCCGGCGAGCTCATAAATGTTCAGAACAACTTCAAACGACCGCGATATGGAAAAGCATACGTTTAACTAAGTAGCCTAGTACGTTATCTAACATTATTTCCTAGCTCTTCTTACTATTAGATCTCCTGGCAGGCGTCGAGGAGTATTTTGCACTAAAGTACCGTAATCGTGTGGCTGCTACTAATCTCATTTGCCTTATTTGAATTTTTCATCATAGTTATTTGCAAATAACATAAAAGAAACATTTAACTTTGATGCTTCAAGCCTTATGTGGAATTGACCTCTGCTACACAACTGGGCACTGGTTTTTAGGATATAATGAAAATGTAAAATGTAAAAAAACACCTTATTGATGAAATACAAAATAACGTAGTTATTAGCTGATATTGAAAATACGTATTATTTACTTTTTAAAAACAAAAAAGCGTCTAGGGTTGGGTAAAATTCAGGGGCAGGCCAAATCTGGGCACGGGATCTACATTCACATAATACCCCGCAAGCCGTCGCAAGGGCGTGCGTTAGGGGGTGGCTGGTCACCAGTCATTCTACATATTATATATTCATTCTATTTCTTCATTCATCTGGCAACCGGCGATCCACCAAAAACCGCGTGGAAAGGGGGTGACCGAACCCCAATCATGCAACATGCCTACATATATTGCGAGTGTTCCATTGTTAACATCTATTCCAGTGCCTAGACAAAGGGGACAAGAAAGTACGTTCAAATAGGGCAGACACGAATGCAATTCAGACTATTATTACCGGTTAGTATTCTACGCATTCCGAACGGACAAGTCATAAATACAATAGGCTTTATACATGTATACATCCAACTACACCCAACCTGGCACAAGAGCGTACGGCGGGGGGTGTTAGGACGCCTGATTTGGAGAGTTATGTGGAAATTTAATCTTGTATGCTCCTATTTTCGACATTATGTACCTATTATTTTCTTAGGTGTTCCCCATTTTATTGTTGTCGCGAACAGTGCGTGGGAAAAACGAATACTTGAATCTATCAGTTCGATAATCTAACTCCCTAATTTTGTGACATTTTTTGGCCCTGCCAATTTAATTAGGGGACCTAATTATATCTCCAATGTCGGATGCAAAACCACACGCTTTATATATTTGTAATAAGTTTAATCTAGCCCTGAGTCTTCGCATATCCAAAGGTTCCCACCCCAGATTCTGTGTTAAATGTATGACGCTTTTTGTCCTTTGGTACGAGTTTTTCACGAATCTAGCGGCCTTTCTCTGTAACATATTCAATTTTGTAATTATTTCTTTTGAAATGGATCCCAAATCCTCGCCGCATACTCAATGTGAGGCTATACTAAGGATAAATTGCATGTTTCCTTCACTTTTTCATCACTACACCTTCCGACTACACGTTTGACGAATGCCAGCTTTTTTAGCACCCCTCCACAAATCGTGGGTATATGTTTTCCCCAAGTGAGATCTGATGTAATGGTGACCTCCAAGTAAATCACTTCATCCACGACGCTCATTCGAACACCTCCGAGTGTGTAAGTTGGTAAAGTTTGGCTGCGTTTTCTGTTGTTTAAGAAATACATCACGGTACGTTTTTTCGTATTTAATTCCAGCCCTCATTCTTCACACCAATTTTGCATCTTGATTGAGGCAGTTTGTAGTGATTCACAATCCGCGTCATTCGATACTTCCCTGTAGATTGCAGGGAGATGATATGGGTGGCCAATCTAACGGATCAGTTCTTGTCCACTTTAGTTGCGTTGGTGTGCCGAAAAGGTAGGCAAAGCACCCGAGCGGGGAACCGTAGGCCCTGCCCCTAATACTGAAGCTGCTCCAACGGGGGTGAATTCAAACAGTGATTTCTGAGTTAAATCCGATTAATGTTTTTGGAATTTTTCAATCTTCCAAGAAAACTTTTAAAGCACTCGCGATTTATAAAATACTACTCTATAATACTTCGTTTTTGCCATTTTTTAATTAAGCTTTTGATAATCATTTTCAGAAAAACAAAACGTAATCTACGAAAGGGTGGCGCGATAAGTCCATTGGATCTTGAATACCGAACAGAGGTCCCAGGTTCGATTCATGGGCAAGCCCCTCTGGGCACCCTCAGCTTCACCCAAGCTGTGTGATTTTTCGGGTACCAGGTCTTCCTGGGAAACCATTGGTGGCACAGAGAAAGGAACTGGCCCCCCTACCCTGGTGTGTGGATTTCACGCGCCGTATATGGATGGCTTAGTGTTTGGTGAGCTTTACCTTCACCTGCCAAGGCAAACTTCTGATAGACTACCGTGGCAATCCGTAATAAGTGAGTAATATAATATTATTCGTTCAAGGCATAAATGAAACGTTCACATAATAGACCTTGTAATAAGGCGGCCCTTCACTGGAGGCCCTAGCCACTATACTTTTACCATAGTCTGTTTAAAGGGGCAGAGCACGTTCCTTAATGTTTTAAATTACTAAATTAAAAACTCCCAACGTACCTTTGTGACCGGGAATATTCCAACTCAGACAAAATATTATTACTGTATTTTTGTGGTATGAAAATGAAATTTTTCTAATGGAGCAAATTGAAAATGGGAAATGGCACAGCTGGTCGGTAGGAAAGAGGAAATGGTCGATCGTGTGACGTGACGTCGCGCCGAAGAAAGACGCGAGAGAACTGGAACTTTGAATGGATCCGTCATGACAAGTAAGATTTATTTTTTTTTTGCTACCACCACATCCTGGAAAGGTTGTAAATAGATAAAGCACGACACCCAGATGATTAATGCAGCTGAAATGCACCATATAGTGTCCGGTGCAAAGGAGGAAGATCAGGTCGGGCAAATTCCAAGTAAAACCGAGAAATGGTTAATTGAACGAAGCTGGAAGAATGGCGGCGCTTTAAGTCCCTTCGTCGCTAAAGTCAAAAATCTCCGAAATAGCCTTAGCTCTTATTCTAAACATCAGTAAGTACCTGCAGCTTAATCCGTTGAAAAATATAATAAAAGTTATTTTTTCTCCAAAATTGGGCGAATCACGTATGCTCTTATATGCAATGCTGACAACATATTAATATGTCCAAAGTTTAAACAAATGCAATTTAAATAGAATGGAACACGGTATTTAAAATATAATGTTGAAAAGATCAGCCCAATATTATTTCTCAGGGAAAAAATATATTCATCCTCCCCCCCCCCCCACGTTACCTCGAGAGATATAATTGTTGATATTTTTTCCAATATTTTCGAATTTTTCGTCCCATGAAGGGAAAAATGACCTTTTGATTCAAATAATAGTCAATGTGTACTAATATGAGTAGTTTGACTCTTACGATAAGCAATTTCTGACGTGTTTCTCGGTTAAAAGTTAAAGAAAGATGCCTATTTAAGCTTCCAAAAAACTACGATGATTTTTATGAATATTGAAAACAAAAGATTCAGTTTTGGGTTAAAGTTTAAAGTAACATTAAAAAATATTAATTATATTAACGGAATATAATGTAGTATTAATTTGACTCAAGTAATTTTTTCTCGAACACATGAAGCTTCCTTGGCAACGGTGTACTCGTTTTGCGTTTCAAAATACATCATTGATTTATTTCATGTTTTAATTGTCTGTCAGGAACACAGGTTGTTTCCCTAATGAATAAAAATCAATCAAAAATAATTAAGGTATTGGAACCTTTTACAAAAGTACATTAATTTTTCAATGAATGAATACAAAGTAAATTTAAAAAATATTCACTTAAACATGACCTCACGTTGGGAAGCTGCGTTTCTCTCAAACGCCAAGTGTCAACGAATAACATAATAGTAAAATATTTATTGATTCTCTTGGCGTTAACCCACATGCTTCAAATATGGCGGTGTCTCCCGACCTAGTCTTGTATTTGGGATAGATCCTCGTCCGTCGCCCGGCACTTAATAGCAAATGCGAACATTGGGTAAAAGTAACTTTTTATCTGTTTCGGCTAAAAAACGACCGACCAACTCAGTTTTGTCATCACATGTCAGCTGAAGATGACACTCACGCTGAAATCCGGTGGTGAAATAAGAATCTAGGAGAGGAAGTTATTGGATGCTTAGTTCATTTTACCCATTATTGGTGTTCGGGTGCTCTGATTAACATGACAGAGCCATTTTAGCCTCAGATTGATGGATAATGACCAATTATCAAGTTACGTGGATCATTTGAGTAATATAGACGCGTAGAATTACTACTCAACCTATAGGAATGGAAAATTGAAGCTTCTCCCTCACAGGAAATCTGTCTATTGAATATTGATTTTCCCCGGCTACCATTATGCATTGCGTGGAGGGTAGTTTTCTTCTTTCTTCCCCTTAATTATTTCCATCCCCAGTTCTTCATACGAAAGCCCCCGAGGTGCACCCTCCACTCCCGCCCAAACAATAGGGTGCTTTGTAAAATATTTTTTTAGTATTGCATGATGTAAATAAATAAAAATATACATTGAATTAAATTAATTTATGTGCATGTCAGTGTTATGCAAAGAGTGTCATCACATTAGAATCTATTAAGAAAAGAAACTAATCCTGATATTCTGGGGTAAATTATAAATGATTGGTGAGTGAACTGATCAGTAGTGATGCTGAAAATTTATTGTTGTGCCCATCGTACTACGGTAGGAGAGATCATGTCAATGCATTTAAAGAGATCAATTGTAGAACAGATAGATTAAAAATATCATTTTCTCCACGAATGATAAGGGATCAGAATACCATTGTTCGACCGCGGTAGGGGTCATTTTCGGGTCAAAATCAGTCTGGACTGAATTCACCCCCTACCACGCGCTCTAGCGTAGGCTTGCAGGGTATTAAAATATGATCTGCATATGGACTTGTATCCTGGATATTTGGCACCAATAGGTTTTATTTTTCTTCCAACAATTCTTACGAATTTTCGAATGCGTAAGTTATAATCTCCAATTTCTAACAACGTGTGATATGTCAAAGAAGCACTCAAGCCCTCGAGACTTTGAAACTTGGCCCTTTGACTTTGAAAAATTGGGATTTGTGAAAATATTGCTTGGTAAATGCGACGAAAAAGTGAAGGAACGATGTTTCCTTGCCTTGGTCAAGCCTCACCTAGAGTATGCTGCCAGTATATGGGATCCTCGAAATATAAATTTGATTTCGGAATTAGATCGAGTTCAGCGGAGGTAGGCTAGATTTGTCAAACATTGTTATGGCCAACGCAGCAGCGTATCCACTTTGCTACACAATTTAGGTTGGGATTCTTTTACACAGCGGCGTTTATAATATAGATTAAACTTAATAAAAACATTTAAAGATGGGCCCTTTTCCGATGACATCAAGGATATAATACGAACCCCAACGTATTACGGCCGAAGGGATCACAAATATAAGACTAGAGAGATAGACTGCAAGACTGACAGGTTTAAAATGTCATTTTTTCCAAGAACGATAAGGGACCAGAATGCTTGTAGTCGGAATTCCCCAGGAGTTAGTTCATTTCAACAAGTATTAACGTACAGGTTAGGGACTGCGCGAGGATATATATATATATATATATATATATATATATATATATATATATATATACTATATATAGCGGGTCGCGGTGGTCTAGCGGGTAGAGCGTTGGACTACTGACCGGAGGGTCCCGGGTTCGATTCCCGGGCAAGGCACTTTGGGCACCTGCAGCTCCACCCAAGCTAGTTGATTTTTCGGGTACCAGATTTTCCTGGGAAACCATAACCGGCACAGGGAAAGGAACTGGCCCCCCTACCCTGATGTGTGAATATTCACACGCCGTCGGGCTTAGTACATGGGTGAGCTCTACCATCACCTACTAAACCGACCTTCGGGTTGATTACTGTGTTTATGGTTTTATACTATATATACTATATATATACTATATATATACTATATATATACTATATATATACTATATATATACTATATATATACTATATATATACTATATATATATACATATATATAAAAATATATATATATTTTTTTTCTTATAGGTTCCCCCACCTTTCCTCACCTATTTGATAACCCCAACCCCCTCATCCCTTACCCTTCCCTCCTGGTGCTACACACCCTGCCACAGACCTTTTTTGGTGGCTCGCAGGGTATTTATGTAGATGTAGTAGACTTCCTCGGGAACTCGTGACCGTGCAGAGGTCTCGAGGAGCCTCGAGACCTCTGCACGGTGTGTATGTGAAGTTTTTGTGCTGTTTTTTCATCCCGAAAATACTTCATTCCTACATATGCAATTGTCATTGAAGCTTAATTTATTGCCTAATATTCTTGAATGTTTGATGCTTATTTCCATCACGGAATGACATGCAAAGAAACGATGCCTAAGGATCGTACCTTAATGTTTATCGATATTCATCCTCGAGTATTCCGAGGATTTGTGAATTCCACACAACAACAAAAAGCCGTGTAGAATTTCAGCCACAGAGATGCGTATTATCTGTTCATCAGTTGGCTTGACCTCCATAGACTACGGCAATACTACGGAGGAAATGGGAAATTCAAACTAATGCTGTCAAAATACGCCCTTGAATGCATGCTCCCTTTATTAACGTACGTATGCCTGAATGCATCGGATAAGTTTCCCTTCCCAAAGCCAAAATCACAGCCTCCCCATTCCAATAAGACACACACACAAGTGGAGGCATGATAAGGCGATTACATTCGGACTGCAGCCGTCGAGTGCTCGTCCAGCCGAGAGCGGATTCCCAGACCGCGGATTCCGCAGACATGGTCTGCCGTCGGAGGAGGCGCCGCTGGATCCCCCCCCCCTGCCACGGGCCCGGAGCCAACTCACTCCTAGTTTTAGAGTTTAGAGTCAAGGAGGCCAACGTGGGAATCCCCACGGGAGACGGACTGGCTCTCGAAAGGCCTCGACCCCCATTGAGGCTCCAAAACCCCCCGAGTCCCGTGAGGATACTGCATCAGCGCCTCCGGACTTAGTGACGCTATACATATACGTACTCTCTAACGGCTGCTATCCTCAACTCCTAGGTAGAGTTTTCAACTTTCACCACTGCCTACGGTATCTCTCCACATTTTTAGGGAAATTACTCCAAAGCCGCAGACGCGAGACTAAATTCCCTGTAGCAAATAATACCTCCCCTTCCTCCACTATCCCCCGCGGAAAGGTCTCCTGGCGGCTGGCTGAGTAAGACGCACGTTCACTGACAAACAATATCGTTCAATTTTGCGCTTGCATCAGCAGAGAAACAAAAAAACTTTGTATATTTTGTATCTCGTATCTTTAACTTACGTCCATTTGTTTTCAAGAGTACATTTGTTTTTTTTGCGGGTAAAATATTCATTATGCATCCACAACCACTTGCCACTAGCGGATAACTTACGTATTATTAGGGATGAAAATATTTTAAATATAATGAAAAATTGGAAGTGAAGATAATGCAAGAATGATAACTGAAAAATATTAATAAAATTTATGTCAATTATGCGATAGTATAAAATGTTTCTAAGTATACAATAAATAATATGAATGTGAGATAAAAATTATCATAGATGAGCTTTTCATTCATCATTGCCTATAGTCTATCCTCAGTTTCTTTTGTTCCAACTGGATTCTCTGAAAATACACTTTTTTACGAGCGCAATGCTTTGTGTAGTATAACACATGAATGAATACCAATCGATTCTCACAAAAGACGTTTTATACGTAGTCAAAAATATCATTATGGCATGTTCAGGGTTAAATATAATTTTCTTGGGGGGAACATCATCAAAGTAATTCAATACAATTATTTTAAATACGTAACATGAACTTGACCGAACGCGGAAGGTGCATACCGATTGTATAAAACGTCCAGCTTCACTCAAAGGTACCTTTCGCCATTGAAAGCTTTGCATGCCACATTCTGCAGGGGTGATTAGTAGAGAATAGGCAAGCTATGACAAGGCATATTCGGTAAAAGGTTATCGATTCAAGGAACAACTTTCGCTTGCGTCGCACTCTCGACATTTCACTGTCGAATATTAGGGAGTCCACCTAAGTGATGGAAGTACTTGAGATTTTTAGGTGTAGGTGACCTCTCCACTTTGGTCCCGTTGCCCCATGCAGACGGCATTGCTATGAAAGGGCGGCAGGGCTTCCTCTTTCCCTCTCTCATTTCCCATGATCTTTGAACATTTTTCTTATTTACCTCTCATCCTTCAAGCCTTCCCTTCCCTTTTCCTCTCTCCTCATCTTCCTGTATACCACATTCCTGCGCCCTACCCGCTGCCCCTCGAACATTTTAAAAATGTTTGTCCCGCAGGCACTCATCTTCGATGGGTACTACAGCGAGCGAACCCCGTGAGATTCCCGTATCCTTCCTCGACGTCTAATTTGCCCTCGATTATACTCCTCTTCCATTCCCACTTCACAATTTACGGCCATTGACAGCCCACCTACTTTAGCTTAATGTCCACATGAGACAGACATTTTGATTTCATTCCTCTCGTGAGTCCTTGAGGGCAAATATATCTATTAAACAATATTTGTCAATATTGTTGGCAGAATCAACTCCAACCGTACTTTTACAAATGGAAATTTGAGAGGGAAAAATAAATAATTCAAATTAAATAAAAATAAAATGATATAGTTGGGGTTTGGGACAAAAGACGATTAGACTAAAATATGTTAATAAAAACAACGTTCTGGCTGTACTAGATAGCATTGACCTGGCCCTTATCAGGCACTCGCCCAGACAGGGATTGCGAGGAAATGATCTCTGCACCAACGGGAGGAAATCTCTCGTAAGATTATGTATTTATTTTTTCCTCTCTAATTTCCCTCGCCATATCCTTTCCCTTTTTGCAAGTTTACGGTTGGGGTTCATTCTTCCCATAATATTCATACTGCCGTATTTGTCATTCGTTTTATACAAAAGTAGTCAATTTTGCAGTAACTTTACGACTCGAACTCAAATATGTCGCCAATGCCTCTTAGCGAATGAATACGATTACTTCGTGACTTTTTATGATAATTCGTCAGGGCACCCGCTAAAAAAAATAGATTTTTTGACTAAAATACTACTTTTTTTAAAGTCCTTTACTGCAACGGTAAATTAACTGGCTTAGGCACTTGGCCACAATTCAAGGGAGACGATTCTAATCCATGTCCTGTGGAATGGTTTTTCTACTGCAAAAAATTCCCCAACGCTTGCTGCGTTAGAAAATGGTGCTCTTTGTCATAAAAAAAACATGCAGAGGGAATTACTTTACTGAAATTTAATTTACTGAGGAAGTTACTGAAATGTTGACACCTGTTTACGGGGATAATGCTCTGAAGAAAACATCCGTTTTCATATGGAGTAAGCGTTTTAAAGATGGCCGACAAGACGTTACGGATGATCCAAGGCCGGGACGACCTTCAACCACCGTGTGCGTGTGCGGTCCTTTGTCCTTGCGGATCGTCAAAAAACTGTCCGAATGATAGATGATTAACCGAATTAAGGCAAATCAACAGTAGCAATCACTATTTTAACCGAACATGATGGATGAATCCTTCGCATTGACAATGCATGTCCACATTCAGCATGGATTTTTCGCAGGTTTCTGGCAAAAGATTCAATCAACATCCTTGATCATCCTCCTTATTCGCCAGATCTCTCCTTCTGCGACTTTTTCCTATTCCCAAAATGTAAAAATGTGATGAGGGGACATCAATGGGAAGATGTGGACACAATAAAGCAAGAAACGACTAGAAAACTAAGAAACCTAACTGCCGAGGACTTCCAAGGGTGCTTAAAACAGTGGAAAATGAGATATAATAAGTGCATAGCAACGAATGGAGAATACTTTAAAGGAGACAAAGTCGTTGCAGACTAAATTTTGCAAAATGCTTTTATGGCCTTAGTTCGGGTATTTATTGAACAGACCTCGTCAGTGTAAACTCATTCCGTGGAGGAAATAAATCTAGCCTGTTAGCTTATGGCGAGTGTTGTAACATTTTGTGTTTGGATCAACAACGTGAAAAGTTTTGCAGAACGAGTTGACGCGACTAGTCACTGGTGTGCAATTCGTGAAGGGTGTCGTATACACCTTTTTTTTACTTATCGATGTGGTGATGTATGGTCAAGGTTCATGTAACGTGTCCATCTAAATAACTTGTTTTTTTTGACGCAATATTCAAAGGGTTCAAATTCATTATTCAAGTCGCTGACCCACAACATCAATTTAAAATGAACTCATTTATTGGCTAGTCATATAGCCGAGGCCTTCAAGGGTGTCGTGACATAACAGTATTTGAAAAAACACGCTTTATTTTCAATTTCAAGGAAAAAATGGATACCAGTTTGTTTCATTCCGCCAAAAATATTTCATACCTAAAAACGTAAAGGCACTTTTTATAATCAAATGCTTGGAGCGAAATTCAGAAATTCTAGTATTAATTAAGTGAATGATTATCTATGTGTCATGGTTTTATTACTTGAGGAAAAAAGTAAAAAAACCGTCTTTTATTGTTAGTCCCGGATATAATCATTTTTTGGGGATATTGAATACAGGTAATTTGTTTTTTAATTTTGGCGAATTTTGAAATAAAAGCCTTTTTTTCAAAGTTATTAGCAAAATAATTTACTTTCAAATGCTCTTTTTAGCCTTTCTACTCTATTTAGCCTCTTTTAATTTTCGTGTATCACCCAAGCACTCACGCGATCTTGAGATGCAATAACTGAAGTCCATAACAACTGTGAAAATGGCATTTCTTTTCTCATCAGATGAAATAGAAGTCCCTCAAAGGCACTACCGGAATGACCAAATTCGCTCACTATAAGGCTTGGTTGAAATACCTAGATGAAAGGAAACACAAGCGCTAACGAATTTAAATTTTTTTCTCCCTATTTTCCAATTTGCGATCGCAAAATATGACAAAATCAACAATTTTGAGCCAAATAGCATGCTGTCACTCCATTTACAACTTGACGTGCACAAGAAATTTTATAATCAAAGTTTTGAGTATCCCAGGAGTCTCATTAAGCTGCTGCTGCCACACCCCTTCGTGGAGGCAAATTCAGGGGTTGACGAAATATGCGCCAAACTGCTAAAGGTATGCGGCAATGTGAGCTTTTCCGCTCTACTCCCCGATATGCATTGCTGAGAGTGTTTAACGACGGAGCTTAACGGCACATTCCCGAGAAGTTTCTCCAGTAAGTTAACCTTGTGGTATTAATTATTTCTGTGATTTTATTTCCATATTCATTCCCACGTAGCACCTTAGTTTTCATAAATAGGGAACGTAAGAAGGAAGCGATCTTCAAAATATTAATTTTTTTCCCAGATAATATAACATTCCTCTTTTTAACTGTGAGGATATTTCTCAAGAATTACTTTTTCCTCAAGCAAGTAGCACACATTTATCTCATTGACGTTTATTTTAATTACGATGGCAGGCTGAAAACGATTCACACATGCTTGTGGAGCGCGAACAAAAACAAATAGTAAGATCGGGTAAAAAGTACATTAATGTTCCACACTTAAGTCTTAAAATAATATTTTATTGTTATCAACATAGTCACCGTTAAGGCTAAGATATTCCACCCATTGCGTAACTAGTTTTTTTATTCCGTCACTGAAAAAATCCAGTCCAGGATGACAGCTACCTTTTTGTCCGAGGTGTAATGATTATCCTTGAGGTGTCTCTTGAGTTGAGGAAAAAAAATAAAAATCGTATCGGGGGAATAAGGAGGGTATGGAATCGGTTCAAATTTCAAGCTTCCCAGAGCCTCTCCAGTTGCGCGTGAGGCGTGTGGACGAGCGTTGTCATGTTGCAAGATTATTGGCGCCAGGCTGCCTTTAACTCGACAAACTCAGTGTCGGAGGTGTTTTAGTCTGTATATACTGAGGAGAATTTACTGTTGCCCCTCGCTTCAGAAAATTGGTCACATAAACTCGGTGAGCATTCCAAAACACAGTTAAAAGAAGTTTCATCAACAATTATGGCTTTTTCAGGCTCGCAAACATGAACTTTTGATACCCATCGATTTCAAGTAGGCGTATCAACAGCATCGTTACCATAAACAGCTTTTAAACGAGGATAAATCTCTGTAGGAGTCACTCATTCAGCAGTTAAAAATTCGGCAACAGCACGCTATTTAACTCGTGTTGGCATAGCACTAGAACACGTCTCCATACTTCCGCTTCTCAAAATACACTGGATGAATGAAACGACCTCAAACCTGCGCATGAATGTTGAGGGGGAATGTTACTTCCACGTGCCACCAGGAGTGCTTCTAAAGGTCATTTTGTTTGTAGTCTACAAGCATGTGTGCATTAGATTTCAGCCTGCCTCCGTAATATGGAAAACTCTAACGAGAATGAGTTTTTAAACTGCAAGCTTTCATATAAATACGGCGAAATCCTCTAATTGATCACTAACACACCGCTTCGCATTCAATTTTCCCCTGTTCTCTCCGAGGTTGATCCCGAAACTTTCTTGGAGTGATCTAATTCACTAGTTGAAATTTGCTTATGTGAATTTTAAGCTATAAATCGGATCTCTTTAATTATCCTAGTTAAAATTTTAATTGATCCTTCTTTTTGAAGCAATTGAGATAAAGCAAGAGTTAATGTATCAAAAGATATATATCAATTAAGATTCGCGATACCTATTTCAAAAGGTGTAGTTCTCTTTATTTATCCGCTGAAAAAGAAAATGAATGAAACAACGGTCGGCGGAAAATGTGAGAACTCCTTGCGGGTAAGATATGCTGAAATAATGAATGGGCCGATGGAATGCTGACATGAAACCCTCTAAATTACGAGTGTGGTGGTTGTTAAAAATCCAGATAGGCCGACGATCTTGTTGAGCATCTATCCAGGCAGCTAAACCTCCTTAAAGCCTTGCCTCCA